>CAMZMU010000035.1:3543725-4743725 GCA_947311845.1 Poa pratensis
TACATATCCCAGAAATTATTTAACTAGAACAAATTAATCGTGAGGCATGATTTAGTTCTTTTATATTTTTCTCTGTGATCAAGCCAAATTTCCGTTAACCAAAGGTTTCTATAAGGTAGAGTGTTTGAAGCACAAACAAACAACTTCATTTTTAGTAAAAACATTGTTTAAAATTATATTTGGTGTATATTTTCAGTGGTAGATATCATAAATGTATAATTAAAATAATGTATTTTAATATTTAGGATCATTGCTGTGTTGTTAATTTTGCTACTATATTCGAAAAAAACAATTAAGATTTTATTCGCTCCCGATGCAACCCACGTGTCCACAGCGCCACAGGGAACTCCTGGGTACGTTGACCCGGACCACATGTATCATCTCACAGTCACAGTCTCACATGTCCACGTCGCTACAGGGAAGAGACGCAGAAATTACACATAGCCCCCTGGAACTTTTAAGTTCATCACAAACAGGTCCCTGTGCTGTTTCTTTTTAAACCAGTCGCTTTGGGGAAATATTTAAGGCACTTAAACACTTTATTAAATTCTGAGAAAATTTGGGGAGGCTCCCCTTAACATTTAGTAGCTCCACAAATTTTGGTGTCTCCAAATAAAATGTTCTGCCCCCCCATTTGTTCATAGGGTTCATTTATGCCATTTTTGCTAAATCCAAAAAGGTTGCTCCTTTGGAAAATTAAAAGCAATTGCAAAATATTGTTTTGAAAATCTTGGAACGTCCTTGACAAATATGAGAGGTCAAAGTATTTTTCTTTTGCAAGTTTGAAAACTCTCATTGATTTGAATTTGTAATTGAAATAGTTTGGCATTTGTTTTTAAATGGTGCCAAAACCATTTGTGTGTTGTTTAGCAAGTTGAATTTGGATGCCATGATGCAATGCAACACAAAAGCGAAAATTTTACTCGGGTTTTAGGTTTTCGAACTTTGGGCTGTTACAGGCGTGGTCTCCATCTTCTCCAACGACTTCTCCACCGTCTCCATGATGAAGAGGGAGTAGTCCACCTCTGGACTATGGGTTTGTGAAAGTAACTTATGTATCTCTCTCTCGAGCTTCACTAATTAGTACCGTATGAGCTGCTGAATATGATTACGGTAATCTATGTAATACCTTTGTGGTGGATCTTTTTATGAGTTAATATATGTTTGAGATTGCAATGGTTTTGTTTCAGTTATGAAACTAGATGCATATTATGTACCCCGTTCTTATTTACTTGTCATGATCAAGCATGTTTATGAGAGCGTGTGAGGGGGAACGTGTGCATTAGTTGGAGTAACGGGGGGTGGCTAGTGCAGTGAACGTGAGAGAAAGTTCTGCGATCCACTTGGGTATCTCTACCTTACTTTGTTGCCTCACTAGGGATAAAAAGAAATACCATGCTACCAGAGATGTGGGTGTGACCATTGCCACTACTCCATGACTAGATCTAGCATGTTCTTATTTTAACTTCATGTCATGATACTTATTGCTATACTCTGAGTTATCTTAATTACTGAGGTGTTATGATTTAGTTCGCATCTTGGTGGAGTATAAGAGAGACTAATAACCAAAAGGTCTCTATGTTAGGACGTGATGCTCATATAATTATAACTTGTCATTAAACTGTTGTGTTGCAATCTCATATGTCAACTCTAGTGTTCTATTGTCTACCACTTTATTAAAGAGAGAGTGCATTTGTGAAACCATGAACCCCGGTCCATTTTTTATCGTAAGAAACACCTTTCCAACCACTTTTACCACTTTTCCATTTTCTGCCATTTAAAAATCCGAAAATAAAAAAAACACTTTTACATCTTGCATTCATCATATAAAACCCAAAAATATCATTTATCATTGCTACCACCATCCTTGCATATTTATTTACCACCATTGCATATTTATTTCTTGTTTGCATTGCATATTATCTTGATATCATTCTCACACCTTGTGCTTGACAACCACTAGGTGAGGTTGAGGACCAGTAGGTAACCAAAAGAAGGATAGGAAAGATAAATCTTCACTACTGATTGCCCGAGAGTTCGATATTAAACCCTCGAGTCACCCTCGTGGGGAAAACACGTCTTCCACTTACTACACACTCTGCACTTGGAGTCTCAACCTAACCCATTTACTTTTCACGCAGGTAACTACGTGAAGGGCCATCACATGTCCCTGCTCCGGCTGCTGCTCCCCTCTAGGGTTGACATCGGCGGGCCGGCGGCGGTGCGTCTCGTCTCGATTGAAAAGAATGAACAGAGGAGAGGGCGACTGGGCGAGAGGCAGAGCCGTAGTGCGTGCGTAGTACGAGCAGTGGAGCGAGCGAACAATGACGCTGGGCTCTGGATTGATTTTCCTTTCTGCCTTCGTGGGCTGGGCCGACATTTAGGTAATTTTTCTTCCGTCGGAATCTTGGGTATTCATCGGCATACAGGTGCATACACATGGCGCCGCCCCTGACTGAAAGTAAACAGGGTCAACCGGAAGCGCAAACCAAAAGACAACATCAACGCCTAAGGAGAACTACGCCGTAGAGGATGAGCACTTGTTGGACGGCAAAGTCGTCTCGCCTTCAGTCTCGGTCGCCAGATTGGACCCCTGTCCCTGGTCACACACAAGACGCCACCTTTGGCGGGCCGGAGCTTACCATAGAGCCCGGGCCGGTGCACCGACAAACGCTGCACATCATCGAGACAAGCGCACCACCATCGTAGACATTGCCACCAGGGAGCTTCACCGTCACCGTCCACGCATCGCCGCTGATAGAGAGACGAACAAAGGGCTCAAGGACGGCGCCTTCAGGAAGGACACGGCACCGAAAGTACCGTCACCGCCCGATCCGAGGGGATCAAGGGTTTTCACCCGGAGACTCGGCAAGACAACGGAGAAGCCACGACAACGCGTTCAAGAAGGGAACGGCGCCCATGGGCATCGCCGCCGTCGGCCCCGACCACGCCGGACAGGTTTTCACCCCAGCTAGATTCCGCATCCGTGACCGAGAGTGGACAGCCGCCGTGAAGACTACTGAACCACACCCACCAGCTGTCGCTCCCCAGTCGTCACGCCGCCCCTGTGACCATGACCACCGGGTAACACTCGAGCCGCGACCCCCGCCTCGGCGCCACGGCTCCCACCGCCCAGGGCCGGCGCCCCGGCGTCCAACGGGAACTAGCCTCACCTACCTACCAAAGGTAGCAAGCCGCGAGCACGCAACCAGCCACCCCGGCTGCCGCACCCACGGTCCTCCAGCGAACAACACACCTCCTCCAACAGCCACCAACATCCATGCAACGACCAATCGACGCAGATCCGACCAGCACCGAGCACAAGATCTGACAAGGGGTAGGCTCGGGACACATCGGTGAAGACAGAGGACAAGGACAAGGCCTGCCCAGGAGCGACGCGGGAGAACCACTCGGACCCGGCAGGGCCTCAGATCTAGTGGCATCCCACCACCAAGACCCGGCAGGCGCAGGGCCCATCCCTGGCCTGCAGCCTCCACGGTCGGCGTCGCCGAACCAGCGCAGAAGCTAGCACGACCTGCCGGTGCCGTCCCTCTAGGTCCTGCACATGGCGACCACCGTTGCAGCAACCGGAACCTGGCGTCACCTGGGCCAAACGGGAAGTGAGAGCTGGAGAGGAAGGAGCCGAGACAGAGGAAGAAGCGGCGGCGGCGAGGGGAGGGGCGCGGAGAAGAGGCGCTAGGGTTTGCGGCTCACGAGACGCGGTCTGGACTTGGCGTCTCAAAAGCATGTTTCAATTGTTCTCCGCGAGGTTTCGACCAACATTCATGGAACTTCCAACCAATTTGATAAGACCTTGGATCGAAGGCCGGGCGGCTTTGTACATCGTGCCGCGCGTATGCATGCTCTGGATTTGGATAGACCGCACGCGCGTAGGTACTGTACGTGCGAGATGGCTATCTCTCGAGCGCGCGAGCGCTCGCTCGATCTCACTCTGCGCGGGCGACGCAGCATGGTCCCCTCCGTGCTCCTTTTCCCTTTACCCGCTGACAGAGACTTGTCGTTTTGCGCATGCAGCGTGGTACTGACGAATACCTACGCCTGAGAACATTAGACTTGGCAGTACTACACGGAAACTGCATGCACATGGCCTGTTTACCGGCTAATTAATATATTATTCAGTAATCTTGCCGCTTAATCCATACTTCTGTATACGGATGCATCCTTTTGGTCTGTAGAAAATATAGTCTCTGCTACGCTGTTTTTTCTTATACACGCCTTCTGCTAATTCTTTTCTTTGACTTTCTCGTGCGTACACCTGGTCCCTTTTTTTCGTCCTTTTTCCGCATACACGTCTTTTTTACTTTGCTAACTTTTTAGCGGAAAAACGTAATTAATTGGTCTTGAACCCAAGACCTATAAGACTTCATATAGTGGGTATTTTCACGTTTTTCTATCTGTGCGCATGCGTGTTCCTACCTCCTTTTTCTTTTGTTTGCGCCACTATTTTTCATTAGTTTTTGTTGCTAAAATTAGAAATAGTAAACAATAAATTTGAACACAGAACATAAAAATTTGGGAAAATCTAATCGTAAGGCGCCTTATGGTTAGCTTAACGCGAGACAGAACGTGGCACGTTGATTTTCGATCGTACGGTGCGAAATCGTTCAGATTTTCCATGCGCACGTCGCACGGGCGAGTTAGAGAAATTGCCTCCACCGTATGCATGTATGTAAAAAAAGCCAAAAAAAACTGATGTCATCCCGCATTTTATGTAAAATCCGAAAATGTAAAAAGTTTTGTAGCCCAAACCGTTTATCTGATTTAGAATCTGTTTTCACCACTGAGCTAGTCGCGACGAGATCTTCAAAACTAGATCTCATGTTGACATATTCCGACAACTTTTTTTTCGGACCCAAAAGTTACCCACCCCGTAACATATAAGTTATCCAGGCTGTAGTATGTAAGTTACCGACCATATTAATGATTAGTTTCAGGTTGAAATAGAACCATTTTTGTTGTTCTTTTCGATTTTTTTCGATTTTTGAAGTTACCACACCTAGTTATTCATAAGTGAATATCACGTTGAGATGATAAATGTATCATGCATAAATTGATAACTATACACTAAAATACCCGTTCAATTTCATAAGTATTAGAATGATAACTCTCGATTTTATAGTGACAATTACACCATAAAAAAGACTCTGTTGATAATAGTTACCCACCTAGTACTGATAAAGTTACCAACCTAGTACTGATAACGTTACCCACCCAGTACTGATAGAGTTACCCACCTAATACTGATAAAGTTACACATGTGTTAATGATATAGTTACCCACCCAGTACATATAGAGTTACCTTCCCTTCACTGATTGAGTTGTCCATTTATTCATGCTATAGTTATCCACCATAAAATCGTATAGTTACCATGACCACTTAATAATAGTTATCCACCCACTACTGATAGAGTTATCCATCTGTTTTAGGAGTGTAGTTTTCATCATGAAATCGACAAAGTTATCACCCTAATACTAATTGTTTTAGTTAGTTATACACTTGTACACAATAAATTTATCGTCCAAAAGTGGCAACTCACTTATGAAATTAGGTTGTAACTTCAAAACATGGAAAAAACGAAAAGAACAACAAAAAATGGAAGATAGTATCAAACCGAAAATTAATCGTTACTTGGATGTGTAACTTACATAGTACAGCCTGGTAATTTACGTGTTAATGGGTGGGTAACTTTTGGGTCCAAAAAATATATCGTCAGAACATATCAACATGGGATCTAGTTTCGAAGATCTCGACGCGACTAGTCCAACGGTGAAAACGGATCATAAATCGGATAAACGGTTTGAGTTAAAAAACATTTTAAAATTTTAAATTTTGCATTTAATGTGGATGACATCAGCGATTTTGTTTTCTAGTGCATGCATGAGAGAGGTACCGTTCCGACCAGCGCGCATGGGCATGCATGCGTGGGTTCGGTGATTAACAAAATTGTCCTAACGCTTTACGGTTATGCCAAATATAAGGCGCCTTACACATAGTCATTCCCTAAAAATTTACGTTTTGTTGTCGTAAGTGCATCTTTTTTTTTTTGCTAGAGTTAAAGTATGTGTACAATAAAAGTTAAACCAAAAAACTAGAAGTTCACGTTAAAGTTTTCTATTCCTTTTTTCCTACATGACTATTTTCTTAGTTTTTTCGCTATAATTGAAAAAAGTGTACATAAAACCTAAAAGAACACACTCAGGTTTTCTATTACTATTTTTTATCATGTATTTCTTACAAAATCAAATTTCTTAGACCGTCTTTGTTTAGTAATGGACAAACAAAAGCATGGCACATCAGATAACTTATATGCTAGTGTATTGTGAATAAAAGCATGGTAATATTTGACTAGTTCATCACTTATCGACAACTTATATGCTAGTGTATTGGTAATAATATTTTTAGTATCGACCACCTGATAACTTGTTCGCTATGTGATTGGTAATATTTGACTGGTTTTTTCTCCTCGGTAATTTGAATGGTAGTGTGTCGGTAATAATGTTTATAGTATCTACCTCCTGATAATTATTTTGCTATGTGATTGGTAATATTTGACTTGTTTCCTCTCCTCGGTAATTTGAATGGTAGTGTGTCGGTAATAATGTTTATAGTATCCACCTCCTGATAATTTGTTTGCTATGTGATTGGTAATATTTGACTGGTTTTTCCTCCTCGGTAATTTTAATGGTAGTGTGTCGGTAATAATGTTTATAGTATCCACCTCCTGATAATTTTTTTGCTATGTGATTGGTAATATTTGACTTGTTTTTTCTCCTCGGTAATTTGAATGGTAGTGTGTCGATAATAATGTTTATAGTATACACCTCCTGATAATTTTTTACTTTATGATTGGTAATATTTGACTGGTTTTTTCTCCTCGGTAATTTGAATGTTAGTGTGTCGGTAATAATGTTTATAGTATCCACCTCCTGATAATTTGTTTAATATTTGATTGGTAATATTTGACTGGTTCTTTTCTCCTCGATGATTTGTATGATAGTGTATTTGGTAATAATGTTGTTATTATCCCCCACCTGATAATTTGTTTGCTATGTGATTGGTAGTATTTGACTGGTTTTTTCTTACCGATAACTTGTATGCTAGTGTGTTGGTAATAATATTTTTAGTATCCCCACCTGGTAATTTCTTTTCTATGTGATTGGTAATATTTGTCTGGTTTTTTCTTACCGGTAGCTTGTATGCTAGTGTATTGGTAATAATGTTTTTAATATTCCCCACCTGATAATGTGTTTGCTATGTGATTGGTAATATTTGACTGATTTTTTCTTACCGTTAACTTGTATGCTAGTATATTGGTAATAATATTTTTAGTATCCCCCACCTGATAATTTCTTTGCTATGTGATTGGTAATATTTGACTGGTTTTTTCTTACCATTAACTTGTATGCTAGTATATTGGTAATAATATTTTTAGTATCCCCCACCTGATAATGTTTTTGCTATGTGATTGGTAATAATTGACTGGTTTTTCTCCTCGTTAATTTGAATGATAGTGTGTTTATAATAATGTTTATAATATCCCCCTATGATAATTTGTTTGCTATGTGATTGGTAATAATTGACTGTTTTATCTCCTCGATAATTTGAATGATAGTGTGTTGATAATAATTTTTATAATATTTCCCTCCTGATAATTTGTTAGCTATGTGATTGGTAATATTTGACTGGTTTTTTCTCCTCGATAATTTGAATGATAGTGTGTTGGTAATAATGTTTATAGTATCCCCCTCCTGATAATTTGTTTGCTATGTGATTGGTAATATTTTAATGGTTTTTTCTTCTCGATAATTTGAATGATAGTGTGTTGGTAATAATGTTTATAGTATCCCCCTCCTAATAATTGGTTTGCTATGTGATTGGTAATATTTGACTGGTTTTTTCTCGTCGATAATTTGAATTGTAGTGTGTTGGTAATAATGTTTTTAGTACCCCCACGTGATATTTTTTTTGCTATGTGATTGATAATATTTGACTGGTTTTTTCTCGTTGATAATTTGAATGATAGTGTGTTGGTAATAATGTTTTTAGTACCCCACCTGATAATTTTTTTGCTATGTGATTGGTAATATTTGACTGGTTTTTCTTACCAATAACTTGTATGCTGGTGTAGTGGTTATATTGTTTATAGTATCTCCCACCTGATAATTTGTTTGCTATATGATTGATAATATTTTACTAACTTTTTTATTGATAATTTTTTTGCTAGTGTATTCGTAATAATGTTTTTAGTATACCCACCTTGATAATTTATTTGCTATTTGTTTGGTAATATTTGAATAGTTCTTTTCACAACGATAACTTGTAATATCTTACTAATTATTTTCTCATCAATAATTTTATTTATGTCTTTCTACCAATAGAGAGACATTGACATTGAATCTCTTATTGTTGTGAAGATGGAGGTTAGAGACTTTTGCACAGTGCTTCTAATCAAGAATTTCGGAATCTGATGAATTGATCGTCTACTTTAATGCAACAACCTTATTACATACAATATAAGAGGATGGAAAACCTTTTATGAAACCATATTTTTCTGGTCTCTTTTTGCAAAGTTTTGTACATTTCTTATGCTAACACGTATATGCGTGACGTAGTAAATCGATTTTTATTCTTTTAACACTAGTAGGAAGTGGTAGCTTTAATTTTTTCAAAAATTATACTAGTTGGAAGTGGTTTCTTTCGATCTCCCACCCATTTATTTTACCCTAAAAAATCACTAGCCCTAAAAGGGAATTGATTTTTGTTTTTTATCTTATTAAGTAAGAAAACCCACTTTTTCGCAACAAAAGGGAATTGTCTTATCTAGACTGTTAAAAAAAGTAGCCAGGCAAACTGTATCGCGAAACCAACACGCGCAGAAAAAGTAGAGATAATTTAGTGCCATAAAAGGGAATAGAATAAACAAGTTCGTTTTCAAATTTTGTACTAGTTGGAAGTGCAACTCTTATTTCAGCAATTTTTTTTGAACTAGTTGGTAGTGGAATTTTCCATCTCCCTCCCATTTTTATTAACCCTAAAATATCCTTTACCCAAAAAGGGAATTGATTTTTGCATAAAATTTATATTTTCAAATCTAAAAAACGAGTTCGTTTTCTCTTGTTTCACGATTAAAAGGGAATAGTTCTCACACAACAATTTAAAAAACTGTCGCGCCAAAAGGGAATAGGAAACGAGAGCCCCAGAAAAAAAGGAAATAGAAAGCCCAGCCCATCTGGTAGACGGGCGCCCAAACGAGCCAGCCTGGCAACTAAAATCCTGTGGACCGCAAAGGGAATAGGAGGCCCGACGTGCACGTACGTGGAAAATTCAGCGTACCAAATGTGGTAAGTAGCCCGCACATAGCCTTTCCTTATTGGGCTAAAACTCCTGGTCTGAAACCGATCGACAGAATCGTTTGTGTGGAGCGCGCGCAAGCTAGACAACACAAATCCGGAACGACGACCTGCATAAGTTCACTGCCATGCGGGCCCGAGCCGCCACGACGGACCCACGTGTCCGGCGAGCCACCACTCGCTCTGGTGACTGGTGTCCACTTCCGCACGAGTCCAACCCCGTGACGACCAACAGTCAACACATTCGGCAACATCTTCCGATCTTCACCTTCCTCCTCTGAGAAAATGACAGAAAACTACGACATTTGGGGCTCAGTTGTCACTTTACTACGACATTTGGGGTAAATGTCACTTAACTACCATCTCAGGGGCAGGGTTGTGACAGAAAGCACTGATCACTCGTTTTAGTCGTCGTAACAGGATTTCTGACCGCACTGGCCCACCTATCAGGGCCGACGTGGCACGGCGTTGACGGTGGGAGACGACGGCCGTTAGGTCACCTGTTTAAGTAGCCGCTCGAGGCCGGTCGCACCATTCTCTCACGCTCCTCTCCTCTGCCATTTTTCTCTCTGGTGCCCCCGACTGCCGCCGCCGCCGCTGCCGAGCCGTAGATCCAGAACATGGTATCGTGGAGCGATGGCGACGAGGATTCAACGGATCCGAGCTCGCTTGGCACCGAAGTAAGTGTTCCCCTCGCTTGTAATTTGGAGTTCGGGATTTAGATTTAGGGTTCATATGGTTTGGGGAATTGGGATATGAGCACGATTCCGAGCAGTGGCGCTGAAAATTTCTCTTTTTAGGGCCCAACTACCATGTATGATTCCGATTTTTGCGGATTAGCCGATGAAGATGAGCTCCCTATCCGTTGTCGTTGCAACTGCACGCCCGAGAAATTTGTTGCGTTCGAAGGCTGTTGGACTGGCAGGAGGTTCTTGGGCTGCGCAGGGACGGTATGTGACAAATCTGATTTTTTTAGATTGTTAGAATTTCTCACTGTTTTTGTGCAAATTTGTAACATGAACTTGTTTGATGAATGCACTGCAGTTTGGAGGTAGTTGTGACTTTGTGCACTGGCTTGATGAAGTGTGGCCACCTGCATTGTGCAAATCTCTGACCAAGCTGTGGGAAATGTATCGGGAAATAAAAGATGCTAGGGTTCGTGATGGTTTAGACGCTATTGAATCAACGTGGAAGTACAAAGATGAGATTGCAAAGCTGAAGCTTGACTTGAAGAATGCCCAAGATGAGCTGAAGAAAGAGGTTGAGGAAAAGCAGCTTACATTAGCTCTGAAGGCCAAAGCTGAACAAGGTCTTGTTTCTGCTCGAGCTGAATTAGAGGAGAAGAAGAAACTTGATGCATCTACTTCGAAAATGCACTCTTTTTTGAGGCAGAAGGCAGAGAAGGAGAGGGATGTGCTGAAGCAAGAGAAGAGGAAGTTGGAGTACACAGTTGCAGAACTTCTCAAACAGAAATTCAACTTGGGGGCAAAGTTGCAGAAGATCAAAGATGTTTGTGATGAGTAGCTGTTGGTGGTGCTGGTGGTGCTGAAGCAAGAGAAGATCATTTGTTGTAACAATTATGAGTTGTATCGTGGTTGAATTATGAACTAATTGTTATTTGCACTAGTAGTTGTTTTATTTGAGAACAGAATTTATTTCTGAGATGTAATTTGCACTAGTAATTGTTTGTTGAATGATGAGACATGTAATGGTTTAACTCTGTGTTAATTTATGGTTTGTTTAACTCTGTGTTTTTATTTGTGACTTTTTATTTCAATGTAATGGTCGTTGAATTTATATTTATGAGCTGTAGGGGGGTTTCGACAACTCTAACATGGAAGTTTTGAAAGTTGTCGAGACCCGTCGGGGGTTTCGACAACTCCAACATGAAAGTTTTGAAAGTTGTCGAGACCCGTCGGGGGTTTCGACAACTCTAACATGGAAGTTTTGAAAGTTGTCGAGACCCGTCGGGGGTTTCGACAACTCCAACATGAAAGTTTTGAAAGTTGTCGAGACCCGTCGGGGGTTTCGACAACTCTAACATGAAATAAGATTCAACAGAATGACAAGACAAGAACCAAATTCACCAGCCAACAAGTTTCTTAGTACATCATAAACACTTCAACAGGTTCCACACCCCAAAATGACCACATAATGCTAGGTAAAAGTATGTTAGTACATCATACAGACTTCAACAGGTTCACATGACCACAAATTCACTCTCACTGATTTGTGCCATCTAGAGGACCAACATTTGAATCTCTGCCAGCACCTGCATTTGCACCAGCAGTGAAATATGACCACACCCCAAAACCCCTGTCAGCTGGTTCATTAGGTGCTGATGCTGCTGGAGCTCTTCTTGCAGGTGCTGCTGGAGCTCTTGGGGCTGCTTGAGCTGTTGGTGGTGCTGTAGGTGGAGCTCTTGGTGCAGATTGAGATGGATTAGTAGTACCATCCATCTGGGTGGTTGAAGAACTTGCACCATCATCTGTGATAATGTAACCAGACGTGTCCTCTTGCTCTGCCTCCTCTGCCTCCATTTCTTGACAGTACACACTGTCTTGAGTCTGAAACTGAATTGGGCTGTGTTCATCAATCTGTGTTGTGTGCAAATTCTCGTAGTTCACACTACTCTGAGTGCTCATTTGAATAGGAATGGGTTCTTCAGCTTCTGAATCAAGATCAATATGAATTGATCTCGGCTTCTTCACTGGGGAAACAACAATTGCTTTACACCTCCTATCCTTCATCACAGTCAAAACAACTGCCTTTGTATCGTCATACTTCCTAATCATCTCTTCAACCTTCAGATGACTGTCAATTAGTTCTAACCCATTCAGTCCCTCCCCTTCATGCTTAACAAAATACAGAGAATCATTCATTCCATACCCCTCTGACTCCATGATTGACAACAAATGCAGATATCTAATTTGGGAACGGCACACTCGTCTTTGCACAAATTTAGCTCCATCAAACTGAATGTAAAGATCCCACATCTCGGTCTGAACCCTAAATTCATAATTAACAAACAATTTAGACTAAATTCTAGAGCTACAGATCCTAGAACGTTCGCTGAATTGGACAGAGAGGTCGCACGGACAGAAATTGACTTACCCGTCAAGATCGGAGACGTAGTGGCTCATCGGGTCCTCGCAGCTCGATGTGGTGCCCGCCGACGTCCAAGCTTTCTGAGATGCGGGTCGCGGTGGACTAGCCGCGCGCAGCCGCGGCGCACCTTGCTCGGCGTCGATAGATCCGCCGCCTCCGCCTCCGCCGCCACCATCGCCGTCGCCTCCTGACCGGTGGAGCGACCGGCCGCCGCCACCTCCAGTCGCCATTCGTCTTCGAGGTCAGAGCATAGCAGTGGGAAAGAGTGAGACTGAGCGAGTCAACGCGTGGTCTCCGTCGTCCAGACAGGTAAACAACGAAAACCTAACGGCCGTCGTCTCCCTCCGTCAACGCCGTGCCACGTCGGCCCTGACAGGTGGGCCAGTGCGGTCAGAAATCCTGTTAACGACGACTAAAACGAGTGATCAGTGCTTTCTGTCACAACCCTGCCCCTGAGATGGTAGTTAAGTGACATTTACCCCAAATATCGTAGTAAAGTGACAACTGAGCCCCAAATGTCGTAGTTTTCTGTCATTTTCTCCATCTTCGCTAAAGGGCAACAGGTCCAATCATGTCATCTTTTGGCTTTCGATGGTCTCGAGGCATTTCAAAATACGAATTTTAAAAACTTGGCTTGCAAATCCTTTGCCCTGGTCCTCGTTTTTATGCTACCACCAAAAGCTAGCTAGCTACAAGTTTTGGGGCCATCGAAAGCTAGAACTGGCCATCTTTGCTTTAGCACGAGAATTAATGGACAAGCAAAGTATGGATCATGTCTCTTACTACCACTCTCTTGGGTTTGGTTCGTACTTTCGGCACTTATTAGATGGGCACTTGTTTTGAAAACTCAAAGCTGCATCAGGAGCGCATGCTCCTGCCTAAAAATAAATGCATTCCATTTATTGAATCTGATACTTTCACCGTATATACATGTCGATCGATGACCTACGTTAACTATGCGACATGTGTAAAAAACAAATTTACTCCCCCAAAATAATATTTACATCATTTTTTTCTTAGCACACGTAATGTATATTTTTTTTACGAAATTTTGCAAACATTTAAAGTCGCAAAAAAAATTGTCAAAATTTCATTTTTTTTATAATTTAAACATTTTACAGAAATCTACCATGCATCTAGAAGCATATGCACGGGGGTGCTAAAACTGCCACCAAATGCTATATATCGCCCGCAGTTGGGCCGGCCTATTTCCTTCTTTTTTTCTTTTCTGTCTGTAGTTCTTTTCTTTTTTTCCATTTTCTCTATGTTTCCTTTTTTGTTTTCTTTTTCGTTTTTTAATTATTCTCTTTTCTATTTCTTTTCTTTTTGTTCTTTTAATTTTCTCTTTTGTATTTCTTTTCCTTTCTTGATTTTTCACTTCTTATGATTTCTAAAATTGTTCAAATTTAAAATTTGTTCATATTTGAAAATTGTTCATACTCAAGATTTTGTTCATGTACAATAATTGTTAGAATTCAAAGTTTGTTCATATTAAAAAATTATTCAAATTCAAGATATTTGTTCATATTAAAAAATGTTCCAATTCAAGATTTTGTTCACATTCGAAAATTGTTCCAATTCATGATTTTGTTCATATTTGAAAATTATTCCAATTCAAGATTTTATTCAGAATCAAAAATTGTTCCTATTCAAGATTTGTTCATATTAAAAATTGTTCCTATTTAAGATTTGTTTCATGTAGTATATAGTGATTTGCCGCCTTTTGTTTTATTTCTTTTGCCATTTGGCTTTTGCCTTTTTTAATGTGTACTTTGTGACATCTGGGTGCCCTCTGTTAATACAAATGACACACATTTTGACGCTGATCGAGAAAAAAAAACTGGCATGGGTACTGTGATCGAGAAACTAAAAGGAAGCTGACCATTAGGTGTTGGGCCAAACAAATTCTGCATGTTGTATCTAGTGTAAACTGGATATTATGTGGTGCAGTTTGATTTTCTTGTAGTTTGCATACTAAAAGGTTAACATCTCAATAGAGACTTTAGTTTTTTATTCTTTTTTTAGCTTCCCATTTTGGTTTTCAGTTTAGCTAATGTTAACGAATGATTGTTCCGTTATTGCTTAATAATAAGGCGTGTGGAGAAATAAGAACTCTTTTGCGAACCCTGAATCTATTGGCCTGCGGAGAGGCAATTTGAATCAGTTGATGTGTTGGCGCGGTTCTGAAACTGAACATTACAAAAGATGCCACTGCAAGTGCAGATTTCAGAAGAAACTGGTAGTGACACAAACAGTGTTTTTCTTTAGAAAACACTGACATAAAACCATGTAAACCTGGTGTACAGCACCTTGGCATAATTAACTGCATGAATTATGATTGTTCAAATTTCAAATGTTGCACCGAAGAAGTTTTTGAGATGATTATAAATGGCCATCGCCAAACAGAGTATGAAGTTCTGGGCCAGGCCGAATTTATATGATGCATCTAATGTAAAGTGCATGGTCCAATTTGATATTTATACTCCCTCCGTTCCAAAATAGATGACTTATATTTATCAAGATACGGATGTATGTAGATTTGTTACACATGTAGATACAACCGCATGTAGATAAATGGAAGCCCATCTAATTTAGAACGGAGGGGGTAATTTGCATACTGACTAGTTTAACATCTCAATTCACTCCTTTGTGAACCTGACATATCACTACGTATATTACAATGCTTATCCTGGAATTTGCTCCTAGTACATACACCTACCGTCTGAATCATTGCCAACCTCAGGACTATAGAATTACTGGTCAACAAGGAGGCTCAATTACCCAGATGAATCACCTCATCATTAGCAAACTCTAATGCTATATACACCTCATCCGATCGACAGGGCAGAGCCTTATTTCTTCAGAATCAAACACCAAAGCACATCATACTACGCTAGTATTCGACGCTACCGAGTGTTTAGTTGACTGGCTATGGAATCTATGGATGACCGAGTCAGGCGAGAACTGCAGGCTGCCCCTGAGCAGGTGCGTGTCCTCCTTCAAGGACGTGTTCTTGCTCATGTCCTTCGCCGGGCAGTCCCCGTCCCTGATGCAGCTCAGGATCTCCACCACCTCCTTGATCGACGGCCGCAGTCCCTCTCGAGCTGCAGGCACTGGAAGGCCACCTCCGCACACGGTCTATCGAACTCTTCGTCTCGCTGTCGTGTCGTAGCCAAGCTCCGGGTCGACCAGCTGGACGACCTCGTGGTTCTGAATCCTGTTGAGAGCCATGTTCCCCAGGTTGATCTCGCTGTGGCTCCTGCTCATGTCCACGGCAGGTTTCGAGGACATCAGCTCCACCAACACGACGCCGAAACTGTAGACATCGCTCTTGTCCGTTAGCTTGTAGCACTGGTGGTACACTGGGTCGACGTAGCCCGGTGTGCCCTGTGGAACAGTCGAGACATGCGTGACCTCGAGAGGGAACAGGCGCGACAGCCCGAAGTCCGCAACTTTGACATGGAAACTGTTGTCCAGCAATATGTTGGTCGTCTTGACATCACGGTGTATGATTTCAACCGCATGGAGGTAGGCCAGAGCTTCAGCCGTTTCTATCGCGATGTTCATCCTTAAGGCCACGTGAGGCCTCGTTCTGCTGCACGGGATCCGTGAAGATGGTCCGCAACTGTTCCATTGGGGATGAACTCGTACACCAGAGAAGGTCACGGCTCATACGAGACGTACAGCCATATAGGATGACGAGGTTCTGGTGCAGCAGCCGGGACAGGATGTCTACCTCATTCAGGAATTGCTCTACTCGCTTGTAGTTATTCTTGTAAAGGCGTTTCACTGCAACTACTCTCCCATCCTTGAGTTTTCCTGGATAACAAAAATGTCAAACTTGTCATTGCCAAGCAAATAAAGACAAACAATTGTCAAAATACAAGAGTTACGAATTGTTCTCCTAGCATTTTTCAAAAATTTCACCTTTATAAACAGTTCCAAAACCACCGTCCCCAAGTTCCCTTGAATCACTGAATCCATCAGTAGCCTCTTCAAGTTCCTCGAAAGTGAAGATATGAGGAGAACCACCCAGCTCAAGGTCTTTACTGTATGACATTGAAGACCCACTCCGCATCAGATCGCTTGAAGTTCTGGCCTGTTTCCTCTTCTTGCGCTTGGACCAGAACAAAAAGGCGAAGAACCCGATGACAAGACCACCACCTCCTGCTCCAAATCCTGCCCAGGACAACAATATAACACGTTAGCTATACACAGCAACCAAGATATTTGAGTAATTATGCATCATGAGATTACACACCCTTATCCTCCTAGATCTGCTACAATTCTGAGGAGAATAGGTAATGAGAACCGAGGAAATAAATGGGCGAAGCAGCTTGGGAGTTGATACTCACCTATTGCAAATTTCCTTCCCCTGCTACCATTGTCGTTGCCCCCTGCATAAGAACATACTCTGTAAATATTTTTAGCCATTTAAGAAAAATAAACCAGATTAGTGTCACTTGACAAATTGTAAGAAATTATGTAGGCTGGATTGGTTTTTTTTTTTTTTGACGAATAGCAGCATCAGTGCTGATTTCATTAATGTAGGAGTAAAAGAGTACAAAGGACTCGAAACTGGATTGGGTATTGTCATGATAAATCTGCAAGCTAAACATAAAATCGAACTCCCTGTTGTGACTAGTCAATAAAGAAGATGAATAACAGTTACATTTCAGATTCTCAACTGAAGATGCCAATATACCAAGAAACGTTTCATAGAAGCTACTCTTCTGGGCTCCTTAACTAGTGCAACACTCAATAACCCAGGCACCAGCTCCTCTAAGTACCCATTCAGACTACCTGCAGTGTTCAATTCAACTCTGCACCCCTAATTCCACAACAAACAGATGCAATGATGTGATGTCCACATGCTTGAAACACAGAACAGGACATAGAAAAGTAAGCGCATTGATCGGCGATTACGGGAGTAATCTGTTTGAAACAAAACTAGGAAGATGGTACCGTTAGTACGGCATCTTTATTAAATAGTGTTGTTGACTAATTCAACAAATGCATTTGACCAGAACTTCATTGGCTCCAATTTTTCAATCAGTGGAATAACTTCACTAACTACTCCCTCCGATCCATATTAGTGGGCATAGCTTTATCTAAATTCATATGTATCTAGTTAAGTATTTAGACTAGATACATGTGTATCTAGACAAAGTTGTGCCCACTAATATGGATCGGAGGTAGTACCAAAAACAAAACAATAATTTGCAGGAGCTCCAAGAAACCAAGCAAACACTCCAGGGTTAGTCAGATTTGTATTCCTCCTAGCAACAGCGACGTAAAATGAAGTAAAATTAATCTTGACACCAATTCTATGTCAGATGTTGTGTCATCACTGCTAACTACGTGTGCATTGTTCTTTTGTTCCCTCAATTTGTCATTAGCACCTGCAATTTTCAGAGGAATACCAGCAATTTCTTTGCTTGTCCAAAGAAAGAACTGCAATTGAATAGGAAAATTCATGGCGGCGCTGTTAGTTAATCTTCTCAACTCACCGCACTCGTCGGGGTACACGTCGCCGGAGCAATCGCAGGAAAACCCGGTGCCGTCGTTTGGGTACCTGCACTGGCCGCCGCTGGCTACGCATCTGGGGCAATCGTCCGACGGCACCGTCCAGTACTTGAGCAGGAACCCTCCCTTCATGCTCCCGACGTACTCGTCGCCGGCGGGAAACCCAAGAACCGGCACGACGGAGAGGCGGCAGGCCGGGGCGAGAGACCGTCGACGGTGGCCGCCGTACTCCTCGCCGAGGCAGAAGAAGGAGGAGGACCCGTTGCGGCAGGGCGTGGGGATGAAGCCCGGCGGCGTCGCCTGCTGCTTGTCCGTGCAGTTGTAGAGGACGAGCAGCTCCCTGTTCTTGCTGCTGACGGTATACGGCCCCAGCCCGATGCCGGCGGACACGTTGAACCACCACTTCGGGCAGCCGCCGGGAGTGGGACGAGGAGGTTGTGGTCAACGGCGACGAAGGAGGAGTTCTCGGTGAAGATTGAGACGACCTGGTAGAGGCCGAAGACGGAGTGGGGGAGGAGCGCCTGGGGAGTGGTAGCGCTAGCGTTGCATCGTAGCTGGAAGGATGGGGAGCCTCACGGCGGATGGCCGGGTTCCTCCAGCCAAAACGGGTAGGCTATGGTGAGGCTGCCGCATGCCTTCGGCGAGCAGGCCGCGGCGGCCGGCGGAGGCTGCCGCATGCCTTCGGCGAGCAGGCCGCGGCGGCCGGCGGCGGCAGCCAGAGGAAGGAGGCGACGAGCAGGAGCAGGAGCAGGAGAGGGAGAGACAAGGGTTGGGTTGGGTTGGTCGACGGGGATATCTGTGCCGACGGCCAGGATCACGGGGTGGTCTCATAGGAACCTGTGTCGACGGCCCCGATAAAAAGCCGTCGGCACAGGTAAGCTCTCCTGTAGTGTTTGGGTGATCTTTTGGTCCCCAAGTCCAAGTGGATCAAGGAGAATAGTACTATAAGGCATGAGCTGAATAATTAATCCCTATCCTAGGTATACGAGGACGGAGAGTGAGTGAGTGAGTCTTGTGGCCGGAATGCTCGACTGCACGGCTGGGCAACCATCGTCCACGTACGCACGCGAATTCCCGGTCGTGGTCGAGCAGTTGATGTGACTCGCTGGACCAGCATGCATGCATGTACAGTATGTATTTGTCCACTTCCAGCCACCAGCTGCCTCGTGTCGATCGGTTACTTTACTGCACGCTCTTTCTCGGCCATGCTGGCGCTAGTTGGGCACGAACTTGACTGGTAACAGTGGGCCGTAACCGCGCGAGTGAACGAACTCCAAGCTGGTCAACGCATGTGCACCTTCGCTGAACGCCTTCGCCTCTAGCTGGCTGATAAACAGGTGTAGAATACAAATTTCAGCCAAAAGTGAAACGGCCTCTCGTTTCGTTCCTCCGGGCTCAGAGTAGACTATGGTGACCCAGTCGTCGGCCGTACGCTAGTCTTG
Source organism: Poa pratensis (assembly GCA_947311845.1). Taxonomy (NCBI): domain Eukaryota; kingdom Viridiplantae; phylum Streptophyta; class Magnoliopsida; order Poales; family Poaceae; genus Poa; species Poa pratensis. The sequence continues at coordinate 3,563,174 of CAMZMU010000035.1, forward strand.
GTGTCCTCGTTCCACTTGTGTGATAATGAACATCTAATGATCGATGCAAACGGGTACTTGGATTAGTTTACCAGGCCACGGGAAAGCAGCCGAAGCTTCGTGCAACTGTGCAAGTACAAATTAACGAGTACTACTGTTAGTTTCCGGCGAGAGTACTCTGCCTTGACTTGGAAGTAAGGCTGACCTCTCTCAGACCCATGACCCATGCCGGTTTAGCAAACGGGCAAGAATATCTGCCCATGACCAGCCCCATGGACCCATGCCCGAACCCGTCGGCTGACCCGACACAATCGGGCACCCATCGGGCGTAGACTTCGCAGACGTAAACCATGTTATGAGCGACCTGCGTATTTATAGCGTTGTTCCTTCTGTCTGCCCTGCTAGCTAGGCGAGGTGGTACTAATATCTCGTGCATGAAGCGAAGCAGATTTGGCTCCCGCGTGCTGTGCATGCCCCATGGGCCGGCTGCATGTGTGATTGTGTGGGCCTTAAAGCTGTTAAACAAGAGAAAGGGCAGCAAAGTAGTACTCCAATCGTACATGGCCCAAGGGAGTACTAGCGTAGATTCTCTCTCAGATTAAAAACTACTGTGCCGCACAAACTAGTACTACTATGTAAATCCTCAGTTTTCTTCAGCAAAGGATGCCCAGAGGGTGTTCGTGTTGCTATGAAAGAGAGGTTGAATATTCCCAATGAAACTCTGAGTGAGAAATATTTGGGTATGCCGTTAGATGTTGGACGCTCAGTTCAAGGAGCTTTCAAATATTTAATGGACAGGGTATGGAAACATGTACAGGCTTGGCTCGAAAATTTCCTTTCTTTTGGCGGCAAGGAGATTCTAATCAAGTCAGAAGCATAGGCCATTCCCATACTCCATGTCCTGTTTCAAACTGCCGAGGGGTTTATGTGAACAGATCAATAGCCTGCTTCGGAATTTTTGGTGGGGATGTCGTGATGGCAAAAGGAAAACTTGTTGGGTGTCTTGGGAGGAAATGACTAAACCCAAGTATGCAGGAGGACTAGGTTTCCGGGATATCGAGTTGTTTAACCTTGCCCCGGAAACTCTAAGTGCCTTGATTTTGAAGGCAGTTTACTTCCCAGAGGGTACCTTTCTCGAGGCTCAGGTGGGCTCCCACGCCTCGCAGATTTGGCGCTCGGTTGTGGAAGGCAAGGAGATTTTAAAGCAAGGATTGATTCGACGCATTGGGTCGGGAGGGCACACCCACGCATGGAATGATAATTGGATCCCACGAGACTATGCAATGCGACCGATCACATGTCTCAAGTCGAACCCACCAGTTTCAGTTGCTGAGTTTATCAATGAGACTACAGCAGCTTGGGATGTCCCAAAACTCCGTCGTTTCTTCCTTCCGATGGATGTTGAGGTAATTCAAACCATTCCTATTGGTTTAGCAAGATTTGATGATTCCTGGGCTTGGCACTATGAGAGGTTCGGAATGTTTTCTGTTCGGTCTGCATATCGCATGATTATAAATACCAAACAGCGGCGTGAGGCCTGGCTGGATGGTACAGCTTCAGGATCTGAACAGCGGAGGGAAGAAAAAGATTGGACAACTTTGTGGAAAGTCAAGGTTCCATCCAAGATTAGAGTGTTCTTATGGCGATTGGCGAAGCACTATATCCCTACGGGGGATGTTCGGTTTCATCGACATATGGCACCTGATTCTGCCTGCTCCATTTGCGGGATGCCCGACTCTTGGCGCCATTCTTTGCTAGAGTGCAACATGAGTGCCAGTGTTTAGGCGCTGGCTCCGGAGGCCGTCAGCGAACATATACAAGACGTAGCAGAACCTGCTGCAAAGCAGTGGTTGTTCACCTTGATGAAGACTCTGAACCACGACGACCTGATCCTTCGCCTAGTCACACTTTGGGCGATTTGGTCGGCTAGACGTAAAGCTATACATGAAGGTATATTTCAAATCCCACTCTCTACGCATGCCTTTGTGGAGTCGATGATCAGGGATCTGGAGGTGGCGTCTGTGAGGAGCAGCCCACCAAACTCAAACCAGCTCCATGTGTGGCTAATGGAATCTCCAGATTATTTTTGTATCCCTATGAACTTAAGTAATGAATAAAGTGGCGGTGTGTTAGTCTCAAAAAAAAAAAAGCAGAACTAGCTAACTAGTTTAGGCCACAGGGTGTCGAGGTAGAATTATAGTATGAGATGCCCATGTGTCAGCCATGGGTAAGAATCTATGTCCATGCCCTGCCCGCGACTAATCGGGTCGCCCATGGGTGAGACCCATGGGTGAAAGTAGCGACCCATACCCTACCTATTAGGGTCGGGTGCCCATGGGCGGACGTACCCATGGGTCAAACTGCCGGGCTTAGCTGCGGCGAACACCCGCCCGCCCGCCACGATGGGGCACCGTCGGCTACGGCCTTATCCCCTCGATTTAGTGGGTTGTGATCAAGGTTTTGAGTTTGACGGGGCGAACTTACGTGGAGGGGGATCCTTCCATCTCAGGAGGAAGCCACCGCTGATCAGCTTCTCGTAGCCGCTCGCGTTCGCCTCTTCCCCCGACGGCCCCAGCACCGGCACCACAGTAGCGTCGCAGCCCTGTATCGAGTAGCCCGCGTAGTTTGCTGAACCGTCGTTGTTGTATCCTCCGACTCGGACAAACCGCTGCTCTTGTGCCCGCATCGCATCCGCGTCAGCTCCGGGTCCCGATCCGCCGCCGCCCCTGCCGCCGTCGTGCAGTTGTACAGGACCAGGTCCAGGTTGCGGGGGTCGATCGTGAATGATGGGCCGAGCATGCCGGAGGTGTTCCAGCTCGGGACACGGCAGCTCCCGGAGTCGTTCAGGAATTTCAGTTTGGCTAGTTCCACGACATGCAGGGTGCGTTTATCGTAGGCGATGTCGAGGATCTCAAAGCCGTAGAAACCAGAGCTCCGTAGAAGTGGAGTGTTGTTGTAGCAAGTCACCTGGAAGTCCGGGGCACCACATGATCGTCCCGTCACCATGTCGATGAGCCAGAACGGGTCGGAGATGGTCAGGTTGGCGCACCTCTTCTTGGTCGAGCAGCCTTCCCCTGCTTGCTGCTGCTCCTCAGCCGGCACGAGCATCAGCTGCAGCCACCATACCCAGACCCAGACAAACACCAAGAACCAGCTACCAGCTGGAGGCATATCGGTTCTGAAAGATTTGCAGCGGCTGCAGTGAAAGAGTGGGCGATAATATGCTGGTGTGGCTGGGGGAGACGTAATATAACACTCTGGACGAAGACTGATATATGGGGACGGCGAGTCCAATGGCCGGAACATTTGACTGGAAAACAGGGGCAAGCGGTGATCACCAATTGACTGGACGGCGAGACGGCGAGTCCAATGGCCGGAACATTAGACTGCACGGCGAGACGGCGAGTCCACCAATTCGATCCGTTTGGAGAGTGATGCCTTGGACGGGTAAAAGCCATGGCTTGCGAATTTTCCGGGCATGGCAACGCCGTTGGCGGGCAAGGCTGGTGGTGACCACGACCTCCATGACTATGCTCTTGTAGTCTAACCAGATTCTAATCGTGGTACATCATACTGTAACATGATTGGTTAATTGGTTCGATAGGGGAAATCCAAGCAAAAAGGCACCGCCTCCTAGCTACCTAATTAAACTTGGTTAAAAATATGATTTATTTTGTTTTGCGAAGCGGCCAAATGCCATACATAAAGTTCAAGCAACCACTCACTCCCTCAGTTTAGTGGGTTGCAACATGGTTGGTCGCTTCGTTCTACAAGGGAAATCCAAGCAAAAGATGATTCGACGGGCCAACTTACGTGGAGGGGGATCCCATGTCAGGAGGAAGCCGCCGCCGATGAGCTGCACGACGATAGCGTCGCAGCCCTTGATAGTGTATCCGGCGTAGTTGCTCGTCTCATTGTAACTCCCTGCCGCGCGGGCAAACGATTTGCTCTGGTTCTCACAACTCATTCTCGTCTCCACGAGCTCGGCCGTCGCGGCCTCCTCCGCGCAGTTGTACAGGATCAGGTTGAGGTTGACTTGGTCGATCCGGAACGGGCGGCCTAGTTTTTCGGAGGTGTTCCAGGCCGGGACGTGGCAGCTCCCGGAGTCATTCAGGTAGATCGGTTTGCCTAGATCGACGACCCGCAAAGTGTCTTGCTCGTAAGAGATTTCGATGATCGGAAAGCCGGAGCCGAAGGGTACAGAGCTCCGTAGAACTGGTGTCTCGTTAAAGCAAGTGACCTCGAAATCCGGAGGACCACATGATCTTCCCGTCTCCAGGTCAGTGAGCCAAAACGGGTCAGCAATGGTCAGGTTGCCGCATGGCTTGGCCGGAGAAAATGACACAAAACCACCACATTTGTGGGTGAGTTCTAGCATAGCCACCACAATTCAGATTTTTGACACATAAATACCACTTCAGGGGCTGGTGTGGGACGCAGAGCACTGATTGTCGCCTGTTATCGTTTTAACCACGTTTCTGACCCGTTGTCAGGGTGATATGGCCTGGACGGTAATCCGGCCGGCCATATCAAGTTCAGAGTTCAGACTAGGCACAAGCTACTTTTTTATTTGGAGCTTACTAGGAAGAGCCAAATGTTGCTACGGTCCACGCTTCCCGTCTAATCACCCAAACTGCTACGTGCGTACTACCTGAAGATTAACTTGGTTAAAACATGATCTGGATGGGCAAACTTACGTGCAAGTGGAGGAGGAGGGTTCTCCCATCTCAAGATGAAGCCGTTGCTGATGAGCTGGTCGTAGTCGCTCGCGTTCGCCACGCCGTTTGCACCAGCCAGCACCGGCAAGATCACTCCAGCGCCGCAACCCTGTACGGCGCTCGTTTTGCCGTAGCTCCCTTCCGCGCGGACAAACACCTGGCTTTCGTTCCGGCACCTCATCCTCGTCTCCACCAGCTCTCCGTCACGCCGTGACGCCGCCGCGGCCGCATTGGTGCAGTTGTATATGGTCAGGTTCAGGTTGACAGGGTCGATCCTAAACGGGCGGTGCAATTTCTCCGAGGTGTTCCAGATCGGTTTGTTGCAGCTGTTTGTGGTTGGCAACAGGCTGATCTTGTCCAGATCGATGACACGCAACAGTCTGAGCTTGCCCAGATCGACGACACGCATGCTGCGTTCGTCGTAAGAGATGTCCATGATCGCGAACCCGAAGCTGTAGGGTATGGCGCTCGGTAGAACCGGGGTGTCGTCAATACAGGTGACCACGAAGTCCGGGGATCCGCACCATCTTCCCGTCTGTTGGTCGATGAGCGAGAACGGTAGGAGATGGTGAGGTTGCCGCACCACCCCTTGCAGCTGCCTTCCCCTTGGTGCTGCTCCTGAGCCCCGACGAGCATCGGTGGCAGCCACCAAACGCCGACGAAGATTAATAACCAGCAGCTCCGAGGCATCATCGGAGAATAATATTTGGATAGATTGCAGCGAACAAGAAACGGGGGGTGATCTGTATATGGCCTATGAGAGATATATAGACTGGACAGGACGTAGGAGATCGAGAATGCCGTGCGTGGTTGCAGGCTTGCAGTAATTAAGAACGCTACATGGGGACGAGAGATTGGACTGGAAATTTTGGGCAAGCGATCATTGTCTAGCAATTTCCGGAATGACCACCTGGACGTGTAAGTCGTGACCTCTGGATTTTCGCGGGTAGTACCGTTGACGGGTAAGCCACGACCATATGACGTCCGTGATGTGACTGGAAAGCATGGGACGGTAACTGAGCCGAAAGTTCAAAGGCTGGCCCGTACGAAACTCTATTTATTTATTTGCTAGTACTGGGCTCTGACTGGGTCAGCGAACGATGCCAAATTAAATTCTGTCCTAGTGCCTGCCGACTCAAGTTCAGGGTTCAGACTAGGCAGAAGCCACTTGCTGTTTTCTACACCTGCTCACACCGGTTCCACTTGTTTTAATGAAGTTGTAATGATGCACGCGTCTACGTACCTACTGAGAACACTTGGAGTAGTTTACATGCCGGCAACAACCGAAGCTTCGGGCAAAGGTACTAAACCTAATACTCTCTTGTAATGAAGCAGTACACTAACGTAACCCTCCGTCTCTCTGCACGTTTACCGGACAGTCTCTCCTGCAAGCCAAGGTCGTCCATGGGGGCAGGGCCGTCGATGAGGGTGTTCGAGCTGCGCGACGGAACAGGGCCCCCAAAATTTTGGGGCCCCCAAATCGTCGGAGACACCCTAGGAACGGCTGAACCTGGTCTCCGGTGGGGGAGAAGGGTACTCCGCCCCAGTCCTTCCCTTTCTTAAAGGCTCCAGCAGCCTAGCAGAACAACGTCATGGCAGATCTTTTTTTCTTAGAGCAGAACCGCCATTGATGGTCGATCCAAGTTTTCTGTCCAGCGTAAGGAAGAAGAAGATAATTTTTAAGTGGGCCTGAAGTATGCATATGGGCTTAAGTGGCAAGGGCCCATAAACTCTGTACACAACATTTCACCTGTTCTGTAAATAGAAACTTCCATCGTTGTTTTTTGGGTCTGGAGCTAGCGTACTACCAAATTAATTTATTCCCCTAAAAAACCAATTAGTTTCTAAGTTATCCTCTAAAGAAAATTAGTTTTTAAGTTTCCCAATTATTTTTATGTAGTTGTATTTCATTGATCTTATAAAACAAAATATTTTGTGGATGCATGTTTTCTCGTGTAGATATGTATTTATGTCTTAATGTTCTAGCTATAATCGTTATATGATCTTAAAAGAATGACATCACTTAACATTCCGCACCAGGCCCCCAATTTCTGGAGACGGCCCTGCATGGGGGCACCATGATGGCATGACCCGGCCACTAGTACGTCAACTGGGCATGTACACCAAAGCATAACGATCGAGAAAGGTCGAGCGACAAAGGTCGTCCGTCCATGGGGACGGAAGATCGGCCGCGCTGGCCGGCTGCGGCGACCCCAACCGCCACGACTGGGGGCCTTATCCTCAGTCAGTGGGAAACAACACTATTGATCGCTTGGTTTGATCGGGAGGAAAATCGAAGCAAAATGCACTGCGTCTAGTCCTAGCAACTACTAGGAACTTGGTAATCAAAGAGATGATTTGACGGATGATGAACTTACCAGTACTGCTACCAGCAACAGCTGGAAGGGGAGGAGGATTGGGATCCCCTCATGTCAGGAGGAAACCGTAGCTGATCAGCTGCTTGTAGTCGCTCGGGTTCGCCTCGTGGTCGGACAAGCCCAGCATCGCAGCCCTTTCTGTAGTTCCCGGCGTAGCTCCCGTTCGCGTCTTCCCACATTCTCCCATCCCCACCAGCAGGGACGGAGCCAGAAAGTAAGGTTAGGGGGAGCAATTAGTGTGTGTCATTTGTATGGGGGTGGCACAGCTAGCTAACATAGGCTAAACACTTGAGTGAAATGCTAATATTTCCAAAGGAAACAACGATCATAGGGGGGGCGTAGCCCCTGCTCGTCCCCCCTTGAATCCGTCCCTGCCCACCAGCGCCCTGTCCCGACGCGCCGCCACCGTGCAGTTGTATAGGATGAGGCTCAGGGCGTCGGGGCTGATCTTGAACAGGCCGTCCACTTTGACGGAGGCATTCCACTTGGGGCCATGACAGACCTCGGAAGCGCTCTCGCGCTGAGATCGACGACCCGCAAGCTGCTCTCGTTGTAATAGATGGCCATGATTTCAAAGCCGTGGTGGTGGATACAGCGTTCCGCAGGACCGGAGTGGTGTAGTTAACGCAGGTGACCTCGAAATCGGAGGAACCACACGGTGTTTCTGGCTCGTCCCAGTAAGTGAGCCAGAATGGGGATGAGATGGTGTGGTTGCCGCACATATTGGGCGAGCAGCTATCATACCCTCGCGGCTGCTGCTCCTCGGCCCCGGCGAGCAGCAGTGGCAGCCAGCAAACCCATACCAAGAACCAGCAGGCTGGAGCCATGGATCGGATAAAAAAGTGTGGGTGGCTGAATCGGCGATCACGGCGACTGATGATCGAGGAGGCTACTGTGGTCGCCGAACGATATATGGGGAAGGCGAGCGAGCAGAGTGTCCAACGAACGGAACGTTTGACTGGAAAAAATGGGGCAAGCCGCAAGCGGTGATCCTCATCCACGAATTCGATCCCTTGAATAATGGTGATGTGTTCCCCTTGGACGGGTAAAACCCATGCGTGGCTTACGAATTTTCCCTGGCATATGGAATGCCGTTGCTGGCCGGGCAAGATGGTCATGACCGTGACTCGACCGGGATGTTGTTTGTCGTAAGGTATCCAGCTAGGCAAATCCTATATACCGCCCAGCAGCGGTGCTAGATGGTCGCGCCGCCTGAAGCGCGCCGCTGCTGGGCCGGCCCATGTCCCGCTTTTTCCTTTTTTCTTCTCAGTTTCTTCTTTGTTTTTTTTTCGTTTTCTTTTTCTTCTGTTATTCTTTTTGTTTCTTATTTTTGTTTTTCTTTTCAAAAATTAAAATTCAAATTTTTTTATTTTCGAAAATTGGCCAAATTCGAATTTTTTGTTCCGATTCAAATTTGTTCAAATTCGAATTTTGTTCCGATTCGAAAATTTGTTCAAATTTTAAAATTGTTCGGATTTGATTTTTGTTTAGATTTGAATTTTGTTCGGACTTGAAAATTGTTCAGATTTTAAAATTGTTCGGATTTGATTTTTGTCCGATTCAAAATTTGTTCCAAATTCGAATTTTTGTTCCAATTTTATTTTTGTTCGGAATTGAATTTTGTTCGATTTGAAAATTGTTCAGATTTGAAAATTGTTCGGATTTGATTTTTGTTCAGATTAAAAAATTGTTCCAAAATCGAAATTTATTTTCCGATTCAAATTTTCTTCAAATTCGAATTTTGTTCCGATTCAAAAATTTGTTCAGATTTTAAAATTGTTCGATTTGATTTTTGTTCAGATTTGAATTTTGTTCGGATTTGAAAATTGTTCGGATTTGATTTGGGTTCCGATTCAAAATTTGTTCTAAATTCAAAATTTTGTTCAAATTCGAATTTTGTTCCGATTCGAAAATTTGAAACAGTTCAAAGTTTGCAAAAAACGAAAAAAAACGAAAACGAAAACAGAAGAAAAAGAAAAACAGTGGGATAGGAAAAAAAAGTGCACCTGGGCCGGCCTACTAGGCCAGGCGGAGGTGCGTCTTCAGGCGGCGCTACCTCTTATCGCCGCTAAGGAGCGGTACATAGCTTCTCCCATCCAGCTAGACAGATTATCATCTCTGTGCACCGTTCCCAGGTTCACACTTGGACGTACAGACCGTAGGAGAGAAATAGCGGGCCGCCGCGAAGGCTCGGAACCCAGGACGCGGGCTAAGCCAGACGGCAGTCCACCACTTCGGAGAAACGCACGGTGACTAGGCCAAAAGTTCGAAGGTTGAAATATAGGCCCACTAGCCCGTATGTCCGAGGCTCGATTTATTGCTAGTACTGGGCTTATCCTGAAAAAAAAAAGCTAGTAGTGGGGGCGCCTAGTGCCTGCCGACTGAAATTCAGGGTTCAGACTAGGCAGCAGAAGCCACTTGCTGTTTTCTGTACTCCCGGTTCCACTTGTTAATGAACTTGTAATGATGCACGCGTCTACGTACCTACTGAGAGCACTAGTTTACTTTTTTTTTTTTGACACATCCAGCTTCCACGTATATTCACCAGAGATCCACATACACAGTACATAGAAAAAAAACAAAGGAAGCACAATACGAGGAGGAGGAGCCAGAGCAAGCTCCAAGATCACCAGCTTCACCGGCGACGAAGACGAAGAGCAGCAACCGCCGTCTTGCCACTGCCTGGGAGCAATTTGTCCGCACTTGACGATGAACGACCATGGCGGACGCCCCTCTGGCCCAGCAACGCCGCAGAACCCCAGCCGCCTTCGGATCCGTCGCAGAAGAGAGCTGAAGAACTCGAGCACCTCCGGGATCCGGCCGCCCGATCCGCCGCCACTGCAGATCTGACGGGAACCACAGGATCTCGAGCACCACGCCGGGCCTCGAGCTCCAGCCAGCCGTGCGTGTCGACGTCGAGCCCCACGGAGCACCGCCGCCGGAGAAGAACACGCCGTAGTTTACTTGCCTGCAACAACCGGAGTAATGAAGCAAGTACACTCACGTCTAATGATGATGTCCATCAGTCACACCCTCCGTACGTCTCTCTGCATTTGCAAAAGGAGACGACCTCGTACGTTTACCGGACAATCTCTCTTGCAAGCCAAGGTCCATGTGCCAAAGATGGAATGGCCGGGAAGATGCAATGAACCCGGACAAAATCCAAATAAGCAAGTGCCGATTGGGCTGCGCCGCTGACTACGGTTGTATGTACCGTACTACTACTATGCAAGTGGCAGCTGCCGTGGCACGTACTGTAGGTGGTAGGTACTCACCGGCGCATGTCGAGCCGTGCAGCAGCTCCCTCCCGCCGGCGCCGGTGCAGAGGCACGCGAAGGCGGCCGACGCGTTGCTGTACCGGCACTCGCCGCCGCTCTCGCCACACGCGCCGCAGTCCCCCGTCCCGGCACCACCCCACTCCAACAGGAACCCGGCCTTGAGCATCCGGCCGTAGTCCGCCGCCGTCTCCATCTCCGACCCCACCACCGGCAGGTACGCGTACGTGCAGTTCCCCGCGGCAATCACTGGCGGCGTGTCCCGGTCGTAGCTCCCGCCGAGGTACGCGTAGATGTCCCTGCCGCATCGGCCGGTGGCGTTCAGGAACTCGGCCCCGCGCGGCTCGGTGCCGTTGCAGCCGTAGAGGAAGCACAGGGCGCGGTTGGCGGCGCCGATCCGGAACGGGCGGAGCGCGATTCTGGAGGACACGTTCAGGTCGGTGCAGCACACGCCGTCGTCCCCCGTGGCGACCCGGGCGTGGGAGGCCACGAAGGTGGCCGCGGCGTAGTCGATGCCGAGGACGTGGATGGCGGAGCCCCGCATGGAGAGGGAGGTGGCGTTGGTGCCGTTGCCGGCGCACCAGAGCTCGAAGGGCGGGGGCCCGCAGGAGGGCTCCGGCGTGGCCTGGTTCGCCGCGCCGAGCCAGAACGGGTACCTCACGGTGAGGTCCCCGCATGTCGCCGGCTCGCAGTCGGCGCCCGTGCGGTGGAGGAGCAAGGAGGCCAAGAGCAGCGCGAGGGCGAGCAATGCCGGAGGCGCCATGCGCGCAAGAATCTTACTACTAGCTAGCCACCTAGGCGATCAATGGCGATGCGATGGAGCCATGGCAGGTGGATGTAGCTAGAAGAAGCGATGGAGGAGGAATGGCGAAAGGGAAATGGCAATGGTGTATGCTTTGTTTAACTGGTATCTGTTCAGACTTTGTTTTATATATATCAACGGGGCTGGTGCTGCCATTGACTTTTGATGACAGCGACGAGAGATAAAAATTAAGAAAGCTCCAGCTTATTATGTGGTTCAGAACCTGTGATTGCAATGGCTATGTTGCCGGTAAATTGAATTGTTTGGGTCTGTCATCTCACTCACCCGCGCCGTATATATTCACAGGTATCTATCGATCCATCATGTGACGCAAGTGAAAAAGTTGGTGATTTTTGTGATCAGGGTGAAGGTAAAGAAGTCATGGAGATTTGTTTCTAGGTGGAACTACCTTATCCAACCGTCACCACGGTAGATATTTGAGCGTTACAGGATGGATATTTACTCTCAAGTAAAGGTCTTTCTGTAAGAAAATCAAAGTAAAGTTTAAGCAAGTAGTGCTAAATGGCACGGCTAATTAGTAGGGAATTCCCTGAAAAAGTCTCTTGCCAATGGATGGACGTTTCGAGAGTTCAGACGTGGCTGTCTTGTGCTTGTTCTCTTGCAAGCTAGAAGAAGTCTTTCTATTGGCAACTGCACGCTGACTTCGCTGGTCAGAACGATGCACTATGTTATTCTCTACAGTTTCAGAATTTCACACTAGTCATTTCGGCTGCTATCCTCGCATATTAAATTTATGCAGATTCTCCAATCAATCGCTCACACTAGCCCATTCGACATAATTATGTTTATCACCAATAATTTTCCCTGCTCCTGTATACATTGGTTATATATACTCTTATCCACATTAAGTTCGTACCTGGTCTGCACTTCAGGGACCAAAGGAAGGGCCGCGAGATGGTGACTGTGGTGCAGTGACATGAGGTCGGAATTGGGATTGGATGGACAAAGTGATGGATGATGCATGGTTTTTCTTTTCCTTTTGATGAATGGACGGATATTTCGAGAGTTGGTCTTCTGTTAATTATACGTGAGCATACATTTTCCTAAAATTGGTTATTAGCATTGGGGCTCTGACTTTGCTGGTCAAAGTGATGGATGCATGATTCCGTATGTTATTCTACGGCTTCACTAATCAGCTACTAAGGATGTGTATTAATGTGACTCTAAAAAATGATGTGTATTAATTTATCGTAGATTGCCCAATCAATGCTGAACACCAAGAATAAAGCCCCACTCCTTGGTTTTTTTTGTTTATTTTCCTCCTCGGCTAGCCACCTCTCCTAGTTTCCTTTGCTCACTACATATCCCCATGGTCTTCCTTCTACTGCTTCCAGCCTTCCACCTCTGCCACTGTCTTCGATGTCGTTCATTAGCCTACCAAATTATTGTTTTCCTACTACAGATCTAAAGCCGTCGTCGGTGTCAAAATATCGGATCAGGTGTCAAAATATCGGAGTGCCGATCATGCATCCATCTAAGCCTAGGAAGAGAGGTTCTTGGTGTTACCCCTCCCAAGCTGGTTAGTCTCTCAGAATGTCTCGTAATCTTCAACTCTGAAATAATCAGCGATGTCGACCCCATCCTTCTTTCCTCCTCCCCTGTTCCTCCTTCCAACACTACTCCCACCTTAATAGATGTGGTTTGGAGTTTGATCCACTCTCATCAAGAATGAAACACCACAAATTTTATTTTCGTTTGTTTTCCTCGCCAGCCAGTCGTCTTCCTCATTCTCCTCAGCCAACTACATGTTGTTCAGTCCCAACTCTTCCTTCTTCTTCTTCCACCTCTCCCACCATTGTCGTCAGTCGTCTTCTTACACACTTTCTTATCCCAACGATTTAATGTCGCCATTGGGTTCAAAACATCGGTGCCTTGATCACTCATCCATCTAAGCTCGGAAAGAGAGGGTAGTAATTTCACTCGTTTGATACTCGTTAGACCCTAAGAGTGGTTGATCTCATCCTTCTTTCTCCGACCCAACCCCTTTCTTTCAGTGCTCGTCTCAGCCTAATAGAAGAGATTTGGAGTTTGATAGATTTTCCATAGCACTAAACCATTCTGTTTTTTTAATACAAAAATCGGTTTTTTCTCTAGAAACACTGTAACTATTACTGCTCAAAAATATCATTATAATTTTGACCATCTTCCTTCTACTTGCTTCCATCTTTTCCACCACATTCGTCGACCGTGTTCCTACACTCTTTCTTCTCCCAAGGATTTAATGATGCCATTGGTGTCAATATATCGGTACCCTAATCATGGGCCGACCTAAGCTCTAGAAGAGGGGGTATCGGTGTTACTCATGCGATGTTTGTTAGTCTCTAAGAGTGGTTGGCCACCTTCAATTCTGACCTAACCATTGTTGTCGATCTCATCCTTCTTCCTCCTACCCGACTCCTTCTTTCTGGCGCTCACTGCACCGAAATAGATGGGATTTGGAGTTTGATAGATTTTCCATAATACTGAACCCTTTTCTTTTTTGCATACAAAAATTCCTTTTTTTCGGGGAACACTAATCCCTTCAATCTAACTACATTAGCCACTATACAAATTACCACTTGAAAAAAATCATTATAATGATTTCATTTCTACCACCACCGTTGTCGATCATCTTCCTACACTCTTTCTTCTCCCAATGATGTAAAATTGCAGTTGGTTCAAGATTACCCCCACTTGATGTAAAAAAATCATTATAATGATTCCTAAGGGGTGACCCCCCCCCCCCCCCCCCCCCCCCCCCCCCCCCCCCCCCGCGCTCATGAGAAAAATGATGTATATTCCCTTGTAATCGGCCCATATATTCAATAAAAGTTCGGCTCAAAAAACTTACATTCTCCGCCATTACATCCCAAGTCATGTAAAAATCCTATGAAATGTTATTAGGTTTTACGTCCTTGTCGAAGTTTTAGGTGGACACACATCCAAAGAGCGTGTCACTACATGATTTACTAGGACAGTCAATATCTTGATCACGTTGCTCACCATTTATTATGCGGCCATATAATCACTTGGGGACGGAGACGAAATGTCTATACCAGCCTTACCAATAAATTGACAAAGCCAAAGAGAGCAGGTACACCTTTTAATATAGATTATTAATATAATATTTCGCTCCTCACTGAATTGACCGGTATTTTAGAAATTTCAAAATAGTTTATGAAGAAGTTTGAATTTAGCTTTCCTTAGCCCTAAGTCCAGAATGCAAAAACATTGGGTGCGCGTTGAAATTTACGAACTTGTAAACCTTGGTCAGTAATCTAGGCTTTTTGTCCTCGAGGACGCGTATTTAGACTATGAATTTATGCATCCTCGGGGACTAAACTGGTTAAGTTACCGAGTCAGAGAAAATTCACGGACATACGTGTAGCACTAAATTTAAATTTTTGAATCGAGGTAAACACGAGTTAGAATAGATTACCGTAGCAGATATCTAGTTCGGACACGCCGTCGCCGCAGTGGCACAAGAAGATGTCGTTGGTGTTGTTGATCCGGCAGAACCCGCCGCTGTCCACGCACGCCGCGCAGTCCCTCGCCGTGTAGTCGAGAAGAAACCCGCCCTTCATCAGCCGCCGGTAGTCCTTCCCGGCGGCGCCCTCGTATCCCAGCACCGGCATCATGGACACGGTGCAGTTCCCTTCCACCGGCCTCCAGGCATCGTCGGGCCTGTATCCGCCGGCGAGCCACGCGAACAAGGTGGGCGTCGCTGAAGCGTTTGACCCAAGACCGTCCGCGCAGCTCACGGGCGCCCACGTAGGCGGCAGCGCCGGCGGCCGTGATGACTGGAATTCGGTGCAGTTGTAGAGGAAGAAGAGCTTCTGGTTGGCGGCGCTGATGCCGAAGGGCGCGAGGCCGAGGTCGGCGGAGGCGTTGACGCTGAGCTTGTCGGCGTTGCACGGGCCGTCGCCGGAGAGCCCGACGTTGGCGACCGTGAAGGAGCTGTCGTCGTCGTATGAGATGTTGAGGATCTGGTACGTCAAGAAGGAGTTGTGGAGGAAGGCCGTGCCGTTGGCGCCGCAGTTGACCTGGAAGGCCCGGTAGCCGCACTCCGGCGGGTGCGTGCCGCCCAGCCAGAACGGGTACGCGATGCGCAGGCCACCGCACGTCGCCGGCTCGCATGCGTCCGACGACGTCGTCGTGGTGTTTATTGCGTGGGTGGGTAGGAAGATAGTTAGCAGCAGAGCGGCCGAGCTGCAGAGCATGGCGGCGGCATGGACGCGAAACGGATCCATGGATCGATCGATGTTGCTGTGGTGCAGTGGAAGGGTGGAGAGGGCCCCATGGTCTCGAAATCGAATGTTGGCAGCGCAGAGAGGAGGAGAGAAAATGACAGAAAACTATGACATTTGGGGCTCAGTTGTCACTTTACTACGACATTTGGGGTAAATGTCACTTAACTACCATCTCAGGGGCAGGGTTGTGACAGAAAGCACTGATCACTCGTTTTAGTCGTCGTAACAGGATTTCTGACCGCACTGGCCCACCTGTCAGGGCCGACGTGGCACGGCGTTGACGGAGGGAGACGACGGCCGTTAGGTTTTCGTTGTTTACCTGTCTGGACGACGGAGACCACGCGTTGACTCGCTCAGTCTCACTCTTTCCCTCTGCTATGCTCTGACCTCGAAGACGAATGGCGACTGGAGGTGGCGGCGGCCGGTCGCTCCACCGGTCAGGAGGCGACGGCGATGGTGGCGGCGGAGGCGGAGGCGGCGGATCTATCGACGCCGAGCAAGGTGCGCCGCGGCTGCGTGCGGCTAGTCCACCGCAACCCGCATCTCAGAAAGCTTGGACGTCGGCGGGCACCACATCGAGCTGCGAGGACCCGATGAGCCACTACGTCTCCGATCTTGACGGGTAAGTCAATTTCTGTCCGTGCGACCTCTCTGTCCAATTCAGCGAACGTTCTAGGACCTGTAGCTCTAGAATTTAGTCTAAATTGTTTGTTAATTATGAATTTAGGGTTCAGACCGAGATGTGGGATCTTTACATTCAGTTTGATGGAGCTAAATTTGTGCAAAGACGAGTGTGCCGTTCCCAAATTAGATATCTGCATTTGTTGTCAATCATGGAGTCAGAGGGGTATGGAATGAATGATTCTCTGTATTTTGTTAAGCATGAAGGGGAGGGACTGAATGGGTTAGAACTAATTGACAGTCATCTGAAGGTTGAAGAGATGATTAGGAAGTATGACGATACAAAGGCAGTTGTTTTGACTGTGATGAAGGATAGGAGGTGTAAAGCAATTGTTGTTTCCCCAGTGAAGAAGCCGAGATCAATTCATATTGATCTTGATTCAGAAGCTGAAGAACCCATTCCTATTCAAATGAGCACTCAGAGTAGTGTGAACTACGAGAATTTGCACACAACACAGATTGATGAACACAGCCCAATTCAGTTTCAGACTCAAGACAGTGTGTACTGTCAAGAAATGGAGGCAGAGGAGGCAGAGCAAGAGGACACGTCTGGTTACATTATCACAGATGATGGTGCAAGTTCTTCAACCACCCAGATGGATGGTACTACTAATCCATCTCAATCTGCACCAAGAGCTCCACCTACAGCACCACCAACAGCTCAAGCAGCCCCAAGAGCTCCAGCAGCACCTGCAAGAAGAGCTCCAGCAGCATCAGCACCTAATGAACCAGCTGACAGGGGTTTTGGGGTGTGGTCATATTTCACTGCTGGTGCAAATGCAGGTGCTGGCAGAGATTCAAATGTTGGTCCTCTAGATGGCACAAATCAGTGAGAGTGAATTTGTGGTCATGTGAACCTGTTGAAGTCTGTATGATGTACTAACATACTTTTACCTAGCATTATGTGGTCATTTTGGGGTGTGGAACCTGTTGAAGTGTTTATGATGTACTAAGAAACTTGTTGGCTGGTGAATTTGGTTCTTGTCTTGTCATTCTGTTGAATCTTATTTCATGTTAGAGTTGTCGAAACCCCCGACGGGTCTCGACAACTTTCAAAACTTTCATGTTGGAGTTGTCGAAACCCCCGACGGGTCTCGACAACTTTCAAAACTTCCATGTTAGAGTTGTCGAAACCCCCGACGGGTCTCGACAACTTTCAAAACTTTCATGTTGGAGTTGTCGAAACCCCCGACGGGTCTCGACAACTTTCAAAACTTCCATGTTAGAGTTGTCGACGGGTTTCGACAACCCTACAGCTCATAAATATAAATTCAACGACCATTACATTGAAATAAAAAGTCACAAATAAAAACACAGAGTTAAACAAACCATAAATTAACACAGAGTTAAACCATTACATGTCTCATCATTCAACAAACAATTACTAGTGCAAATTACATCTCAGAAATAAATTCTGTTCTCAAATAAAACAACTACTAGTGCAAATAACAATTAGTTCATAATTCAACCACGATACAACTCATAATTGTTACAACAAATGATCTTCTCTTGCTTCAGCACCACCAGCACCACCAACAGCTACTCATCACAAACATCTTTGATCTTCTGCAACTTTGCCCCCAAGTTGAATTTCTGTTTGAGAAGTTCTGCAACTGTGTACTCCAACTTCCTCTTCTCTTGCTTCAGCACATCCCTCTCCTTCTCTGCCTTCTGCCTCAAAAAAGAGTGCATTTTCGAAGTAGATGCATCAAGTTTCTTCTTCTCCTCTAATTCAGCTCGAGCAGAAACAAGACCTTGTTCAGCTTTGGCCTTCAGAGCTAATGTAAGCTGCTTTTCCTCAACCTCTTTCTTCAGCTCATCTTGGGCATTCTTCAAGTCAAGCTTCAGCTTTGCAATCTCATCTTTGTACTTCCACGTTGATTCAATAGCGTCTAAACCATCACGAACCCTAGCATCTTTTATTTCCCGATACATTTCCCACAGCTTGGTCAGAGATTTGCACAATGCAGGTGGCCACACTTCATCAAGCCAGTGCACAAAGTCACAACTACCTCCAAACTGCAGTGCATTCATCAAACAAGTTCATGTTACAAATTTGCACAAAAACAGTGAGAAATTCTAACAATCTAAAAAAATCAGATTTGTCACATACCGTCCCTGCGCAGCCCAAGAACCTCCTGCCAGTCCAACAGCCTTCGAACGCAACAAATTTCTCGGGCGTGCAGTTGCAACGACAACGGATAGGGAGCTCATCTTCATCGGCTAATCCGCAAAAATCGGAATCATACATGGTAGTTGGGCCCTAAAAAGAGAAATTTTCAGCGCCACTGCTCGGAATCGTGCTCATATCCCAATTCCCCAAACCATATGAACCCTAAATCTAAATCCCGAACTCCAAATTACAAGCGAGGGGAACACTTACTTCGGTGCCAAGCGAGCTCGGATCCGTTGAATCCTCGTCGCCATCGCTCCACGATACCATGTTCTGGATCTACGGCTCGGCAGCGGCGGCGGCGGCAGTCGGGGGCACCAGAGAGAAAAATGGCAGAGGAGAGGAGCGTGAGAGAATGGTGCGACCGGCCTCGAGCGGCTACTTAAACAGGTGACCTAACGGCCGTCGTCTCCCTCCGTCAACGCCGTGCCACGTCGGCCCTGACAGGTGGGCCAGTGCGGTCAGAAATCCTGTTACGACGACTAAAACGAGTGATCAGTGCTTTCTGTCACAACCCTGCCCCTGAGATGGTAGTTAAGTGACATTTACCCCAAATGTCGTAGTAAAGTGACAACTGAGCCCCAAATGTCGTAGTTTTCTGTCATTTTCTCGCGAAGATGGAGTAGCAGCCTACCTCTGATTTGCTAGCTGTTTAATTTGTTCATACACCAATCACAAAGACTTGTTCAAGTCGGTTCCGCAAATAACGATGTCGTCAAGTTATGTTTTCGAAATGTTCGTCAAGATATGTACTAGCATTACCAACACGTACACCATGCATCATAACGGAAGCATCAGCCACGAGGCGATCGAAGAGCAAGAAAGGAACAAAGTGGCCGGGAGAAGTGAACAACACGAAAAGCTATACACTGACACATACGCACGGAAGACACTCCACACGACCGATCGAAGTTTTCCGTTGGGCGGTCGATGGATGACAGGATGAGTCACTCCGGGATGGCGACGAGCATGGGCCGCCACGGCCGCCGCATCATGAGCCGCCGCCGGAACCCGCCGAACACGAACCTCCGGTACTGCTGCATGGCCGCGCCGCCAACACGGTGAGCCGCAGACGACACGGCCAGCGCGGCCTGTGGACGATCCACGTCCGTCGACGGCTGCCGTTGCCGGTGGTCGGGCAGCAGCACGTGCTGGACATCTTTCTTGGCGCTGCTGCCACGGAGCACGGCGCCGTCCGACCCCAGGAGCTCCTCCAGGGAGCCGCGGCTTCGGCCGAGGAGGCAGCTCTTCTCCCCGCCGTCGTCTCCCCTATCCCCGGGCGCCTCGGACGCCGCGGCAGCGGGTCTGTGCGGCTTGCTGCCGCGGCAGAGCATCCGGCGCACCAGCAGCCACAGGCTCTTGGCCCTCGGCTTGTGCAGCGTCGCCCCGGCCGCCATCCCTGCCGTTCCGGCGCACTGCAGTCTCTCCTGCTGATCCTCTCTGCCTCTACTGCTTGCTAGGGTACTGCTGGGATAAGAAGCAAAGATTTATATACCTGGAGATTACCTGGAGCTCATCAGCGACGGGTTCCTCCTCACATGGCAGCCGCCGCCGCCTGCCGATGCCATTGGTAGTAGCGGTAAGTAATTAAGCTCGGTCGTCGAATTAGTCTTTTTCTTATCGCGGCGTCGGCCTCGACATCCTTATCGGGCCATGCAATTAATGGTGGGTCGGGGAGCCGTCGCCCTCGCCGTCCCCAGCCGTGGCGGGTGCCGCCCGCCGCCGCCGCGACGCAACCCAGGAATCATGGGGACAAAGTGAAAAAAAAACAAGTTGACTAGGACTAGTGAAAGTAGCTCTGCCGACCGTCCATTGCCTCAAAGTCCACATCCCCACCGTCCGATCCCTCTTCTTTAGTCCTCCTTCGCCCGTACAGTCCTGTCACCCTCTCTACTTTCCATCCCCAACCCAAATCCCATGCCGCTCCCGCTCCTCCGCCTCCTCGTCCTGCTCGTCGCGTCCTTCCTCCGGCTGCCGCCGCCGGCCGCCGCGGCCTGCTCGCCCAAGAAATGCGGCAACCTCACCATATCCTATCCATTCTGGCTCGAGGAGCCCGGCGAGCCGCCGTGCGGGTCCCCGTCCTTCCAGCTCAGATGCAATTGCAACGGCACCCAAGCGCTCCTTACCCGGTCCATCTTCGGCCTCTACCAGGTCGTCTCAATCTTCACCACGAACTCCTCATTCGTCGTCGTCGACCACAACCTCCTCGTCCCTCTCCCCGGCGGCTGCCCGGCGTGGTGGTTCAACGTGTCCGCCGGCATCGGCCTCGGCCCGTACACCATCAGCAGCAAGAACAGGGAGCTGCTCGTCCTCTACAACTGCACGGACCGGCCGCCGGGTTCCTCCGTACGCCGTGCCGCAACGGGTCCTACTCCTCCTTCTTCCGCCTCGGCCAGGGGTACGGCGGCGACCGCCGTGGGGCCCTCCCCTCGGCCTGCCGTCTCTCTGTCGTGTCGGTCCTTGGGTTTCTCGCCGGCGACGAGTACGTCGGTGTTGGCGTAGGCCCGATCCTCCGACGTAGTCGCCGAGTATTTCCGGCGATCACGTACACAGCAAAACTCCTCGGCCGGTAACGCGCACGTAAGCTAAGCAAGCAAGGATCGAATGATCAATCGTTTAGCTAGCTCTCTCGTACGCACACAATCGCTGGACACACACGGACACAGGAAACTCGATTGGATTGCCATGTTAGGTTTTGGAGTAACGATCGTTGCCCTGAGAGGGTCGACCGGTTGCATGTTATAGGGGCAGGGAACAGCCCCCTGCGTGCAGGGCCGGTCCTGAGATTTTAGGGGCCCGAGGCGAAACTAAAATTTTGGGCCCCTAATACAAATAAGTTAACTGGTTCCTCATCAAACACTAGCAGATTCTATAGGAGATAAATTAAATTAAATGCTTGTTCATGAACACTCACATTGTTATAATCTGCATTGATGTGAGAATTGTCTTCTGTATGGATCTCCTCTTCTAAATCAACATTACTTTGTTCCCCTGCAAGAACTATCGTCAATTCGTTTGGATTTCTTAAAATGATAGTGTTACTCTTCAACAAATTGTGAAGAGATCCTCTATGTGAACCTGTTAAAAAAACATCTTTCCTCCTTTTCCGTTTTGCAGCACCGGATAAAGTCTTCATAATACCGCTAAAAATAAAAAATCAAGATTAGGACCTAAACCACCCACACTGGAAGATCGAACAGATTAAGAAAAAAGAGAGAAGATCGAACTTAATCAACCAATATACCTGATTCCGGCGGCGGGACGCTTGGGCGATCAAAAAGTCAATCGCGGAACCAACCCTGGGTGCGGCGGGCGAGACAATAGACGAGAGTAGATCGGACGGGAGATGTGTTTGGTTTTTCTGATTGGACGAGCATCGAGCGAACTGTTAAAAAAGCGGATCACCAATTCGTCTGGCCTGTCGATGGAGGGCCTCGTACTCTTGCGGAAACGAGCAGACAACAGAGCGGAGAAAAAAGGCCCAGCCCGGCAGCCAGCCCAATAGCTAGCACGGACACGGAACAGGTTATTTTGCCTTTTAATTTTTTTCTACCGTACATGCCATACACGGAGTACTATGCCTAGTATATATACACCTGGGAGGGGCCCCCAAAATTCCAGGGCCCGGGGCGGCCGCCCCTCCAGACCCCCCCCAGGGCCGGCCCTGCCTGCGTGGCTTACAGTTTGTGTACGTATATGATTGGAGTACTACTCCATATCGTATACGATATAGTATATATACGCTAACATCCCCTTTAATCTAAACCTCGGAGAGATTTAGATTACGCTTGAAATTATCTAAGGCTTTTACAGGAAGTGTTTTAGTAAAACCATCACCTATCTGATCCTTGCTAGATATGAACTTAATTGCTAGTCTATTTGAAGCCACCCTCTCTCTGACAAAATTATAGTCAATCTCAATGTGTTTGGTATGAGCATGAAAAACTGAATTTACAGACAAATATGTAGCACTCAAGTTGTCACACCATAAGCATGGTGTTTGTTTTAGTGTAACACCCAGTTCACGAAGAAGAGCTTCAACCCATATCAACTCTGTGGTAGCATTTGCGAGTGCCTTGTATTCAGATTCTGTACTAGAATGTGACACTGTAGCTTGCTTGCGTGCACTCCAGGATACTAAGTTGGGACCAACAAAAATGGCAAAACCACCTATGGAACGTCTGTCCTCAATACAACTAGCCCAGTCTGCATCAGAAAAAGCACTAAGAAGTGTAGATGTAGAGGGCTGAAAAGTGATACCAAGCTTGGATGTACCCTTGACATATCTGAGGATTCTCTTTGTTGCTGTCCAATGAGTTGTTGTAGGAGCATGAAGATATTGACATACCTTATTAACCGAGTAAGACAAATCTGGACGGGTGAGAGTAAGATACTGGAGAGCACCAACAATACTTCGATATTGTGTAACATCATCCGGACCAAGGAGTGTATCATCATGTAAAGACAAAGGTTCGGATGGAGAGAGGGGTGTAGGAGCTGGCTTGCAGCCTAACATACCAACCTTGATAAGCAAATCATTGACATATTTTTCCTGCGTGAGAATCAATCCTGCTTGTGTCCGCTTCACTTCAAGACCAAGAAAGAAATGAAGCTCACCCAAATCTTTGATGGCAAAGTTGTCATTGAGATCCTTAAGCAGCACCGAAACAGCTTTATCTGAAGAACTAGTCACAATAATGTCATCAACATAGATTAAGACAAATATAGTAACTCCAGCTTTGTTATAGAGAAACAAGGATGTGTCAGCTTTGGATGGTAGAAAACCAAAATCTTGCAGTTTAGTGCTGAGACGAGAGTACCATGCACGAGGAGCTTGCTTTAAACCATATAGGGCTTTATCAAGTTTGTAAATATAATGAGGAGCATCAGGATGTGCAAAACCAGGAGGCTGTTTTATATAGACTTCCTCTTCCAGAACACCATGCAAAAACGCGTTCTTGACATCTAGCTGACGTAAACTCCATCCACGAGAGAAAAAAATAGAAAGAACAGTTCTGATAGTGGCAATTTTGACTACTGGACTGAAAGTGTCTTCATAATCAATTCCATACCTTTGCTTGAAACCTTTTGCAACCAATCTAGCTTTATAGCGGTCAACAGAACCATCAGCACGCCGTTTGACACGATACACCCACTTGCAGTCAATAAGATTGATAGTTTTGCTGGGTGGAACCAAATGCCAGGTTTTATTTGTCATGAGCACATCATATTCTTCTTGCATGGCGGAATGCCAATTTTTGTCATTAAGAGCCTCAGGCAAATTACGAGGTTCTCATGTGGAAGAAAACATACCATATCGAATACAACCATCTCTATAAATTTTGGGTTGTTTGATACCTTTCTGTAGTCGAGTGCGAAACTGTGGCGGAAGCGGAGGTGGTGGCGGTGGTGCAGCGCGAGCTGCACCACGGACAGGCACAGAGGATCCGGCAGCCTCATGATTGGCTGCATGCACATGGGAGCCGGTCGGACTAGCATCATCCGCAGCAATGAATGGGTGCGGATCAGGTGCATGAGCGCGTGGCGACGGCGACGCGTTGTTGTCGTCTTCTGCATGCGGGGACGTGCTTGGAGCATCTCCAGCTCCGTCGCGAGGCGGCGCAGAGGAGCCCACGCGCACATGGGCGCATGGAGACAGCGTCAAAAGTTGCGCCTGATTCATCCATGTCGGATTCATCTTCAGAGGAGGATTGCACATCATTTTGAGCATCATTTTGAACGAGATTTTCTTCAGCAGGTTCGTCTACCTGTAGAGCATCAACAGAAGGCAAAGTAACGGGCATAACAGCATGCATATGGTCATTATTGTGTGCAACCCCAATAGAAGAATGAGAGGGCATATGCGATGGAAGTAGAAGAATTTCTTGACGGAGTCGTGAACCAGCATTAGGATGTAAAGTGGCAAACGGAAAAAACGTTTTCATCAAAGACAACATCACGAGAGACATATACTCGGCCTGTAGAGACATCTAGACATTTTACACCTTTGTGACGAGGACTATAGCCCGAGAAAACACATTGCTTAGAACGAAAAGCGAGCTTGCGTTTGTTATAGGGACGGAGATTGGGCCAGCATGCACACCCAAAAATACGCAAATCATCATAGTTGGGCTTGACTTGAAGAAGACGCTCAGTGGGAGACTCAAAATTTATGACTTTGCTAGGGAGCAAGTTTATAATAAAAGTGGCAGTGAGAAAGGCTTCGTCCTAAAAATTTAAAGGCATAGAGGCATGAGCAAGCAAGGCAAGACCAACTTCAACAATGTGGCGATGTTTGCGTTCAGCAGAACCATTTTGTTGATGAGCATGAGGGCAAGAAACATGATGTGTAATGCCAACTTTTTGAAAGAAACCATTGAGCTTCTCATACTCACCCCCCAATCAGTTTGCATAGTAACAATTTTTCTAGCAAACTTGCGTTCAACATATTGTTGGAAATTCAGAAAAACTTGATACACATCAGAACGCTTTTTTAGCAAATATATCCATGTAAATTTACTATAATCATCAATGAAGCTTACATAGTACTCATGTTTACTAACAGAAGCAGGTGCTGGACCCCATACATCAGAAAACACTTGTTCCAATGGAACAGTGGAGACACTGGTAGAAATAGGATATGGCAACAGGTGGCTCTTAGCAAGTTGACAAGAGTCACATACATAAGGATTTATTTCAGGGGAATAAGAAATACTATGTTTTCTAAGTATCTGCTGAACGACAAATGAAGAAGGATGTCCTAAACGCCGATGCCATGTGGAAGACGACGGCTTTATTGTAATAAACGCTTGCTTGGAAGACCCACTGGAGACAAGCACGAGAGGATATAGACCATCACGGCAAGGCCCTTTAAACAGAATTCTCTTTGTGGCTTGATCCTTTATCAGAAAAAAGAATGGGTGAAACTCAAGAAAGACATTGTTATCAAGGGCAAGCTTATGAACAGATAAAAGATTTTTTGAAGCATTAGGAACATGCAGGACATTATTAAGATGAAACGAGCTATGTGGGGTGCGTAAAACAGAATGACCAATATGATTAATATGCATGCTATTACCGTTTGCCGTATGAACGTGATCGCGCCCTTGATACTTGTCATAGGTGGAGAGCTTGTTCAGTTCTCCTGTGATGTGGTCGGTGGCGCCAGTGTCAGCACACCAGTTAGTGTCAATACCGTATGAAGCAAAATTCGCTCCTCTGTTTCCTCTATCACCATCATCATCATTATCACCCTGATATCGCCACCAACAGTCACTCGCGGGGTGCCCATGGATCTTGCAAATCTGACAAGTGATATCAACATAAGGGGTTGGGGCACGGCCAACATAAGGGGATGGGGCACGGCCACGGCGACCATCACGACGACCATGGTTGTCGCGGCGACCACCATCATCACGACGATCACGATATCCTCCACGATCATCCTGACGGGCACCACGATTGTCGTACTGCTGTCCACCGCGATTATAACCACGGTTGTCATACTGCTGGTATCCACCGTGGTTCTGGCGACCACGGTTGTCATACTGCTGCCGTCCTTTATCATCTTGGCGGCCGCGTGCATGAGAACCACCACGGCTAGCCACATTTGCCGAAGAGGTGAACACCTCGTCTCCATCATCAGGAGTGTGAAGTTGGTCATATGCTTGGAGCTGATTGAACAAGTCAGAGAGAGAGGTGCTAGGATTTGCATTGATAGCTGTTTTGAGACTATTGTAAGAACTGTCAAGACCATGCAGGATGTACCAAATAAGTTCATCATCGTCAAGAGGTTTACCAGCGGCAGCAAGCTCAGAAGCAAAGGTTTTCATCTTTGCAAAATATTTGGTGGCTGAAAGATCACCTTTCTTGGAGTCATTGAGTGCACTCCGAAGCTGTTGTATTCTGGACCGAGATTTGGAGGAAACAAGGGCATTGACAGCAGCCCACACTTCAGCAGAAGATTCGAGCCCAATGACATGAGCAAGAACGTCCGGCGACAATAAGTTCAAGATGAACCGCAGTACCTGTTGATCTCGAGCAATCCATGTGCATAGTCGGGGTTTTCGACCTTGATCTTCCTCTTGTGTTCATCCTCAACCTCCATGTATTCTTCGGGCGCATCCTTGGATCCTTCTACAAGAGCAAGTACCCGGGCACCACGCAGGGCAGGAACGACGAGTGCCTTCCATACAAGAAAGTTCTCACGCGTCAGAAGTTGTGTCGGAGGGTTTCCGATGGCCGCAGCTAGGACAGACGGGGACGCTGACGAAGAGGAGGCCATTGAGCACAACGGTGGAGGGAGGGATTTGTTTTGGCGGCGGCGGCAACTAGGTGCGGCGGCGGCGGCAGTATTTGTTGTATATAGGGTGGCGGCGGCGCCGGCAGTAAGGTGCGGCGGCGGCGGCAGAGGCTGCGGCGGCGGCCGGGTATTAGGGTTTTGGAGCAGCTAGGCGTCGAGAAGAGGCTAGGCTCTGATTACCATGTTAGGTTTGGAGTAACGATCGTTGCCCTGAGAGGGTCGACCGGTTGCATGTTATAGGGGCAGGGAACAGCCCCCTGCGTGGCTTACAGTTTGTGTACGTATACGATTGGAGTACTACTCCATATTACGATACAGTACATATACGCTAACATGCAACACGCCCATATCGTGCGTGTTGTTTATTGCTTTCAAACGATTCTGGGTGATTCCAAGATAGCTAGGGATACACATATATATACTAGCCTAACTAGTAACCGACCCGGTGCACTACTCCGTACACTAATCCAACTCGGGGATGACTCCGTGCCGGAATCGATCGCGATTACCTAACAATCACCCCCTAAGCACGATGTGCTCACTTCACAGCTTGGACGCCGATCCTCTCGCGCATCTCCAAGAACTTCAGTCGTCCCAAAGACTTGGTCAGAATATCTACAAGCTGATCGTCGGTGCAAACGTAATTGACTTCAATCTTGCTTTCTTCCACGCACTCTCGTATGTAGTGATACCTCGTATCAATGTGCTTGCTCCTATCATGGTGCGCTGGATTCTTGCATAGAGAGATAGCGGACTTGTTGTCAATATTGAGCACCACTCCTTCTGGCTCGCAATTGGTGAGATCACCAAGTAGCCTTGCTAGCCACACACCTTGACTTGCCGCGGTTGCAGCTGCGATATACTCCGCTTCACAGGATGATTGTGCGACCACCTTCTGCTTTTGTGATAGCCAACTCACAATGCTTCTTCCCAAGAAATATGCCATGCCCGAGGTACTCTTACGGTCGTCAATATCTCCTGCCATGTCGCTATCACACTGACTGTAGCCCTGTAGCTTCACCATCTCCTTCTCCTTCAAATAGACACAACCGAAGTTTGTTGTCCCTTTGATCTACCTGAGTATATGCTTCACAGCTGCCCAATGTTCCGTCGTGGGCGCTTCCATGTAGCGACTCACGATGCCAACGGAATAGGCCAAGTCCGGTCTTGTGTTAATGAGATACCTCAAACTTCCGACCACACTCCTATACTCCGTCGCATTAACCGCGGGTGCTTCACTTTTCTTGCTTAGTTTAAGACGAGGCTCCATTGGAACATGTGACGGATTGCAGTCTTCCATGCCACAGCTTTCAAGTACCTTCTTTGCATATGCCTCCTGGCACAATGTGATCCCTTCCGGATTTTGCTGTACCTCGATCCCGAGATAGTAACTCAATAGTCCTAGATCACTCATCTTGAATAGCTCCTTCATTTGTAGCTTGAATTTCGCAATCTCATCTTCACCTGCTCCGGTTATCAATAGATCATCAACATAGATGCCAACTAAGAGATGATCATTTCCTTTACCTCGCTTATACATGGCATGCTCCAGTGGACTCTTCTCAAATCAGAGAGAGATCAATGTACGATCAAGCTTGATGTTCCATGCCTGAGGGGCTTGTTGTAGCCCGTACAATGCCTTGTGTAGCCTCAGTACCTTGTGCTCTTCTCCTTCCTTGATGAATCCCGGTGGTTGCTTGACATATACCTCTTCTTCTAACTCCCCGTTCAAAAATGCCGATTTCACATCCATGTGATGTAGCCTCCATGATTCTTGAGCCGCGAGAGCTATAAGTAGTCTCACCGATTCCATCCTTGCAACTGGAGCGAACACTTCTTCGAAGTCCACACCTTGCTCTTGCACGTATCCTTTAGCCACAAGCCTTGCTTTATACTTCACCAAATTCCCTTCGGCATCTTTCTTGATTTTGTACACCCACTTGAGCCCTATGGCTTTATGATTGTTGGGAAGATCAACAAGCTCCCATGTGTTGTTGTCTCGAATCGATCCCAACTCCTCATCCATAGCACGACGCCAACACTCCTCCGTGCTTGCGTCCTCGAATTTTGCCGGTTCCTCATTGAGCAAACATTGCGTTTTATGCTTCATCTTCACCGGATTATTTATCTTCCGAAGTGCCTCCTTCGGGTAGCAGTCCAACACGCGTCGCATGCGTGCCGGCGTCGGTCGTAGTTGCCTCGGCTCCTGTCCTATCGGAGGCGGTGCGACGTACTCATCTGCGCTCGATGATGCGCTCGTTTCTTCTGCGTCCGAAGCTCCTACCGAAGCTGGCTCGTACGCGTGATTTTCTGATCGATCAGCACTGCTTCTTGGTCCGATCGACCTGCTGCTGGGCTGCCTGCCGCCCGTGCGCCACTTAGCTGGCTGCTGCCTGATGGGCCTCGCCCTGCTACTGTGCGAGCTGGGCTCCCAGCTGGACCCGATGCTGGGCTCCAAGCCTCTATCGATGGTGGACTCGCACCTGTAGCTGGCTGTGCGCCCGTGGCCAGCGATGCTGCTGAGCTGCTTGCAGCTCGCTCGCTTGGCTCGCTGGATGCGGGATCTCCACGTCCCGATCGCTGTGTCGCGGATGGACCTCCGCCTGGGGCTGCTGACGAGCTCTGACTCGGTTGATCGTGATTTTCTGCACACTTAACATCATCGTAAGTAACAGAAAAAATCTCGTCTGAGATCGGATGTACCGGTTCGGTGGAGTTGCTCCAGTTCCATGATTTTTCCTCTTCAAAGACAACGTCGCGCGTGACAACCACCTTGTTGGACGAGGGATTGCACGTACGGTATGCCTTCAAGCCTGCTTCATAGCCAATCATGATCATTGGAATGCTCCGATCCGCCAATTTGCTTGTATGGCCGGACACCGTCTTGACATGCGCCACGCACCCAAAAGTGCGAAGATGATCAACTGAGGGCTTGCGTCCGCACCATGCTTCGTATGGAGTCATACCAATCACACTCTTGGTCGGTGCCCTGTTCAGCAAATAGACAGCCGTGTTGACTGCCTCACCCCAAAATTTGCCCGGCAAGCCTTTACTCTTCATCATGCTCCGTGCCATGGCCACCACGGTTTGATTCCTTCGCTCCACTACACCGTTTTGTTGTGGAGTATAGGGAGTGGTGAGATACCGCTTGATGCCATGCTCTTCACAAAATGAAGTGAACTCGTTCGAATTAAATTCACCCCCCGATCTGTGCGTAGGGCTTTTAGCTTCTCCTCCGCCTCAACTTCTCCGGCCATCTTGATCTTCTTGAATGCTTGTAGTGCCTGATCCTTACTCTTCAGCAACACAATCCACATGTATCGACTGTAATCATCTAGCACAAGCAGGAAGTATTTATTGCCGGACGGGGTTGCGGGTGAAATTGGACCGCAAAGATCGCCATGAACGAGTTCTAGTACTTTGCTTGCACGAAACGTGGCTTCTCGTGGGAACGGGGCGCACAGTTGTTTCCCGACGAGACAACCGTCGCATACCTGGTCCACGTGTTCCACACACGGTAGACCATGTACCATCTCCTTCTGCCCGAGCATACGAAGCGCTTGGAAATTCAGGTGACCGTATCTCGCGCGCCACTTCCAAGCAGTGTTGCCGAGGCTTGCCTTCAGGCATACTGGATCTGCACGACCCAAGTCGAGGATGTAGAGTCTGTTCTTCGATCTCTGCACCTTGATGATAAGCTGCCTCTCACGGTCATATCCCCAGAGATAGTTGTCCTCCAGCACAATCTTGCATCCACGCTCCACGAGACGGCCAAGACTGATAATATTGCTCTTCAACTTGGGAATATAATACAAATCCGTGAGTACCTTGTGACCGCCGTTCTTCAACTGCAACAGGACAGTGCCTCGTCCCGCTATGTCGACTGTCGACCCGTCGCCGAATCGAACATTGCCTCCCACCGAGAGATTTAACTCAGAGAATTGGGCCTTGTCGCCGGTCATGTGATTGCTTGCGCCCGTGTCGAGATACCAAATGTCGCTTGCCGTCTGATTCCTCCTTTGATCATGAAGGTAAACCTTCTCTTCTATGAGCATCACAATCTCCGTAGCCGGCGCAGGAGAAGGTAGCTCCTCCTCGTCCACCAGTTCGCACATCAAGTGCATTGGACTATCATCTCCTTCCTGGGCAAGGAGCGCCTTTCCCTTCGGTGGTTTTCGGCAATCAGCCTTGAAGTGTCCGTAGAGGCCACAGTTGTGACACTTTATTTTCTTGATGTCAAACTTCCTATTCGGTGCGGCCTTGTCGTCCTGTCCGGCGATTTGATTTTTCGCTGGGCGCTCCTTATCCTTCTTACCGCTACTCGTGGAGCCTCCTTGCTGTCCTTTCGAAAGAGCCATCCACTGCTGCTTCGTGACCATCAAGCTCTCACTCTGGTCCGGATCGCCGAAGCTAAGCCGAACCCTCTCATCGTGCGCCTTGAATCTTCCGACGAGGTCCTCTATCGTCAGCGTATTCATATCGACACACTGCTCGATCGACGTCACGATCTGCATGTAGCGCGCCGGTGCGGCACGCAAGAATCTTCTGACGTTCTTGATTGCATCCAGCTTCTCGCCATATCCCGTGATTGCGTCGATGAGGGTGACAAAACGGGCGGCAAACTGATCAACCGTCTCCCTTTCCTCCATCTTCAAATCCTCATAGTTCTTCATCAGGGTTTGAAGAAGCGGATATGTCCTTGGTGGAGGATCTTGATCGTCTCCCACGCATCCTTCGCCGATTTCTTTCCGACGAGGTGCTGCATCACGTCCCTCGGCACGACGGAATAGAGCACCGTTAACGCCCGGCGATCCTTCGTATACTTCGCACCTCCCTTGACGTAATCATTGTCGCCTGGATCGACAGCCTCCCAGATCTCCTAAGCTTTCATGGCCACCTCCATGTTGATAGCCCATAGCCCGTAGTCCTTGCGATCAAGGCGGGGGTATAGCGCCGCCCCCACCGTCTCCATCACCGGTCCTAAGTTCTCGCCTTGCTTTACCAACGCCATGATCATCTAGTGCTTTCAGAAAATCACGGACGTTCTTCACGGGCTCTGATACCAATTATTGGCGTAGACCCGATCTTCGAGACATAGACGCCGAGTATTTCCGGCAATCCACGTACGTACAAAGCTCCTCGGTTGTTTCCGGCAACGTGTGCGTGCGATTCTACTAAGCAAGCAGGCAACTTCGATTAGATCGATCTGTAGCTAGCTAGCTCACATACGCTGGTTGCGATCACAAGAAAAACAGATTGGGATTGCCACACGCCCGTCTCGAGCGTGCTTGAGTTTATTGCTTTCAAACTCTGGTGATTACAGGGGCCTATTACACACGTATATATAGTACAATTGGTAGGATCGACTTGGTACGGCACTCGAATGCTACTCCGAGTCGAACACGAACGAGCCGTCGTGCTTATTACTAAGGATGACTCCAACGGGGCGACGCATCGAGTCCGCGCGGCTCCGTTCCTGTCCGCGGGGGCCAAAAACACGGTCCAACGGGGCGACGCAAACGGACCGCGGTCCGTTTTTTGGTCCGCCGCGACGCATTCCTGGCCCAAATTTGGGTCACCGATGCGTCGGGCCCGGACGCGAGCGGACCGTTCCTGCATCCTCCCCGTGTCCGCCCTGGCCCCGCGTGTCATCGACCCCAACGGCCACCTACCCGTAATAACTGTGGGCGGTGGAGCTGTATAAATCGCCCCGGCCGGCCAAACCCTAGGGCACAAACCCTAGCACTCCTCCCCAATCGCGCCGGCCGGCCAAACCCTAGCCACGGCGGCCACCATCTCCAAGCTCAGATCCACGCGCCGGAATGGATCCGCCGCCGCCGCCGCAGCATCTGGTGGACGAGGCCGAGCGAGCGCGTATGAGCGCGCGCGGGCGCTATCGCGGCAGCTTCTCGCGCCGGATGGCGACCAGCCCGGCATGGGCCGGCATGATTCCCCAGCCGCCGCGTCCGCGCCTGACGGACGCCCAGAGGAGTGCGGTGGAGGCGGCGTTCGCGGACTGCGCCGACAGCGACGAAGAAGAGTACGCCGCCGGTGTCGCGGCGGCTGCTGTCGCGGCGGCCGGTGTCGCGGGGGATGGCGCGCCGCCGGAGCCTCCCATTGGCGTGGGCGGCCCTGCTCACATCACCGAGGAGGAGGCGGTGAATGCAGCCCACATGCAGCTGAACGCGCAGAGGGCGGCCGCGTTCATGTCCGCCGCGCGCGCCTGTGCCGACGCTGCAGTGGAGAAGGAGATGAAACAAATGCGCCGCGCCGAAGAGTCCAAGAAGCGCGCGGCGAGGCGCAAACGGCACCGGGAGGCCTTGGCGGCGGCCGAGGCCGCGAAAGGAGCAGGCAGCTCCGCCTGATGTCAGCTCCACCGCGAAAGGAGCCGAGGCCGTGGCCGCCTATGTGTGGTTCATTTTCCACTAATACCGGCGCCCGCTACGTGTTTCGTAGCTACAAAATGATCAAAGAAGATTGAGTCAGCCAGCCCTGGCTGGCCATGGGCGCGATGAAGGAAGAGCTAGCAAGTCCGTTGCAGAACGGGCATGCTGCGTGACGTTCCTCAAGGCCGCAGCCCCTCTTTGATCTTCCCCCTTGCCGGCCGGTGGTCGGTTATTAATTTCCTTCAAGTTTAGGTTTAGGTTTTAGGGTTTAATGTTAGGAGAAGGTCCTAGATTTAACTATGTAATTTTCAGTTTCTAAATGTAATCCTAGTATTAAAAAAAAAGTTTAGGAAATAAAAGTGGCAAGCGGACTCAATGCGTCGGCCCCGTTGGGGGCACTGGCCAGAAAGGGGCGGACATGGGCCGGACACGCGTCCGTTCCCCGACCCAAACGGACAAAACGCGGACCGAACGCGCGTCCGTTTGGGTCGGCCCGTTGGAGTCATCCTAACAGCCTCTGCCCCGGCGGCGCCGGCGGGACGAAGCTGCTGCGCGGCTCGACATGCTACGGTGAGTACCTACCTACGTGCCACGCCAGCTAGTTAGCGGCTCAGCTAGCGCTGCAGACACGGATAGCCAAATGGGCGGGCACTGGACACATGCTTATGTGGGTTTTGTCCGGGTTCATTGCATCTTCCCGGCACATTGTTTTCTTGAGTTTTAAAGCAGCCGATTCTGCATCGGCAACTGCGCCGCCTGCGTGACCAGCGGCGGGGAGTGCCGGTACAGCAACGCGTTCGCGTGCCTCTGCCCCGGCGGCGCCGGCGGGACGAAGCTGCTGCGCGGCTCGACATGCTACGGTGAGTACCTACCTACGTGCCACGCCAGCTAGTTAGCGGCTCAGCTAGCGCTGCAGACACGGATAGCCAAATGGGCGGGCACTGGACACATGCTTATGTGGGTTTTGTCCGGGTTCATTGCATCTTCCCGGCACATTGTTTTCTTGAGTTTTAAAGCAGTCGATTCTGCATCGGCAACTGCGGCGCCTGCGTGACCAGCGGCGGGGAGTGCCGGTACAGCAACCCGTTCACGTGCCTCTGCCCCGGCGGCGCCGGCGGGACGAAGCTGCTGCGCGGCTCGACATGCTACGGTGAGTAC
Source organism: Poa pratensis (assembly GCA_947311845.1). NCBI lineage: Eukaryota > Viridiplantae > Streptophyta > Magnoliopsida > Poales > Poaceae > Poa > Poa pratensis. Next base: position 3,597,276 of record CAMZMU010000035.1, read on the forward strand.
CTACCTACGTGCCACGCCAGCTAGTTAGCGGCTCAGCTAGCGCTGCAGACGCGGATAGCCAAATGGGCGGGCACTGGGCACATGCTTATGTGGGTTTTGTCCGGGTTTCATTGCATCTTCCCGGCCCATTGTCGCGAGCCAGTGCTGTCACGAGAGACCGTCCGGCAAACGTACGTGTGAAGTCGTCGACCTCTTTTTTGTTCCTTCGTCAAATGCAGAGAGACAGAGGCCGTGCCAACTGACATCATTAGGCATAATGCACATTTACAAGAGAGTAATATCAGGTGACCGGAGCTTGGGTTGTTGCCATGTGAACTAGTGCGAGGAGGCGGTCGACGCACCGCTATGGAGCCGCCGCCTAAGCTCCTCTATCACGCGGTGGAGGAGTTTGGCCGCCTGCAAGCGGCACACCTCCTCTTTTAGCAAGCTCGCACCGATGGATAAGAAGGAGGAGTGGTGTCGCCTCGCCGAGAAGGAGGCAGACCTCTACATGAACTTCGTCTCCGACGAAGAGTGACCGCCGCCGCCGCTGCCCGAGGGCTCCGATGAGCCAATTTTGCCAATGTTAGGGTTATGCCGACGATGTTAGATTAGCTAGTAGTGCAATTTTTTTTTTTTAGAGAACTGCATATGTATTACACAGAGAACGAGTACAGAGACTCGAGCAATACAGAGCAACATACGCAGGAAGCATAGCTACAGAGGAAAACACCGCCGCCACCGACGCCGGAGTCGATGAAGCCGCACCACCTTCTTACCTTTTCCCGAGAGCACCTCCGCACCTGGAAAAGGCCGCAGAAGCCGTCCGCCACTCGGTGACGAAACCTCGCTCGATGAACGAACACGGCCAGCGCCCTCCACCGCCTGCAGCACCACCTTCCGTCGGCCACCAAACTCGGCGAAGCCAGCAGAGGCTCCTCGCAAACGCCGCTTCTACCTCCTACACACCACCACCCCAGCTCCACACCGCCGCTGGAGGACGCGCCGGCATGACGACGACAGAGCCGGGGGACCAGAGTCCCAGAGCCCCAGGTCAACGGCGTCGATCCGTCGACCCGAAGCAGGGGCCTGGACCGCCCGAGGAATCTGAAGATCCGCGAGCTCCAGGACGACGGCGAGCACCCCGCTGCACACGCATCAGAGAGGGGAAGCGCCGGCCCCAAAACCACCGCCGACCACGCCACCACCTCCACAACGCCGCCGGCAGGAACGCCCTCTAACCCAACACTATGTACATGGCGAGATCCGGGGATTCCCCAGCCTCCCGCTGCCGGAGCAGCCGTTGGAGACGGAGGAATCCCACGGCTCGCCGCCGCGCGAGGTGGATTGACGACGACGAGCTCAAAAATCGCCCCTCTGCACTGTAGCAAGGGGATAAGGTCGCGGTGGAGTGTGTCTGCTTATTCTTACTAGTGCAAAATATATGCTCCGGTAATCTATATTTTGCAAAAACTATGAAGATAATCTATTTGTTCGTCCGTTTGTTTCCATGAAAAAAATTCACACTTTCTATTCCACGCGGCGGCGCTTTTCGGGTCTCTAAACCACCCAAAACGCGGGTCACTCTAGAGATGCTCTAACAGCCGTAATTGGCATCGTGCTCTTGTTCAAAGGCCAGTCGTAATTAGGGGCTAATAGGCCTAGGCCCAGTGTTTTGAAAGCATAGGCCTGGTCACTCAAGGCGCGTTTCTCCGAAGTGGTGGACTGCCGGCTCGCCTGGGCCGCTAGCTGTATCCGGCCCCGTTATTTTAACATTTTGTCAAGAAAAAAAACATGATTATTTTGACTTGGCTAACTGGGTGCCTGACGACAAAAAGAACATCCCGGTCGAGTCACGGTCACGAACTCAGGACCATCGATCTTTGCCGGGCCGGCAACGGCGTTTCTCCACGCCGAAGGAAAATTCCCAAGCCACGCACTCGTCACTCTCCAATGGATCGAACTCGTGGACGACGATCACCGCTCACCCCGATTTTTCTAGTCAGACAATCCGTCCATTGGACCCACCGTTCGCTGGCCGTCCCCATATATGGTTCGGCGACCACAGTAGCCTCACCGGCCGATCAGTCTCCATGATCGCCGGCCGGTTCAGTCACCCACCCACTCTTTTTGACCGGATCGATGGCTCGAGGCTGCTGCTTCTTGGTCTTGGTTTGCTGGCTGCCACTGCTGCTCGCCGGGGCCGAGGAGCAGCAGCAGCGAGGGGATGATAGCTGCTCACCCAAGATGTGCGGCAACCAGAACATCTCCTCCCCGTTCTGGCTCTCTTACTGGGATGATCCAGAAAAACCGTGTGGTTTCTCCGATTTTGAGGTCACCTGCGTTAACAACACAACTCCGGTCTTGCGGAGCGCCGTATCCATCGTCAAGGGCTTCGAAATCATGGCCATCTATTACGAGAAGAGAAGCCTGCACGTCGTCGATATCTACGCCCAGAACTCCTCCGAGCTCTGTCATGGTCCTGACTGGAACGCCTCCGTCAAGGTGGACCGCCCGTTCAAGGTCGGCCCCGACGCCCAGAGCCTCATCTTATACAACTGCACGACGGCGGCGGCAGCAAAGGCGGCGCGTGGGGACAAGGCGCTGGTTAGGATGGGAGAATGCGGGAGCAATAGCAGCGTCTTCGTCCGTGCGGGAGGGCGTTACGAGTACGGGAGCTACGCCGGGTACTACAGGAATGGCTGCGACGCTACTGTTGTTCCGGTGCTGGGCTCGTCCGACCACGACGTGGACCCGAGCGACTACAAGCAGCTGATCAATTACGGCTTCTTCCTGACTTGGCATCTCCCTCCGCCTCCCCTTCCAGTTGATCGTAGTAAGTTACTCATCCGTCAAATCATCTCTTTAATTACCAAGTTATTTCCCTTCCGACCAAACCAAGCGATGAGTATGCTCGTACGCGTGTAAATAATTACTCCTTCCGTTTTTAAATATAAGATGTTTTAGCACTTGTTCACAATCAAATGCATGCGTATGTATCTAGACACGTTTTAATATATATGTTCACTCATTTTAGTATGCATATAAACAATATTTAAAACACATTAAACATCTTATATTAAAAAACGCAGTATAAGTTAATTAGCAAGTAGAACCCGTGTCCGGAAGGTCCAGAAAACAACAAGTGGCTTCTGCCAAGTCTGAAGTCTGAACTTCAGTCAGTAGGCACTAAAAAAGAAATTGGCACCGTGCAAGCACTAGAAAAGAAATACATTCCGTCCGCTTGCGCCGATTTTCCAGTCAATAACTTACGTTCGTTGTACCCATTCCTAGATCCCGGTGGTTAATTCACCTATTAGAGGACGATGAGGGTATACTTTTATCCCTGTGGGGGTTGTTATCAAGTAGAGATCACTAACCATCGGGTAAATCGGGGCCGGTGATGGGCGATCGCTCCTACCTGCTCCCCATTTAATCCCCGGTACCATGTAGTATGACATGTGGGACCAATATACCGGGAGTATAGAGTCGTGAAACCCTAACATGGCGTCAGAACCTCACTTATTTCCTCCCTTGACTCCCTCCCGCCCGCCGTCAAGAGCCCACGATTCACCCCCAATCTTTCCCTCCTTCCTCTCTCCCAGGAGGCGCGTCAGATCCCACCGTCGTCTCCAGCCCCAGCGAGGCGTCCCTCCTCCGGTCAGCTGGCGCACCACTCGACCCCTCTCCCTACCCCTGCCGTCGGTGCCCCCAGCCATATATCTGTACGGGGGACCACGAGGAACAAAGGCGCTTGTAGGCAGGGCGGCGCGAACTCTACTCTGTTTCCTCCGCGCCCACATGTCGTCCTCCTGCTACAGATTGGAGCCGGTGACCCACGCGGAAGCACTTCGGTGGGAGCTGCAACGCGTTCAGCGCCTCCATCTGAAACGGCGCCGCTCTCCTCTGGTGTCGGGTGCCACTGACTCACTGTTCCAAATTTAGTTGGGGACGGGGAATCCACCGGGTACTGCAAACCCGCCGGGGATGGTAAAAGATTCGTCCGCGTGGAAGTAAACGGGGGACGGGGAGATTTATTTTGGAGGGGACGGTTTTGGGTGAGCACTATCCAGCGGTTAGTGTCCCGTTGCCACATGGATAGATGACCCGGTCAAAGCCCAACAATAAATAAATAAATAAATAAATAAATAAATAGACTTCGGGCAAACAGTCTAATGGGCCTACATTTCAGTCCTTGGAAGTTTGGCCTTGTCATCGTGCGCCGCAGTGGTTCATTCTAAACGATACTGTGTTACCGGAATCTAGCTTGATGGCCGGCGATCCTGGTTGCCGACTTGTCGTCACATCATGGAGGTCATGGTCATGGCCTTACCCGTCAATTCTGCTAACATGGAAAATTCAGAAGCCATGACTTACCCGCCAAATGTTCCAGCGAAATGGACGACGATTGCCGCCTCCCTCAGTTTTCCAGTCAGATGTTGCAGCCATAGTACTGTACGAGTACGACGCTAGCTTGTCATCCCAATATATCGTGCTTGAACCATGGTGGTATATTTCTCCTACGTCTGGTCTATATATCCATAGCCCATGACCACCAATCCTGCAGTGACCCCCTTGCTCGTTCACTACGAATTCAACAAATCCTATTCTCCGATGATGCCTGGGAGCTGCTGGATATTAGTCTCCGTTTGCGTTTGGTGGCTGCCACTGATGCTCGCCGGAGCTCAGGATCAGCAAGGGGATGATGGCTGCTCGGGCTCGCCAAAGAAGTGCGGCAACCACACCATCTCTCCCCCGTTCTGGCTCAGAGAGACGGATGCGCAAAGACCGTGTGGCACATCGGATTTCGAGACATCTTGCCATAACAACTCCCTGGTTTTAAAGAGCTCTATACCATTCAGCTTTGGATTCGCAATCATGGATATCTCTTACGACGATCAGAGTCTGCATGTCGTTGATCTGGGCAAGCTGTGGCTTCTGCAAGCCTCCAACAGCTACGGATGGCCCATCTATAACACCTCTGAAAAGCTCGGCGTCCCGTTCAGGATCGACCCCGTCAGCTTGAGCCTGATCATGTACAACTGCACCGGGGGGGCACCTCGGGACGGAGCGCTGGTGAAGACGAGTATGAGGTGCCTGAACGAGAGCGAGGTGTTTGTCCGCACGGGAGGACGTACTGATGCTCCTGGGAACTACGCTGGCGACGCTATTGATGGCTGCGAAGCTTTCGTCCTGCCGGTGATGGGCTCGTCGTCGTCGGGCGTGGTCAACGCCAGCGACTACAGGCGGCTCATCGGCGACGGCTTCCACTTGACATGGCATCTTCGAGTTCTAGGTAAGTTTACCCATCCAAATCATCTTTTAACCAAGTTTCTAGGTACGTAGCTACTACTCCGTAGGAGGCAGTGACTTTTGCTTGGTTTCCCTATATCGATCAAAGCAATCAATCAGCCAGTTATTTCTACCCCACTGCCCACTGGCTACTGTCGAAAAAAAGTTAAGTGTGAACCTGTGTATGGTGTACCAGGATTAGAATCTGGTTAGACGACAAGTCGACAAAGACCAACTTGCCCGTCAACGGCGTTGCCATGCCCGGGAAAATTCCTAAGCCATGGCCTTCACCCGTCCAAGGTATCACTCTCCATTGGATCGTCGAATCCGTGGACGGCGATCGCCTGCCCCATTTTTCCAGTCAAACGTTCTGGCCATCTCACCCTCTGCACACTCGCCGTTCCCATATATCGTTGCTCGAGCTCGACCACAGCTTTCTCGCTCGCGTCTAGTCTAGTCTATTTCCCCCATAGCCGTTCCAAAATTTTCTGATCGGCGATGGCTCCCGGCTGCTGGTTCATCGTGTTGGTCTGGGTTTGGGTGTGGTCGCTGCCACTGATGCTCGTGCCGGCTCAGGAGCAGCAGCAGCAAGGGGGAGACTGCCCGGCGACGGCGAGGCAGGCGACGTGCGGCAACGCGACCCGTTCTCGCTCGTGGACATAGCGACGGGCAGCTCATGTGCCCCCCCCGGACTTCCAGGTTATTTGCTACGCAAACACTCCACTCATACGGAGTACTGGTATCTACGGCTTTCAAATCCTCGACATCGCCTACGAGGAACACAGCCTGCGCGCGATTGATTTTGGCAAGCTGTTGTTACTGGGAGCCTCCAACAGCTGCCGTGCCAGCTGGAACACGTCCGTCAAAATTGGACGCCCGTTTCGGATCAGCGACACCAACCTGAACCTCATCCTGTACAACTGCACGGAGCCGGCAGCGGCGGCGCGTCGGGACAGAGAGCTGGTGGAGACGAGGATGAGGTGCGGGACCGAGAGCGAGGTGTTTTTCAGCGCGGGAGGGCGATACAATGAGACGAGCGATAACGGCCGCTACTCTATCGAGGGCTGCGACGCCTGCGTCGTGCCGGTGCTGGGCTCGTCGTCATCGTCGTCCTCGGGTGAGGTGAACGCCAGCGACTACGAGCAGCTCATCCGCGGCGGATTCCTCTTCACATGGGAGATCCCTCCGCCTCCACGTAAGTTCGCCGTGCCGCCTGGCCGTCAAATCAAAATCATCTTTTGCTTTCGACTTCCCTTATCATCGAACCAGGCGACCAAATCATAGCATAATCACAACGCACTAAATCGAGCGGATAAGGCGACGAGTTCTTGGTTTTCCAGGCGGCGACGAGTTCTTGGTTTTCCGGCCTGCAATCTCTCCGTTGTGCCGGTTCTTGGTTTTCCGAGCGGCGACGAGTACGTCGGGAGCATGAGGCGAGGGTTTCTGCTCGAGTGGACGGTGCCGTCGGATAACTGTCCCAAGCGCGTGGCCAGCGGCGGCCACTGCAGGTATGGCAACGACAGCGCGGGCTTTTTCTGCAATTGCTCCGGCGCCGCCCGCCCCGAGACGTGCAGTGAGTTTAGGGAGTTAACTGACAGCGCCACCATGAATTTTCCTATCCGATCCGTAGTGCCTTCAACAAGCAAAGAAATTGCCGGTGCCCCTCTCTACCATTGCCGGTGCTATCCTAGTAACCATTTCGGCGAATCCAAAATTGCCCACGCCGGTAGCGATTGTGAATCATTGAAAAAAATAGCACCGTATTTCGGCGCTAATTGCACGCTATAGCATATCTGAAGGGTCTAATGCTAAATTTTGCAAGTTTTGCGCATTATCGTGCTATTTAGTCTATTCACGAAATAGCACGCTATATCGCGCTAAAACGTCATAACTTTAGCGCGCTATTTTCTTTTTCCAGCCTATCGGCGCAAAGCACTGAGTTTTCTACCATAGGTAGAAGCAAAAATTGCTTTCTGTTTGTCTTGATGATGAACTGCGATCTATTGGTTTCTCTTCTGAATTAAAAAATGTCATCGCTAATGCTGATGATTATTAATAAATATATTATGTTATGTTGTTGCCCCGTGGGATGTTGATTTTAAGCTTCTAGATAATTGGAGATTGTTTTTCGTACGTGGTTATGCATATATTGTTCTGCCATTTCCGGATTATATCCTCTATTCTTGTTAAAATCTTTTATTTTTCAGCTGTATCTGGTATTTTTCAAAACACTATATTGAAATATAGCACGATATTAACAAGCTATAGCGTGTATAACATCTGGAGGAGGCTGCCGCTATTTCACTTAGCAGGTTTGTTGTGAATTAGACTTGCTGGCAATAATATATTTACTGCGTTTCACGTCGCTGTTACTAGGAACAATATAAATCTGACTAACTCTCGAGTGATTGATTGCTTGGTTTCTACCATTGCAGGTGCTAGTAATCATTTCCTTGAATCCAAAATTGCCCACGCCGGTAGCGATTGTGAATTCGAATTGCTGGGAAGAATATAAATCGGACTAACTCTAGAGTGTTTGATTGCTTGGTTTCTTTGGCTCCTGCAAACTATAGTTTTGTTTCTGGTCATAAGTGAAGTTATCCACTGATTGATCGAGACATTGGAGACTATCGAGTTCTAGTCAAATGCATATGTTGAATTAGTCAGCATTGCTATTTAATAAAGATGCCGCGTACTGATGCCGGTACCGTCTTCCTGGTTTTTTCCCCAACAAATTATTCCCGTAATCGCCTATCAATGCGCTTACTTTTCTGTGTCTTGTTCTGTGTTTCAAGCATGTGGACATCACATCATTGCATCTGTTTGTTGTGGATTTAGGGTTGCAAAATTGAATTGAACACTGCAGTTAGTCTGGTGCTTGGGTTATTGAGTGTTACACTAGTTAAGGTGTCCGGAAGAGTAGCACGATTGTGGCTTCGCTGAAATGTGCCTTGGTACATTGCCATCTTCAGTTGAGAATCTGAAATATAACTGTTGCTGGATCTTCTATATTAACCAATCACTACAGGGAGTTTGCCTTTTTTGTTGAAGCTTGCAAATTATCAAGAGAGTACCAATCCAGCCTACATAAATTTCTCATAATTTGTCTAGGGCTAATATCGTTTATTTTTTATAAATTGCAAAAAATATTTATAAAGTTGTTCTTATGCAGGGGACTCGGAGAATCGTAAGATAGGAAGGAAGATTGGAATAGGTTAGTACCAGATCTCGAGCTGCTTCATCTATTTTTCTCTGTTCTCATTGCCTAGGCTCAGCAAATGTTGTAGCAGATCTAGAAGGATAAGGGGGTGAAATCTCACGATGCATATTTACTGATTTAAGCAGGTCTTATTGATGCATATTGCTAACGTGTTCTATTGCTGTCCTGGGCAGGATTTGGAGGAGTAGCTGGTGGTCTGCTCATGGGGTTTTTCGCCTTTTTTATCTGGTACAAGCACAAGAAGAGGAAACAGTCTAGAACTTCAAGCGAGCTGATGCGGAGTGGGTCTTCATTGTCATACAGTAAAGACCTTGAGCTGGGTGGTTCTCCTCATATCTTCACTTTCGAGGAACTTGAAGAGGCTACTGATGGATTCAGTGCTTCAAGGGAGCTCGGTGATGGTGGTTTTGGAACTGTTTATAAAGGTGAAAATTTTGCAAATGCTAGGAAATCCATTCGTAGCTCTCTTATGCTGAGAACTGTTTGTTCTTACTCACTTGGCAATGACAAGTTTGACATTTTTGTCATCCAGGAAAACTCAAGGATGGGAGAGTAGTTGCAGTGAAACGCCTGTACAAGAACAACTACAAGCGAGTTGAGCAGTTCCTGAACGAGGTAGACATCCTGTCCCGGCTGCTCCACCAGAACCTTGTCATCCTGTATGGTTGTACTTCTCGTATGAGCCGTGACCTTCTTTTGGTGTACGAGTTCATCCCCAATGGGACAGTTGCGGACCATCTTCACGGAACCCGTGCGGTAGAGCGAGGCCTCACGTGGCCTCTAAGGCTGAACATCGCCATAGAAACGGCCGAAGCTCTAGCCTACCTCCACGCAGTTGAGATCATACACCGTGATGTCAAGACGACCAACATATTGCTTGACAACAGTTTCCATGTCAAAGTTGCGGACTTCGGGCTGTCACGCCTGTTCCCTCTCGAGGTCACACATGTCTCGACTGTTCCACAGGGCACACCGGGCTACGTCGACCCAGTGTACCACCAGTGCTACAAGCTAACGGACAAGAGCGATGTCTACAGTTTCGGCGTCGTGTTGGTGGAGCTGATGTCCTCGAAACCTGCCGTGGACATGAGCAGGAGCCACAGCGAGATCAACCTGGGGAACATGGCTCTCAACAGGATCCAGAACCACGAGGTCGTCCAGCTGGTCGACCCGGAGCTTGGCTACGACACGGACAGCGAGACGAAGAGTTCGATAGACCGCGTTGCGGAGGTGGCCTTCCAGTGCCTGCAGCTCGAGAGGGAGCTGCGGCCGTCGATCAAGGAGGTGGCGGAGATCCTGAGCTGCATCAGGGACGGGGACTGCCCGGCGAAGGACATGAGCAAGAACACGTCCTTGAAGGAGGACACGCACCTGCTCAGGGGCAGCCTGCAGTTCTCGCCTGACTCGGTCATCCATAGATTCCATAGCCAGTCAACTAACCACTCGGTAGCGTCGAATGCTAGCGGAGTATGATGTGCTTTGGTGTTTGATTCTGAAGAAATAAGGCTCTGCCCTGTCGATCGGATGAATTGTATATAGCATATAGAGTTTTCTAATGAGGTGATTCATCTGGGGATTTGAGTTGATCCATCCTTGTTGACCAATAAGTACAGTCTTATGTTGGCAGTAATTCCGCAGTTCTGAGACTGGCAATGATTCAGACAGTAGGTGTATGTACTAGGAGCAAATTCTAGGATAAGCATTGTAATATACTTCCTCCGTGCACAAAAGATGTCTCAAGTTTGTCTAAATTTGTACGTATGTACACACTAAACCATGTCTAGATAAATACAAATTTAGACAAAGTTAAGAAATCATTTTATGAACGGAGGAGTACGTAGTGATATGTCAGGTTCACAAAGGAGTGAATTGAGATGTGAAACTAGTCAGTATGCAAACTATAAGATATCAAATTGGACCATGCACTTTACAGTAGATGCGTCATATAAATTCGCCCTGGCCCAGAACTTCATAGTCTGTTTGGCAATGGCCATTTAAAATCATCTCAAAAACTTCTTCAGTGCAACATTTGAAATTTGAACAATCATAGCTCATGCAGTTAATTATAGATAAGTTATTTGATCAATTAACTGAACACACCCCAGTAATGAGAGCATATGACCGTTAGACCCACTGTTGGTGAGAATACAATTCTTGTGGAAATCGGTCATTTACCTTCTTTTTAAGCAATCAATTCAATTTGATTTATAACTGTATGTAATACACCCTTCACATAAAAAATCAAAAATAGTGTATCCAAACATAAACATGGTACAACGTGAGTGTATCCACGTGTATGTGTGCGTCTGTGTTTGTACCGTGTTTCGTTAAAAAAAATGGTAGAACAACAAAGATTTGTGAAAAAACTATAAGTTAAATCAATTTTAAATAACATTTTTCCTAGATTCAAAGTATCTAGATGGACGTTCCTCCACGCAATCACTAGACAAAATGCAAAAGACAAATCTACACAATCTAGACTATCCTCCAAGGTTTCGAGGAAATGCTTGGGCCACCCACCTCAATATTGGGAGCCTAAAATTGTCTCACAATTGTTTTAGATAAAAGGACTTGAGAGCCTGGCTTTAAATTAATAAAACCCTGCTTAGAGCAGGGTTCACACAGATGCTATGGCTGGGTTTACCGAGTGCGGTGATATGTAGGCCGAGCTATATGGCTCCCGTTTTCTAAAAAAAAGTTGAAATCTGCACTTTTTTAGGTGGAGATAATGTTGAGATCTGTAGTTGTGCAAAATCTCAATGAAAATTTTGTAGTATTTTTCCCTGGGCAAAAAACACAAATCCGCAACAGTGCCGAGTTTCAAAAATTTGAAAACTTTGCCAGATTTTTCCTTTTTGCCCAGGCCGAAATATAATGAATTTTTCGTTGAGATTTTGCACAACTATAGATGTCCTCCAACCAGAATTTTTTGCTTCGATTTTTTGGAAACAAAAAAGTGCAGATTTGAAATTTTAAAAAACGAGAGCCATATAGCTCGGGCTACACTTGGTGTTTTCGTGGGGTTACCGTCTTACCTAACATAGCATCATATGTAATGAAGTTTTGTATGCCAGATGCGTTAGAGCAAGTTCAATATGTACCAACGTTGACAAGCTAGGAAGATAAAGATCTACACGGGTATAAGTAGCAGCTAGCGGGGATCTTGTCAGCTGCAGTTGTTATTCCATCATGCCTTGGTCTCTATTCTTTGAGAAAGGTCACCAGTGCTGCAGGAAGAATAGCATTTTGAAGATATAGTCAGCAGGTTGGCGAGGAAATTTGCCTTCTATAGAGGATTGTTTCTAGTTTGCCAAAGTGCCCAACTTTGTGCAGCAAAAAGCATCCAAATATACATTCTGGCTTTTTTGACAGAGTATTCCAAATCTCGAAAAACTCAGCAAAATAAGTTGGGTTCCACCGAACCCGCAACATTTTTAGGGGAATGTTAGTCTTCCAAATGGCTTTTGCATAGAGAGATTTTATTGAAAAGGTAACCTTTGTTTCCCAAGCCCACGTAACACTATATGGGTCTGTCTCTGGTTCAATATCTTCAATTTCTTCCCAGACCATGCCCCATTGGACCAGCTCCTCATGTCCAAAGTGACGTCTGAATCAGATCAGCCATCCTTCTCAATTGTGAGCCTGGGCTACTGTGATGTTTGGATTGGCACAAATGTCAAAAAATCGAGGGTAGCGTGACTTGAGTGGGGACTTTCGTGTCCACCAGTCATTCCAAAAGAGAATTTTGCAGCCATTGCCTAAGATAAATTTTGCTCCCAATTTGAAGTATTCTTTGATTTTGTGAAGACTGTGCTAGAATTGGGACCCTCCCACTGCGAGGACGCAACGATATTGCCAACTCGTTAATATTTTGCACGGATAATTCTTTCTAAAGCAATTGCTCCGCCAATTGTGGCTGAAAGCACACACCTTGCAGACAATTGGTTGAATCACTGCTCCGCCACGGCTTGATCAAAAAGATCAACACTACCAAAACACAGTAGGTTTTTTTGGCAGTCATGTTGGACCGGACGACCAAACTAAGAGAGGAATATGTACATGATATTTCGTCCATAAGTAGGGCTATACACTAGTACAGAACGACACATCGGAAACGGGCCCAAACCCCCATCGGAAACGGAGAAACGGTCTGTGTCCCCGTCCCCATGGCTGATGTGAAGGCCCTCATCGGCAACGGAGACCAAAAACCATCACCGATGAGGTCAATTTTTGGCAATGGTTGGTTTTGATCTCCGTTGCCGTAGTTCGACATGATCAGTTACAGACATCTTGGTCCAACCGTTTGCATTGAGATTTTTTCATAAGCGTTGTATATATATTTATTTAGCCTGCAATATATATTTCACGTCGCATTTGATCTCACACAGCACAAATACTAAAACGGTAACAGATTTCATTCATATCACAATGTAACCTTTACATTTCCATCACAATTTCACCTTTACATTTGCATCACAAGATGTGACAAACATAAGAGGTAAAACGATAACAGATTTCATCTATACTAAGTCTATCATGTCAACGGACGGAAAGAATTAATGATTTCTTCCCTACATCCTTTTCCACAATCCTCGCAGGTGTCATTCTAGCAATCTCATCTTATCTCAGCTTCCTGAGAGAAGGATGTTGAAGCTTTGGACACTATACATTAGTAAATAAAGTTATAATTGTTAAGTACATATGCCAAAACAAGAACACTATGAATTTAAGCAACGCTGAAATGATATTTACCTATGTCTTGAGGTGGCTCTTATTGATGAACCGGAGCAGCCAACACGCGGCTTGTCAACAAGATATTGCCATGTCGGCAGCTTCATAGGATGCCTGACAGCGATCATGCTTTCCAAGGAGGCTACCACCGGCTCTGGATTTTTTATGCGGTGTCACCGAAATCTAATCTAATACGTCACCGATGTGACATTTCAGTGACACTGCATAAAACACTCTTACTTAAAAAAGTATTTTATGCAGTGTACCAAAACGTTACAATAGCGACGGTGGATATGTATAGTGGGGTTTGAAATGGAACAACTTGATATCCATAAATGTAAATAAGGATTTATGTTAGTTCTGACACTACTAGCTAGAACGAACAATTTAACACAATAATACGAAGTATATAGTAGTATATAGTGTGTACTGACCTGTGTATATAATTGGAGGACATTATGAAAAAGTCAACAAACACTACTGTCTTGAGTAATGTTTGTTGTTTTTTCTGTGTCTCCGACTTTTTTATGTAGTGTCACTAAAATAGACTCATGTTTTCAAATTTGTAATGACTTAGTCACATGATCTAGACAAGTTAGCTAAACTACAACCGGTTGCAAGTGCACAATAGGCCAGTTAACTACATCAAAAAATGATCTTGATAGAACTACCGGATGTGAACTGAACTACTATCAACAAGTTAGCTAAACTACAACCGGTTGCAAGTACACAATAGGCAAGTTAAATAAATCATAACATGAACAAGTTAGCAGGTGCACAATAGTCAAGTTAGCTACATCAAAGAGTACACAATAGGCAAGATAGAACTATTGGATGTGAACTGAACTATTATCAACAAGTTAGCTAAACTACAACCGGTTGCAAGTGCACAATAGGCAAGTTAATTACATCAAAAAATGATCTAGATAGAACTACCGGATGTGAACTGAACTACTATCACCAAGTTAGCTAAACTACAACCGGTTACAAGTGCACAGTAGACAAGTTAACTACATCAAAAAATTATCTAGATCGAACTACTGGATGTGAACTGAGCTGCTCTAACAGGTGCACAATAGGCAAGTTAGCTACATCAAAGAGTGGATTTGATACCTTCTTCACGTCGCCGTTGGATCGATCTAGCAGACTCGGACGAGGTAGAGGCAGAGGAAGCGAAAGCAGCGACGACCTCGCCGTGTCGGGGGAGATGGCGAAGACCTCGCCGTCTCGGTGGTGACGACGACGCCGGTGATAGCCGTCGTCTCGGGGGAGACGGCGCTAGCGATGGCCGCAACGCCAGGAGCCACCGCCACGAACAGATCTAGCATACTGTGACAGTGAGGAAAAGAGTGAGTGTTTGGTTTTGCTCTGTACGCCCATATATATAGGTACAACATAGGAAATGGTTCTTTAATAAAACCGTTTCCTTTGAGTTCTTCCACTGAGGAGTGGGGCCTACGCATCGACGCTCTGGAATTTCTTCTACACTCTGGAATAATATTTTCCCTAATTTCTACTATATGGAGAATTGATACATTAAGGATGAACCACTAGGATACTTATATTAATAGTAGTGATTACTACATTACATACGGAGTACATATTAATAATAATAAAGTAAATTACATACGGAGAACTTGTAGAACTACTACTAGCTAGCTACTTCTTGTTTTTCTTGCGCCCTGCTTCCGCGGAATCCTCCTCCTTCTCACGGCCTCGCTTGTTGGGGGTCATCGGAGGCGGTGGCGGCGGCAGCATATCGGAGGCGGTGGCGGCGGCTTTCTTCTCCTTCGCCGGAGTTCACTTCTTCGGGACCGGCGCCTCCGGGATATGTCGGGGGAATACTTTCTGGATTAACCCGCGGCCCAGTGCGACTTAACTTACTCGCACGGACGAAGGCCCACTTGGGAGCAAGCCCAATATTGAACCGCCATAAGGGGAAAGATCTAGAAGACATATCCCGGAGGACGTGAAGACCAAGTAGTCTCCGAGTAGGCCTCTGTGGACGTATTCCTTATGGGGGAAGTTTCCTTTTGTAACCTAGCGAGCCTCTGTGTATATAAAGAGGACTCGCAGGACTTAGAGCTGGTCAAGCTATCAAGCCCCAAACCCTAGCTCATACGGCGAGTACCAGATCGGATCGCCTCCATTGTAACACCTCGATTATCATATCAATACCAATCTAGTGTAGGCAGGAAGTAGGTCTTTTACCTCACATTGAGGGGGCCGAACCTGGGTAAATCTGTGTTGATCTTTGTTCCTGCGATCCCAAGCTCGGAGATGCTTGACTCGCATAATCCCACACCTACGAAGTCATCTATGACACCTGACGTGACAAACCCACGACAGTGGCGGCGGCAGCATATCGGAGGCGGTGGCGGCGGCTTTCTTCTCCTTCGTCGGAGTTCACTTCTTCGGGACCGGCGCCTCTGCCTCGCCCTCCTCCTCCTCTTCGGTTGACTCCTCATCGGAATCAACCTTCGGTGGGCCCAGCATCAAGGTGGGATCATTGCAGTTGGCGAGCTCTTCGTCGTCGCTCGTCACCGGCGACGGTCCTTTAACAGACTCGCCGCTGACGGGGGACTGTCGGGCGGCGACGAAGTGCGCTCCTGTGTGTCGTTGCTGCGAGGCATCTTGGCTAATAGCAAGGAGCGAGCGAGAGAGATAGAGAGCAGATTCTGTGGCATCTTGAGCTAGCAGGGATTGGGGTTTTTAAGAAGTAGTGGGCGGTGCCACTACGCCATAGCATTTACTCGCCTCGCTTCGAATTCCAAGAAGATGGAACGTGTCCATATTGCAAACGGACACAGAAAAGTGTTCGTTGCCATAGAACCACATATCGAAAACGGAGTCGGAATTATGACCGTTGCCAATAATATGGGTGACGGAGTTAGTACTTTCTCCGTTACCCATGTTGATAGGCCAGCCGCGGCCCAGGTCAGGCTTGTACGCACCGGCCGCGCGGAAAGCTCGATTTTCCGTCGCGTAACTCATCATGTTTCCATAGAGGGGTATCTGATATGTCGTTCTGTACTAGTGATAGTAAGTTAGTAACCCAAGACACTAAAATCTAAGGTATTAGGACGAACCTAATACTATATTGCTATATTTTTTCATACTCTCCATCTATAGATATCTAATTCTCCCTGTGATCGAAAATGATTGACATAGATTTATCTAAATACAGATGTATCTAAACGTATTTTAGTGTGTAAATATATCCGTATTCTGACAAATCTATGTCAACCATTCCCGATCAGAGGGAGTATTTTTTTAATTGCTCAAGCAGAAGATATCCTTTTCCTTCAGCAGCAGATATCTGATATGTAAGAGGCCATGGGAGGCGAAAAACCTTGTGTCCAATAAGTGCAAATCTACCCAATACAATAGGTAACTGGGCTAGGAAGTTAATCAGATGGCGAGCGACCCTTAAGAAGATTAAAAAGAAGGCGGCTGGCAGTTTTGGGCTGCAGCGCCCATTGGCGGCACGGGAGGCTCCCGCCGCCTGCAGTGCCAACAAAATGGGCTGCAATGATCCGGCCCATGACAGGTGATTCTTTTATTTCCTATTTTGGGGTTTTATTTTTTAACAGAAAAAAGAACAAGAAAATACAATTTTAAATTTTGAACAATTTTTGAATATGAACAAATTTTAAATTTGAACAATTTCCGAAAATGAACAATTTTTGAATATGAACAAATCTTGAATTAGAACAATTTTTTAATATAAACAAAATCTTGAAATTGAACAATTTTCGAATATGAACAAAATCTTGAATTGGAACAATTTTTGAATGTGAACAAAATCTTGAATTGGAACAATTTTTGAATATGAAATTTTTTCTTGAATTTGAATAATTTTAAAATATGAACAAACTTTGAATTGGAACAATTATCGTATATGAATAAAAATCTTGAGTATGACCAATTTGCAAATATGAACAAATTTTAAAATTTGAACAATTTTCAAAACATTAAAATTGTTCCAATTCGAGAAAAGAAAAGAAACAAAAGAGAAAATTTAAAAGAACGAAAAAGAAAATAAAAAAGAAAAAAAGAAAAAGAAGGAAAAAGAAAAAGAAAACAAAAACATAAAAGAAAACACAAAATAAAAGAACTACAGAAACAGAAAAAAAAAAGAGAGAAGGAAATAGGCCGGCCCAGCAGCGCGGCGCTTCAGGCGGCGCGGCCTTCTGGATGCATGGTAGATTTCTATAAAATGTTTAAATTAAAAAAAAGATATTTTGACAGCAACTTTTTTGCGTCTATCAATGTTTGCAAAATTTCGTAAAAATATATACATACATTACGTGCGCTAAGCCAAAAAAAATGATGTAAATATTTTTTTTGGGGACTAAGTTTGTGTTTTACACATGTCGCATAGTTAACGTAGGTCATCGATGGACATGTATATACGGTGAAAGTATCATATTCAATAAATGGAATGCATTTATTTCTAGGCAGGAGCATGCGCTCCTGATGCAGCTTAATTGAGTTTTCAAAAACAAGTGCCCATCTAATAAGTGCCGAAAGTACGAACCAAACCCAAAGAGAGTGGTAGTAAGAAACATGATCCATCCATACTTTGCTTGTCCATTAATTCTCGTGCTAAAGCAAAGATGGCCAGTTCTAGCTTTCGATGGCCCCGAAACTTGTAGCTAGCTAGCTTTTGGTGGTAGCATAAAGAACGAGGACGTACCAGGGCAAAGGATTGTCAAGCCAAGTTTTTAAAATTCGTATTTTGAAATGCCTCGAGACCGTCGAAAGCCAAAAGATGACATGATTGGACCTGTTGCCCTTTAGCAAAGATCGAGTCGCAGCCTACCTCTGATTTGCTAGCTGTTTAATTTGTTCATACACCAATCACAAAGACTTGTTCAAGTCGGTTCTGAAAATAACGATGTCGTCAAGTTATGCTTTCGAAATGTCGTCAAGTTATGTTCTAGCATTACCAACACGTACACCATGCATAACGGAAGCATCGGCCACGAGGCGATCGAAGAGCAAGAAACGAACAAAGTGGCCGCCGGGAGGAGTGAACAACACGAAAAGCTATACACTGGCACAAACGCACGGCAGCCACTTCACAGGATTCGACACGACGCCATGGCCGATCGAAGTTTTCCGTTGGCCGGTCGACACGGATCGGTGGATCACTCCGGGATGGCGACGAGCATGGGCCGCCACGGCCGCCGCATCATGAGCCGCCGCCGGAACCCGCCGAACACGAACCGCCGGTACTGCTGCATGGCCGCCCCGCCACCTCCACGTGCCGACGACACGGCCAGCGCGGCCTGTGGACGAGCCACGTCCGTCGACGGCTGCCGTTGCCGGTGGTCGGGCAGCAGCACGTGCTGGACATCTTTCTTGGCGCTGCTGCCACGGAGCACGGCGCCGTCCGACCCCAGGAGCTCCTCCAGGGAGCCGCGCCTTCGGCCGAGGAGGCTGCTCTTCTCCCCGCCGTCGTCTCCTCTATCCCCGAGCGCCTCGGACGCCGCGGCAGCCGGTCTGTGCGGCTTGCTGCCACGGCAGAGCATCCGGCGCACCAGCAGCCACAGGCTCTTGGCCCTCGGCTTGTGCAGCGTCGCACCGGCCGCCATCCCTGCCGTTCCGGCGCACTGCGGCCTCTCCAACAACTTACTGCTTGGTAGGGTACTGCTGGGTAGATTTATATACCAGCGTCTCCTCCCATGTTCTACCGTTGCTCCTCGCTTTCGACGACCTGGGATTCTGGAGACGATCCAGAAATAATGGTGCTTTGCCTTTGGACTCGAGGCGCCTACCACTACTATAAAACAAACTCTGGAGCGGGGAGAGTCTATTCTCTCAACATTCTTGGATTTGTTTTGTGACGTGCGAGGGCCGCCAATGCACGGCGCGTCGCCAGATGGAGGCCGCCGGAGGCTGTCTGCCCAGTGGCCAAAAAGAAAAAGGGCATGGGCATGGCGGCGTCCGCATCGGTGTCGCCGTCAGGCGCTAGAGGACGCGAGAATTTCGGTGCCGCGAGAGGCCAAAGACCAGCGTGTAATCTGCATGTTTGTTGGTTCTATGTGTGTTAATCTGGGATTTGGATACGTGTTCGTCCCCTTGGGATCCCAGTTAGACAGCCCAAATCAGTGGATTTTAGCCAGTAGTTTATG
The DNA here is from genome assembly GCA_947311845.1 of Poa pratensis. NCBI lineage: Eukaryota > Viridiplantae > Streptophyta > Magnoliopsida > Poales > Poaceae > Poa > Poa pratensis. The sequence goes on from CAMZMU010000035.1 coordinate 3,616,638, forward strand.
CATGGCAAGTTGAATTGATTGACGCGTTCGGCCTTCATTACAGGCGGCAAGTCAGGCAGGAAAGCAAAAGCATGTTCTGCTATTTTCTGCATCTATTTGTTGACCTAAAAAAATACTACCTCCGTCTTACAATATGGGCAAAAGTCTGAAATAAACCTTTGACTCGGTCGAACCTCCACGTTCGAATCCCTGATTTTCGAACCCTAAGGTCCCCAATCCCGTCTTTCCTGGTCGTTTCCTTGCTTAATCTCGTTTGCCCGCTGAGAACAGATGACGTGGCAGGGATTAGAGATAGTGGGCTCACCGACGGGACCCACACAATCCCTTACTTCCCGACCCTACCTCCTAATCTTTTCGCGAGAAGCGCGAACAGTTTGTTCTTTCCAGTTTTTCACGCTGCGGCAATGGCGACCGGGGGTGATCGCAACTGCTCGCCGCTCTGTTTCGCGGTTGCAGCGGCAACCTGTGGCTTGCCCTGTTTTGCGGCGGCGGCGGCGGCGGCGGCGACCTGCAACTTGACGGCCAGTGAGAGGAAGCAGGTAAGCACTCGAGATTGTGTTCTATGATGTAATTTTTCAATTTCCTTCTTGCATTGATAGAGCTGTGTATGGTTTGGTCTGAAACTAAAGATTCAGTTTCGTTTCTCTATTGGGTTGCTCCAGATTGGTTTGAACGGACTGGGTGCCTAAAGTACTTTGGTTTTGTTTGATCTGTAGTGTGTTAGAGTGTTTTTGCAGATCTCTCTTCTCCCTCTCACGTTTGGTGGAACTGAAGAGAGGAAGAGAAACAAGACACTGAATATTATGCTGCGTACAACAGCAGTCAACACTGAACTGTGAGATACAAGGCTAAACAGTATTCTGAAACTATAAAGGAATCCAGTCTGCTAGCTTCGGACACACTAAATTTTAGCAATTAAATTTTGATTTCGTTTGGTTTGGTCGGTGGGAGTATGATTGTATGATCTGAACTTCATTTAGGTTGGGTTTCAAACTATGCCCAGTTTTATGCATTGATTGTTTTCTAGGGTCTGTACTTTGCAAAAGGTTGCAGTATTTGGTAGGTTTTGCACTCAAGTTTATTTACTCACAGATATTGCATAATATGTAATTTTCCTGTTAATTCTATGTAGGCAGACATGGATCCTTGTGACATTATAAATGTGCGGTATTTCATCGGTGGTGAGTTTCTTCGAGTTGGGCCAATACTGCAGTACATTGGTGGAGATGAGGCAATGTCTGAAATTGAGCGCGATAAGTTATCTCAGGGTTCAAGAAAATAGGACCAAAAGTGATAAATGGCCGGAATGGAAAAGATGGATTTGAGGTCAAACATATGAATGCAAGAGGAAGGAAATATACTGTCAATTTGGAGAGTAGGACTTGCTCATGTGGATACTTCTAGCTGGCTGGGCTACCTTGCTGTCATGCTATCACAGCCATATATAAGTGTGGCAAAAATGTTGAAGATTTCATTCACAACTGCTATTCCATTGAAGTGTTCAAGAAAATCTATGAACATTGTTTGGAACCAGTTGAGGGAGAAGAAAAATGGCCAGTTTCTGGAAATCCAAGACCACAAGCTCCTGGATATGTCAGAATGCCTGGGAAGCCAAAGAAAAATCACAGAAGGAGAGAAGATGGAGAAGCGCCTAAAGGGAAGAAACTTAGTAAACATGGTTGCAAGATAAAATGTGGTCTTTGCGGAAATACTGGGCACAACAAGTCTGGGTGCAAAAAAAATCCTGAAAAAGGAAATAAAAAGAATTCTCATCTTCAAAAGGCTGGGAAAAAATGGTAATTACTCTATATCTAACTCCACTTTTTCGTAGATGGCAGTAGATAAATCCACTTTTCTCTACTCGATTTTCAGCAATCTCAAACAGATGCACATGTTAGTGCAAGCTAGGCGAAGTCAAAGGAAAAGGAGCCAGTTTAATCAACTTCAGCAAAGAGGAAGGGTGGCCCGGATGTTAATGCAGCAGGCAAGAGGCAAAAGAAGGCCAAGAAATGATCGTGTTTTATTTAATTTTTGGTTTGCATTTCCTGTAATGGACAAGATAGGTGTCAGTTTGAGTTGTACTAGGTAAATGCGGTGCGGCGACACGCCGCACCCGTGGTGACAAAAAAAAAGTATTTGTTAGTTTGTGTGGAAGGTTTGAAATTTTCTTAAATTTTGAAATTTCTTGAACTGTAAAATGTGCACAATGTTTTTTTTTTTTTGCAACTTTTGTGTGGTAAGTTTGAGAATTTGGTAAATTTTGGATTTTTTTTTTGATTTGTTATGTGTATTATTTTGTTCACAAATTATTTTTTGGTGTATTTTTTGTGGAGAAAGGTTGAAAAATTGATAAATCTAGAAGATTTTGATATATTGTTTGTATTATTTTGAATTCTAGATTATTTGCATTATGTTGTGCATAATTTATTTTTTGATGCAACTTTTGTGTGGAAAGTTTGGATATTTTGTTATTTATATGGAAAAGAAAATTGTTGAGAATTGTGATTTATGAGTAGAGAGGGAAAAAAAATAGAAACTTTTAAAATGTTGGAAAGGTAAGGAGCCTTTTTGTAGGAAATGCTAGGTCTTTTCCACAAAAAGCGGCGTGCGGCGACTTTTGATGCAAAAAGTTTTATTCTAGAGGGCTGTATTATTTTGAATTTTGGACTATTTGCATTATGTTGTGCACAATTTATTTTTTGGTGCAACTTTTGTGTGGAAAGTTTGGATGTTTTGTCATTTATATGTAAATTTTTTTTGTTGAAAATCATGATTCATGAGTAGAGAGGGAAAAAAATAGAAACTTTTAAAATGTTGGAAAGGTAAGGAGCTTTTTTGTAGGAAATGCGAGATCTTTTCCACAAAAAGCGGCGTGCGGGGACTTTTGATGCAAAAAAAATTATTCTAGAGGGCCGATTTATGTTTTTTTGGAAAACATGAGGGTTTTACTGCAAAAAAAATGGTGTGCGCTGTAGAAATGCATATCTATATGTCTGTCGAAATAAAAAGGCTAAAACATGAGAGTTATTTGGAAGGGTGATATGCGTCTGCTCGTGAAAGGAAAATTCAAACGGATGACTGAGCGCGACGAATTTGACAAAATTCGTTGAATGTGTTGACGATATTGGATCACAAATTAAGAAGCTAGAGTGAACAAAATTCAAAACCGATCACGGGAATGGAATCTGTTCGTCGACGGGAAAAACGCGGTTTTTTTTTTGCAAAAAAAAAAGAAAAAAAAATGCTGCAGTGAAAACATGAGGGTTTTACTGAAAAAATGGTGAGCGCTGTAGAAATGCATATCTACATGTCTGTCGAAATAAAAAGGCTAAAACATGAGAGTTGATTGGAAGGGTGATATGCGTCTGCTCGTGAAAGTAAAATTCAAATGGATGACTGAGGGCGACGAATTTGACAAAATTCGTTGAATGTGTTGACGTTTTTGGATCACAAATTAAGAAGCTAGAGTGAACAAAATTCAAAACCGATCACGGGAATAGAATCTGTTCGTCGACGCGAAAAACGCGGTGTTTTTTCTGCAAAAAAAAAGAAAAAAGTGCTACAGTACCGCGGGGCACTGTAGCGGCACAGTAACTCGCGGTATTGTAGCTAGTACAGTGCCCGTCGCGCTGGCTGGCTGTGGAGGCTCAAATCTTCTCAATCTTATACTAAAACATGAGAGTTGTTTGGAAGGGTGATATGCGTCTGCTCGTGAAAGGAAAATTCAAACGGATGACTGAGCGCGACGAATTTGACAAAATTCGTTGAATGTGTTGACGATTTTGGATCACAAATTAAGAAGTTAGAGTGAACAAAATTCAAAACCGATCACGGGTATGGAATCTGTTCGTCGACGCGAAAAACGCGATGTTTTTTTTCTGCAAAAAAAAAGAAAAAAAGTGCTACAGTACCGCGGAGCACAGTAGCGGCACAGTAACTCGCGGTACTGTAGCTACTACAGTGCCCATCGCGCTGGCTGGCTGTGGAGGCTCAAATCTTCTCAATCTTAATATATATAGTATATATAGTAATGCAACTGATGAACCGAGTGTTATTTTGCTTCCCTATTGGCTGATGCTACCAACCAGAGATTATCTATTTAATGTCCAGAATGCTTAAGCTTTCATTTCAGTTAAGTTACTGTCAACTTTCAGTCAAGTTTATGTCAAGATAATGTCAAAATTTCAGTCAAGTTTATGTCAAGATAATGTCAAAATTTTAGTCAACTTGCAGTCTGATTACTGTCGAATTTCAGCCCAGTTTCAGTTTTGTTTCAGTCCACTTTCATCCTATCAATTTTCGGACAGTTTGGAAAACACAGCGAGCAAAAGGTTAAGTAACATGCAGTGGGTACCATCGGTCAGCCCGCTGTCCCCTGATCCCGGCCAGCAGCTAGCTATTCTCAGCGGGCAAACGAAATTAAGCGAGGAAACGACCAGGAAAGACTGGATTGGGGAGCTTAGGGTTAGAAAATCAGGGATTCAAACGTGGAGGTTCGTCTGTGACGCCATCTACGACTTAAAGGTTTATTTCATACTTTTTCCTACAATATGAGATGTCCTTCAATTTCGTTGGTCAACGACGTATAAATTTGACCGTAATTCATTACTTATGATTTGTTTAGAAAGTTACAATAAAGATATATGCACTGTAAAAAAATTGCAAGGCAAATCTAACGGTACCATTTGGACATTCTCGATCCACATAATTTGTTACATATTAGTGGTCAAAGTCAAGTGTCAAAAACCAACATAATAATAGCGCGTCTTATATTTTGGGACTAAGGGAGTATTTAGTAGGGCCGTGGGTTGAAAATTTGAAATCGTCGACCGATAAGTCGTGTCCAAAGTCGCTCGAACTCGATAAGCGTGAAATCGGGATCATCTAATCAATGCAAGAACATGTCCACACAATATATTTCGCAGAAGCCCATGAAAAAAAAATGTGCACAACATATCCTATTGGGTGCAACAAATCGGTAAAAAATCGACCGTTATTCACTAGTACAGAAACATAAATTAGAGCCGGCCCCAGAGAGTCAACTCAGCCGGTTAAAACATCCATCTCTGCGCGGGGGTCTCTAATGTACGCTCTATTAGAGCTCGTTCACTACGACCGGCTGTAATGAGCTCGGCCCTCAGACGGCCGGGAGAATCAACAGTCTCCAATATAGAGACGGCCAACAGAAACACCCGTCGGTGATATTGACTAATCAGTGACGTATATAATGGCTGGCCGTCGCATGGTACCCGTGGGGTCCGACATTGCCCTCCGGCCGTAATATACGTTGCCTCCGGGTATAAATCCGGGGGGGGGGGGGGGTCCAACTTTGTGAAGCAAAAAAAATAATTAACAGATCATCACCACCAGGGAATCAGCCCCCTGTTCCATTCATAGAAGCAATTCACATATAACATGTCTCCAACCGTAATTTGTGCCAATTAACAAAGTAGCTAGCCCGCTAATTAGATAAGTGTTCACCATACCCCCTACCTTAACAAGACATAATTAGTTCTATATGAGCTGGAACTCAATCATGACATCCAAGATAAGGTCATTGGTCTTTCTAAGACTGACCAGAACAGGTTGATCAATCACAAAATTCTTGCCTTCCATGAAGTTCTCCCACCCCAGCTTGTTGAGGTCAGTGCGGTCGTCGGTTCTCTTGATGTACGTGATGCTGACGGCTGCCCCTGCTTCTCCAAGTCATAGTCCAGCATTGCCCTCAGCCGGTATGCCAGCCTCTTCTGCTATCACCTTAGGTAGTTTCTGTGCATGAAAGATAACATAACTATGTCATTTTTCGATAAAGACATAGCTATATACGGCCGGCAGAGGCGGTTCATGATTCCTGAATATCAACATAGGAAATTAAGGAGGCATGCATGAAAGAGGCGGTCTTGTGGGTACATACCATATCATGTCTGTTCAAATTAGTGCTCGTGAAGCGAGTCACATATAGAACTCCAACATAGTCTCGTACGGGAAGAAGTTCAACGAGGCGGTTCTTCTCATGCCTGTTGCGACAAACTCTTTGGGCAACTCGGATTTTGTCTTCGTCGTTAAAGATATCTTCAGAACTGTCTGAATCTTCATCGTTACTTTCAGATATCTTGTCAGTGTCCTCTTCGTCGTTGCCCCTGTCTATAATGGCATGGTATATACTGGGATGAGGTTTGAAGGTGAACACTAGCATGTCTCCCTCGATGATGTTGTTCTTGCTGATGAATTGTTCCCATTTGTTGGCCATGCAAGCGGGTTTTGCTCTAACCTTTTGCTACATGAATGTTGTACGTGCTCCCAAGGGCACAAAACAACACACGCTCGCGCACTAACTCATTGACCGCTAGCCGAGCTATGCATGGTACTATCTGTGTTCAACAAAAAACAGAAACAAACACACAAATCATATGTTAAATTCAAAACAGAAAACACAAATTTTATGTTTATTTGGAAGACTTGTTTTCTTACCACACACTTGTGGTGACACTCTTGCACACCAATACTGAATGAGGAATCAGTAAAGTTCCTACGTGTGCAGTTATTATTCTTGCAGACATGGCATGGCAAATCCTTCTCATTCAGTTAAAAAGAAGCATAAGTTAGAAAATGTGCATATATAGAATTTAGGAGCATGAGTAGTCATTTCTGGATGAAGTTGTAGGACCAAATCTTACATTACGGACCTGGTGGAGAGGGCAACGGCTGAGGGCGGCCATGCTAGGGTAGTCATTGATTAACTAATTATAGATGCATCAATCATATGTTTGAAAGATCAATTCCAGAAAGATATAATGAGAACTAAATACAACTCTACAATTAAGTAGCTACAAAGTAGAAATTAGGGATTTGCATCAATCATAAGTAGAAACTGTGCCTAATCTCTGGGTGAAGGAGGAGGACCAAATCTTACCTGAAGTCCCTGCTGGAGAGCGCAACGGGGAGGGGCCGCCATGCTAGGGATTTGCAGCGGCGGCGAGGCAACGTACTTGCAGCGGCGCCGAATCTAGGGATTTGCAGCGGGTGCGACTGTACAGATTTGCAGCGGCGGCCAATCTACGGATTGCATGTCAGATTTGTAGCGGTGGCGAGGCTACGGATTTGCAGCTGCGGCGAATCTAGGGATTTGCAGGGGCGGCGATGGAGTGGACGAGTGCGGCGAAACTACAGAACTGCGGCGGCGGCGGCGAGGCTACGTATTTGCAGCGGCAGGGAGATGGAGGGAGGCGCGAGGCTACGGATTTGCAGTGGCGGCGAGAGGCTAGGGATTTGCAGGGGCACCGAATGGGGAAAAGTGGGGCCGCGAATGTGTGTGTGTATGTGGGGGGGGGGGGGGGCAACATTCAGTACTAAATATTTAGACCCAAAATTTTGACTTTGCCACCAAACACTCAGTACTCGGGATGTCCGAGTATATTCACGCACTCTGGACAGAATTTTGTATAGAAGTAATTCAAAAAATCAAACATATTGGAAAAAAATAGATAAACATGTGTATACCTGTTTGTTAGTGGTAAATAAAACTCTTGGAAAAAATAAGTGCATATATTGAAGAGAGTATATCGTGCAGTAGAAACTTTTTTTTTGAGAACTGCATATATATCAGAAAATACAAAGTACACAGTACAATACATATGCCAGAACAGGAACACGTCGGGGAAACACACGAACCAACGCAACGGCGCGCCTTCACCGTCGCCGGAGAAGACGAAGCCACTCCACCCACTAACCACCACCTGAGAGAACCTCTCGGCTTTGAAGACAAGAGACGTCCGCCGCAGAGCGACGAAACCTAAGCCGTTGAACGAGCATCGCCAGTCCTCTCGCAGATCCAAGCACGAACACCACCGAAACGGAGCGTCGACGACGGATCCACCCACCTTCGACCACCACACCCGCACTGGCCGCGGAACCACCCAAGCAGGAAGTCCTCCGAGCACGTACCTTAGCAGCCCTACGCCGACGACGGAGGAGACGGCGGCGCATCAACAGAGGGCCCAAGGACAGGGATCCCCACGCTCGGGGACGACGTCGTCGCCACGTCGCCCACGAAGGGGAACATCCACAGATCCGTCGCCAGCGCCACCAGCACCGTCGAGGGGGAGCCGGATCCAGGGTGAAACAACGACCAAACACGCCGGCGCCGCCCCCACCAAGACGCCAACGCCGGCCACACACCTCCCAACCCTATTTACAACCCGACGACACGGATCCGGGGTTCCCCCACCCCTCCCCCGCCGCAGCGGACGAAGGAGGAGAGGGGAACCACCGGCGGCGCCGGGGAAACGGGGGGAACTCGACGATCTCCCTCTCACTCGCCTCTCTCTACTGTAGAAGGGGGAGGGGGAGGAGATAACGACAGCTGCGCCAGTATATGCCACTCTCGTGCAGTAGAAACTTGTGTGATTACGTGAAAAGTGTATGGTTGTTCTTGCAAGGTTGTATTCGTCATGATGGAACTTCGGTGCAATTAAAGAAATTTCATAAATTGAAGAGAATATATTGTGCAGTACACATAGTTGTGATGAGTTTCATTATATAAATGAATATAAACATTTTTAACAACTTTTATTAAAGGAATATCATTTTAGTAAAAACTCGGAGTGTGCCCGGACCGTCCGAAAAATTAAGTATCTTCAACTGTTAATGCAGGAAACGAAATATGAACAATTCAAAACAACAGAATTTTGATACATATATATATATATATATAATCATTGGAGTTTGCCAAGAATATGGAAAATATGTAGCAGTATTTTTCTCGATCTTTTTTTGCCAAATTTGAAAATATGCGGAGCCTACCCGGAGCCTCCGGGTTACTGCATTTTGATGTCAGGCACAGTACGTGTGTTCCCAGAGCGGCAGACACGCGTAGCAGTCGTACCGCGACGCGGTTCATGGGCCCATCCGGCGGTCGGTAATTACCACTCGTGTTGTAAATGCAGGAGGCAAAGAGGCGGCGCGGCATTGCACGGCCGGCGGCGAGGCATGCAGCGATTCCTTCTTTCCCACTACTTCTTCTCAACTTCCACGCCCCATTGCGGTTTCCAGCGCATTCCACCGCACTGTTATAATCTTCATCCCCTCCCTCTCCTCTATCTCTTCTCAGTACTATTCATCGTCCCCTTTCTCTCAATCAGCGCCATGGCCACCTTCTTCACGATGAGCAGAGCATAGATGTGGTATACATCAATGACAACGCGGAGGTCGCGAGGAACCTCGACATGTTTGAGAGTTTGCTTGAAGGCAGATAGGACAGGTTCATGGGGCTAGACCTTGAGTACACGACGGCTGATCCGTACAGAGAATTCGCACAAGAGGTCACCGTCGTTCAACTCGCCTTGGATAAGAAAGTACTGGTATTCCAGTACTCTAGGTATGTACAAAACCCCGATCTAGTAATCTGTTCGACCAACCTCCTCTGTTTTCCTGTGTTTTCCTTTTTTATAGGGCATTCCAGTGGGGTATATTTAGGACTGTAACAAACACGATGTAGTAGTTATTGTGATTCGTATGTCAAAACCCCGATCTAGTAGATTAGCTTAATTAGATTTAGGTATTATTTTGGGATACCGTAGATAATTATTTGTTTGATCAAGATCCTCTGTTTCCTCTGTTTTTCTTTAATTTTTTAGGGCATTACATTTTTATACCACTGTTTTGGAATAGACTAGATTAATTTGGTTTGATCGATCAGAGTAGAAAAGAGGAGTATGTTATACATTCCATTAGATTAACTAGATTTAAATATTATACATTAGATAATTATTTTGTTTATATTTTTAAAGTTGAATTTGTAGTTCTCGTTCGGTCATAGATTCATAAATAGCTTATGAAGATCTGTTATTAATTACTTACTATTTAATTTCTTCCTATATATGAAACTGCAGTTGTGGCCTGGTGGATGAATGCCCTCAGGCGTTGTCTGATTTCCTCCGTTTGAAGGGAATTTATTTCGCTTCAATCGACATAAGGGGTGACTTTTAGGTCATGCACACAACCTGGCCGGGCTTCTTTATCCCAATTGATTTCCACATGGATATTCAAAAGCATTTCCGGGTGAACGGAGCCGACAGGACTGGCAATGGCATGGCCGCCCTAGCAGACACACTAATCTCCAATTTCAACTTGCGCATGTAGGCCGACTTCCCACAGACACGACACTCCTTCTATGAGGAGTCCCCACTTGCTAAAGTGAACCTTAAATATGCAGCTGTGGATGGCTATGTCTCCTACGAGCTGTACCGCAAGATCAAGATCATCGAGAGGGGCCGAGCGCACCTCGTCCCAATTGCACCACCGCCACCAGCACCATAACCCCCTATAGCAGTGTACTGTCCCGGTTGCTTAGAGAAAGAAAGCTCGTGCGGCGCCAAGCGCTCTAGGTGGGACGCCGGGAACGACGACGCTGGTGGCTCGGGCTGCACAAAGGACGACGACGGCGCAGGTGCATGTGATACGTCTAAAACGTATCTATAATTTTTGATTGTTTCATGTTAATATTATGCCTTTGCCACTTGTTTTTATATTAAGTTTATTATTTATTTGTACTAACATATTAATAGTTGCAAAAGTGCACAATGTTCTTGTTTTACTCTTTGATGTGTAGAAATTATCAAATAAGGCAAAGAAAACCTTGTTTGAGTCGAATTGGGACTTTCCAGAAATCTGTCTGAAAACTATTTTCAAATATTGTCACGTTTGGGCCTGAAGACGACGTCAAATGGAAATCAAATATTCTACAAAGTTGTGGGAAATTTTCTGCTGATGGATCTAGACTTAAAATTCGGCCCAATCCGAGTCCAGACGTTCCAGATATGCCCGTTTTACAAAACCATAAAAGGGATGACGGAAATCCGAGAGTCCATATAAAGGAGGAAGCCCTAGGTCATGGAGGACACCCCATACCCACGAATTTCCAGCCACAAAAGCCACGTTTTTGCCTCCCCCATGGGATCCCATCTCCATGGGGGAGGGCTCCCAAGAAGCCATGAAGGAAGGGGGCTAAGGGGCGGCGCTCTCCCATGGAGCCTGTAACATCCCAAATTTTTTAACAAGTATTATTAATTCCAAAAATGGGAGCCAACAAAAACTTTTGTTAAATTATATGTGTTGATCTCTTATTCTTGCTTGTGATGCTTATTTCCTCTTGTTGTGTGTTGCTTGCTCTATTTGAGAACATGGAGAAAAGAAGAGGAATAAAATAAAAGCAAAACAAGAAAAATAAAGGTGGCAAGTGCCACACAAATTCTCCAAGTGAGGATCTCATTTTGTTTCCAACAAAATCTAGTGGAGTGGTATTGCAAACCCTCCCATTTCATCCTTACTACTTATCTCTCTCAAATAGTATTTTCAAACTAGTTTTAAAAATTCAAAAGTAAACAAAGTAAAAATAAATTAAAATGCCATAATTAAAACACTATAAAAGAAAATGTCTCAAAACATTTTATTATTTTATGCCAATTTTTGTGGAGCTTCTGCACCTTATGGGAAGGCCCCACAAATTTTGACAAATTTTTATAAATTGATTTAGTGCCTCAAATAAAATCAAGAAATGCTACTGCAATTAAACAGAAGGACTAAAAAGTAAATAAGAGAAAGAAGAAGGGAAGCAAGCAGTGCACAGGAGCCAGGGTTTTTTTTGCAAAACCGTCATCGTCTACCTCCCCTAGCTCACTGTCGCCGTCGCCGTGGCGCCTTGCTCGACGTCGCCGTTCCCAGGCCCCCAGGGCCCCCTTGCCCGCGCTCTCCCTCGCCCCCGTGCCACTGCAACCTCTGCGGGCAGAGGAGACCCTCTCCCCTCGCCTTAACGCCGCTGTCCCCCATTTCTCCGCCGTGGATGAACGGACGGCGCCGGCCAAAATTGGCCCAGACCACGGCACCTCGACACGCGATCCGCTACGACGCGCACCCTAGCCCACGCCCGGACCCCCCAGACACCGCGCGCCAACCTCTCCCGCCCTCTGGACGCCGCTGGACCGCGACCACCGTGCGCCGCCGTCGCGCCTATTTAAACTCGAGCCGCACCTCGCATTTTCCCCATGCCCCACTGCCTCTCCCTTGCTGCACCACACTCACCACCACTCGCCCGTGCACCACCACGAGGGCGGAGCCGCTGCTGCGAGCTCGCTGCTGCTCGTGCCCGTGCTCGACAGCCCGAGGTAGGCGACGACACGGCTGTGCCGTGCTGCTGCTCCCCTCTCACTTCTCTGGCCCGTACCCTCTTCCCCTTTGGACACCGCGCTCACCCACCTCTTTTTCCCTCTGGATCGTGCCCAGAATCGCCGAACCGACGCTCGCCGGAGTTCGGGAAGTTGCCGGGAAGCAGAGCACCTCGCCGTCGACGAACCAGCCCTCCCCAGCAAGTACCACTCCGCCAGGACGTTCGCCCGAGCCTCCGCCGTCGATCTGCACCCTCTCCGCCGTCCCTAGCCCTCTCAGGTGAGCGATCCGTGCTGCTCGCCGTCGCCGGAGCCACGGCGCCGCCCGTTCTGGGTCGTCGCCGATGGACTCGTCCCTGAGCCGTTGGATCTCCATCCAACGGTAGCTTACCGTTTCAGATAGAAAAGAAAGAGAGAGAGAGACTGACGAGCGGGCCCCGCTCGTCAGGGTTTTATTAATTTCCCTGCGTGCGCTGTGCCGCTGACCAGTGGGTCCCCATGTCATAAATTTAAACATTATCCACACTGAACACATTTTCTATTTTTATTTCAGAAGAATATCAGTACTGGACCCAATTTGTAAAATCAATAACTTGAGATTTAGGAATCCAAATAAATCAAACTCAATTGTTCTGGAAAACTTATGAAATTTTTTAACCAACACAATTGGTCTCATGTCATTTAAATAAATAGTTAAAAAGAATTATTGAAAATGCCACAGAAGGTTCAAAATCTAAACTTGTTTGTTTCCGATACTCTGTTAGTCCAAATAATTCCAAACTAATTTTGTTAGCTTAGTACTGTCTTGTATTAGCTCCCCTAATTTTGGTAGAATTAATTAAGCAATATTAATTGTTGACTTTAAGATAAACCCTTCTGGACTAAAACAAACAAATATGTTTATTGGTTGACCCAAACTCCAAATGATCCAATTCAAATTGGGTTGTCTTCTACACATCAGTAGCTTTCTATAGAAATTTAGTTTGTATTTTTGTGACCAACAGAACTCAAGTTGTGCAATTAAACATGTTTAACAAGTTTCTGCCATAATTTGGACTTAAACAATTAATGTTTAATTCAATTGTTTTGAAATTAAATTGTATTGTTTGTTGTATCCAGTGGCTATTTAGAGCATTTAGGATTGTGATGTGTGATGTTGTTTGAGTAGTTTTAGTGATTGCTTGTATTTGTTTGTTTATCGATTAGACGAGAACGTTGGAGATATCGAGGAGGGGGAATTTGTTGAACCAGAAGATCAAGATCAAGTCCCCTTTGCCGAGCAAGGCAAGCTACTCTCTGAGCTTGCACCTAAATATATATGCATCTACTTTGATCAAATGATTTACTCTTAAAACCAATGGTTTACAAAACCTTTTCCAAAAGTGTATGGAAATTATTTTGCCACCCTATGTAGTAGTTATGAAACTTTAGGATGGAAAACAATGTTGTTTATTCAAACTCCTTTGGAAATACTTGTGTGGTTATGGAATGCCGAGATGTCGGTGTTAAAGTGGAGAAATGGAAAAATGGGAATGTTTATGAAAAATGCACAGTATCCTAGTACTATGACAACCAATCTTAATCTGTGCGACCACACTTACCCCCATATGGGAACGGGGCTTAGTCATATAATTTGCTCTTATTAGTATGGGATACCTCATCGACGGAGATGACTCCGTTATGCATGAGGGGATGGTTTGTGAACTCCCCTGACCTGGGTCCTCGCTCAAACTCTATGGAAAGATAAGGAGGAGGATTGAAGACTTCATAAATGTGGTCGCCGGGAAAAACATATGAGTCCTCACACTTAGGGTTGCCGACGGGGACCGGACTGAGTGTTGGTGGGAATTATCATATGGGTAGGATCCTATACTAGCATGAGCAAAGGAGAGGCTAGGGTCGGTGGCTCAACTTCGCATACACCTTGTATGGCGGGACGTGGCTGACACGATGAGTTACCGGATGGGTGTGGGATAAAAAGCGTGCTACCTCTGCAGAGGGTCAAAACTATTCGAATAGCCGGGTCCCCGGATATGGACAATTGGGAGGCTGTCCTAAGATCATGTGCAAATTTTTGGAAAAGCTTTTAAGTTTAAAAGAAAATGAATTGGTGATGGCATGATATAACTATACCAAATGGAGTGGTATGAGTTGTTGGACTAATTGGACCATGGTGAGCCTTGGTCCGGAAAAGAAAGGGTTTGGAGAAACAAATGAGATGGTGATTTCTTTTAAAAACAGTTATAAAACTCTTCTTACCTTTTTCAATAAAGATATAGAGATGTTTTAAAACAATTAAAAGTGTAAGTTAAAATAAAGCTAGTGCATACTCATGTTGGGGTAGTTTGCGAGTACATTCAAATGTACTCATATTGGTTTCGTCCCTGGCTATTGTCCTAGCCAGACTACGAGGAGGAGCACTACGCCGAGCAGGAGTATGGCGACTTCTACGCGAACTAAGGATCTCCACAAGTCAGCTGCCTGTCGGGTCGTCATCGTTAGAATATGATGTCTACTACGCCGTAGCTTCCGCTGATATTTTGGTTTGGCCCTTGAAGGCACCTATGTAAGAACTTGGTCTAAATGACCATTTATGTAAGACTTTTTATTCGGTACTGTAATGGATGTAAACTTTGGTATCCAATTCGGATTATGTGCAACGACAGACTGATCACGGGATCGTTGTGTTAAGCATAATCGGGTATTTCGGACAGCTAGTCCGGGGTCCCCACAGACTTGGTATCAGAGCCATCCTGACTTTAGGAAACCTTAGTTAGCATGGTCGTCAAACAAGTGTTATCAAAAAGAGTAATTTCTAAAAGAAAGGAGTGAAGTATTTTTGAAAACCGCTTATCTCCAATCCTCTTACTTATGCAAAAATTTATTCTCATTAAACATTACAATTTCCTTAGTATCCTTAAAATTTTGTGCACTTATCATCCCACTAACTTAAAATTTTGCTTAAAAATTTGTAGATGGCACTCCACTGGACCGAGTTCGTTCAGCTGGAGAAGGATAGCAAGCTGACGTTCGAGAATGACTTGTTCGAGTTGAGCAAGCTGCTAGGTCGCCCCGCTCCAGAGTTTGAGGGAGCCCAGATTGATGTTCACGGTGTCGGAAGGCTGAGCTGGCTCATCAGGTCGTCAGTTCGCCGGAACATCAAGTCTCCCAGTTCCAGGACGCTCGTCTTCACCACCAAGGAGGCCACCTGGGTTGACGGTCTCTGTACTGCTACACAGAGGATGATAGCCCGACTTTGTGAGGAGCACAAGGCGGAGTTAGTAGACTCCCGTTTCCGGTTCTACGGGAGGCGCAACTGCGACGGACACCCTACTCCTTCCCCTTGCCACCCGATGTTTGGGAGCTACATCATGGACATGGAGCTCTTACTTCAGCACACCCAGGATGATCTGATGCGCACTAGGATTCAGCTTCGCTTTGACCGCGAGTCGCTCGTTGAGCTTCGCGAGAATGAGGAGAAGCTGCTGGAGGATAAGGTCGCTCTTCTCGGAAAGAGGGCCCAGCTGAGGAGGACCATCGTGAAGCTCCGCAAGAAGGTGGCAGAGCAGGACCAGCTGATCGAGGATCTAGAGCACCATACTGACGAGATGGAGGAGGAGGGCGAGGATCTCCGCAAGGAGAACAACGCTTTCCTCAGTGACGATGGTGACTTTGAGGAGGAGATGGACTGTGAGGAGGAGGATGATGAGGAGGAGTTAGTTGACGAGGAGGAGGAGCCACTCGAGGCTGTTCTCGAGGACGAGGAGGAGGATCCCGAGGAGCCAGCCTACCAGTCAGATGCTGACGTGTTAGAGCTGGAGGTTCCACCTCAGTAGGCGAGTGACTTGATCACTACCGCAGGATTAGGTTGACCCCTATCGCTAGTCGAGTCGGAGTAGTGGTTCTTTTGGAAACCAGATGCTATGTGTCTTAGATGTAAGGTGATGTTGTAAGCTTGATGTTGTAAGCTTGAAGTTGATGTGAACTCCTTGATGTGTTGTTTGTGAAATATAAGTATGTTTGTCTTGTTTAAATCTGTGTGAAATATTTTCATATAATCCTTAAATTAAACAACCACTTGCGAAATCGTCTTTCCCTTAGTCGAACTTTTCTGCCTTGCCTCTTATACCCGGTGTGCTTCAGGATGCCGCCCCGTCGCGACAATACGGGAGGATCAGGATCAGCACCACCACCACCAGACCCAACCCCCGCTCAACTTCTCGCGCTTATCATGGAGGAACGTGAAAATGCCCGGCAGGAGCGCCAGGCTCATCTCACTGCCCTGCAACAACTCGCAGCCGCTTACAACAACAACAACAACAACAATGGTGGTAATGGCAATGGCAATGAGAACCCGCGATCCACCTTAGGCGATTTCCAGAAAACCAACCCGCCTACCTTCTCCAGGGGACTTCACCCACTGGAAGCCGATGATTGGCTTCTTACCATTGGGAACAATCTGCAAGTTGCTGCTGTAGGAGACAATGAAAAGGTGCTGTATGCAACCCACTATCTTGCTGGACCTGCACGAGCTTGGTGGGAAGCTACCAAAGCTCTCCAGCAGGCTGACCACGTCATCAACTGGGCTGAGTTCAAGGAGAAGTTTCGCAGGAAGCACATTTCTGGTGGACTCATTGATAGGAAGAGGGATGAATTCCGCAAGCTGAGGCAGGGAAGTAGAGATGTAGTCGGCTATCTTGATGAGTTTACCGACTTATCTCGGTATGCTCCCGAGGACACCGACAAGGAGGAGAAGAAGATGGAACGTTTCCTGAATGGGCTGCATGATGAACTGCAGTGTGCTTTGGTTGTCCATGACTTCCGTGATCTGGAGTCACTTGTGGACAAAGCCATCCAGCTGGAGACCAAGCGCAAGTCTATGTATGAAGGTCGCAAGAGGAGGATGAATGCTCAGGAAGGTTCGAGCAGTCAGAAGCCTCGTATCTTTCAGCAAAACCCCAAACCTGCCTATCGACCACCCCAAGCTCCACGCCCCAATTTCCCTAACCGCCCAAACAACTTCAACCGCCCAAACAACTTCAACCGCCCCAATGACAATAACCGTCCCAGAGGAAACTTCAACAACTTCAACCCCAATGCCAATGTTGTCTGCTTTGAATGTGGCAACAAAGGTCACTACTCCAAGGAATGCCCCAATCCCAAGAGGAATGTTCAGCGCCCCAATGCACCGAACAATGGTCAAGGCCGCAATGGAAATGGTAATGGCAAGAATGCCGCACCCCGCGGAAATGCTGCTGTTGTCAAGGGTCGTCTGCACCACATCAATGCTGAAGAAGCTCAAGATGCGCCGGATGTCGTGCTGGGTACGTTCCTTGTCAACTCAGTACCTGCAACTGTTCTGTTTGATTCTGGTGCAACACATTCGTTTGTTACCGAGGAGTTTGTTGCTAAGGGAGGTTTAGTAGAAGGCTTCCTAACTAAAACCTTGAGTATACAAATCCCTGGTTCCACCCTAGAAACCAAGAGATTTTGTCCAAATACTGCCATAGAGATTTCAGGCGAGAAATTTGCAGCCGACCTAATTGTTTTAGGAACCCAAGGCATAGATGTCATACTCGGTATGAATTGGCTAGCCAAGTACCATGGTCGAATAGACTGTGCCAGAAGAGCTGTATCCATCACCACCGACAAAGAAGTAGAAGTGGAGTTTGTGTCTGAACCCAATCACCCCCAACCAGGCTGCCACGAGGGCATAGCTCGACCCACCCTAGATGAGATCCGTGTTGTTCACCTATTCCGAGATGTTTTTCCTGAGGAATTACCTGGTATGCCGCCAGACCGGGAAATTGAGTTCATAATTGAGCTTATCCCAGGAACAGCCCCAATATCCCAAAGACCTTATCGGATGAATCCGGAAGAACTGGTTGAGTTGAAGAAGCAGTTGGCAGATATGCTTAGCAAAGGACTTGTTCGTCCAAGTGCTTCACCCTGGGGATCACCTATTATTTTTGTGGACAAGAGAGACGGTACCACACGACTGTGTGTGGATTATCGCAGGCTAAATGACGTGACCATTAAAAACAAGTATCCCCTTCCCAAGATCGAGGATCTGTTCGATCAGATGAACGGAGCCCGAGTCTTTTCAAAGATCGATCTTCGGACAGGTTACCATCAGTTGAAGATCAGAGAGACAGACATTCCCAAGACCGCCTTCACCACCCGTTACGGTTTGTTTGAATACACGGTGATGTCCTTTGGTCTGACCAATGCCCCAGCCTATTTCATGAATCTCATGAACAAGATTTTCATGGAGTACCTCGACAAGTTCGTGGTAGTATTCCTTGATGACATCCTTATTTATTCCAAACCGAAGAAGAGCATGCTGAACACCTGCGTCTAGTTTTGGAGACCCTCCGAGAGCACCAGCTGTATGCCAAGCTTAGCAAGTGTGAGTTTTGGCTCAATGAAGTGGCGTTTCTCGGACATATAGTATCTGCTGGAGGAATTTCTGTTGACCCAGAGAAGATCCAAGCCATTATTGACTGGTTATCCCCGACCAGTGTGACTGAAATCCGAAGCTTTCTCGGACTCGCCGGTTATTACCGCAAGTTCGTTGAGGGATTTTCCAGTATAGCCAAGCCCTTGACCCAACTGTTGAAGAAGGACAAGAAATTTGAATGGACTCAGAAGTGCGAAGATAGTTTCCAAGAGTTGAAGAAGAGACTAACCTCCACCCCAATCCTGGTTATGCCAGACGTCACCCAGAGTTTCGACGTGTATTGCGATGCATCACGCCTCGGACTTGGTTGCGTTCTGATGCAAGAAGGCAAAGTTGTGTCGTACCTGTCCCGGCAGTTGCGACCGCATGAAGAGAATTACCCAACCCATGACCTGGAATTAGCTGCTGTGGTCCTTGCTCTTAAAAAGTGGCGTCCCTACCTTGCGGGACATCGCTGTGAGATCTATACGGATCATAAGAGCCTGAAGTATATTTTCACCCAGAAGGAGTTGAACCTGCGACAGAGGAGATGGATGGAATTAATCAAGGATTATGATATTGGAATCCACTATCACCCCGGAAAGGCTAATGTAGTTGCCGATGCCCTTAGTCGCAAACCCTGTACCCTGAATGCCTTAATCCAAGCCGAACAACCAGCCTTGTTCAAAGAGTTCGAAAATTTTGGACTAGAACTTGTTAGCCATGGATATCTCGCCAATTTGGAGTTAGCCCCAACCCTGATGGATCAAATCAAAGAAGCCCAAAAAGGTCATGAAAGCATTGAAGGAATTAGGAAGAAGATCTCCCTCAGCAAAGCACCCGGTTTTACCGAGGATGCTGAAGGAGTGCTGAAATTCAATGATCGTATCTGTGTGCCCAATGTCACGGAACTTAAGGAGTTAATCCTGAAGGAAGCCCATGAGACCCCTTATTCAATCCACCCGGCGGAACCAAGATGTACCAAGACCTTCGAGAAAGATTTTGGTGGCATGGAATGAAGCGAGAGATTGGTTCTTTTGTAGCCAAATGTGACATCTGTCAGCGAGTCAAGGCTGAACATCAGCGGCCCGCTGGATTGCTTCAACCTTTGAAAGTTCCCGAGTGGAAGTGGGATGAGATTGGAATGGATTTTATTACCGGACTTCCAAGATCCAACCGAGGCCATGATTCAATCTGGGTCATCGTTGATCGATTGACCAAGGTTGCTCATTTTGTACCTGTCAAGACCACTTATACCGGAGCTCAGTTAGCAGACTTGTATATTTCCAGAATAGTAAGCCTGCATGGTGTGCCTAAGAAGATTGTATCTGATAGAGGTACGCAATTCACCTCAAGATTCTGGAAATCCCTTCATGAAGCCCTCGGAACCAAGTTAGCATTTAGCACAGCTTATCATCCCCAGACCGATGGCCAAACTGAGCGAGTGAACCAGATATTGGAGGACATGCTTCGCGCATGTGTTCTATCCTATGGTTCCAAGTGGGAAGATTGTCTTCCGTTTGCAGAGTTCTCGTACAACAATAGTTATCAGTCCAGTCTGCAAATGGCCCCTTTTGAAGCCCTTTACGGCAAGAAGTGTCGTACACCCCTGAATTGGTCTGATACCGGAGAAAGCAAATTGTTCGGTCCAGATACCCTCCGTGAAGCTGAAGAGCAAGTTCAGCTTATTCGTGAGCGCCTCAAAACTGCCCAATCCCGTCAGAAGAGTTACGCTGACACCAAGCGCCGTGACCTCACTTTCAGTATTGGAGATTATGTTTATCTCCGAGTGACACCCCTCAAAGGAATGCAACGTTTCCATGTCAAGGGAAAGTTAGCGCCAAGGTATATTGGACCCTTCAAGATCATCGCTCGTCGAGGAGAAGTATCCTATCAGCTGGAATTGCCACCGGAGTTAGGAGATTATCATGATGTCTTCCACATTTCCTTGCTCCGGAAGTGTCTTGAAGTTCCTGACCAGCCTGATGTTTTCAAAAACATCGACCACCTCTCCATCGACCTGAACCAAGATTTGACTTATCGCGAGAGACCCCTCAAGATTCTCGAAGAAGATGTTCGTGTTACCCGAAGACGTGCGATCAAGTTTTACAAAGTCCAGTGGACTAACCACTCTGAAGAAGAAGCAACTTGGGAACGTGAAGATTATCTTAGGAGCGAATTCCCAGGCCTCTTTAGTACCTAAGCCTAGCAAATCTCGGGACGAGATTTATTTTAAGGAGGGAAGGATTGTAACATCCCAAAAATTATTAACAAGTATTATTAATTCCAAAAATGGGAGCCAACAAAAACTTTTGTTAAATTATATGTGTTGATCTCTTATTCTTGCTTGTGTTGCTTATTTCCTCTTGTTGTGTGTTGCTTGCTCTATTTGAGAACATGAAGAAAAGAAGAGGAATAAATTAAAAGCAAAACAAGAAAAATAAATGTGGCAAGTGCCACACAAATTCTCCAAGTGAGGATCTCATTTTGTTTCCAACAAAATTTAGTGGAGTGGTATTGCAAACCCTCCCATTTCATTCTTACTACTTATCTCTCTCAAATAGTATTTTCAAATTAGTTTTAAAAATTCAAAAGTAAACAAAGTAAAAATAAATTAAAATGCCATAATTAAAACACTATAAAAGAAAATGTTTCAAAACATTTTATTATTTTATGCCAATTTTTGTGGAGCTTCTGCACCTTATGGGAAGGCCCACAAATTTTGCCAAATTTTTATAAATTGATTTAGTGCCTCAAATAAATCAAGAAATGCTACTGCAATTAAACAGAAGGACTAAAAAGTAAATAAGAGAAAGAAGAAGGGAAGAAGCAGTGCACAGGAGCCAGGGGGTTTTTGCAAAACCGTCATCGTCTACCTCCCCTAGCTCACTGTCGCCGTCGCCGTGGCGCCTTGCTCGACGTCGCCGTTCCCAGGCCCCCCAGGGCCCCCTTGCCCGCGCTCTCCCTCGCCCCCGTGCCACTGCAACCTCTGCGGGCAGAGGAGACCCTCTCCCCTCGCCTTAACGCCGCTGTCCCCCATTTCTCCGCCGTGGATGAACGGACGGCGCCGGCCAAAATTGGCCCAGACCACGGCACCTCGACACGCGATCCGCTACGACGCGCACCCTAGCCCACGCCCGGACCCCCCAGACACCGAGCGCCAACCTCTCCCGCCCTCTGGACGCCGCTGGACCGCGACCACCGTGCGCCGCCGTCGCGCCTATTTAAACTCGAGCCGCACCTCGCATTTTCCCCACGCCCCACTGCCTCTCCCTTGCTGCACCACACTCACCACCACTCGCCCGTGCACCACCACGAGGGCGGAGCCGCTGCTGCGAGCTCGCTGCTGCTCGTGCCCGTGCTCGACAGCCCGAGGTAGGCGACGACACGGCTGTGCCGTGCTGCTGCTCCCCTCTCACTTCTCTGGCCCGTACCCTCTTCCCCTTTGGACACCGCGCTCACCCACCTCTTTTTCCCTCTGGATCGTGCCCAGAATCGCCGAACCGACGCTCGCCGGAGTTCGGGAAGTTGCCGTGGAAGCAGAGCACCTCGCCGTCGACGAACCAGCCCTCCCCAGCAAGTACCACTCCGCCAGGACGTTCGCCCGAGCCTCCGCCGTCGATCTGCACCCTCTCCGCCGTCCCTAGCCCTCTCAGGTGAGCGATCCGTGCTGCTCGCCGTCGCCGGAGCCACGGCGCCGCCCGTTCTGGGTCGTCGCCGATGGATTCGTCCGGACCGTTGGATCTCCATCCAACGGTAGCTTACCGTTTCGATAGAAAAAAAGAGAGAGAGAGACTGACGAGCGGGCCCCGCTCGTCAGGGTTTTATTAATTTCCCTGCGTGCGCTGTGCCGCTGACCAGTGGGTCCCCCATGTCATAAATTTAAACATTATCCACACTGAACACATTTTCTATTTTTAATTTCAGAAGAATATCAGTACTGGACCCAATTTGTAAAATCAATAACTTGAGATTTAGGAATCCAAATAAATCAAACTCAATTGTTCTGGAAAGCTTATGAAATTGTTTAACCAACACAATTGGTCTCATGTCATTTAAATAAATAGTTAAAAAGAATTATTGAAAATGCCACAGAAGGTTCAAAATCTAAACTTGTTTGTTTCTGATACTCTGTTAGTCCAAATAATTCCAAACTAATTTTGTTAGCTTAGTACTGCCTTGTGTTAGCTCCCCTAATTTTGGTAGAATTAATTAAGCAATATTAATTGTTGACTTTAAGATAAACCCTTCTGGACTAAAACAAACAAATATGTTTATTGGTTGACCCAAACTCCAAATGATCCAATTCAAATTGGGTTGTCTTCTACACATCAGTAGCTTTCTATAGAAATTTAATTTGTATTTTTGTGACCAACAGAACTCAAGTTGTGCAATTAAACATGTTTAACAAGTTTCTGCCATAATTTGGACTTAAACAATTAATGTTTAATTCAATTATTTTGAAATCAAGTTGTATTGTTTGATGTATCCAGTGGCTATTTAGAGCATTTAGTATTGTGATGTTGTGATGATTGTTTGAATAGTTTAGTGATTGCTTGTATTTGTTTGTTTGTCGATTAGACGAGAACGTTGCTGGATTTATCGAGGAGGGGGAGTTTGTTGAACCTGAAGATCAAGATCAAGTCCCCTTTGCCGAGCAAGGCAAGCTACTCTCTGAGCTTGCACCTAAATATATATGCATCTACTTTGATCAAATGAGTTACTCTTAAAACCAATGGTTTACAAAACCTTTTCCAAAAGTGTATGGAAATTATTTTGCCACCCTATGTAGTAGTTATGAAACTTTAGGATGGAAAACAATGTTGTTTATTCAAACTCCTTTGGAAATACTTGTGTGGTTGGAATGCCGAGATGTCGGTGTTAAAGTGGAGAAATGGAAAAATGGGAATGTTTATGAAAACTGCACAGTATCCTAGTACTATGACAACCAATCTTAATCTGTGCGACCACACTTACCCCCATATGGGAACGGGGCTTAGTCATATAATTTGCTCTTATTAGTATGGGATACCTCATCGACGGAGATGACTCCGTTATGCATGAGGGGATGGTTTGTGAACTCCCCTGACCTGGGTCCTCGCTCAAACTCTATGGAAAGATAAGGAGGAGGATTGAAGACTTCATAAATGTGGTCGCCGGGAAAAACATATGAGTCCTCACACTTAGGGTTGCCGACGGGGACCGGACTGAGTGTTGGTGGGAATTATCATATGGGTAGGATCCTATACTAGCATGAGCAAAGGAGAGGCTAGGGTCGGTGGCTCAACTTCGCATACACCTGGTATGGCGGGACGTGGCTGACACGATGAGTTACCGGATGGGTGTGGGATAAAAAGCGTGCTACCTCTGCAGAGGGTCAAAGCTATTCGAATAGCCGAGTCCCCGGATATGGACAATTGGGAGGCTGTCCTAAGATCATGTGCAAATTTTTGGAAAAGCTTTTAAGTTTAAAAGAAATGAATTGGTGATGGCATGATATAACTATACCAAATGGAGTGGTATGAGTTGTTGGACTAATTGGACCATGGTGAGCCTTGGTCCGGAAAAGAAAGGGTTTGGAGAAACAAATGAGATGGTGATTTCTTTCAAAAATAGTTATAAAAACTCTTCTTACCTTTTTCAATAAAGATATAGAGATGTTTTAAAACAATTAAAAGTTGTAAGTTAAAATAAAGCTAGTGCATACTCATGTTGGGGTAGTTTGCGAGTACATTCAAATGTACTCATATTGGTTTCGTCCCTGGCTATTGTCCTAGCCAGACTACGAGGAGGAGCACTACGCCGAGCAGGAGTATGGCGACTTCTACGCGAACTAAGGATCTCCACAAGTCAGCTGCCTGTCGGGTCGTCATCGTTAGAATATGATGTCTACTACGCCGTAGCTTCCGCTGATATTTTGGTTTGGCCCTTGAAGGCACCTATGTAAGAACTTGGTCTAAATGACCATTTGTGTAAGACTTTTTATTCGGTATTGTAATGGATGTAAACTTTGGTATCCAATTCGGATTATGTGCAACGACAGACTGATCACGGGATCGTTGTGTTAAGCATAATCGGGTATTTCGGACAGCTAGTCCGGGGTCCCCACAGAGCCGGCGGCGCGGGAGGAGTTCCCCGCGCCACCGCCGGCGCCGGCGCCGCCCTGCGCCTCTCGCTGCCCCTCCGCCGTCTTCACCGCCATCTCCACCGCCAATTCTTCCTTGTATATAGTGGTTCATCCTCCCACAAATCTCTGTACCGTCCTATGTAAACATGGTATTTGATGCTATAAGTTATTATCCTATGATCTATGTCGTGTTTGCGTAGTTATTTGTTCCTAGATTGAATGTTTGAATATCTTTTGTTCATTAGAGTTGTATGTTGATATGGTACTGTCCTTTGGTGTCCATTATATTTGTGCGCGCATGGATCAACATCTTGGGGTTAGTAGTATGTGCAAAGGAAGGGGGTAGGCCTGCCGGAGTGACAGAAACCTGATGACTCGAACCGGTTAGTTGCACGTATGGGAGTAATAGGACCATGAACTTAAGGCTATGGTTGGAGAAACCTTAATGCATTGTTAGTATTTGCGGATGCCTGCTAACAATCCAATCATATAGTACATGTAATTCCAAGTAGTGGAGTGCACGTATATTTACCCTCTCCCACATAGAAAACAGCATCGAAGACAATGAATCAAGTACCTTCACTAATTAATCTAGTACAAAGCCATCACACTTACCACCACTTTTCCACACGCATGGTACTGTTAGTTTATGGTTACTTAGTGTACTTTATTGCTGCAGCACTAACATTTACTTTCTTGTATTTATTATCTCGCAAAGCTATCTCTCATACCCGCATTATTACTCTAGTATTATTTCCTATATAAGGTAAACGTTTAGTGTGCGTAGAGTTGTATCAGTAGTTGATAGAACTTGAGAGAATACTTATCCTACCTTTAGCTCTTCGTTGGGTTCGACACTCTTACTTATCGAAAAGGCTACACGCGATCCCCTATACTTGTGGGTTATCAAGACCTTTTCTGGCGCCGTTGCCGGGGAGCCATAGCGTGGGGTGAATATTCTTGTGTGCACTTGTTTGCTTTATCTCTAAGTAATTTATTTTCAGTTTTAAGTTGTTCTCTATCTTAGTATAGATAGGGAATGCGAATTATAAAAAAATTAGTTGTACTTGTTTCTAAAAACGTTTTTAAAAAGAGAGTGATTGGAAAGATAAGCAATGATTAAATGGGGGTCGACCTTGAACACTTGTGTTCATGCCTATGAAATCAAAGTAAATCTTTCCATGGAAGCTTCTCATCCAAAAACATGTATATATTGTAAATATTGTGTATATATCTCTGTATATAAAAATAAAATGCTAATTATAGTCTCTAGTTAATTGAAAGTTGATAGTTTTGCTTTGCTGTCCAGAAACAGATTTTCTGTGCTTCACCGTATAAAATGTTTAAAATCACCAGAACGTGATCTTGATCTGAAATTTCTTGAGCGCAAAGTAATGCTTATTGTCTTTCTTTCATTAGTTTTGACTTTTCTTATTTGAGTTATGTAGCTGTCCCGAAAAATGTTTAAGTTTAGACAGATTTCTGTGCTTCTCTGTAAATAAAATTGTGATAAATCTCAGAATAGTATTTTGACCTGAAAATTTTTGTGCATCAACCTGAGATCATAATCTGTCTTTCATTAGTTATAAATTTTTCGATTTGAACTACTTAACTATCTACTTAAGTTTCATATTTATAGACTGTTCAGCTTTGGCAGATTGTTATGCTTATTTAGTATTGTGCTTATACTCAATGTTTATAATCTTTACTTGATCAATAAAAGTTATAAATTGGTTAGTATACAGTAGTTAATGTAAAATTAAATTTGCCAATACTTGAACATGAGTGATTTTATTTAATGAGTACTGACCCTACTAATGAGTATTGTGAAGTTTTATGTGGATGTAGCTTATAAGTTCTAATCAATATGGTGATATGACATGAACAAAAAGACGCAAGAGCTCAAGCTTGGGGATGTGTAGGTGCATCCCAAGAACATATTCAAGAAGATACAATCATCTAAGCTTGGGGATGCCCGAGTCATCCCCCTATTCATCAACTAACATAAGGTTGTCTCGTTTATACTCTATATTACCCGTCCACATGATATGTATTATCTTAACTTGTATTATAATTACTTTTATATGTCTTGGTTTTACCTTCTTTAGTTTTATTAGACTCTTTATTTGGTTTTTATTGCTTCTTTACTTTCACTTATAAATTCAAAACAAATATATTTACTTTTCTTTTGCCTCTTTATTTGGTTCTTTCTTTGTATTCTATATAGGTTTTACTTTTGATTTTTATTTAAAGTTTTCCTTACTGTAGCTAGCATGTTTAGGTCTTGTTTAGCCTCTGGTCTCTTAGTTAAACAAAAATAAAGTAGCAAGTTTTACCCATATTGGCTTAGTTGATACATTTTAAAAAGTGATTTTCTGTTTTCAGCATATACTGCTCATTGCGCGATTTTTCATATTTTCCTGGAAAGTCTAAAAATCACGTAAACTTTATTGATGCTGTATCACCGAATCCTATGCATGCAAAAAATTGGCTAAAATTTCAGACATGTTTAAGAGCACCTAAAAATTACGTTTGCCAGCTGCTGTTTTTCTGAACAGATTCCGACTTTTGTTGCAAGAGTGGCCTCTTTGCGTTTTCATTTGATTCTTAATGGTTCTTACCTTTCATTTAGAAGTTGGTCATTTAAACAACCTTTTGTAACTTAGAAACAAAAATTGATTTGGTTTAATAGCAGCACTTTAGAAATATTATGTATTGCACTAAGTGCCTAGCTAAATGGCGTTAAAGAAAAGCGCTTATGGGAGGCATCCCAATATTTTATTTCTGCAATTTTTCTTTTATTGAGTCAAGGAATTTGTCTACTTCTATAGCAACTCCTTTGTATCTTTACTTTTTCGTATAATTGTGCCAAGAATAGTCTCTAATGATAAGATGATGCTAGATTTTGATTGCTGCGCAGAAACAGATTTTTACTGTTCACTGTACGAAAATTCTAAATTCATAAAAATGTGATTTTAATCTGCAATTTTGTGTGTAATCCTGATGTATGTACGCATCTTTCGTTAGTTTAAAGTTTTTCGATCTGAGCAACGTAAGTGTCTCGAAAAAATTCGTCTTTGCGGACTGTTCTGTTTTAGACAGATTATGTATTTTATTTTGCATTCTCTCTTTTACTTGTGTTGAGTGGAATTCTTTTTTGGGTGAAAGAGCTTCACATAACATTAGTGGCAGTAGTTAATGTTTAAAATAACGGTCATATTGCGTCCTTACAGAACATGTGAGTTTTTGATTGATGCACTAACCCTCTAATGAGATTTATTTTGAGTTTGGTGTGGCGGAAGTTTTCAAGTGTCAAGAGAGAAGAGTGATATAATAGGATGAAGAAGAGTGAAGAGCTTATGCTTGGGAAGGCTCCCATGGATCTCCCCAGTATATTTCAAGAATACTCAAGCGTCTAAGTTTGGGGATGCCCAAGGCATCCCCTTCTTCATCGTCAAAATTATCAGGTCATCTCTAGTGAAACTATATTTTAATTCTTTCACATCATATGTGCTATTCTTGGAGTGTCTGTATCTTATTATTTATTTATCTTAGCATCAAACACTGGTTACATTAATAAGTTGATCGTCACATATTTTATTTATCCTCTGTTTTCAACGTTCACTTGGTTAATGGATTATTTGTTGAAACTTAAAAATGATGTGTGAATGATATTGTTTAGCAGTTTATGTTTTCTTATGGTTAGTCTCAACTAGCTAATAGTGTATATTATGTTATTTTGATATTAACATGCATTGTCCTATTCATAAGATGGTATGGAATTGTGGTATCCTCCTCTGAATGATTTACTTGAATCGACTTGACACATGCTCACGCATGTTTATGACTGAAAAATAAAAGTTAATTAAGCCTTGATGATCTATTTTGCCTCAGAGTTTTAGTATCATTTTTATGCCTCCGTTAATTTTATTCTGTCGCAAGTATGATTATGACGGTTATTACTCTCTTGATTGTCGCTTCCCAGTCTATTGCTAGCCTTCACTTGTACTGAGCGGGAATGGTGCTCGTGCATCCAAAATCCTTAAAACCAAGTTATCCCAAAGAGTCCACCATAAATTCCTATGCACGTATTTAAACCATTCCAAGTAAATTTTCATGTGCTACCTTTAAACCTTCAAAATACTTCTCATTTTGTGACACTGTTTTTAGCTCATGAGGACGTTCTAGTTGGGTTTGTTATCTTCCATGCTAAATTAAGTTTTCGACTTGCATGCTTCATCTGCTCGTCACTAATTTTGCAAACAGCTGGTTAGACCATTATAACATCTAAAAAGTAAAATAAAATAGGCACTCCTCCATGGTATGTGATTGTTGGCAGGCACCCGAGGATTCGGTTAGCCATGGTTTGTGTAAACAAAGGTTTAGAGGAGTGTCATACTATATAAAAGTGCATGCTATAAATGCCTAATTTTAATATCTCGGAACCGCTCTCACTTGTTTTAGTATGGAAGACAACAAGGACTCTATTGCTATTCGTTGACAGGAATAACCACCTCTCAAAACATTCTTACTTCTGTTTTTAATAAGAAGCTCTAGCACATGTTAATCCCTGCTTCCCTCTGCGAAGGGTCAATCTTTTATTTTAATGTTGAGTCACCATCCTTTATTTGAGCACTTATTCAAGAGCATAACTGTCATTCTTAGTGTAATGTGCTTGTCCCAGAATACGGTTAACTGCGGTATAACTATGATGCTTTTATCTTTGATATCTTTACATCTAGTCTTCACTTGAACTTCAGAGGTGACTTGGCATTTATGTTTTGCTCCACAATTAAGGGCAAGCGAGATATCACTCTACCATGCTTTATTATGATCATTACAATCTTGTTAATGTTTATAAATTTCATATTACGAGCTCTTAGTTCGTAGATACTTTTATTAGGTAACATGATTACTAAGTTTTATTATCCATACATCATGCAATTGTTAAAGACCTGATCATAGCATTTACCATCAAAAATTATTTTGTTATCATTTACCTACTCGAGGATGAGCAGGAATTAATCTTGGGGATGTTGATACGTCTAAAACGTATCTATAATTTTTGATTGTTTCATGTTAATATTATGTCTTTGGCACTTGTTTTTATATTAAGTTTATTATTTATTTGGACTAACCTATTAATAGTTGCAAAAGTGCACAATGTTCTTGTTTTACTCTTTGATGTGTAGAAATTATCAAATAAGGCAAAGAAAACCTTGTTTGAGTCGAATTGGGACTTTCCAGAAATCTGTCTGAAAACTATTTTCGAAGATTATCACGTTTGGGCCTGAAGACGACATCAAATGGAAATCAAATATTCTACAAAGTTGTGGGCAATTTTCTGCTGATGGATCTAGACTTAAAATTCGGCCCAATCCGAGTCCGGACGCTCCAGATATGCCCGTTTTATGAAACTCTAAAAGGGGATGACGAAAATCCGAGAGTCCATATAAAGAAGGAAACCCTAGGTCGTGGAGGACACCCCATACCCACGAATTTCCATCCACAAAAGCCACGTTTTTGCCTCCCCTATGGATCCATGGGGAGGGCTCCCAAGAAGCCATGAAGGAAGGGGTATAAGGGGCGGCGCTCCCCCATGGAGCCGGCGGCGCGGGAGGAGTTCCCCGCGCCACCGCCGGCGCCGGCGCCGCCCTACGCCTCTCGCTGCCCCCTCCGCCGTCTTCACCGCCATCTCCACCGCCAATTCCTCCTTGTATACAGTGGTTCATCCTCCCACAAAGCTCTGTACCGTCCTATGTAAACATGGTGTTTGATACTATAAGTTATTATCCTATGATCTATGTCGTGTTTGCGTAGTTATTTGTTCCTAGATTGAATGGTTGAATATCTTTTGTTCATTAGAGTTGTATGTTGATATGGTACTGTCCTTTGGTGTCCATTATATTTGTGCGCGCATGGATCAACATCTTGGGGTTAGTAGTATGTGCAAAGGAAGGGGGTAGGCCTGCCGGAGTGACAGAAACCTGATGACTCGAACCGGTTAGTTGCACGTATGAG
Organism: Poa pratensis; assembly: GCA_947311845.1. Lineage (NCBI taxonomy): Eukaryota > Viridiplantae > Streptophyta > Magnoliopsida > Poales > Poaceae > Poa > Poa pratensis. The sequence goes on from CAMZMU010000035.1 coordinate 3,647,386, forward strand.
AGTAAGAGGACCATGAACTTAAGGCTATGGTTGGGGAAACCTTAATGCATTGTCAGTATTTGCGGATGCCTGCTAACAATCCTATCATATAGTACTTTTAATTCCAAATAGTGGAGTACACGTATATTTAGCCTCTCCCACATAGAAACTGCATCGAAGACAATGAACCAAGTATCTTCACTAATTAATCTTGTACAAAGCCATCACACTTATCACCACTTTTCCACACTCATGGTACTGTTAGTTTATGGTTACTTAGTGTATTTTATTGCTGCAGCACTAACATTTACTTTCTTGTATTTATTATCTCGCAAAGCTATCTCTCATACCCGTATTATTACTCTAGTATTATTTTCTAGATAAGGTAAACGTTTAGTGTGCGTAGAGTTGTATCAGTGATTGATAGAACTTGAGAGAATATTTATCCTACCTTTAGCTACTCGTTGGGTTCGACACTCTTACTTATCGAAAAGGCTACACGCGATCCCTTATATTTGTGGGTTATCACAGGTGGCTCGGGTGGTGCTGCAGGCTGGAAGAAGGACGACGACGCTGGTGGGGGTGGTGACGACGTCGGCGCTGCTGGCTCGGGTGCTGGTACTGGCTGGCTCTTCGTCGAGGCCGAGATTGATAATAGTTGGTGATCTAGAGCTTCAGCGCGCGGCGCGCGCCTCTCCTGCACAGCCCAAGATCGATCATGATCCAGCTCCCGGCCAGCCGGCCGGTTAATTTACTAGTAATTTAGAAAGATTAGCTAGCTATAGCTTGATTTGCCACGAACAATGCTCTATGTCTGTATGTGTGTGCATGTGAATTTATGTTAGCTATAGGTTTAATTGCTACTCTCTATCTGTACGTATTTTATTTTTGCATATTTAAGTTAGTGCCGGTTAATTTTATTGGCCGTCTCAAAAGTATTATAATGAGCGACGCGTAGTTTTCATTGCCGTCTGCAATATTTCTGCGTCGGGTATTTTACCTGGCCGTCTCGGATGTGTATGTGATTCGAGAAGGGCGTAAATAAGAACCGTCGCAGTTTAAATTAGAGACGGACACAAAATAACGGCCGTTTGAGGTGGCTCTTCCCAGACGGCGGTTTTTATTTTCTATCCGACCGGCTCTGGTTTCCGTCTAATTTAGTCAAGTTTGTACTAGTGATTGCTTAATAATGGGATTCGAGTCCCAAGGGAGGTGTTTGGGGGAAAAATCATTCTTTTGCGAACCTGAATCTACCGGGAGCCCTTGCGATATGTGCGTATGTCCCCCTTGTCTATGCCTAGTGAGGGGCAATTTGAATCAACTGATGTGTTCTCCCAGTTCTTAAAACTTCAGAGGAAACTGACACTGAAATGAACTATGCTTTTCTGTAGAAAACACTGACGTAAAACCAAGTAAACCTGGTGTATAACACCTTGGCATAATTAACTACATGAGTTATGCCTATTCAAATTTCAAATGTTGCATCCAAGATATTTTGAGATGTTTATACATGGCCAACGAAAAACAGACTATAAAGGCATGGCCAAGCCCATGTATCTACTGTAAAGTGCATATTACATGGTCCATTTGATATCTTATAGTTTGCATACTGAACAATTTAGCATCTCAATTCACTCCTTTGTGAACCTGAACTTTTCACTATGTGTATTACAATGCTTATCCTGGAATTTTCGCCTAATATACACCTACCGTCTGAATCATTGCCGGTCTCAGGACTACAGAATTACTACCAACATGAGACTGTACTTATTGGTCAACAAGGAGGGAGCAACTCGATTACCCAGATGAATCATCTCATTAGAAAACTCTATATGCTATATACAACTCATCCAATCGACAGGGCAGTCTTATTTCTTCAGAATCGAACACCAAAGCACATCATACTCCGCTAGCATTCGACGCTACCGAGTGGTTAGTTGACTGGCTATGAAATCTATGGATGACCGAGTCAGGCGAGAACTGCAGGCTCCCCCTGAGCAGGTGTGTATCCTCTTTCAGGGACGCGTTCTTGCTCATGTCCTTCGCCGGGCAGTCCCCGTCCCTGATGCAGCTCAGGATCTCCACCACCTCCTTGATCGACGGCCGTAGCTCCCTCTCGAGCTGCAGGCACTGGAAGGCCACCTCCGCCACGCGGTCTATCGAACTCTTCGTCTCACTGTCGGTGTCGTAGCCGAGCTCCGGCTCGACCAGCTGGACGACCTCGTGGTTCTGAATCCTGTTGAGAGCCATGTTCGCCAGGTTTATCTCGCTGTGGCTCCGGCTCATGTCCACGGCAGGTTTTGAGGATATCAGCTCCACCAACACGACACCGAAGCTGTAGACGTCGCTCTTGTCCGTTAGCTTGTAGCACTGGTGGTACACGGGGTCGACATAGCCCGGTGTGCCCTGCGGAACAGTCGAGACATGTGTGACCTCCAGCGGGAACAGGCGCGACAATCCGAAGTCTGCAACCTTGACATGGAAACTGTTGTCGAGCAATATGTTGGTCGTCTTGACATCACGATGTATGATCTCAACCGCATGCAGGTAGGCCAGAGCTTCAGCCGTTTCTATAGCGATGTTCAACCTTAGCGGCCACGTGAGGCCTCGTTGTTCCGCACGGGATCCATGGAGATGGTCCGCAACTGTCCCATTGGGGATGAACTCGTACACCAGGAGGAGATCACGGCTCATACGAGACGTACATCCATATAGGATGACGAGGTTCTGGTGGAGCAGCCGGGACAGAATGTCCACCTCATTCAGGAACTGCTCGACTCGCTTGTAGTTGTTCTTGTAAAGGCGTTTCACTGCAACTACTCTCCCATCCTTGAGTTTTCCTGAATGAAAAAATGTCAAACTTGTCATGGGCCAAGCAATAAGGACAAAAGTTATCAAAATACAAGAATTACGGATGGGTCTCCTAGCATTCGCAAACTTTGCACCTTTATAAACAGTTCCAAAACCACCATCACCAAGTTCCCTTGAAGCACTAAATCCATCTGTAGCCTCTTCAAGCTCCTCAAAAGTGAAGATATGAGGAGAACCACCCAGCTCCAGGTCTTTACTGTATGACACTGAAGACCCACTCCGCATCAGATCGCTTGAAGTTCTAGCCTGTTTCCTCTTCTTGCACTTGTGCCACACGAAAACGGCGGCACATACTATGACTAGACCACCTACTGCTCCAAAGGCTGCATAGGACAACATATAGCACATTATGACATGCAGCAACCAAGAGATTCGAGTAATTTCGCATCAGAAGATTTTAAGGAGGATCGGCAATGAGAATCGAAGAAACAGATGGGCCAAGCAGCTTGGGAGTGGATGCTCACCTATTCCAATCTTGCTTCCCGTCCCAATTGTGTGCCCTGCATAAGAACATACTCTGTAAACATTCTTGCCATTTATTAAATAACAAAAGAGAACTGTAGTCACTTGAAAAATGATAAGAAATTCATGTAGGTTAGATTGGTAATGTGATGATAAATTTGCAGCCTTCAATGTAAGTCGAACTCCCTTTTGCGACTGGTTAACAGAGAAGATCCAGCAACAACTAAATTTTCAGAATCTCAGTTCAAGGTGGCAATATAGCAAGACAGATTTTTCATAGAAGCCACAATCACACGACACTTATGGAAGTAGTGTAACACTCAATAACCTGTGCATCAGCTCATCGAAGTACCCACTCATTCAGACTACCTACAGTGTCCAATTCAACTTTGTACCCCTAATTCAACAACAGATGGCATGATGTGATGTCCACATGTTTGACAGACAGAAGTAGAACATAGAAAAGTAAGCGCATCGATCGGCGATTACGGGAATAATCTGCCTGAAACAAAACAAGGAAGATGGTACCCTCGGTACGGCATCTTCATTAAATAGTGTTGTTGACTAATTCAACAAATGCATTTGACTAGAACTCCATTGGCTCCAATGTTTCAATCAGTGGAATAGCTTCACTAACTACCAATAACAGAACCATAATTTAAAGGAGCTCCAAGAAACCAAGCAAACAATCCGGGGTTAGTCAGGTTTATTTTGTTCGTAGCAACAGCGACGTAAAACGCAGTGAAATTATTCTTGACACTAATTCTATGTCAGATGTAGTGTCACCATTGCCAACTACGTGTGCATTTTTTGTTGTTGTTCGGTCAATTGGTCACTAGCACCAAAGAAAAAACTGAAATTGAATAGGAAAATTCATGGTGGCGCTGTCAGTTAATCTCCTCAACTCACCGCACTCGTCGGGGTACACGGCGCCGGAGCAACTGCAGGAAAATCCGGTGCCGTCGTTTCGGTACCTGCACTGGCCGCCGCTGGCCACGCATCTGGGGCAATTGTCCGACGGCACCGTCCACTCGAGCAGGAACCCTCCCTTCATGCTCCCGACGTACTCGTCGCCGGCGGGAAACCCAAGGACCGGCACGACGGAGAGACGGCAGGCCGGGGGCAGACTCCCGGCCGGGTAGTCATGGTGGGTGCCATACTCCCCGCCGTGGTGGATGAAGGACTGGTTGCGGCAAGGCATGGGGAGGAACCCCGGCGGCGTGGCCTGCGGCCGGTCCGTGCAGTTGAAGAGGACGAGCAGCTCCCTGTTCTTGGTGCTGATGACGAACGGGCTGAGCCCGAGACCCAGCGAGATGTTGAACCACCGCGGCAGGCAGCCGTGGGCGAGCGGGAGGTTGTGGTCGACGGCGACGAAGGAGGAGTTGTGGGTGAAGACTTGGACCACCTGGTAGAGCCCGTAGATGGAGTTGGCGAGGAGAGCTTTGGTGCCGTTGCACCTGAGCTTGAAGGACGGGGAACCGCACGGCGGATGGCCGTCGCCCTCGTCCAGCCAGAACGGGTAGGATATGTTCAGGCCACCGCAGGTCTTGGGCGAGCAGGCCGCGGCGGCCGGCGGCGGGAGCCGCAGGAAGGAGGCGGCGAGCAGGAGCAGGAGGCGGAGGAGCGGCATGGGTTTGGATGGGGGATGGGAAGTGAAGCCGGTGACCGAACTGTACGGGCAAAGGAGGACTAAGAAGAGGGATCGGACGGTGGGGATGTGAGACTTTGGGGCAATGGACGGCGGCCAGAGCGACATTGACTGGTCAGAGTCAACGCGTTGTTTTTTCCACTTTATCCCCATGATTCCCGGTTTGCCGTTCCTCACGGGCACCTTCGCAGCGGCGGCGGCGGCGGGCAGCACCCGCCACGGCTGGGGACGGGGAGGGCGACGGCTTGCCAGCCCACCATTAATTGCATGGCCCGACAAGGATCTTGAGACCTCGATAAAGAAGATTAATTCGACGACTGAGCTTACTTACCGCTACTACGAACGGGAGCGGCAGGCGGCGGCGGCGGCAGCCATGTCAGGAGGAACCCGTCGCTGATGAGCCCCAGGTACTCGCTGGCGTTCATCTCGCCGGTCGACGGCCCCCGCACCGTGACGGCCGTATCGTTGCAGCCCTGGATAGTGTAGCTCCCCTTGTCGTCGTACCGACCTCCCGCGCGGACGAACGTGTTGTTCCGGCAAACCGTGTCCACGAGGCCCGCACGCTCCCTCACCTTCCGCGGCGGCGGATTAGTGCAGTTGTAGAAGACGAGGTTCCGGTTGAGGGGCTAATCGAGAACGGGTGCCCGATTTTGGAGGCGGTGTTGGCTTTGGGGACGTGGCAGCGGCCGGAGATGTTGAAATCGGCGAGCTTGTGGACGTCGGAGACGAGCAGCGAGGCGTTGGCGTAAAATATGTCGAGGATCCGGAGCTGGAACCCAGGCTCGTAGAACCCGAAGTACGGGACGTCGCCGGCGCAGTGCATCTGGAACCCGAGCTGCGCGCACCCGTTCTCCTCGGCGCCCGCGACGAGGCCGAACGGGGGAGAGACGGTTACGTTGCCGCATCGCTGGGGCTTGCAGGACGCCGCGAGAATCAGTGCCGGGATGGAGGAGACGACGGCGATGACGAAGAAGAGGAAGGTCTGGGCCATGGGAATATAGGAAGATAGGATTGCTCCGAGAGAGACAGAGGTCGAGTGATGTTTTATCTACAAGAACAAGTGGAATATGAGAATAATCAATTCATTTCATCCGAGGTTAGCATATAGTATGAGGACTGAGAGTAAGTGAGTGAGTCTTTGTAGCCGGAATGTTTGACTTCACAGCTGGGCAATCATGGTCCACGTCCAAGAATTCCAGGGCGTGGTCGAGCAGTTTTTGTGACTCGTTGAACCAGTATGCCATTTGGAGCCACCAAGCAAGTAGCTACCTCGTCGTCTCATCCGTGGTTTCAAATTTCAGTTTCAAAAAAATTCGGCCACTACTGAAATCACTTAAATTCAGTTTTCATTTCGGTCAAATGACCGAAATTTTCTCTTAAAATTCATTTAAATATTTTTAAAAATGAATATTTTAAATATGTTTTGAATTCCTGTGTAATACTGAAAGTAGTAAAATATTTTGATCGAAAGGTAATTATTTCAGTGTGTACCGAAATCACAGAAATTCAGTGAATTTCGATGAAATCTCAGTGAATTGACTCTTGTCTCGATCGGTTAGTGCACGCCTTGTCGGATTACTTGGGCACGTATTTGACTGTTAACATAACCGCACGAAGACTAGCTAGTGAAAAACCTCAAATCTGGTCAGCGCATATGCACCTTCGGCTGTAGGGATGTAAATGGATTGGATCGGATCAGGTTTTGCCTCTACCATATCGTTTACTATATTTTTCTCAGATTCAGATCGGATCGGATAATAAACGATTGCGTATTTGATTATGGATTCAGGATGAAAAGGGAACAAATTCAGGGTGGAAATAAAATTAAACGGATTTGGTACGCATGTACATCATCAACCCACATAACCAAAATAACCGCTTAACAACCTAATAACTTAACAAAATTGTCCTCGGTAGTCTATACAATGACCATTTAAGTGATTTGGTCAATGGATGAATTCCACAACTCACTAATTAGAAATTGTGCTCTATTAGTTTAGACATTTCGGTATAAAATCTGATTATTCAGATTATAACGATTGAATAATCCTAATTAGTTTTCAGATAAGCCATATTCGGATGCTATTTTATATACCATATACTATACCATATCCGGGTGGTCAGTTCGGAATCGGATATCCTTATCCGTCGGATTATTTGAAACCGGATATGGATTCATTAAAACAGATTTGGCGCGGCTATTATCCTATCCATTTACATGCCTATTTGCCTGTGGGGCGGCCTAGCTAGCAAGCTGGTTGATAGAAAAGGTGCAGAATGCAAAATTCAGCGTAGTGCGCTCTCATTTTGTTCAGAGATCCGAGTGCCGACCTCCGGGTTCAGACTTCAGAGTTCAGAGCAGTAGACTATGTTGATCCAGTCGTCGGCCGTACGAACCGTACGCCAGTCTTTGGTATCCTACTTGGATTAGTTTATAGGCCACGGCAAAGCAGCCGAAGCTTCCTGCAAGTACAAATTAACTAGAGTACTGATCTTAGTTTCCGGCGAGAGTACTCTGCCTTGGAAGGGAAAGAGGAATGTTCCAGCATCCCGATCATCACTGGGTCAGCATCATGATCCGGTGGGTCAATGCCACTGTAATCCACCGCAAACGATGCATCTAGACATCTAGCCAACGAGAAAAGAAAAAGGTAAAGGTAAATTTCCACGGAAGATCAAAAGACCAGCACTAACTAGCGCCACATGCCAGTGCCACCATGGATGCCGTAATGATCGAAAGGGTATATGCAATGAACACGACAAAACCTAACGAAAACAAAACATACGTCCTCCACCTTATCCCCTCGCGATTTAGTGGGTTGTGATTATGCTATGATTTGGTCGCTTGGTTCGATAAGGAAAGTCAAAAGCAAAAGATGGTTTGGCGGCCGGGAGAACTTACGCAGAGGCGGAGGGTCCACCCATGTGAAGAGGAAGCCGCCGGTGATGAGCTGCTCGTAGTCGCTGGCGTTCGCCTCGCGCGACGACGGCGAGCCCAGCACCGGCACGACGCAAGCGTGGCAGCCCTGCAGCGCGTAGCGGCCGTTGTCGCTTGTCTCAACGTAAGGCCCTCCCACGCTGGCCAGCACCTCGCTCTGGTTCCCGCACCTCATCTTCGTCTTCACCAGCTCTCCGTCGCCGCGACGTGCCACGGCCGCCGCCGCTGCCGCGTCCGTGCAGTTGTACAAGATCAGGTTCTGGTTTTTGTTGCTGATCCGAAACGAGCCGCCGAGTTTGACGGAGGTGTTCCAGCTGGCACGGCAGCTGTTGGAGGCTCCCAGTCGCAACAGCTTGCCAAAATCAATCGCGCGCAGGCTGCGTTTCTCGTATGCGATGTCGAGGATCTGAAAGCCGTAGAAACCACTACTCCGTATGAATGGAGCGTTATCGTGGCAAGTAACCTGGAAGTCCGGGGGACCACATGAGCTGCCCGTCTCTATGTCCACGAGCGAGAACGGGTCGGAGATGGTCACGTTGCCGCACGTCGCCGGCCTCGCCGTTGCCGGGCAGTCTCCCCCTTGCTGCTGCTGCTGCTGCTGCTGCTCCTGAGCCGGCACGAGTATAAGTGGCAGCCACCATACCCAAACCCAGACGAACACGATGAACCAGCAACCGGGAGCCATCCCTGATCAGTGGCATAGGCCGTGGGGGAAATAGACTAGACTAGTCGACGCGAGCGAGGATAGATATATAGGAACGGCGAGTGTGCAGGGGGTAAAATTGCCAGAAGGTTTGACTGGAAAAATGGGGCAGGCGATCACCGTCCACGGATTCGACGATTCAATGGCTTAGGAATTTTCCCGGGCATGGCATCACCGTTGACGGGCAAGTTGGTCTTTAGCGACTTACAGGTTCACACTTCAGTATAGATTTTTGTAAGTAGGTAGCCAGTGGGATAGAAATAACCGGATATGGATCCTAAACGGGATGCTTAGCTTCTCAGAGGTGTTCCCGATGGGCACTCCGCAGCTGTTGGAGGATCGCAGCAGAAACAGCTTGCCCACATCAACGACATGCAGGCTGTCTTCCTCGGAGGAGATGTCCATGATTGCAAATCCAAGGCTGAACGGTATAGTGCTCTTTAAAACCGGGTCGTTGTCTCTCGGAACCAGAACGGCTGGGAGATGGTGAGGTTGCCGCACTTCTTGGGCGAGCCCGAGGCCCCGAGCAGCCTTGCTGCTCCTGAGCCCCGGCGAGCATCAGGCAGACACCAAACCCAGAAGGATTATCTGATGTACTTTTTCTTAAAATAGTTAAATATAGTTTTAAATATAAAACATTTGTAAACTTCATAAATATTTTTAAACTTTTAAAAAATACCTATATGTTTTTCAACTCTTATTTTTTGAAATGAAAACATAACAATATTTTTAAATAAGTAATTTTTTTAAAATACCTTAATGTTCAGATAAATTAAAGGCAAACACTATGCATCGGTCAACCTACACATGGATGAGTAGCGATCCTATTCCTATCGCCGATTTGTCATCAAATCAGCCAAACTAAATTTTTGCATTTTAGTACCTTAGTTGTTTGAAAACAATCCACATTGTATAAACCTTACAACATCTCGTGTGTGATTTCATAACAACGTTAGTGTGACTTTGATAAGAGTATGTGCAACGTTTAAAATTAGAGTTAAACGCCTGTGCAGTCCACCAAGTTGCAACGTTGGAGCGGATTGGTCCCCAACTGGGAGAATGCAAACTATCGGTCCCTAAGTTGCGGCGATGGAGCGGATTGGTCCGACCGTCACGGCTGCCGTCAAATTGCTGACGTGGCACCTATTTTTTTTGCAGAAAACCCCCGATTCTTAGTGATTTCTGCCGTCATGTTTTGTAGCTCGGGCTACATGTAGCCCGTTTTTTTTTCAAAAAAAAAATCAAAATTTGAAAACTCATCAAAAAAATCTGGAAAAAATCATGCACGTACCTGAGCATGGTACGCACCGCCGTGAATTTTTTCGCACCGAAATGACATCATATGCGCCCTGTACAAAAATGACAAATTGCTGACAGAAAATTCAAATTTTGGATCTCATTTTCTGTCCGAATTTTGTCATTTTTGCACAGGGCGCATACGATGTCATTTCGGTGCGAAAAAATTCACGGCGGTGCGTGCCATGCTCAGGTACGTGCATGATTTTTTTCAGATTTTTTTGATGAGTTTTCAAATTTTGAATTTTTTTTGAAAAAAACGGGCTACATGTAGCCCGAGAAATCACTAAGAATCGGGGGTTTTCTGCAAAAAAAACAGGTGCCACGTCAGCAATTTGACGGCGGCCGTGACGGTCGGACCAATCCGCTCCATCGCCGCAACTTAGGGACCGATAGTTTGCATTCTCCCAGTTGGGGACCAATCCGCTCCAACGTTGCAACTTGGTGGACTGCACAGGCGTTTAACTCTTAAAATTATTATGAAAAGAAACTCGGTGCTAAAATTTGATCCGGCAAAGGGTTGCCTTTTTTTTTTGAGATTCTACCACTACTTTATTTAAAGTTCATAAATTTGGGGACTGGTAGAGGCCTCGTTCCCTTGTGGGCTGGACTGGCAGTCAGAGGCAATGGCCATGGGCTGTTGTAAATGGAGGGGGCTGCCGGGGTCGCTCGCGATGCATCCTATCTTTTCTTTGTTGGCTTCTTACAGCTGCCTTGACGGCATCTACGTAGCCGCCATGAGATAATAATGGAAAAAGGCAGAGGCAAATCTTCAAATGCACGGCCATCCTCCCTCTCATTAGCGGGAAGTAGGATGATTGACAATTTGGTTCGATAAGGTCTATCCGAGAGAAAGGCACTGCGTGCTGCGAACCTGATTGAAAGATGATTTGACGGACGGGCCAACTTACGTGTCAGGGGCTGCCATTTCATGAGGAAGCCGCCTCGGACGAGCTGCTCGTAGTCGCTGCCGTTCGCCTCCCCCGACGAGCCCATCACTGGCACGACGATAGCGTCACAGCCATCGACCGCGTAGCCGGCGTAGTCCCCGCCGGTCGCGTCGTCACGCACACCAGCGCGGAGAAACGCGTTGCTCACGTTGCCGCATGTCAGCTTCTCCAGCGCCATGTCCCGACGTGCCACTGTTAGCTTTGGCCCGATCTTTCACGTCGACGCAGTCCGCCGTGTACTTTCCGGCGAGTCCGACGCACGTAGCAAATAGCTCCTCGGTACAACTTCCGGCGACGCACACGTACAAGCTAGCCTCACGTACGCTTGATGGATCTGATGGATACACACGTCTAGCAAGCCTAGCTAGATTGCTTTCCTAGCAGCTCACGTACGTATATCGCAGGAACACAAACGCTGGGAATCGATATGATGGCCAGAGGCTCGTATCGAGCCTTTCTATTTCTCTTTCTTTTTCTGACGATCTGGTTACAGGGGTTGTTTACACGTGAATATATAGCACCTGAGATCAGCTAACCTAGTAGAACTAGGAAACCTAAATCCTATACAACTCGGAGTGTTGTACGTACAGATCCACACGTAGTGCTTATTTCCAACATTCACCCCCCTAAGCACGACGTGTGCTTCTCTTCCTCCTGGGTCCCAAATACGTCTGTTGCTTCGCGCAGGTGTGACCCACGACATTACTTTCGTCGCTTCAGTCTTCATCCTCGACATTGCTTTCGTCGCTTCTCCTGGCATCCATGACATCGACTTTACTTTTGTCGATTCATCTTCACTTTGACGGCAACAATCTTCTTTATCGACGTCTTCAAACATCATCTTTGCTTCGGTGCTCTTGAAGCAATCTTCTTCATCTTGTTGCTCTTCTGCCGGCAACACTAGCCTTGCTTGACGGCAACATTCTCCTATGTTTGCATCTTCTTCCTTTGATTTACTGCATGTCTCTTTCCCTTGATAGCTTCCTGGCGGTAAAGGTACTTCATGCTTTATTCCCTGCATGCCTTCCTCTGGGCTGAGCGCCCCTAGACCATCCCCTGACGTGAACTCATGTGGGGCATTTCTTCCTTGGTCATCGACTGATGGCTTGGACGGCCTGCTTACTGGACTCGCTAGCCCTTCTCCTTGACCTCCTCCCGGCGAACTTCTTCCTTTCGCTCTGCCTGTTTCCGGGCTGCTAGCCCCTTGCTCTGTTTCTGGCCGAGCCGGCCTGCTTCCTGGGCAAGCATTTGGCCCAATTCTTCTACTGGGAGGGTTACCTTTTCTTTCGGCAACCACTTCTTTGCCCCATGATGCGACAATGCGACTCACTTTACCCTGCAACGCCACGACGCGCAGCTCTTCATGGACCTCTGACGCCATGTACGCCTTCACTTCCTTTTCCTGCGACGCGGCACTACGTTGCAGATCATGGACCTCTGACGCCATGTACGCCTTCACTTCTTTTTCCTGCGACGCGGCACTACGTTGCAGATCATGGACTTCTGGCGCCATGTACGCCTTCATACCAGTACTATCGGTATGAGTTATCGAATCATCTCCCGTGTCAGTATCTTCGACACGAGTTTCTGGATCGACAACCTCCCAGATCTCCTGAGCTTCCATGGCCACCTCCATGTTGATGGCCCATAGCCCGTAGTCCTTGCGATCAAGGCGCGGATACAAAGCCGCCCCTACCGTCTCCATCGCCGGTGCCCATGCCGAGTTCTCGCCATGCTTCACCATCGCCATGATCTTCTAGTACTTTCAGAAAATCACGGACGAATTTCACGAGGCTCTGATACCAATTGTTAGCTTTGGCCAGATCTTTCACGTCGACGCAGTCCGCCGTGTACTTTCCGGCGAGTCCGACGCACGTAGCAAATAGCTCCTCGGTACAACTTCCGGCGACGCACACGTACAAGCTAGCCTCACGTACGCTTGATGGATCTGATGGATACACACGTCTAGCAAGCCTAGCTAGATTGCTTTCCTAGCAGCTCACGTACGTATATCGCAGGAACACAAACGCTGGGAATCGATATGATGGCCAGAGGCTCGTATCGAGCCTTTCTATTTCTCTTTCTTTTTCTGACGATCTGGTTACAGGGGTTGTTTACACGTGAATATATAGCACCTGAGATCAGCTAACCTAGTAGAACTAGGAAACCTAAATCCTATACAACTCGGAGTGTTGTACGTACAGATCCACACGTAGTGCTTATTTCCAACAGCCACCGCCGCCGCCGCAGCCGTGCAGTTGTAGAGGATGAGGTTCAGGTTGCCGAGGTCGATCTTAAACGGGATTCCCAGCTTGACGGTGGTGTTCCAGCTCGAGACATGGCAGCTGTTGTTCATCAAGCCTTCATTCTTCTTGAAACAAGAGCTGTTGTGGGAGCCCTCCACGTTGTACCGATCGACGACGTGGAGATGGCGGTCCTCGTAGGAGATGTTGATGATCGTGAACCCGCAGCCGAGCGAGCCCCGTAGAACTGGAACTGGGGCCATGCTGTTGTTGTCGTAACAAGCGACCTCAAAGTCTGACAGACCACAAGGTTTTTCAGCCTCGTGGTCAGCCAGCCAGAATGGGTAGGAGATGTTCACGTTGCCGCATCTCCAAGTCGCGGCCTGGCAGTCTTCCTCTTGATGCTCAGCTGCCGCCACCGCGGCAGCGAGCATCAGCGACAGCCACCAAACATAGACGAACACCAAGATCCAGCAGCCCGGAGGCATCATCGGAAAACGAGATCTGTAACGGCTGCGGTGAACAGCAAAGGCTCTGGCTGTATCGGCGACGATCATGGGCTGGTAAGGGGACTGGCTGGGGAGACGTGAAAGAACACTCTGATGGAGTACTCTGGACTCTGGAATCTGGATGCAGACTCATATATGGGGACGGCAAGTGAGCCGAGTGTCCAGTTTTCCGGAATGTTGACTGGAAAACTGGGGCAAGCGGCCGGCCGGCGATCACCGTCCACGAATTCGATCCGCGAGTGATCCTTTGGACGGGTAAATGCCGTTGACGGGCTAGTTGGTCGTCACCGTGACTCGACCGGGCCGGACGCATTTGTCGTCAAGCCAGATTCTGTTCTTGGTACACCATACACAGGTTTAACATTTGGGTTTTTCAATTGTGTTTTATTTAATTCTTAGTTGAATGATAATTGCGTTAAAACTCAATCTTTTCCAGCACCCTCAGATTTACGCCGTATTAGTGTGTCCTACGAACAGAGATTTTTCACATGCTTCGACTAAGATTTTTCAGCTGTAAAGATATTTTTCAGTTTCAAGTGTTGCCGTGGCTAATTTTTTTTCCAGTTCCAATCTACAACCGGTTACCGGACGAATTTGAAATCCAATATTCAGAAATTTTGGTTCTACGTTTGACCAATACCAAGGGTTCTCGCTAAAATTTACAAATTTTAAAAAAAAATTGACCGATATAACCATTTCCCAAGGTGCTCGGAGTATCCAGTTACCGGATTTCCAGACATGAGAAAAATGATCACGTAGTAAAAAAAAAATCCTTTCCGTGGTTACCGTTATGGAGATGGGAAAAGGGAGCACGGTGAATTTTAAGCAGGGGCCTCTTTGTAATGCTCGGGACTTAGACAACTGTTCTACGGTAGAACTTCTACCCTCAGCTTGCTTTGTGTTCCATATTTTTTCCAGATACGGTAAAATGTCCTTGGTTTTTTAGGGGATTAAAGTGCCCATGGTTGTTTTGTCATACCCCCAAAAGACGGGAAAACAGGTATGTCAGCATGTGACAAATTGGCTAGCACTATAGCAAACAGCAAGTGCGGCACCGGCCGGGCGGCTGTGGGCAAGATCCGCACGGCTAGTCCATGCTAGGAACTTGATTGAAAGATGATTTGACAGAGGGGTGAACTTACCACCAGCTGCAAGGGGACGAGGATGCGGAGGGGGCTCCCATGTCAGGAGGAAGCCGTCTTTGAGGAGCTGCTCGTAGTCACTCGCGTTCGCCTGGCCTGACGACGACGACGAGGAGCCCAGCACCGGCAGGACGTTAGCCCCACAGCCCTCAATGGCGTAGCCGGCGTAGTTGCTCGTCGCATCATAGATCCCTCCCGCACGGACCAGCGTCGTGCTGCTCTCGTTGACTACCTCATCTCCACCAGCCCCTGTATCCGACGTGCCTCCGCCGCCGCCGCTGCCGCCGCCGTGCAGTTGTAGAAGAAGAGGTTCAGGTTGCTGGGGTCCATCATGAACGGGGGTCTCAGCTTGACGGAGGTGTTCCACCACGTGGAGACGTCGCAGCTGCCGGAGCCGTTCAGCTTGTAGGTATCAACGACTTGCAAACGCCGGTCGCCGTAAGAGATGTTGACGATGGCGAAGCCGAGGAATCCAGAGCTCCGTAGAGATGGAGTGCTGTTGTGGCAGCCCACCTCGAACTGAAAATCACCGCACGCTGCTCCCGTCTGCAGGTCGGAGAGCCAGAACGGGTCGGAGATGTTAAGGTTGCCGCACATCTTTGGCAAGCAGCCTGCGCCTTGCTGCTGCCCCTCCACCGGCACGAGCATCAGCTGCAGCCACAGTACCCAGACGAACACCAAGATCCAGCAGCTCGGAGGCGTCATCGGAGAGTAAGATTTGGAACGGCCGGCTGCGGTGACTGGAACGGTTTATGGGGACAGCGAGTGAGCCTAGAGCCCTAGAGTACGTCTGACTGGAAAATCGGGGAAACAGCCGGCGATCACCGCCCAAGAATTCGTGGGCATGGCACTGCCGTTGACGCGCAAGTTGATCGTGACCCGTGACTTTTTTTTTGCGTCGTGACGGTGACTCGACAGAGATGTTTTTGTTGTCTAATCACATTCTAATATTGGTACACCATAGGCAGGTTCACACTCGGTATTTTTATGAAAACACTAGGCGAAACTGAAAGCAATAACATTCCACGACGAAAGGTCAGATGATGTTGACGGGTGAACTTACGTGGGTTCTCCCATGTCAAGAGGAAGCCGTCGCCGATGAGCTTTCTGTAGTCGCTCGCGTTAGCCTCGCCGGACGACGAGCCCAGCACCGGCACCACGAGAGCGTCGCAGCCCTCGATAGTGTATCTGGTGTAGTCGCTCGTCTCGTTGTAACTCCCTGCGGCGCGGACAAACACCTCGCTCTGGTTCCTGCAACTCTTTCTCGTTTCCACCAGCGCTACGTCCCGACGTGCCGCCCCTACTGCCTCCGGATCCGTGCAGTTGTAGAAGACGAGGTCCAGGTTCCCGGGGTCGATCCTGAAGGGGGGGCCGAGTTTGGTGGAGGTGTTCCACGACGTGAAGACCTGGCAGCTGTTGGATGCCCGCAGTAAGTGCAGCCTGGCCTGATCAGTCGCAAGCAGACTACGTGCCTCGTAGTTGATATGGATGATCCCAAAGCCGTAGATCCCATAACCCCGTATGAATGGAGCGTTGTTGTAGCAAGTGACCTCGTAGTCATGGGAACCACATAATCTTCCCGTCTCCAGGTCAGTGAGCCAGAACGGGTCGGAGAAGGTGAGGTTGCCGCACTTCTTGGCCGAGCAGCCTGCCCCTTGCTGCTGCCCCTCCGCCGGCACGAGCATCAGTGGAAGCCACCAAACCCAGACGAACACAAAGAAGCAGCAGCTCGAAGCCATGGTAGGAGAATAAGATTTGTAACGGCTGCAGTGACCAACGGAGGGGACGATCGTGGTCTGCTTTGGGAACAGGGGTTTTGGGAGGAATAGAAGAACGAATGCAATGGCTGAAAGATCATATATGAGAGGACGGCGAGCGAGCCGAATAGTATGGCCGGAACGTTTGACCGGAAAATCTTAGCAAGCGATCGCCGTCCACGAATTCTATCCACTGGTTGACCCGGCCATGGCTTGGGAAACTTCCCAGGCAACCCCACGAATCCATGACCATGACCAGGATGCATGCGTAGCCTGGTCAATTCGCTGCCGGCTTCTAGTTGCTCTTGTCGGCTAGTATCGATTCTGATCTTGGTTCACCATTCAGACTAACAGGTAAGTAGGTAGCAGCATCAGGTTTTTTTTTTAGCAGCATCAGGTGGCAGAAGAAAATGAAACTCGTCTATACTACTGCAGGCCAACCCAAGGTGAATAGGCCGAAAGTTTCAAAATAACTTTTTTCAAACGTACTATGCAGAGCCACTTGTTGCTCCGTTCCACACTTGCACTTGTTAATGAAAATCTAATCACCCAAACTGCTGCTACATGCCCACCTAGGAATTCACTAGGTCAAAGCACGTGATTTGGATGGGTGAACTTACGTGCAAGCTCTGAGTCCCATCTCAAGATGAAGCCGTCGCGGATGAGCCCGTCGTAGTCGCTCGCGTTGGCCTCGCCGTTTAGAGCAGCCAGCACCGGCAAGATCACGGCCGCGTCGCAGCCGTCTACAACGCTCGTCTCGTCCAAATCGCCTTCCATTCGGACAAACTCCCGGGTCTCGTTCCCGCACCTCATCCTCGTCTCCACCATCCCCGCTTCCCGACGTGCCGCGGCCACATTGGTGCAGTTGTATATGGCCAGGTTCAGGTTGACGGTGTCGATCCTAAACGGGGGGTGCAGCTTCGCGGAGGTGTTCCAGATCGTCTTGTTGCAGCTGTTGGAGTCTGGCAGCAGCCTCAGCTTTCCCAGATCGACGACATGCATGCTCTTTTCCTCGTAAGAGATATTGATGATCGCGAACCCGGGGCTCGAGGGCATGGAGCTCGGTAGACCCAGGGTGCTGTTGACGCAGGTGAGCTCAAACTCAAGGGAGCCGCATGATCTTCCCGTCTGCGAGTCCATGAGCCAGAACGGATCGGAGATGGTGAGGTTGCCGCAAGTGTTGTTGGCCGCTGACCCCGTGCAGCCGCCGGCTTCCCCTTGCAGCTCCTCATCCTGAGCCTCGATGAGCAGCGTCCAACCGCCGGCAAAGACTAGTAATAGTAACAAGCAGCTCCGAGGCACCATCGATGGGGAGAATGATAGTATTTGGAAAGATCGCAGTGACCAAGAAATCAAGATTTTTTTTTTTTTGGATCGGTGATCATGCATGCGCTATCATATATAGACTGGAGGTAGGCGATCGAGAATGCCCTGGACTGGAAATTTTGGGCAAGCGTAATCGTCGACGAATTTCCTGAACGACCATGTGGACGTGTGCGTCGTGACTTCTGAATTATCGCGGGCAATACCGTTGACGGGTAAGACATGATGACCGTGATGTGACTAGAAGCCTGGGACCAACAAGCGGTGACTAGGCCGAAAGTTCAAGGACTAGAATATAGGCCCATTAAGTTGCTACTTCTGCGGAGGCCGGTGAAGCAGCCGCACCAAGCGGATCCACTCGGGCCCAGTGAGGCGTAGCACCAGGAACCGGAGGAAGTTCGCTGCGGGGACTCTGGTGAAGCGCCAGCAGCGTGAGTTGATCACGCGCCTACAGATTGCGCGGGAAGGCGAGACCATCGGCGACGGAACACTTGCCGCGTACCTGGACCTCTTCAGCCAGCCGTTGACGCAGGAGCATATAGACGTGATCCTAGGTCTGTTTGGTTGGTTGCCTAAGGCCTTGCCGATGCCCGAGGATCTACCGGTGGAGTGCCTAGTTTAGGCGTTGATGTTGTAATCTTGCTTCGCTTTCCGCATTTTGTGGTGTTGTACCGGTTATTCCTCCGGTGACTATGTTGGATTTGGATCTTGTGATTGCCATTTGGAATGCGCGTGGACTAAACTCGAGGGCGCGTAGAGCAGTGATCTTCCAGTCCATGGCGGCCATGAACGCTAAGATAGTCTGTCTCCAGGAAACGAAGATGGAGGTCATCACGACCCAGATAGTCCGAGAATGCCTCGGAGTGGCCTTTGATGGTTTTCTCTACCTGTCGGCCGTGGGGACTCGGGGCGGCATCTTGCTTGCCTGGCAGTCCGAGTATGTTTCAGTCACGAATCCTCACCTGACGACGAATGCGCTCATCGCCAACATCTCGATTGGTGGGGATCAGGCTTGGTGGTTCACCGGGGTTTATGGCCCTCAGGGTGTGGATGCAAAACGGGCCTTCCTTCAGGAGCTTCGTGATATTAGGGACATGCACGCAGGCCCGTGGATGGTAGCTGGGGATTTCAACCTCATCATCGACCCAGAGGACAAAAACCAGGGCGTCCTCCATCGCGCCATGATGGGCAGGTTCCGGCGTACCCTTTCGCTCCTGGAGCTGAAGGAGATCTACCTAAACGGTCGAAGGTTCACATGGTCGAATGAGCGTCAGCAGCCAACGATGGAGCAGTTGGACCGAGTCTTCTCGACTGTGGATTGGGAGGAGCGCTTCCCGGACGCCTTCCTCTCGGCGAACTCTTCAGGCCCTTCCGACCATTGCCCCTTGGTCCTGAGCCTAGCCCCAGATCTGCATGTGGGGCGTAGATTTCAGTTTCAGTCCTTCTGGACGAAAGCGGAAGGGTTCCTTGAAGTGGTGCAGGAGGTCAACCCCTTCAAGAGGTTGGATCTCAAGCTGAGAGCCACTGCCAAGAGTCTGGCCAGGTGGAGTAGCAAATTCATTGGTAACATCAAGCTGCAAATATTGATGGCCAATGAGTTGATCCTTCGCCTCGATGTGGCCATGGAGACCCGGCCCCTCTCGCCAGCGGAGAGGGGGCTGAGGAGGGACCTAAAAGGGAAGCTTCTTGGTCTTGCTTCCCTTGAACCGTCGATGGCGAGACAACATGCTAGAGTGCTTTGGCTGCGGGAGGGTGATGCATGCACAAAATTCTTCCACATGCATGCGAGTCACAGACGGCGACAGAACTTCATTGGTCACCTCATTGTCGACGGGGTTAGGAAGACTGACCATGCAGATAAGGCTGAGGCCGTGGATTCGTTCTTTGATGACCTCCTTGGTACAGAGGTTGACAGACCTTTCTCCCTCGACTTGGACTTTCTGCAGCTGCCCACGACTGATCTCTCGCACTTGGAGGTGGCCTTCTTTGAGGAGGAGGTGTGGAACGCCATCAGGAGCATGCTGCTAGACAAGTGCCCGGGGGCCGGATGGCTTCTCTAACAGATTCTTCGTGGCCTGTTGGGGAATAATCAAAGTGGACATCATGGATGCTTTTAACTCGCTCTCTAGGCGTGACGCCCGTGGATTTAGCTCGGTGAACCAGGCACTAATCACCTTGCTACCTAAGAAAGCTGGGGCTGAAGAGGTACGGGATTTCAGGCCGATTAGTTTGATCCACGGCTTCGCCAAACTAGTGGCAGAGGTGGTTTCCTGCAGGGTGGCCCCCTCCATTTCGGACCTGGTGGGTGCGCACCAGAGTGCGTTATTCGTGGACGATGCCTGCATGATAACTTCATGTTAGTGCAGTGCACCGCGCGCAAGCTCCATAGCTCAAACACCCCTGCACTTCTTCTGAAGCTGGACATTACGAAAGCTTTTGACACAGTGAGTTGGGCCTTCCTCTTGGAGGTGTTGAGAAAGATGGGGTTCAGAGACCTTTTGCTCGCAACCATCTGCGCCTTACTCTCGTCGGCCTCCACCAAGGTGCTTCTTAATGGCCATCCGGGTGGAAAAATCTTCAACAGGCGTGGACTGAGACAGGGAGACCCGCTCTCACCTTAGCTTTTCATTTTGGTCATGGAAGTCCTGCACCTGTTGATTGAGAGGGCTACGGCCTGAGGATTGCAAGCGCCCCTGGCAGAGGCGGGGCTTAGGCATCGCACATCGATTTATGCCGACGATGTGGTGACCTTTCTCCGCCCCCTAGAGAGAGACCTGAGGGTTTTCGCACGACTGCTCGATGACTTTGGTCTTGCTTCTGGGTTGCGGGCGAACCTTGAGAAGTGCTCGGCGCACCTGATCCGCTGTGGAGAACAGGAGGCTGCATTGGTTGCACGGGAACTGCACTGTCCGCTGATGCCGTTTCCTCTGCGCTACCTCGGGCTCCCGCTCTCCCTCAGGAAGCTGACTGCGGAGCAGCTGCAATATTTGGTGGACAGTGTAGCCAATCACCTCCCAAAGTGGCGCGCTGGGCTACTCAACCGTGGAGGTCGTCTTGAGCTTGTTAAGACCACCCTCTCGGCGGTATCTATCTTCGCCATGATGTCTCTTGACTTGTCGGTGAAGACCCTAGTGGCAATTGAGAAGATCATCAGAGGTTTTCTCTGGGCTGGACGCAAGGAAGCCCGTGGAGGCCACTGTCTAGTGGCGTGGGAGAGAGTTTGCATGCCCAAGCACCTAGGGGGTCTCGGAATTCCTAACCTGAGACATATGAACCACGCCCTCAGGGCGAGGTGGCTTTGGCTCAGCAGGACAGACAGCTCCAAGCCCTGGAGCGAGTTCAACATCCAGGTTCCCCGTATGACCTGTGGATTGTTCGAGACAGGCACCACCGAGGTGGTGGGCGACGGAGCCTCCACCTTGTTCTGGACAGACAGGTGGCTGGTCGGAGGGCGCGTGAGGGAGCTCGCACCGAACCTCTTCCTAAAGGTGCCCAAAAGCGCCCGTTGCTCCCGCCGAGTAAGAGAAGGACTCGCCGGGGGATGGCTGGAAGATGTACCGCCTGACCTGAATGCCCTAGAAATTGGCGAGTTGCTACATTTGGCTGACAACGTGGCGAATTTCACTCTGACCGAGGGGGTCGTGGATGAGTTCCGATGGAACTGGGAAGGGAACCGCCAGTACTCAGCTCGCTCAGCTTATAGAGCGTTCTTTGAGGGCAAGATTGGGTGGGCTGGAGCCCAGCAAATTTGGCGCTCTCGAGCTCCAAACAAGTGCAAATTCTTCCTCTGGTTAGCGTTGAAGAACCGGTGCTGGACTGCAGACCGCTTAGGTCGTAGGGGGCTGCCTAGACCGGCCTCTTGCCCGCTGTGTGATCAGGAAGAAGAGGACATAGATCACCTTCTTCTTGGTTGTGCCCTTTCTAGACAGGTGTGGCACTCCTTCCTGAGCAAGTGGGGTAGAGCGGATTGGATCCCTGCCCAAGGTGACCATCTAGTGGATTGGCTTCCCTCCAAAGTGTCGGGTGATAACGACGAGAAGGACCTGCGGACGGCAATCACCTTGATCTGCTGGAGTCTGTGGAGGCATAGGAATGGTGTGGTTTTTGAGGGTCACAGGCCTTCTGTGGAGGCTGCCATTCGAATGGTGGAGGATGAGGCCGACCTTTGGAGGGCAGCGAGGATGTTCCGAGGTAGCCTAGGACCCGTAGATAGGTGGAGGGTTGGCGAGTGATCCCCTACTTTTTCTGGTTCGGTGGATGACGTTTTTGGCGCATGTGCCTAAACGCGTTGTAATTGGCCGCTTGGCCTCTCCTTTTTAAAACCGATACATCTGCTTGGACGTATCCTTAAAAAACATTAAGTTGCTACTACTACTGGGCTCTTAGTGGGTTCACGCCGAACGAGTTCACGGCGCCAATTTGTTCTGTCCTGGTACCTGCCGACTGAAGTTCAGGTTCAGACTATGCAGAAGACACTCGCTGTTTTCTGTACCCCCAGACACTTGTTAATATAATGAAATTGCAATGATGCACGCGTCTACGTACCTACTGAGAGCACTAGTGTAGTTTACATGCCTGCAATTGCAACAACCGACCAAAGCTTCAGGCAAAGTACTTTCTACTCCGTACACCTAATTCTCTCTTGTAATGAAGCAAGTACACTAACGACTAATGGTGATGTCGACCAGTCACAGGTTTACCGGACAGCCTCTCCTGCAAGCCAAGGTCGTCCATGGGGGCACACCATGACCAACGGCTACGTCGACTGGGCAAGTACGCCCAAAACATAACGATCGAGCAATGTCGAGCCGGAGATTACGGCCAAAGATGCATTGAACCCGGACAAAACCCAAGTAAGCATGTGCCGATTGGGCTATCCGCGTTGGTCGGCAGGGCTGAGCCGCTGACTACGGTTGTACTTCTATTGTGTATGCAAGTGGTAGCTAGCGTGGCACGTAGGTAGGTACTCACCGGCGCATGTCAAGCCACGCAGAACCTTCCTCCCGCCGTTGCCGCCGGGGCAGAGGCACGCGAACGCGGCGGACGCGTTGCTGTAACGGCACTCCCCGCCGCTGGCCACGCACGCGTCGCAGTGCCCGATGCCGGCGCCCGCTCCCCACTCCAGCAGGAACCCGGCCTTGAGAAGCACACTGTAGTTTGCCGCCGTCTCCTTCTCCGCCTCCGACCCGAGCACAGGCAGGTACGCGTACGTGCAGTTCCCCGAGTCTATCGCCGGCGGCGTGTCCCGGTCGTAGCTCCCACCGAGATACGCGTAGATGGTCCTACCGCAGCTGGGCACGGCGGTCGCGTTCACGAACTCGTCCCCGCGCGGCTCCGTCCCGTTGCAGTGGTAGAGGAAGCACAGCGCGTGGTTGGTGGCGCTGATCCGGAACGGGCTGAGCGCGATGCTGGAGGACACGTTGAGGTCGGTGCGGCACACGCCGTCTTCCCCCGTGGCGACCCTGGTGTGGGAGGCCACGAAGGTGCCGGCCGCGTAGTCGATGCCGAGGACGTGGATGGAGGAGCCACGCATGGACGCCGACGTGGTGTTCGTGCCGTTGCCGGCGCACCAGAGCTCGAAGGCCGGGGGCCCGCATGAGGGCTCCGGCGTGGGCTGGTTCGCCGCGCCGAGCCAGAACGGGTACCTCACGGTCAGGTTCCCGCAGGTCGCCGGCTCGCAGTCGGCGCCCACGCGATGGCAAACCAGGAGGACGAGCAAGGAGGCAAAGACAACGGCTGGGGACGCCATGCGCACAGGTGTCTAGCTAGCTAGGTACCTAGGTGATCAATGGAGTCATGGCAGGTGGATCGTTTCCACTTGCATACATAATAGAAGTACAACCGTGGTCAGCATACATAATAGAAGTACAACCGGAGTCATGGCAGGAGGAGGAATGGCGAAAGGGTAATGGCAACGGTGTGGGCTTTGTTTGACTGGTATGTTCAGACTTCGTTTTAGTATATCAACGGGGCTGGTGATGCCATTGACTTTTGAGGATAGAGACCGAGAGATAAAATGAAAGAGAAGCTCCACTTGATTATGTGGTTCAGAACCTGTGATTGCAATGGCTATGTTGCCGGCAAATTTAATTGTTTGGGGTCTGTCATCTCACTCATCCAGTCACTCGCGCCGTAAATATTGACAGGTACCCATAGATCATGTGAGGCAAGTGAAAAAGTTGGTGAATTTTGTGATCAGGAGGGAGGTGAACAAGTCATGGATTAGCTTCTAGGTGGAACTACCTTAGTACCTTATCCAAACATCACGACACTAGATATTTTGAGCCTTACAAGATATAGATGCTCTCAAAGTAAAATTTATCCTTTTTATAAAGAAAATCACAGAAAAAGTTTAAAGGAACAGTACTAAATTACACAATTAATTACTCCCTCCGGAAATAGATGTCTTCTATTTGTCCAAATTCGGATATATGTGTATACTAAAACATGTCTACATACATCCGAATCTAGACAAGTGCAAGACATCTATTTCCGAACGGAGGGAGTAGAAGAGAATTCTCTGGAAAAGAATTATTAGAAGGGAAAGAAGAGCCACTATTTCATCTGAAGTGACTACAGCGAATATATCAATGGATCGATGGGCATTTTGTGGGTTCAGACGTGGCTGTCTTGTGATGGTTCACTTCCAAATTAGAAGAAGTAACTCTATTGGGAACCGTGCGCTGACTTTGCTGGTCAAAATGCTGGATGGTTCGGTCGGTATGATATTCTGGAGTTTCAGAATTTCACACTACACATTTGGGCTGCTATATATGCACGCGTACTAATTTGACATGTTCTCCAATCAGTCGCTTACACTTGTCCATCTAATCTAATTGTGTTTGTCACCAAAAAGTCTTCGTGCTCCTGAATATATAGGGATTAGGGAGGTTATATACTCGTATCCACATTAGATTGAATACACTGTGGACACAACTCTAGATGGTCGTCAGCGACTTGTTTACTCAACATGGCTAGCAGCCTAGCATTCGCGTCAGGATATAATCTGTGAATGTTATGTTTCATGAGGTTTTGTTAGCTCTCTCTTATCGTGCCTCACTTTGTTTCTTGTGCTTATTATCTCCCTTTTTCAAAAGAAGGCATAGAGTATCTTTTATGAAAAGTCAATCAATTTTAACTTTGACTAACATAATAAGAAAAAACTATTAATAATTACAAAACTATCTAGGTATAGTATGAAAATAAATTTCATCATGTATTTAATGATATTAATTTGCTATTGTATATGTTAAGTTTTTTCTAAAATTTAGTCGATCTTTACATTATTTGATTATGAACAAAATTTATACGTCTTATTTTAGGATACACAGAGAGTATTTCGGTAGTTTTTTTCCTTTCTTTTGACCATGTGCATCTTAATACAGAATCGGGACACCTCGACTCATTTGTGGTTGAATCAACTTCATACTTTTGCAAATAATCGATAAAAGACTCTCATTTCCAAAAAAAAAGAAAAATGCAACCCCCCCCCGAAAAATAGTAACGACATAACTATGAAGAATAAAAAAGTGTAACCTAGCCGATAGCGAGTTTTTGACCAGTATTCCACCTGTCATTTTCGCCTATAGTTATCTTTTCGATACAGGAGCAGCGGACAATGTATCAATATTGAAGGTACCGTCTCAGGAGATAAAAGTCTAACATTAGTATCTTGTGGATTTACGGCTCACGATCTTACCTGTTATCGCACGATGCTTCAGTAGGTCCTAGTTGTGGTGACATAGATAGAAGTATTAAGTCTACACTCGCAAGACAATATCTTTTTCCGTTCGTTTGTGCTCAACGATTTGACGTCATATATGCTAATAATTAAATAGTCGGGAACTGTCATCATGTGAGCTAAGTAACAAGTTGCTGATTTTTGTGACCAAGGAAAGGAGGGAAAGAAAAGTCATCAAATAATTTCTAGTTGGAACTAACTTATCCAAACGCCTACCAGTTGAAATTTGGTCATCTCAACCTACTACTAAGGTTGAAATCCTTTTTGCGTAAACAAATTGCGACTTATAAACCGTAGAAGATGAATCGGGAGTTCGGGACTGGCTGGAATGTCTGGCGTGCCATTTTCTCTAAGGGCTTTTCTATTGTCATGCGACCACCAAGAAAAGCTACTCCAGCAACTAGAGCCCAGATCATCTTGTTCACTATTAAGAATAGGCCTCTTCTCACTATTAAGTCCCTTTTGCTCCCAGCTCGTTAGAGTTTTTTTTAAATCCATATGTTATAAATAAACAAATCTAAAAAATACACAAATGCATACATATGCCTGGTATAAGCGCACAAGTTTTTCCATGTATATGATCAGATGTGATCTACACAAATAATATATCCGAGGATCAATATCAAGAGTTTTTTCTTGTTTGGAACCCCAAATTTTTCTTTCTTACATAGCCCAAAATATAAAGTACTATTTGACAAAAAATTACGTAGACATGTGAATGTATCCTTTGATGTTTTTTGAAATATCAAAATAAAATTTTCTAATTTTAAAAATCTCCATGGTTTCGAATGTAGGTTTATAATTGTGCTGTCGAGATTGCAATAATTCTATTTAAATAGAAGATTTCTTTAAAAAGGCAGAAGCTACGCTATCTATTGCGAAAAGAGACGCCGAAGGACAATAGGAAGAAAATGTTCACAAATAACAGATAACTAGAGCTCGGGGTCGACTTTACAACTATAATTAGAAGTTAGAAATAGGGTAGAACAATGTTGAGATCAGTGAAATTTACTAAGTTAACTTCTAAAGTACTCCATCTGTCCCTAAATATAAGACTTTCCAGCAGTTCAAAATTTGAACTGCTAGGGGAACAGAGGAAGTAGAAATGTATTTTAAATTCATTGTTGAGGGTACGCAAGGGATTCATCCAGTAGTATATTATAGGAGCATTCATTTTCTGACTTTGCCGGTCAAAGTGATAGGTGCCAGGAATTACGGAATTTCATCCTGCTGATTTCGGTTCTTACGGTCCAGTATATTATTTTACGGGGATTTGCCCAATGGATTGCTAGCACCGGGAATAGTCAAAAGCAAAACAAAATCTATACGAAGTGGAAGAGATGATGTGTCTCCGAGAGCAACTCACCGCATGTCGCCGGCTGCATCCCGCCGCCAGGGCAGAGGCACCCGAACGCGTTGGCGCCGGCCTCGTACCGGCACCGGCCGCCGGTGGCGTTGCACGCCGCGCAGTCACCTGGAACCGTCCACTCCAGCAGGAACCCGCGCCTGACGATCCCCGCGTAGTCACCCACGTCCTCAGCTCCGACTTCGACCCGGGCATCACCGGCACGACCGAGTACTTACACCCCGTCGGCTCCACCACCGACCCACCGCCGCGGCCACCGTCTCCCGGATCGTAACTCCGTCCAGTGTGAACGGACCACGCGCCGTTGCCGGGGCACTCGAGCTGAAGCGCCCCCGCTGGCGGCGGCGGCGCGCGCGAGCAGTTGGCGGCGCAGAAGAAGAGCTCCCAGTTGGAAGCGCTGACGGAGAGCGGGGAGAGCGCGAGGCTGCTGGACACGTTGAACCGCGTGGCGCGGCATGGAACGTCGGCGCCGTCGACAAGTCTGGCGTGGAAGGCCACGACGGAGCGGTCGCCGTACCGGATGTCGATGAGGCGGAGGTAGGAGTCGTTGAGGCTGGGCGGCGTGGCGCCGTGGGGTCGTCGCTGCACGTGACGCCGAAGGTCGGGTAGCCGCAGCTGGGCGCGTGGCGGCCGCGCACCCAGAACGGGTACGCGATGGTCAGGTTGCCGCACGCCGCCGGCGCGCAGCTCTCGTCCGGCGGCTGCGCGCCAAGCAGAGGAAGGAACAGTAGCAGCAGCACCGCGGGAGCGTGCGATTGCATTGTGAATTTGAGATGATGGATGAAAGTTCAGAAGAGGACTTTTTTCGTGGAATTTTAAGATGGGCAATGTGGCTAGATCACAGCGGCGAATAGAGGAGCCGATTTGTGCGACATTTGGGGCAATTGATGACGGAGGGAACAGAGTCTGGTCACCAGTCCAACGTTAGAACTTCAGAAGATCGTTTTGATGGATTCTCACCGTATTATTTTGGAATATTTTCGGATGACTTTCATGCCAATCTGGGAGAGGGTTGTGGCTCAAACATAATGTTGACAGAGATTCGATGTGGAAGATGTATGAAGCACCGGAATTGGTGGGAGGACTCCGTGTCAATCGTGTCATGGACTGGACTGAATTACATAGTGGTAGGTATTAGCCAGGGGTTTTGGTTACCGGTAAGGCCGCGCTTGGATTATCGTATAATACCCAATACCGGCGGAATATTTCACGGACCTTCCTACGTCCTGCTAAAATTACTGCGTAGCGTCGGAAATTCTGTCGGCTCGGTAAACTGAAACGAGAATCCAAGCGGGGCCTAAATGGATTGGCGGGCAAAAATGACCGGACTTTTTTCATAAAGTTAATGTGGTAATGAGAGGTAATTTGAAATTTTGTTGTTCTTCTTAACAAGTTCAAAGTCAAAATTCATTCAGAAATATTCGTGCGGTAACCACATGTATTTTCGGGTAAACGTGGTAACTAGAAATCCTAGCCACCCTTTCGTAAAATTATATCATTTTGTAACAAAAACCTTTGGGGACAACGGGCCCGCTTCGAGTTCCACTGAGCTCGCTACCCTCATACCCTTGACGGATGGGAAGAAGGAAGAGAAAGATTTTACCCATACAACGACACCGTGGGTTATTTAAAAAGGTCACTAAATCCGTTGAAAAAAGAACCCACTTAAGCTAGTCGTCAAATAAGCATTTCTTAGATAATGAAGAAGAGTATCGGTCTCGGTCTATTTATTCAAAAATGCAAACATCGTAAGTCGTGTAAATGGTCTTTTTTTCACGCGATCCAATCAGGATCGGTAGTTATGACAACGACAACATAACATAAGTTTTAGAACATTATGTAGGTGCTTAACTACAACGCCGCCTACTACTAGCGGTTATACATCCAAACATGACATGACCAAACACCAGTGTAAAAAGCCTATGCAACGACATTAGGTTTTATCGACCCAATTAAAGCTTTAGGTGAGGGCATTCGAAGCGCGTGTCACTACATGATTTACTCGGATGGTCAATATCTTGATCACCTTTTACACCTTTTCTTTTGCGACCATATAACACTTTGGGGAAGAAGACAAAATATCTATATCAGCCTTACCAGTGAATTGACAAAGCCAAAAAATAGTAGCTTGATTTACTACTCGTTGTGAGGGTTAAAACTTTGAATAGAATAGATAATCAAACTAGTTGGTAAGGAAGGGTTTTTTAATCACGTTTTCGAGGCACACCGATAAATAGACTGAAGGGCAAAAATTACCTGATATTTTTAATGTTGTAACCATAGGTGCTTTGAAAGTTTGTTATTCTTCATAACATGTTAAAATTCAAATTCCATTAAGAAGTATTCATTCGATAAACAAAAGGTATTTTTTTGTAACTAGAATTCCTAGCCTCATCTTAGTAAAATCATTTGTTAACCAAAGACATTGTCGACAACGTTTCATCTCTAGTTTTGCTGACCTGGCTACTTCAAGCAGTTGACAGATGGAAAAGGAAGAGAAAGATTTTTTCAGAAAAAATAAAGTATTGGTGATTTGAAAAGGTGTCACAAAGTCTCTCAAACAAAACGTTGAGCTAAGTCGAGCGAGTCGTCAAATTAGCCTTTTTTGAGATATTGAAGAAGAGTATCTCCCTCGTTCTATGCATTCCAAGACGGACACATCCCACGTTGTGTAAAAATCCTATGAAATGGCATTAGGTTTTACGTCCTTATCAAAGCTTTAGGTGAAGGCATCCGAAGCGCGTGTCACTATATATTTACAAGGACGGTCAATATGTTGACCACCTTTTACACCCTTTCATATGCCGCCATATAATCACTTGGGAAAGGAGACGAATTGTCTATATCAGCCTTATTTTACCAATAAATTGACAAATGCAAAGAGAGTAGGTTGAATAGATAAATATTTCCCTCCTCACTGAAAAACTGTTAATTTAGAAATTTGAAAAAGACCAAAAATTCCTGAAAATTTCGTATAATTTGTGAAGAATTTTGAGTTTAGCTTGCCTTTGTCCTAAGTACAAAATGCTAGCTACTATATATTTCAGTTCGGCGTCAAATTTTACGAAATTGTAAACCCTGCTTGGTAAATCTTGGATTTTGTCCTTCCAGACGCGTAATTACTAATTAGACGATGAATTTATGTATCCTTGAGGACTAAACTGGTTAAGTTGCTGGATCACAAAGGACATACGTGTGTAGCACTGAATTTAAATCTTTGAAACGAGGTAAAAACGAGCTAGCACAGATTACCGTTGCAGGTGAAGGGGTCTGACGACACGCCGCCGGCGCAGTGGCACTGGAAGATGTCGTAGGTGGTGTTGATCCGGCAGAGCCCGCCGCTGTCCTCGCACGCCGCGCAGTCGCCCCCAGCCGTGTAGTCGAGAAGAAACCCGGCCTTCATCAGCCGCCGGTAGTCCTTCCCGGAGGCCCCCTCGTAACCCAGCACGGGAATCGTCGACACCGTGCAGTTCCCCCCACCGGCTCCAGGCGTCGTCGCGCCTATACCCGCCGGCGAGCCACGCGAACAAACCGGACGCGTTGGACCCACAGCTGACGGGCGTCCAGGAGGGCGGCGGCGGCGCCCGGAGCGTGGTGCAGTTGTAGAGGAAGAATAGCTCCTGGTTGGTGGCGCTGATGCCAAACGGCGCGAGGCCGAGGTCGGCGGAGGCGTTCACGCTGAGCATGTCGCCGTCGCACGGGCCGCCGGCGCCGGAGAGCCCGACGTTGGCGACCGTGAAGGAGCTGTCTTGGTAGAGATGTGGAGGATCTGGTACCTCAGGAAGGAGTTGTGTAGGAAGGCGGCGGTGCCGTTGGCGGCGTCGCAGGTGACCTGGAAGGCGTGGTAGCCGCACTCGGGCGGGTGCGTGCCGCCGAGCCAGAACGGGTACGCGATGCGCAGGCCCCCGCAGGTGGCCGCCTCGCACGCGTCCGACGACGACGAAGAGGAGGAGGGGGACGGCGTGGTGGTGTTCAGGGCGTGGGTGGTGAGGACGGTGGTTAGGAGGAGCGTGGCCGAGCAGAGCACGGCGGCGGCGGCGGCATGGACACGAGACGGATGCATGGATCGATCGAGTTCGCTGCCGCAGTGGAAGGGAGGAGAGGGCACGGGATGCTCTGGGATGTTGGCAACACAGAGAGGAGGAAGGTGACGCGCGCGGGTAGAAGGAGTAGTAGATCGGAACCTCGGGACATGTTGCCGAATGTGTTGACTGTTCGTCGTCACGGAGTTGGACTACTCGTGCTGAAGCGGACACCGAGCGATGCATGGGCTAGGGCCCACATGTCGGTGACTGGAGAAGGTCGTTGTTCCGGATTTGTGTTTGAACGCATCAGCCATCACGGTCTCTACCTACTGCCCGCTTAGAAAAAACACCGGTCTCTTTAACGACCCGAGTGAAAAAAAGGGTGGGACGCGGTGGCAAGGGAGAATATTATCACAGTGGGAGGCGAATCTTTCCGTGACCGTGTAACATTATTTTTACACACATGACATACGCGTGGAACCAACGAACTGCATGCGAACAAAAATTTCTTATACTACCTCCGTCCGAATTAAGTGTCGCAGAAGATGTACAAAGCACTACTCCAGCTCGCGACATTATTTACGGATTGGAGGGAGTAATGAAATCTCTGTACGTACGTACGTTTGCAAGGTTTCCGCATGCATGACTGCACGCCTACGTACGCCAATCCAGATACGGCACGACGAATGTCATTAATTTGAGCCGGCACGTCAATGTTGACTTTTTTCAGAAGGGAGGCACACATCCGTTTTTATTGCATAGTTTTATGTTTAGAAATATTTGTTACAACTCAATGGTAGATTAAAGTTGCTACGTGAATCAACCAGGAAACAAATAAATAGCGCACAAGACGTGAGAAAGCAAAGGATCTTAATTATTCGGTCTTAATTTACCGACCATTCTTGTAACTTGTTTTCTCTCTCGGATAAACACCATGTACGGCATGAATGTAAATCTCGTATAAATTTTTGGTTTGGAAGCCCATCCAGATAGTTGAAAGCTCTGGTGTTCTTTTTTTTTTCCTGAAAAGTGAAAGCTTTGGTGTTTTTGGTAGATAGTTCACGAAGAATATTTGTACAAGAGACGTTTTGTTGTGTGTAAAATGATCATCGGGAAGTAGTTGGGCTCGGACAAGGTTTTTCTTTTCTTATTCTCGGCCAAAAAATCCAGTAACCCCCGGACATTTTGCTCCCCTCCTGCCACCCATAAAAAGGATTGGATAAGTAGGCGCGATCTCTGATCACTGTGTCGTCGCGTGCCTCGCATCCAGTCGAGGGTAATGATTTATTAAAATATTATTGGTTATTTTAAAATTCAAAAGTCGTTTCAAATGTCAGTATAAAAATCAATCGGTAAAAAAAAGGTTTGACGAGCCTTGGTCGAGAGCTTGTAAAATCGGTTGAAATATGTAAAGTCTTTTCATGCATGACTACTTCATCGGCTCATCTACGGTCATGTGACGTCGTCATTGTTTTCTCAATACATTTGATTGTACCTATGCCTTGGTTATTTTCTCTTTTCTCAAAAAAAAAAAACAAATTGAAACACATTTGACTCGGTCTAATATATAGGCATACTGTCAAATTAATTGTTATTGTGCTACTATGCACAAAACAAGAAAAAAATGCCAAAAATGCATCTAGGTTATATGAACTTGCATTTCACACAGGATTGTCAGATTCCAAAGAATATAAGTTCCTAGAGTCGTCAGTGCCAAGGACAACCAGGAACGTGAGGGATGGCACAAAAAGGTTTTGGCCCTTGGGGGGCCTGGTTGCATATTGGTCAAGGGCATGGTTTTAAAATTCAGTGAGAATTCATCGAAATTCACTGAATTTCAATGATTTTGGTAGACACCGAAATAATTACGTTTCTGTCAAATTGTTTCAGCACTTTCACTACTACACACGAATTCAAAAAATATTTAAAATATTTTTGAATATTTAAATGAATTTGAAGAGAACTGAATTTCAGTGATTTCAGTGGTGGCCGATTTTTTTTTCTGAAACTGAAATTTGAAACCATGGTCAAGGGTACTAAAGGTTAGCAAAAGAAACTTGGCTAACCTCAAAGAGGAAGAAAAGAATGATCTATTTCACACTGCCTTGTTTTTTCCGCGGAGATTAACCAACATTGTGGAAGAAGGGTCCAACTTGGTACTAACAATGTGTATACACCCCCGCAATGATTATTTTAAATGTAGCACACATTTAAAATAGGAGTGCTAGCTAAACATATAGCAAAAATTATATAACAACATACAGTACTAGTACTCCAAGATAGGCAAACAAAAACTTGTAAATGGCCTGCATGCATGCGTACCTGATAATTTCGGAGCGGCCCATGCAGCAGAATTCGACGCAGTCCTGAAGCAAGTGAACGCCCACGCCTGGCGCGCCGCTTCCCGACGGTGGCCGCAGAAGCCCCCGGCCTTCTCGCAGCCGCCACACTCCCCGCCCGCCGCCGGCATCCAGCTGAGCTCGAAGCCCATGTTGAGCGCGGGGACGACGGCGTCGAGCGGTCCCGCCCCCGACCTGCTGCCGAGCAGGGACCTCCTGAGCACGGGCATGCCGACGACGTCCTGGCACGCCCCGGCGAGCCCGTACGCCGGCACGAGGTCGTCGTCGTCGCGGAAGACGTAGGAGTGGTGGCGGCCGTCGCCCTCGAGGCACGCCACGAGGTGGCCAGCGGGGACGCCCACCACGAAGGAGCAGTGGATGAAGACGGTGAGGTTGGCGTCCCTGGCGGTGAGCAAGAGCGGGCCGGCGGGCGGGAGGGTGAGGTTGCGCCCGGCGACGAGCGGGCAGCTGGTGTTGGAGCGGGAGAAGACGCCGAGGTCGAATAGCGAGACCGTCCGGTCGCCGTACTGGATGTGGGTCACCGCGTAGTCGCCCGACGGGAGGCCCAGCACCGGTGTGTCGCGGCGGCACTCGAGGCGCAGGCTCGGGTAGCCGCAGTGGGAGGAGGCATTGGCGGTGCCGTTCGTGTCGCCGCTATCGTCGATCCAGAAAGGGTACCGGATATCCACGGCGTGGCCGCACCGGTACGACGGGCAACCGGCCGGCGTGGTGGTGGTGTTTGGGACGGTGTCCGTGGCCGCGATGGTGCCGGCGAAGGTGGTAGAGAGGAAGAGGAGGAACAGGCGGCCAGGATGGGTTGGTGACGCCATTGTTGCATGCAGTACTGGCTGGCGAGAGGTGCACACTGCCGGCCGTGTGGCTCTGTGACAGAAAAAATCTATCAACTGTTGAACCGCACGTGAGATCATTCGTAAGCGACTGTTACCATTTCGCGCGGGTAAGTCCTCGGATGGAGGACGGTTCATTCAAGATGTGTGAAGGTAGTGACTGAATCCTTAACCAATTCTAGAACGGATTGACGGTAACAACAAGTAACAACCTTCCTCGGACTAATGTGGTTCCCGTGGTTGAAGAAACAAGACAACAGCCGCAGCGTCAAATTAAGTCAAAGCTTTTGCCTCGTTTAAAAAAAAAAAAATTTTAAGTCCACCTAGACTGCAAGGATTGGGTAACCGGGCGAGAAATCCGGTTACCGCTCGGTAACCCGGAAATCCCGATCACCATCCGCCATCCATTAAACGTCTAACCGGACAAAAATTCCCGAATTATATTGAAATTTTTGAATTTGAACTGTCAAATATGTATAAATTTACCTTAGGTACTCATTAGAACGATGGAAGACTTGGCGCAGTGGTACCGTCGGCCTGGCGGGACTGTACTCCAGCCTGGATTTCCACGGTTCGAATCCCATCCTGATATGATTCTGATGTTTTTATCCAAAAATCGACATATTGATGTAGAAAACTGTGGTAGACCTCGAACTCGCGACCTCTCATAAACCCCTGATATACCTTCATGTTCATGAAGAAATTGGGCGTACACACTTAAACTCTTTCTGTCAAAATTTGAATTCAAAAATTTCGGGCACTAATTTCTCGGTATTTTCCGGTTCGAATCTCATCCTGACATGTATTTGATGTTTTAATCCAAAAATCGACATACTGATGTAGAAAAGTGTGGTAGACCTGCCTCGAACTCGCGACCTCTCATGAACCACTGATATACCTTAATGTTCATGAAGAAATGGGGCTTAGACACTTATTAAGTCTTTCTGTCAAAATTTGAATTCAAAAATTTCAGGCACTAATTTCTCGCTATTTTTCTGCAAATCTCGAGCCCCCTCGGGATTTTTTTTTCTATCCGGTATCCAAAACCTTGCTAGACAGAGCCATTGCCAAGAATTTCTTAAGAGGGTAGTGTTTATTAGCAAGAACTCTAGTTCACGTTTTGTTTTGGTGGATCTCACAACGCCCAGGAGTATTCGAGGAAATGCAAACCCAGAGAGAAAAAAATGCGGAGTGAGAGACCACTTCAGTTTTCTTTGTTTGATGTTTTGTTTTTTTCATTTGTTTGATGTGAAGCTCAAGATGAGTATATTTACATGACGAACTGCCAGTGTCAGGTGCTGTAATTGGAGGTCGTGGATGGGCTGATCCAGTGGTGCATGACGGAGTCCGGCGAGCCATCCTGCTCTTCTTCAGCAATAACGTGTCATCGTCCTTGGCACCGCAACCTCCCTTCTCCATCATCGTCTGATGCGCTTCCCTGAGCACGTCCAGCACCTCACTCATGGACGGCCGCACCTCTTGCTCCGGTTGCAGGCATCGGAATGCTACCTCGGCAACGAGGTCCACCGTCTTCATCGTCTCGCTTGCTGACTTGTACCCAAGCCGTGGGTCAACGAGCTTATCAATCTCGCAACATAGTATCATGCGCACGGCCATGCTGGCCAGATTCACATCAGCGCCGATTTGGCTCATGTCCACCGCTGGTTTGGAGGAGATGAGCTCGACGAGAACCACACCGAAGCTGTACACATCACTCTTGTCTGTGAGATGGTACATGTGGTGGTATGCCGGGTCAACGTACCCGGGAGTGCCCTGTGGTGCCGTGGACACGTGGGTGGCATCGGGAGGGAACAAACGGGACAGGCCAAAGTCAGCCACCTTCACGTGGAAATCTTCATCGAGGAGGATGTTGCTCGTCTTGACGTCGCGGTGCACAATTTGGTGCGCGTGGAGGTAGGCCAGCGCACCAGCCGCCTCGACAGCGATTCCGAGGCGAGTCGGCCATGCGAGGAAGGGAGCCTCGCCGTCGTAGTTGAGGTGGTTGGCGAGGGTTCCGTTGGGGACAAACTCGTAGGCGAGGAGGAGGTCCCGGCAACAACTGCCTAGGGAGGATGAGGTACAACCATAAAATGCGACTAGGTTGGGGTGGCGTAGGCGTGAAAGGATGTCCACCTCGTTCGCGAACTGCTCCACACCCTTGTAGCTGTTCTTGTACAACCTCTTCACCGCCAACACGCTCCCGTCTCGAAGAATCCCTACAAAAATACACATCATTATCTTGCTCTTAACATTGACGATCAAGGAATGGCTCTCTACCTTTGTAGACTGTCCCAAAACCACCAGCGCCGAGCACACGTGCATCGCTGAAGCCGTCAGTAGCCTCATCAAGTTCCTCATAGCTAAATATATATGTAAGCGGTGAGTCTGTGAGGGTGAACTTCTTGGGCGATGCTAACATCGAGCCTCCACTGATGATGAGGTTGTCCAGTGAAGCAGAACGATTTCTTTTCCTCCGGACATTGTAGAAGATGCAGACAATGCTCAATACAACCAGACAAAGAAGAGCCGTTGCGATTCCTATTTTGATAGTGGTTCAATGAAAAGAAGAGATCAAGGAAGAGTTATGATCAATTGATGTGTCACATGTTGCATAAGATGTTGCGGCTGACATAAGTATTGTTAACATGTTTCGCAAAACCAGGCAAGTTCTTTTTTTTAAAAATTTAACCAGGCAAGGTCTTATGGTCTTAAAATTGTCATTACCTGCACAGATCTTGAGCCTGAAGTTGCTTTTGTCTGCATGTGAAAAGTTCAAATGAAAAATGAGCAGGATTGAAGTCGCTTCTGC
This sequence comes from Poa pratensis, assembly GCA_947311845.1. NCBI lineage: Eukaryota > Viridiplantae > Streptophyta > Magnoliopsida > Poales > Poaceae > Poa > Poa pratensis. Next base: position 3,684,335 of record CAMZMU010000035.1, read on the forward strand.
ATTTTATTTTTCTTGTACGAACTGTGATTTTTTTTGTTACGCGTTATGCACAAAGTATGTACAAATCCATAAGTTTGCCGTTATGATGTACTAATTTTCATGTGACGGAAGCAAGATTAAAAAAAAGGAAAAGTTCAAAGGCCAACTCTTTATTAATTTGAAAAGATTCCCTTGCTTGGAAATGCACGAAAAGTTAATAAGATGCCATACTACCCATGGAAAAAGCATCACAACAAATATCCAACCGTGATATTAAAGGCAGAGTGACAGTTCTTGATATATGGTTGTGTTACGTACTTAATCATGCAAACATAACACATGTGTTGGACGAAATTGCTTGATAAGATGTTCCATACGGTCATCTAGAGAAAAGTATTTGTGATTTGCATTTTACACTAAACTCGATATCACGAACGAGTGAGAACTAACAACCATATATGTTACAAACTGGCCATTTCACTGGTGTGAAATACGATATTTGAAAGTCAAATGGGAAGTCATCGACATCATACTTATGACTAAACCTATCTTACTCTCGGCACAATCACTTGTCTTATCTCTTGCCATTACTTATTTTGTCTTGTGACTCTATATTTAAGTGCGTCGATTTTTTAATCATAACTTGATTGATGTTTCTAGAGTGCGTGATTATCTACCTTAGATATAAGTAAACAAGAAATCTTTTAACATATGTGTGTTCACATATACAAATGTGTTTGGGACTATTTTCCATGTAACTCGGTGAAAAAATAATCTAGTAAGCATACCGGTACTTTGGTTTTGATCCCGTGTCCGTGGCACCACCTATATGATTTTAAGAGGAACGTTTAAAGGTGACAATTACAACACGTTTGAAACCACAAATCACGATCCAAATTTGATGCTAACGGATGGGAAGATCGACATTTACACCAGCCATCTAAGGGCCCTACTAGAATAAGTGGAGGAAGAGAATGAACATGAAGAGGAGTGAGAATGCCGTAGCTACTCCTTCTAAAATTAAAAAATGTTAACGATCAAGTACCCATGAAAACTCCCACCTATATATTTATGGTAATGTTCATCTTTATGATGATGAACCTTCTCTTAAGAAATCAGTTGACGTGATCTCATTTTATGATGATTCCTATGATAAATGGAACAACTGTATTCTCGGAGAGGATACAAATGATGGTAGTGATAATATTTCTCCTAATAAATTGTTGATGTCGAGGATGAGTAGTCCTTAGATTTTCTATATGATAATGGTTTATATGATGGTTCTATTTTGCTTGATCCTCCGTGTGTAACGATGATGACAAGTTTAGAGGAGGATAAAATGATGTGTGGTTGTGATGTGCTCTCCTTCAAGAGAGTTCTATTTTATTCTTAAATTCTCCTAGGTTTACTATAGAGGAGAAATATGCTTATGTTGAGAAGTATTTGTGTGGATCACAATTATCTGGTGCTCATGGTACCTCCTGCTTCAATTAACTATGATGTTGAAATTGATCTTGATTGCTACAACTACATTGAGACACGAAAGAACGCCAATATTTACACATGCCAAATGTTTCAAAGTTGCACGCCTTCTATTGGTTCTATTGTTGATTTTGCTTTTAATGTTTTCAACTATTATGTGAGAAGAGGATCTAATGCTGTTTAAAGCTAAAGATTAAATCCAACTGAAATATCAAACAAAATGAGCGGTCATCTTTTCATGGAAGACTAACTTTTGTACTAGTGGTAGACAGACGCCTTGAGTCACCTTATCTGAGTCCACTCTCTCCTAATACAGCCAAATGAGTTTTTTTTTCGCCGGAAAAATGAGTTCAGCCAGCTATGATCCACCTTCTATGATTACACTGTTCCCTAACATCAAAGGCATTCGTTGTTTTGTGTGGAAAAAACAATTTCATTCTAAATGAAGACTCTAATATAGTGATGGATTGCCTATGCTCCAAGGCAGTATGTCAAGACTATCTTGAGAGAAGGTTGAACACTTGAATGGTCTTATAAGAAAACGACATGTGCATGACAATTGGTGAAGGGATTGATAGTGATAGCATGGCTGGCTGCTATCCTTTGACCACAGATTGCTATTCTACACCGAGATTAGCTCTAAGAATGACAAACATAGAGCAATTCTCCATGACCAAACTCATTCAAAACAATATCGATCCAAGAATTGACCACCATTTCAATATGTCTGTTGATGAAATAAGTGACATGGTGGTGCTTGTCAAATGTGTTAGTACTACTTACTACTATTGATCCCGAGAACAATCTGTGCAAGGCAAGAAAAAGGAAACGCTAGCTCTTTGATTACCTGGACGAGTAGTAGTTGAGTTGGATTGGTTGGACTTGGAGGTGGGGCAGAGCTTGCCGTCGGGGCAGACGCACTGGAAGGAGAGTTGAACGAACCTGCACTCCCCGCGCATCCGTCTGCAGGCACCACAGTCTCCCAGCGGAGGCAGCAGCTCCACGAGGAACCCGTCGGCGATCAGCTGCTCGTAGTGCCGACGATCCGGCTCCGTTATTCCTCCACGCACCGGCACGCTCACTGACGTACAGTTCCTCGAAACCCCCGGCGGCAGCGTGCCGCCCCCTTCTCCTTCATCCCAGCGGCCGGAGATGTACGCTCCGACCGTGCGGTCGCCGCACGGCCGCGGCAGCCGGAGCTCGGGAGGCACGGCGCAGCTGTGGAAGAACACGAGGCGACTGTTGGCACGGCTGATGGCGAACGGGAAGAGCGTGAGACTGTCAGACACGTTGAAGTCGGGGATGAGGCAGCCGCGGCCGTCGCCGGCGAAGGCGGCCACCATGGAGTTGTTGGCGTAGAATATTTCAGCGACGCGGAAGAGGCGCTCCCTGAACGTGTTGCTGAGGTAGGCGCGGCTGGCGTCGCAGGCGAGGTCGAAGGGTGTGTAGCCGCAGTAGAGCGGCTGCACGCCGGCGAGGGAGAAGGGGTAGCTGATGGTCAGGTTGCCGCATCGCTCCGGCGCGCAGCTCGCGCTGCCGGCCGTTGCTGGACGCAGCAGCAAGGAGGCGAGCAGGAACAGCATGGGCATGGTCCGGCTCTGCGCGGGCGCGTGCGTAGACTCTCGACTCTGTGCTGTGGACTGCTCACTTCTCACTTGTGAGAGATGAAGAGGCAGCAAGTTTGTCTTCCCATTTGTCTCGTATGTTCATGACTTCCTCAATGGATTGGCCGGTCGCCAAAGCGCCCAACCCAAGTCTAATGGGCACTTCGACAAAGATCAATATTCAGTCGCTAGTGCAAAAGTTTGTCGGGACGAGGTGAGTTCCACGCAAGGGTATCGCGGTCCATTTAACCGGCCAACAAATTAGGAATTCCATTAATATTCATTTCGTTGTTAATTTTGTATCCCTTTAATTATGTTTATCCATCTTTTGTATCTAGTGTTTTAATACTCAATATTTGAGTCATCATGGAAAAACATTACCCTAGAGTTGTCTAAATAACACTAAAATAATGATGTTGGTCAAATAAACATTAGGTAATCGAGAGTGCAATAGCTAGATTATTAATATATTCAATTGCTGACGAGATATGGTCCATTTTCTAACGAGATAGGGTCCATTTTAGAGTTTGGTGCAGGGTACCAGATTTAGCCGGTCCTGGACGTAACAATCATGTTTGGCTTCTTTTATCCTCCTCTCTCTTTATTTATTGTACAATTTTTGCTCCTACTAAGTTCAGTTTCATATGGCTTGCCTTTAAGCTAGGATTATTAGTACATGTTGATTTATTTACGCAAAATCTATTACGTGCGCGCGCTCGATTCTGTCGTTACAGAGTGCTCACCTCTCCGACGCGTCCGATCACGATCGTGCGGCTCGCTCAGGGCGCAGCAACGCGACAACACGGACTGGTCCGTCCAAAATCCCCATTCTCTTCCTCATCTGTGTCTCTATCGCTCCTCATACACAACCAGAGGATTTCGCTGGCGATCCATCGCCCGCTCCGGTCGCCGCACCCTGTCTAGCTTCACGCACCGCCCCCCGGCTTCTCCCGGGAGCCTTTGCCAACCTCCTCTCGCGCTCGCCGCTGGCGTCCCCGCCGTCTTCCTCCTCGCCGTGTTTCGCATCCGGGACGACCTCGAACCTGCCGGAGACAGCGGAGGAGGGGGAGGAGGATAAGGAGGGGTGCTGGTCGAGAATAAGAAGGACGGCCGATGCGAAGATCCATGGCCACGGCAGTGACCAAGTCTTAGTCCTAGGTAACAACATCCTACTAGTCGAGATCGTCCTCCATAGCCTGATGCACATGTACAGAGTTGGTAGACGCAGATAGACTACTTGGAGTAGTATTGTTGATCAAGTTTCATACATTTTCAGAGAGATTTGGATCACACTTAACATGCAGCAGAATGAATCAAAATTGATTGGTTTCGTTTTTGCTGTTGTTGCTAGGATTAGGATCTCCGTTCATTTCTCTATTCCTACAATTGCTAATACATTGTTACTACATACATAATCTAACTAGCAAGTGAATCGGACCTGATAAATATTACCACCCATTCCAGTAGTATGTAACTGTGATTGTCACTACAGCCAGATCCATAGGATTCGGTTGTATTGCCTTTGTTTTGTAAGACACACCTATACTAGCTTACCTCCTCTGATAATTAGTATGCTACTGGATTCTTTTCTCTGACTCTGATAATTGTACTGTGTACTTCTCGTATTTCTTGATCAATCGATTCCATTCTTTTTTGGAGTGATTTGGTGCTTACTCAGCAGCATAATCAAATTTGATTGATTTCTCTTCTTCTCTTTGTTAAAATCAAATTCGTGGCCTTCTCCTTCTTGTTGCCCGTCTCCTCCATGTCAAGCGAAGGCCTTGTGCCTGGTCTTGTCAAAGACGGCGGCTGCATGCAACAGCTCAGAGGAGCTTGTCGTGGAGGAGATAACACTAGTAATTTATTCACCTTCTGGATGTACGTTCTGGTACTAGATCTGTTTCCCTAAGCCGCCCAATGTAGTTTTGTCTCACTTGTAAGTTCCTGTGATTCCTTGTAGTATATGTATTTAGCATGATGTATTTTATTTGGCTTTCTATCGAATCTATACATATAGCAGGGATGTAACTTGTATATATAGCCAAGTTCTTAGATGTAGTTACTGAATATTTCCTACAGATTCAACATATAGCTCTTGAAAGTGTTATATGTACTTTCAGTGAGTATCAACATGTAGTTTTCGCGCGTATGACATGTATTTTTTTAAGAATGACATGTAGTTTAATGATGCACATAATATACCTTTTGCTGGTATGTCTCGAACTTTTTGCTGGCATGTCTAGGATGTATTTTTCAGTTTATCAACACAATGAAATTTATATTGCTCGCTAGTATTTTCCGAACTGTTTTCACGGAAATCTTGGATGTAATTTGGGGTCCTGAACTAAATATTTCTTACCTAGACGCCTAGTAGATTATGAGTTTGTGGGGATGCAGTTTCATTTAGCTTGGGATGTAGTTCCTTTTCGTGAACTGCTTGTTCTTTATACCAATGGTTTATAGTTTCTGATTTTTTCTGCCGTGATATATTTATTAAATTCCGGGATGTATTTTTCAAATAATATATGCCATATGTTACATCTATCTTCTTTGTAATCAAAACCATATCATTAAGTAATTTCCGGCATGTAATTTTTCCTTTTTACTCAACATTTTGGATGTAGTTTTGCAACTAACCAACTGCTTGTAACAAATATACATATATTTGCATCAATGTATTGTATATCTTTGTGGTTTTTGAATATTTTTTGTGCTTTCTATAACTTGGGATCCATCAGGAGTTACATGCAAGGTGGGCGTGTGATAGATGTTGGATCCACACTGTTATTTTGACCTTGTGTTCTCAATGTGCTTGCATCAGCAGTTACAAGGTGTGCATGTTGATGAGATTCCGTACTATCTAAGCAGCATAGATCATTTCTTCTGTTGCAATCAGCAACTCCAGTTGAATCGGTTTCTTTTGTTTTGTGTTGATTATAGTGGTAAATGTAAGAAGCAGCTGCTCATTAGGTAGTCGCCATGGAAAATATAAGTCCCAGGTTTTTCTATCTTTTTCCTCTCTGATCAATCAGAAGATACATGCAACTTGAGGATCAAGTACAAGTTTCCTATTACTACCATTTTTTTCTGGATCATTTTACTGAAAGATACAAGCAACCTGGGGATTCAACATTATTACATTTTTATTTCCTGTTTTTTCGAATATCCTTTTCCTTTTGCATTTACCAGAATATACATGCAACATGGGTGTTTAGCACTAGTTCCTTATTACTTCTATGGTTTTGGATCATTTTTTTTCGTGTATCTTTCGGGAGGTACATGCAACTTGGAGATATAGCACAAGCATCAAACATGTTCGCTTCAAACATGTTCTAGGTTTTAGATCTCGAAATTCTTGTACCATAGTATCAAGAAGTTACATGTGGGATGAGAGAGAGGAGAGGTCCATCTTGATATAGTAACCAGCTGATCGCAGGTAAATCAGTTTTTAGTTTGATCGATGGCGGAGAACTGTGTGAGCAGAACTCTCCGGTCATGAAATTGTGCACCGGCGGAGTAGGGAAGCTGAAGGTGCACGAATGTGTGGGCATGTGGTGTCTTCAAGTGACGACAAAATTTTGCTGCACGCAAATTACCTGCTTGCGGGATGGAGGGAAAGTGAACAGTGAACGTGGGAACAGGACTTTTCTATTTTCGGAACGCACGGGACTGATTGCTTGCGACTTTCCGTTTTGAGGAGGGCACCGCATAAGGAAAAATCGTGCCCGGGCACTGTGTAGCCACGTCCTTTATTTTAATCTTAACGGTTAAAGGTTTGTTGCACTTACTCTGAATTTTAGTTCCTCTCATAAATGAGAGATGTTTCAATGGAAAATACATGTCTGCACCCACGGGCACCTGTCCCCTTTATGAAAAGCAATTGAGAATGTAAATATCTATTATATACTAAAAGCAAAATGAGCTAGTTTTTCGAGACACACGTTAAGCCACATCATCTAAATTAATTTAATAGTTAGATCTAAAATATGTGGCTAAGATTTAACAAGAGTTTTATTGTTACGTAACTAACTAATCCAGTTTGACACGTCCAGCCCAGATCTACCCAACATATAAGATGTGGATCTAAAAAAAATAGACAGTTCAGATTTAATACTTGAAACGTTACACCAGATATTTGTGCATACAAGCATGTACGTGCCAGCATAGTGCACGGCACTGCACGCACAACTTTCGTGAACTTTTCAAGAAAAAAAAAGCTGATTGGACATTAGTTGTGTGTTCATTCTAACTTGGACTCTTTTTTTTTCTTTGAGAATTGTAACTGATCAATCGTGAAAAGCAAGGGAGGGCATACCGATTCTGCCGAAACAAAAAAAAAGCTGGGCCTATCATGTGCTTCTCCAAACTAAAATTGCTGCTTCACGTTACGTGGTCGTGCACGTAACAAAATAGGAAAAAACTACTGTTCACGTTACGTGGTCGTGCACGTAACAAAATAGGAAAAAACTACTTCTGTAGCTAGATCGTGATGGTACATGTATCAGTAATATGTGTAATGTGTGTGCATCAGTTAACTACTTCATGATTTTTTGTGACCATAGAGTGTGATATCGATATACAAATAGGGGTACAGACTGCAGAAAGTTATTTTGGGAAAATATATTTAAAAGTTTATAAAACTTAAAAAAAACGTGCATGTTCTCAATAATATATGTTACAAGTGTGCACAATCCCAATGCAAAATTATTTATATTATGGGATATATAAAAAGTTGGAAATCAGAAACTATACTCAGGTAGTCAGATATGTACATTTGTCTTTTTGTGTAGTTCAAAACGTAAAGTATTTGCATTGAGAAGTTTAAAAAACTTTAAAATAAACGTGCATGTTCTCAATAATATATGGTACAAGTGTGCACAATCCCAATGCAAAATTATTTATATTATGGGATACATAAAAGATGGAAATCAGAAACTATACTCAGGTAGTCAGATATGTACATTTGTCTTTTTGTGTAGTTCAAAACGTAAAGTATTTGCATTGAGATAATGACGCTTGAAGGATATATTATTGCGAACATGCATGATTTTTTCAAAAAATTAAAACTTTTTTTTTGATAGTTTGAAATAGTGAGATCACTGAATCTGGGGAGCACCAAGTCTGCAATGGAGCACTCCACTGCTGTAAGTTTTTTTCGCTGTGAACTCCAGTGATCACACACACACTATCGACAACGATGTCATTTTCCATTCAGAATACAATCTACTTTAGTGAGACATTTCTAGCCATCCAACCACACAGTTTAAGACATCTACATTTCTAATTTTGAGTTGAAAACATACAAGAGTATATGAATGGTCTGAAACCGACTCATCAAAAACAATCTTCTCAAGGCTGCACATCTTAGTGCCATGATACGAAATTTGAAAGTTCCACACCAACATAAGAAACACAGAATCTTCACGACTTTTAGTTTACTTAGAAAAGCATGGCCCCGATTGTCTATTTTGTAAACATTAAGCATCTAAACCATATGGGCACATCACATTGATTAAATAGCGAACAAAAGAATAAAGAAGTTTTTTCTCAAGTTAATTATTACATGAAAATCGTAGTAAAATTTGAAATAAAGAGAGATATCAGAAATTCCTATAAAACTAGCAGGCTTCCGGTTGTTGATTTGTTGGACTTTTTAATCTTATTTGTAGACCCTAAGTAATTCATATTTGTAAGTATCACCACCAATACATTATATTGGTAAATATTTTAAAACAGTAATATTTAAGAAATACATGCCACAAATTAGGGGTCACATAGGATGCATACCTAGAACCAACAACGATCACAGAATATATGATGGCGGCGCATACGAAGTGACAAAAGGAATGAAGAGTAGTTGTGATGAGAGGCTAAGTATGACCTAGGGTTAATATATGTCTGACATGGAAGCCTACTGAATATCACAATTGCATGTTTATAACTATCGAGGGTGTTGAAATGTTGTAATTAGTAAAAGATCCCTTCTAGCCATCCAAGCACACATGTGGTCTCTAAGAAATATACATTTTAAATTCTAATTTCAAAACATAAAAGGTATGAATGATGAATTTTGCGTACAATAGTCTGTTTGTATACTCCAAATAATATTTCTGAAAAAACTATATGTATACAAAATAACAACCATTTTTCATCACAATTGTATTAATTACTGCACCTAAGTAAAATAAGTTCGATAAAAGATCACGGTAACATAAGCTAGGCGTTGACCTGCCCTTATTGTTATTTAGCCACAACAGGAAGACTTTCGTAAGTATATATATATATAGGAAAATGGTTCTGTACTCCTAGGCATATGTACTCTCACGTTCAATATACCACATAGGTGAATCATATATACCTCTTTATCATTTTTAATATACTTCATTATTTAATAGTAGATACCCCAAAGTGAGTTACATGAAAATTTTCGTTTGAATCTATATATTTTATATTATTTGCACATATACTGCTTTTTTTACGTAATAAGGGTATATAAAAAATTTGAGGAGTATGGTGATAGTTTTTTTCATACTATTTGAATTGAGGTATCTTAAAATAATTAATGAGGTATATAAAAAAATATAAAGAGGTATAATACCCTCATATGTGAGGTATATTGAGTATGGGAGTATGTACACCCAGGAGTATATAATAGGAGTATATAGGAATATATATATATATATATATATATATATATAATGCCACCATTAACTCTCACCTATTGATGAGACACCATATAAATATTTAATTATGTTTACTTATTTACATGAAGCATAAATGACAACTATATGTGTTTATAAAATGACACAATAATTCGTGGTCCAAAAAATTAAAAAATATTTACCATATCATTTAAGTCGACGTTAGAGGCACACTATTTATTCTCACATAATGTGATATCCATAACATAATTTCATTTCTCATAAATGTTTTAACATACTAAAGTCGATGAACTCACAATTATTTTTGGTAATTTAACAAAAATATGAAGACTTTTATAACTATATATAATATTGATATTCTACTGCACCATGTAAATAAATTTATGTTTAATAACCTAATATCAGACACAAATAACACATATGTGTGTTTAGGGAAATGATGTCATAATCCTTAGCCTGGAAATTACTGTTGATTAGAGATACTACATACCTACATATGTCATATCTAAATTTGTGGTGGTGGTGGTAGAGATGTATGAGTTCTTAGGACATAATATGATAGCAGATTAAAATAAATTTAATTCCTTAGATCTTTCAACATGCTAAAGACGATGCCCTAGCATTTGCGAGGTCCACCTTGCTAGTTTTTCCAATAATATTTGCAATCTACCTTTTTTTTGCCTTTCAATGTTCAAAAAATAAAATATGTCTAGTGAAAAGCGTTTTCAGCACCGAAATACCAAGCTTCTCAGTAACCAGAAAGCAGCAACCACAGAATATCACTGCTATTGATCTGTCATACGACTGTTCGTTGCCAATGTTCTTATATCTACTACTCCCTCCGTTCCAAATTAGTTAACTTATATTTACACAAATATGGATGTATCTATACTTGTTTTGTGTCTAGATACATCTGTTTCTAAACAAATTGTATCTATACTTGTTTTGTGTCTAGATACATCTGTTTCTAAACAAATGTGTGTACGGGAGTACTTCCGTATCTAAAACCAGGAAACCAGTTATTTGAGAATGGAAAATCCATACCTTACTAAACAGGAAGTGCCATTTCCTTGATTCTCACAACAAAACGAAACTTGCAAACACTCATGCACAATCAACATGCACGGGGTAGGAGTTTGCTAATTAATCACAGCACTTTTCTCTAGTCGGAACGGTTTATTTCTTTTTTATTCTTGTACAATCTGGAACACCATCGATCACCCAAGTACAATTGAAAGACGACACAACGACATACACTGACTCCACAACAACGACACAACTGTTGCAGATCAAGAGTCCACTCTCCACTCGCACAAACATGGACGAAGCTGGTACCGACCGAGACGCACTCAGCCGGAGATGTCGATGGCCTTCACCTCGGGCTTCTTCACCTCGGTCTTGGGCACGGTGACCGTAAGCACGCCATTCTCCAGCCCAGCCTTGACCTCCTCCACCTTGGCGTTCTCCGGCAGGCGGAAGCGCCTGACGAACTTGCCGCTGCTGCGCTCCACGCGATGCCACTTGTCGTTCTTGTCCTCCTTCTCCTTAGTGCGCTCGCCGCTGACGACGAGTACGTTGCCGTCCTCCACCTCCACCTTGACCTCCTCCTTCTTCACGCCGGGGAGGTCCGCCTTGAAGACGTGCGCCTCCGGCGTCTCCTTCCAGTCCACGCGGGCGCTGGCGAACGCGGCCGTGTCGCTGTTGCCGGAGACTGCCGGGACGATGGAGCGGAAGGCGTCGAAGGGGTCGGCCCAGAGGTCGGCGAAGGGGTCGAACACGTTGCTCCGCCTCACGATCGACATTGTTTTTGGTGTTGCTTCGGTTTCTCCGGGGAAGATGTGATTGCAAGTGCCTGATCTGAATCGAATGCGATGCTCTGTGGCGCGATCTCTCTGTTGGGTTCAGCTCAAGTGCGAGGCCGTCTATTTATAGGCTGGTCAAGGAGCATGCTTCAGTTTCCTTCTAGAAAGAGCCTTCACATTCTTCATGTTTCCTTCACATTCCAGACTCGTCTCCGTGGTGCTCGAATTGTGCAGCGAAAATGAAGGAGAAGGCCCACTCACAACAGCAGGCTGGAGAGTGCTCTAGAACGCCGTAGACCCTTCCTCGGCCGAAAACAAAAAACAGTGAGAAGTTAAAAGCTGAGCTGGAAACGCCCCTCGTCCACTGGACACCGAGAGAACTCGGGATGCCTCAAGAGCGGTAGTACTCGATCCCTTGATTATATCATGGGTCAGAGCATCTCTGCCGGAGCCCTCGAATTTGGCCTCCAAACTGTCTGCGGACGTGTCCACGCGTCCACGGTCAGTGATCGAACAGCCTCTATAGTTGGTGCTCTACAATCATGAACCTTATATTTCTCTCTCCAAATCCATGCATTACATGCAACTACGTTCTTTGCATACGTATGATCTATCTAGTGCACAAAGATATGTCATACATGGCAAATATAATTATAACTAAAATAGCTATATCTCCCAATGCATAGTGGGGATGCATTTCCTTCTCTATGGCATGTTTTTTGTATTTCTTCGTCTTCTTCATCTCCTTATCCATCTTGTTTTCGTAATCATCAACAATGTCCGCGAGTTGCAACTCCATATTCATCTTCTTTTCTTCTATCATTTTCTTCTCTTATTCTATCACTTTCTTCTCTTCTTCAATCTTCTTCTCTTCTTTCATCTTGTTCTTCTTTTCTTCAATCCTCTTTATTTTCTCCTTCAACTTCCGGTTAGTAGCATGAACTTATTCAAATTTATCTTCAATCTTCTTTTTTTCCTCTATTGTGAAGTTTAAATCCTTCAAAATGAGCATCTTCCCTCGGAGGGAGTCGTTCAACTCGGATATCACACCACGGATATTGCAACTACATGTTTGTGAACAATGTTCAAAAAATCGGCCGATATGCCGATTAATCGGCCGATTTATCATGAATCATGGGGTGGTCGATAAGATTATAGTATATCGACCGAGTTTATCGCTGACGCTGATTTTTTGGTCTGACAGGCGATTTTTGCCACTTATCGGCGATTTATCGGCCTAACAGCCGATTTCTAGGATGATAGTTTTGTAAAACTTTACATTAGCACGAATTTATCCCATTTTGTTGATTCGACGGAAAGGAATCAATGTTACAGTTATATCCAATACTCCAATGTAATTTTTTGCATGGCATATTTTAGAATTTTTAGTGCCAAAATTTGGCATTTACAAAAAAACTAGCCGATAAATAGGCGACCAATAAAATCGATTAATCGGCCGATAAGTGATTAATCTCTAATCTGAGACCAACCGAGCAGTAAACGATAAGCGATATCTTGAACATTGTTTGTGAATCCTACATTTCAACAAAATACAACTCAAATCCGACACTCACAAGGCACAACTTTGGACTCAAAATGTGGGTAAAAGCTCGTACATACCGAATCGGATGAGGTGTTCTCCTCGTATAGCGGGTAGGAGCCGACCGAGTCCTCCTTTTCCCAGGAAACCATGGTCTCGGCCGAGAAGCCGGGGAAGATCGACGGATTCTTCCGGGAGAGGCGGAGGTGGCGGCGGAAATGGTATGCCAAATGCGCCCAGATCCGTCGAGATGCGGCCGCAACGGATCTATGCTACGAGCCAAATACAGTCGGAGTAACTGCAGACAATGGCGGGTGCGTGTGGAGAGCTAAACGGTGGCGCGGGGCCGCCGGAGCTAGCTAGAGTGACGGACCTAGAAGAAGGATGAGCCGGCATAGTTTGCAAAATATCTACCGGCCGGGGAAGGTTTCCGTCCGATTTATGGTGCGGATGGGTAGGTCCAAGCTGTCAGCGACAAGGGGGCGGACGCATCCGGGCGGCCCCAAACCCACCCCAGATATGGGCTGGGTTTGGGGGTGTGCCGGACCGCCCGGGCGTTTGGGCTGACTATGGAGGGAGCCGTTGGGTGGCGGTTTTTGGCCCAAAAGCCGTCCGGACTGTCCGCCCGGACGTTTGGGCTGGCTTTGGGGGCTCCGGTTGGAGATGCTCTCACCTTCCAATTAATCAGCTATTTATATACAACAAAGGGATCAGACAACAGAGACAGATTCATGTGGCGAAGTGGGCTTCAGACTGAGAATAAGAGCCCCCGAATAAGTACCCTAGATATCCTAGGAAAGTTGGGTATCTTCTTCCATAGCATATAGTGCTAGAGTATTTAGGTAATCATGATTATTATGCTAGTTTAGGATATAATTTGTATTTGTTTTCCTACAGTCCTAACTTGATTTATACTTTCAAGGTGATTCATGTACACTTATAAATACTCTCGGCGCGAGAGGCTTAATAATACACCCAACGTCAATATTCATACTCTTTCACGATATTGGCTGCATGATTCATGTATACTTATAAATACTCTCGACGCGAGACCTAATTATGCATCCAACATATTAGCTCAATATTCATACTCTTTCACGATATCGGCTGCATGATTTAGGCCTAGTCCCTAACATACTTTTGCACTGGGACGTATCCGGGCAGATCAGCCTCCATGATCTCCGTCGGGAGGTAAATCCGCAGCTAGAGTTCATCTGCGCATCAATTGATCGGCTTTCCGAGTCTTTTTCCTCATCTCCAGATCGTTTTTCTCTCCGTTAGTCGGTTGCTCGACTGATTTTATTTGGGTTCGCCAATCATGAATTGAGTTGCATCGCTCGCAGCCAGTCACTCGCGTGTGCCTCTACTCTAACATCAACATCGACAGCCCCTTGACGGGCTGCCGCAACTCCTCAGAAGGATGTATTTTGTTGTTAGGTGGCACTTGATCATATAACCTTAAAATTTAGTCTAGCTTGTGTAAATATGGGTTTAGACATTTTCTTCCCCGAGTGACTGAAATATCGAGTTAGAAAAATTAAAAATACATACATCATCATTGAAAAAACTTTGCATAACTCTGAGGGCCCCCATTGTTTGTATATACCAGAATTTTGATCATGTGTATTTATTTGGTTAATGAGTAAACAAACCCAGATGTTTTAACATAAAGATCAAGAAAAGCGACACGCTGTGGGGAAAGTACATTACATAATGCGACTACGAAATTTGATACCAACGCACAAAAATGCATGAAACGTGGCACACACTCGAAATCTCACTGGAGCAATTGATACTTATCCGTGATCATGGATGTGCTTTATTAACATGAGATCTCGATGGACTTCATCCCGGGCTTCCTGGCATTGGTCTTGGGCACGTTGACGGTAAGCAGATTTTTCTCCACTCTAGTCTTCGCCATCTTCACCTTGCATTGGCGTTCTCTAGCAAGTGCCTCACAAACTTTTCACTGGTACATTCCACACGGTGCCACCTATCTTTCATGCCCTTCTTTTCTTTGGTGCGGTCACTGCTTAGAGCAGCTTGTTCAACCATGCCGCTGACCTTTGGGCCTACCCATTCAGCGCCTTCCACTCCATCGTACCAGTCTCCGTCAACATCGAGACGACAGTGTTCACGAATGCTAACATCGACATGAAGGACACCCTGAGGTGTACATATTCATAACTTATATACCTCCATTGGGTCATGGTTGAGGGCAGCAACATGCCTGCTATCAGCGGCGAGTGGGGTAGGCCGAAAATCATTTTAACGTGCTAAGGTTACAACCACAAAACCATCTCAAATAAATTTCAAGACATTCGAACGACTTCTCAGAATATCCTAAACCAGCCCAAATTTTTTAGAACTTATGCAGTATACTAATGTTTGTTTTTTTCTATTTCAATGAGAAGAATGTGTGGATAGATGCTTGGAATTGTCCATCCTAGACTAGTTCTCAATTAAGAACCATGTATATTCACATGTATCATTTTCTGGTATTATCAATGAGACAGATCCTCGTTTGCAAGAGTGTAGCTTAGGATTTAAGACAAAACTTAGTGGTCTATATTCAAGAAGAGAAGTGCATTTGGATGGACAAAATATAGAATTGTTCATCTGGAAATCAATTTCGGTTGTAATTCAAAATTCATGGTCAATATATTCATTTCTAGAGTATCATTTTCTTGTATTTTCTTTATGCCAAATCCTCATTTGCAAGTGCCATAGCGTTTCAGTCAAGGCAAAACTTGACAAGGCTCTGAATTATTTCTCTCGGTCATTAACATCGACAATCACCACCAATACATATATTTGACCCATATTTCAATTCATTATAAAATTTGAAACATATGATGCACTTTTTAGCAAAGTAATACACATAAATTTTAAGCGCCCTATTCAAACAAGTTCAAAATGATAGTATGCATCTATTTGAAGTCTCCGCTATAAAAAATGGTTTTTGAAGTAGGACAATATCGATATAAAAATATATCATGTCACTCATGACCAGTCGACCAGCATTTGGTTCTTGTCGCTTTCGAGCTCAGCGTTTAGCCCAAGAAGGGCCTACTGCGTTCTAGAGCCCTCTCCTCCTTTCTGTCATCCTGGGCCTTCTACTCAAACTTTTGGTCGCCTGAAATTCTAGCACCATGGAGAGTTGGAGACTAGTCGATCTGGAATGGACTGGTAGTGTGAGGGTCATTTCGAGAAGAAAGACCCAGAGAAATCGACGTGCCTCATGATCGCACATCCCTGCATGCTCCTTGACGAGTCCATCTATAAATGGACTGCCTCGCACTTGAGCTGAGACCAACAGAGAAGATCGCGAATTCAAACAGAGCATATAGCGATTCAAATCATACACTCTCAATCGATTTCTCCACGCAGAAACTCGAAGCCGCCAATGTCGATGGTTAGGCGCTGCCCCTTCGCCGACCTCTTGGTCGACCCATTCAACGCCTTCTGCTCCATCGTCCCGGCCATCTCCGACAACAACAACACCGACGCCTTTGTGAATGCTCGAATGGACTGGAAGGAGACCGCTGAGGCCCACGTCTTCAAGGCGGACATCCCCGGCGTGAAGAAGGAGGACGTCAAGGTGGAGGTGGAGGATGGCAACGTGCTCGTCGTCAGCGGCGAGCGCAGAAAGGAGAAGGAGGACAAGAACGACAAGTGGCACCACGTCGAGCGCAGCAGCGGCAAGTTCGTGAGGCGCTTCTGCCTGCCGGAGAACGCCAATGTGGAGGAGGTGAAGGCCGGGCTGGAGGACGGCGTGCTCACGGTTACGGTGCCCAAGGCCCAGGTCAAGAAGCCGGAGGTGAAGGCCATCGAGATCGCCGGCTAAGTGCCTGTGTCCATCGGACCAGCTTGGTATCTGTCTGTGCAACAGCTGTTTCAGTGTTCTCGTGGAGTCGTGTGTAGTTGTGAATCGAACTCTTGTGTGTCTTTTTTTCTCAGTTGTACAGGTGTGGCTATGTTCCAGTTTGCCGAAGAATAAATAAGAAATAAGTCGTTAAGAATTTAGCTCGGTGCAGAATTTGCAAAATTTACCTTGTGTACGAGCGTTTTCGAGTTCGGATTGTGAGAATAAGAACATGGCATCATGTGCTTCAGCCTCGAATAAGTGGATATAGCTACGCAAGCTCATGGTTGCAAAGGTTGCATTGACTACAATTTTGCCACCCCTGTCTCTCAAGCCTATCCGACGTCCACACTCGGTTTTTGAGGATCAACCACGAAAAGATTTTGCATTTGGAAGACGCCCATGGTTTCCAAACCTAGGAAGGCATCTTGGAGGATGTATGGCCCAGAAATTACATGTTGTAAGCTGAAGATGACGAATATTTTTCATCCTTCGTGAGCTTCCAAGTAATTTTGTCCGGTGTTTTCGGATCAAGTTGGACGTCATGAACCGCTCTCCAAAGGGAGATAAATTGGGATATATGATCAACAGAGAGCAACTTTTGAGTATTTATTTTGTTGATCCAAAAGTCATTCTCCAAACCCTTGTGAACCGTAAAAAAATTCCTCTTGGAGATGTCGAAGATTAGAGGGGCCAAATCCTTGGGCCGCATCCCATCACGCCAAGGGGAACTCCAAAAACTAGCCTTGTCACCACTTCTTACCTCCACTTTAGTTGCCGCGGCAAACAAGTGGACGGTCATTCGGGGGGCAAGATTGCCAAGACCAACCCATGGCTTGGGTTCCTCCTCCCATTGAAGCCCAAGCCATTGAAGACGAAGGGCCGCGGCAAACTTTTTAGATTGAGAATTCCAAGCCCGCCCAAACTTTTTGGCTTACGCACTTGCTCCTTGTGAGAATAAAAGTATTGGCTCCAGCCAGGAATAAGTGGATAGCTATGCAAGTTCCTGTCAGTTTTGAGATAAGAGCATGGTATCATGGCTAATTAACCTTGCAGCCTTGCCTTCGCCCTTACGATAAAGGGCAACGATAGCCCCCTCAGCCGGAGGGACGTCACAGTATTATTCATCAGATTTGTCAAAACAAAGGAAAAAATCACAAAATTTCGAAAATACGACTTATTTTTGTTTTTTGAAAACACCATTCAGCAAAAGAAATACCTGTATGCAAAAAATATACATTTAGTCTTAGAAACAACTGAAAATAAAGCATCGTGTGTAGTAGGAAGCAAACACTTACAGAATAAATACATCATTTGCAACGGACAACGAGTGACATCGTGGTATATCGTATGTATGTCGGCAACACAAGAAACAAAGTTCAAGCATGTCCTGACGAAAGTATGCAATATCAGAAATTTTAAAATCATTAACATGTCTACTGAAGTACTGACTTCTGCCAAATCAGGCTCGCCAACCGTCACCGGATCTGACGACCTCAGACTCATTCCACGCAATCAGGACAGTTTCCCAAAAACTCACAGCCTCTGAGGTTTGAATGTCCACCCATTGAGTTCTGCCATGGCGTGCGAGCTAGCCCATGACCACCATGGATGAAGAGGGAGAACTAGGGTAGAATCTAGAAAAAAAAATGAGATATGGAATAGGGACGAGCAGCTGTAAGAAGATCCGGGGAGCATCACGCCACGTGGAGCGCGACCAGAACAAGGGCAGGCCTATGAAGTTTTTGGATTAGGGGAAATTTTTAGTGATGAACATAATTTTCTTCGAGGAACAAACACATTCTTTTAAAGTTTCAAATATGAGTGGGGGCCTATTTCCCTCCCACGCTCTATTTCGGTCCGCCTCGAAGCAGCAAAGAAATTGACGAGGGAGGCATTTGAAGTGGTGACATTACAGTCTAAGAGGAAATAATATTTTGGCGTGAGAAGCATACACTTACGCAATTAATTATAAAGTGTTATTTTGGGTCCAAAAGAATATAAAGTGCCGCATAGGCCACACTACGGGAAAATGACTCTCCGCCGAGTGGTCAAAAGACTCGGCGAAGGCCTGAATCCAGCTCCGCGACGCCATCACCGAGTATGGAACTCGGCGAAATAGACTCGGCAAAATTCGCCTCGGCGAAGAGGCTTCGCCGAGTGCTTTTTGTCGGGGGGATTCGGCGACGTCTTCGCCGAGTGTCTTTATACCCCACTCGGCGAAGAAAAGGTGATCCAGCCCGTCCATTGTCAGATGTGTGTCAGACGAGTGTCAGTCCTTCGCCGAGTCCGAGGATAGGAAACTCGGCGAAGACATGGTGCACAACCGCGCGACACGTGTCCAGAAAGGGACGGCTCGGTAAAGAATTTCGCCGAGAGGTCGTCTTCGCCGAGTGCCAGCCTTGCTCTTCGCCGAGCCGCAGAGTCGCCGAGTGCCGCGTTCGCCGAGTTCGATCTTCGCCGGGTGCGGCTTCGCCGAGTGCCGGCGCTCACCATGTGCTCGGCAAAGGTGGACCAAATGGTCACCTGGGGAAATCTTCGCCGAGTGCCATGCTCGGCACAGTAGCCATCTCGGCGAAGCACGTTCCCAGGTGACCCTTTTGGCACCTGGAGCACCTCTTCGCCGAGTGCCAGACTCGGCAAAGGCAGGTTCGCCGAGTGCCATACTCGGCGAAGGAGATAAATTTTGCCAGAATTTTCCTGCTTTTTGAAAATCCCTGCGTTTGAAACACAATATATATATATATATATCAAATATATCACTAGATCACACACAGTACATCCAGAACATTGAAAGGAGACATATAGCAAAATATAGCACATATACTCCGAAAGTTGACAAAATAGATTCCGATAGTTCACAAAATATACTCCACAAGTTCAAAAGGACACAAACAAGTCCAAATACATGTCACCAGTTCACAGCTAGCATAAAATGGCACAAGTTCGGAGCTAGCACAAGTCCACGAGTCCACTAGTCACCGAAGGCCTCGTCTATGCAATCCTACAAGTTTGAAAACTATAAGCATTTGTTTCAAAACATGTGTATGCAAGTATTGACATATAGATATTAGAGTGTGGGTGTGCATGGGATGTAGAGTGTGTGTGTATTGAGATATTTATATTTGGGACCTTGATCTTACCTAGAGTCACTCGGGCCTGTTGGAGGTCGATGGCGCCGATGTTGGGCTTGCTCCTCCGTCTACACCATTCTCTATGTCTCCACCATTTCCTCCTTCACCATCCGCGGGAGTGTGGGATCCAGCCGATCGATTGTCCTATGAAGATTTGCATTAGACGAATAAGCAAGAAAAGATGAATTGTTACCGAGCTAGTTTCAAGACAACTTACCAAGAGGAGGGGGGCTAGTGGAGGAAGAGGAGGAAGCGACGGATTCGCGGGCAACCTCTGCATACCGAAGACGAGTTTAAGTTTGCAAAGTTCAAGCACATGGCTTAGTTGAAAGAAAAAGTTAATGCACTTACTGCCACTACCGCCTGGAGGTATGTCTGCATTTGCACCACCTTCTCATCTGTTGCCTGCACCCTCTGTTCTGTTGCCTGCGCCCTCGCAGTAGCCTCCGTCGCGGCGGTCCTAGCCTTCTCAAGTTCGGCCTACGGGATTGCAACCATGTAAGAAGCGGTCATCGCAATGGAAACATGTAGAATAGTGGAAAAGAAGGTTCAAAAACGACATACATACCTCCAATGCAGCCAACCTTCCAAGTCCGACCCTTGGGCGGCGCTCGATCTCGGGCGCTGAGCTCGTACGGCGAGCACGCATCTCGGCAAGTGATCCACCAGTGCCCGAAGACTCGAAGCAAGCACCGCCAATATAAGGCCGGCCATTCAGCTTACCTTGTCCCGCGCACATAGCAACCATGGGGTCGAACGGAGCGATCAAAGGATCGGAAGTTTCACCGTGGATCTCCTTGAACTTGGAGCAGTAGTTAACCGTCTGATTCCCCGCGGTGGTGCTGATCCACTGATCTTCCAAGGGTTTATTCGGTTCCAGTACCTTTGGCCTCCGGGTCTCAATGAATGCTTGCATCTTAGTCAATTTCTGGCCCTCCTTTTTCTCCTACAATTAAATGACATCAAAAGGAAACATACAATTGAGGTCAGGTGGAAATATAAAAAGAATAGCACATAAATAAAAACTTGTATGGAAAGAACAAATATAATTTCTTACTTTGTGTGCAATAACGCCGTCGAGTGAGAGGGGGCCTTGACGGTGGGTTCCGCCTACCAGCTTCCGCCGATCCGATGCCTCGTCGTGCTGCCTCCGGAACGCATCCGACACCCACTTGTCTACAATCTTCTTGTAGGAAGGCTTCTGGGCGGCTAGCCACTGAGGAATCACCTATTTAACACAAGAAAGATCCATATGAGTAGAATTTTTTATCAGTCATGTGGAGAATAATAGGAAAATATATGTGGCTACCTTCATGTACTGGGCTTTCGACAAGTGTATGGGCCTGGCATCCTTTTTGGTGACCACCCTATGCATCTGCTCTGCATAGAACTGGACAACACAGCCAACACGTGCCTCGTAAAGCTGGTCGGGGATGAGCTTCTTCGCCATTTTAATCAACACCTGCTTCGCCGCCTCCTCTTTACCTTCACCTTCGACAAGTGTGAAGTAATCCTAGAATCATTGAGCATTAGGACAAAGGAATTAACACGATGAAGTCCAAACTCTTGGTATTAAGTAGTAAAGTTCTAAAAATTTCTTACCCAGAACTCAGTGATGAGCCGATTGCATCGAAGGTGGAGTCCGGAACCATCGTGAAATGGGCCCAAGACCAAGCAGGCACCCTTTGACCAGTGGCGATTCCATCTTTCTTGAGGTCGATCAAGCCAGGGTAAAGCTGCTTGATAAGACGGCCAAGGACGCCTGAAGGTAAGCGTTTCTTTGTTGAGGCCACCACATTGAATGTCCTACACATACCGAAATCAAAAGTCAGAATGCTTGTGATGAAAAGGTAAATAAACTAGAAGGTAACAAAAGTCAGAATGCTTGTGACAAAAGTCAGAATGCTTGTGATTCCACCACTTACCCATCTCCGCCGACATCAAGAAGGCCATTGCACTCACGAGCTGGCATCTTGGAAAGACCTCGCAAGTAGGGCTTACGGTCGCGCAAAATGCCGATCAACGGAAGTGGATGAGCTGTCAACAGATCCTCATCCGCCACGGCATCCTCATCCTCATCCTCCTCACTCTCCTGGGGCAGCTCCTCGTCCTCTGATTCCTTCGAGCGCCGGTCCTCCGCACTCTCCTGGGGCAGCTCCTCCTCCTCTGACTCCTCCTCCACCTCGGGCTCCCCGGGCCGCTCCTCCTCCTCAGACTCGGAAGACGAAGCTGCAGGCACAGGACTACTCAAGCGAGCCCGAGGGGCCTTACCCCCGCGCGCATGGGTGGTTGTCGAGGGTCTGCTACGCCGTGCGGAAGAGTCCTTCGCAGCCGAGCGGTGACGCTTTCTTCCAATCATCTTGGAAGTCCCATCAGCAGCCTGCGCGTATAGGTTAGAAACAGTCCCAACCTTGAGAGGCCGCTTCTCCTTGGCGACACTCTTCCTCGCCACGAGTTGCTTCTCCTTCGCGACACTCTTCCTCGCCGCGAGCTGCTTCTCCTTCACGCCCGGCTTCTCCTTCCCCTTCCCCCCAGCCATGTCTCAATCACCTGTCATCACGAAGAATGTGTTGATTAGTACAAGTAAAAACACAATAGTAATAAATAGGCTTAAAGAAAACTCATAAGAAGAATTTGCAATATTTTGAATAAGCTTAAACAACATATATATCAACATAAGAAGCATGTCAAAACTCATATTAATGCAACAAAAAAAAATTAAGGAGTGGCATACAAAATATTACATCACAAATATTACAAGTTCAGGAGTGGCATACAAATGGTTCATACAAAATATTACATCACAAATATTACAAGTTCAGGAGTGGCATGCAAATGGTTATACAAGTACAAAGCTTCAGAAGCCATTGTCTACATTGTTTGGATCATAACTTGGAACGGGAGACGCCTAGGGTTACGCGACTGGTTTGGTGAGCTACAAAATAATGAAACCTAGCAAGAGAGGCGGAAGTTCATTACCCTCGAAGCGTGATCGAGGAAAATATACGGGCAGCTAGCTCCTGCCCGACCCTGCCCTACAACGACGCTCCCGTCGTCAACCTCGCTGCATACCCTGCACACATTATCACAAATACAATTAATAACTAACAAATAACAATGACTAATTAAGCAAAATATTTACTAACCCTAACAAGCAACTCTCCTAACTAATTAACAACTAATCCTAAACAGAATCAACCACTAAACTAACTAACTAAACTAACTAACCACTAAACTAACTAACTACTAAACTAACTAAACAAAATCAACCACTAAACTAACTAACCACTAAACTAACTATCTACCAGTACCAATTTCAACAAAAAAAATACTAACCTTCGAGGGGGATAAGTGTGGTTTGTGAAGCCGGTCACACCTCGGAGTATCATGTTGGCTCTTGAAGCCTCCCACCACACTCTAACACATATTATATGGCACCACCTAGTTTTTGGTGTGGTTCCGACGCTCCGCGGCCCCCGGTTCCATCGAAACCCCCCAACAGTTGACCGGAAGTCAACCGTGTCGTCTACCCCTTCCACGGGCGTCGAAAGGGGGTAGCTCCAAGGGCTTTTATACTAGGTTGTGTTAGGGTGGGCCATGTGAACATAAAGAACCCAACTTGGGCACATGTTATCACATGATTCCATCCGTTGCACCCGAAATGGGAGTTTCCACCTAGAAGAGCATAACCTTCGAGGGGGATAAGTGTGGTTTGTGAAGCCGGTCACACCTCGGAGTATCATGTTGGCTCTTGAAGCCTCCCACCACACTCTAACACATATTATATGGCACCACCTAGTTTTTGGTGTGGTTCCGACGCTTCGCGGCCCCCGGTTCCGTCGAAACACCCCCACAGTTGACCGGAAGTCAACCGTGGCGTCTACCCCTTCCACGGGCGTCGAAAGGGGGTAGATCCAAGGGCTTTTATACTTGGTTGTGTTAGGGTGGGCCATGTGAACATAAAGAACCCAACTTGGGCACATGTTATCACATGATTCCATCCGTTGCACCCGAAATGGGAGTTTCCACCTAGAAGTGCATAACGTTCGAGGGGGATAAGTGTGGTTTGTGAAGCCGGTCACACCTCGGAGTATCATGTTGGCTCTTGAAGCATCCCACCAGACTCTAGCACATATTATATGGCACCACCTAGTTTTTGGTGTGGTTCCGACGCTCTGCAGCCCCCGGTTCAGTCGAAACACCCCCACAGTTGACCAGAAGTCAACCGTGTCGTCTACCCCTTCCACGGGCGTCGAAATGGGGTAGCTACAATGACTTTTCTCCTTGGTTGTGTTTGGTTAGGTCATATGAACATTTGGAACCCAGTTTGGCCCCATGTTTTCACATGGTTCCACCCGTTGCACCCGAAATGGGAGTTTACGCCTAGAAGAAATGGGTTATATCACATGTGAGTTTTCTTTTTTCTTTTCTGTTAATTAATTGCATGACGGCCGGTGAAACAAGCGTGGTAGGTGGTTGTCGGTGGAGTGGATAAGAACACATGCTATGTGCTGACGAGAATAAATTGAATTATAAAACACACATATATATTTAATCTCAAAGACATATTTTATTTAACATGAACAAATAACTCTAGTACATTTTGGCAAACGAACATAATTGACTAACAAACAAAGAAAAAAATTACAACAGTCACGAACAACAAAAATAATTAACACCTACGATCTTCTCATCAGTTATCTTCTCCTCCGGCCGATCCCATGCCAGATGGCCCTCCGAAGCAGTGGCCTCTTGTCCTGAAGAACGGACCGGGTCGACTACCTGCTCCACATGGATTCGGATAGTATGAACCAGTGACTGCTTCGTCGTGGTTGAGTAGGGGTCGTCAAACTCAGACAGTGGAAGCTCAGGCTCTGGCACCTCCACATCGTAGACGGTAGGAACTTCTGATGGGTTCTTCATCCACGCCATCACACTCAGGTACCAGCTATCCTCCGGCTTGAGCATTTCCACAAGCTGCCCACCTAGCCTGTTGATGAACTGGTTCACGGCTTGGGGCTCCCACACCTCCCGTGGGAACCTCTCAAACTTCAGCTTCGTTAGGTACGGCAACTCCGATGCCCGCCCTCCATGCCCACGATGCCAGCGGCTCATCGCGAGCGTCTCGCCGTTGACGACGAGGCCGGGGGAGGCATGGAGGACACGAGTGCAGTCCTCGCTCAAGCGGAAGCGCACGAAGAAGTCGAATGGCGGAGCGCAAACCTCCACCTTGACGTTGCGGCGGTTCACAACGCACTGCACCACCACCGCCCCCACGACCGTCTCCGGCGACACCGGTGGCCGGCTACCTCCCACCGTCGCCATGAGTGCGCGCCCGCTCCACTTCTCCTCCAGCTTGACCATGCCGGGAGTGCGAGACAACACGCAGTGCCCGCGCTCGGGTGTTCAGACTCACCAGAACTCCACATCGATCTCCTTCAGAGATTGACGCTGAAACAAAACACCCGGTTTCCCCTAGCTACTGCCCTACAGTGATTCACGCTCGAATGCCTTGGATTCACTGTAGGACGTAGCTAGGGAGACCGAATGTTTTGTGTTTGAGCATGAGTGAGTAACCTGTCTGAGAAGTGACCTATTTATAGGCGTCGCTAGGGCTGAAAACTGGCGCCAAAACGAGACGCAAAAGTGGTGAAAAGAGCGGGAAAAACGCAATATTTGCCGAGAGGGACACTCGGCGAAATGAACCACTCGGCGAAGTTTTGGCGCGAAACTAAATTATTTTTCCCGACCACCTTCTTCGCCGAGAGAAACACTCGGCGAAGACAACAACCCGGCGAAGTCACAGTGAGTCTACGCTACGCGTGAGGTGGCTGGGGCAGTCACAGTGAGTCTACGCTACGCAGTGAGGTTGCAGGTTCGACTCCCGGACGGTCCAGTGCGCTTAACAAACCGGTGGAGCCTCCGGTTCCGGTTTATCCAGTTCAATCGGCGGCCCGGTCCGGTTTTTAAAACTATGTATTACCATGAATACTAATCTTGCATGCGTTCAGTTTACCTTGAGCGGCAACATCACGAATATAATTATTTGACATCAATGTGCTTTGTTTCTGTCATGAAACATCTGATCCTTAATAAGGTAACACTAGTAGAAAAAGGACCTTTCGTCCGGAGTCCTGTTTGCCATTAGCCCCGGTTCAGGCAAAAACCGGGACCAGTGCCTGGCACTGGTCCCGGTTCGAGCTGCCAGGGCCCCGTGTGGCATTGGTCCCGGTTCGGTTGGGGGCATTGGTCCCGGTTCTTGGCAAGAACCGGGACCAAAGCTCCAGAGCCAGCCACGTGGCGTGGCGCGGAGCTTTGGTCCCGGTTCTTACCAAGAACCGGGACCAATACCTCCCCTGCCTATATATAACCCCCCCCCCCCCCCTCTTCTCTCCTCTGTTTTTTTCTGGTTGGATTGGTGGGAAGTGGGTGCTAGTTTTTTTTCTTTGCCACGCACAAGATGTGTTCGATGAAATGCCCGAGCCACACTTAAGTTCGCACAAGATGATATCCTCGGCCGAGGTTAGCAACTATATCCTTTTCATCTGTAATTGATACAGAAATATTGCACGTGTCGATGTACGGTGGTCATTTCACTATTCAAGATGTTATTGTAATGGTATTTGATAAACTTAATTATATATATGATGCAGATGGATGCACGGATGCGATGGATGTACGGCGAACGACGCAGTTCCGAGTTTATTGCAGGCCTGCATAAATTTCTCGATGTGGCTGAGGCAAACAAAGTGAATAATTTTATGCCTTGTCCATGTGAGAAGTGTCGGAACGTCAGGGAGTACTCTGACCCGAGAACCATTCAAGACCACGTGATTCGGAAAGGTTTCATGCCCAGCTATAATTGTTGGACCAAGCACGGAGAAAGAGGGGTTACGATGGAAGACAATGAAGAAGAGGAGGATGATGACAACTATCCTATGTTCCCTGAGGAATGCGGTGATACTGTTATGGAAGACGTTGAAGAAGAAAGAGGTGAACATCGGGCATCAGATGAGCCCGCTGATGGTCTTGGTGGGGTCATTTCTGATGCAAAGCGAGAATGCGATACAGAAAAGGAGAAGCTAAAGTTGGAGGCCATGCTTGAGGATCACAAAAAGTTGCTGTACCCAAACTGCGAAGATGGCAGCACAAAGCTCGGTACCACACTGGAACTGCTGAAATGGAAGGCAGAGACTGGTTGTTCTGACAAGGGATTTGAGAAGTTACTGAAAATAATGAAGCCGAAGCTTCCAAAGGATAACGAATTGCCCGAGACTACATACGAAGCAAAGAAGGCTATCTGCCCTCTAGGATTAGATGTGCAGAAGATACATGCATGCATTAATGACTGCATCCTGTACCGCGGTGAGTACGAGAACATGGATAAATGCCCGGTATGCAATGCACTGCGGTACAAGATAAGACAAGATGACCCTGGTGATGTTGAGGGCGATGACGAGCCCCCCCGGAAGAGGGTTCCTGCTAAGGTGATGTGGTATGCTCCTATAATACCACGGTTGAAACGTCTGTTCAGAAACAAAGAGCATGCCAGGTTGTTGCGATGGCACAAAGAAGAGCGTAAGAAAGACGGGAAGTTGAGACACCCCGCCGATGGGTCCCAGTGGAGAAAAATCGACAGAGAGTTCCCGACATTTTCAGATGACGCAAGGAACTTAAGATTTGGTCTAAGTACAGATGGCTTTAATCCTTTTGGGGAGCAGAGCTCCAGTCATAGCACTTGGCCCGTGACTCTATGTATCTACAACCTTCCTCCTTGGTTGTGCATGAAGCGGAAGTTCATTATGATGCCAGTGCTCATCCAAGGCCCGAAGCAACCCGGCAACGACATTGATGTGTACCTACGGCCATTAGTTGATGAACTTTTGCAGTTGTGGTCCGAACCAGGTGTACGTGTGTGGGATGAGCACAAACAACAGGAATTTGACCTACGAGCGTTGCTGTTCGTAACCATCAATGATTGGCCTGCTCTTAGTAACATTTCAGGACAGTCAAACAAGGGATACAATGCATGCACGCACTGTTTAGATAAGACTGAAAGTATACATTTGGGAAACAAGAATGTGTACCTGGGGCATCGTCGATTTCTTCCGAACGGTCATGCCGTAAGAAAGCCCGGCAAGCATTTCAACGGTGAGGCAGATCGCCGGAAGAAGCCTAACCTCCCTGATGGTGATGTTATATATGACATGGTCAAGGATTTAGAAGTAATCTTTGGAAAGGGTCCTGGCAGTCTATCTGTTCCGAATGACGCTGACAACCACGTACCCATATGGAAGAAGTGCTCTATATTCTGGGAGCTACCCTATTGGAAAGTCCTAGAGGTCCGGTCTTCAATCGACGTGATGCACGTGACGAAGAATCTTTGCGTGAACCTGCTAGGCTTCCTGGGCGTGTATGGGAAGACAAAAGATACACCGGAAGCACGGGCAGACCAGCAACGTATGAAAGACCCATACAACAAGCAGACGGATAAAGGGCGTCAATACTTAAGCAGATACGCTCTTACCAAAGCAGAGAAGGAAATCTTTTTTGAATGCCTGAGCAGTATCAAGGTCCCGGCTGGCTTCTCGTCAAATATAAAGGGAATAATAAATATGGCAAAGAAAAAATTCCAGAACCTGAAGTCTCATGATTGCCACGTGATTATGACGCAGTTGCTTCCGGTTGCATTGAGGGGGCTTCTACCGGAAAATGTTCGAGTACCCATTGTGAAGCTATGTGCATTCCTCAATGCAATATCTCAGAAGGTCATCGATCCAGTAACTCTACCAAGTTTACAGAAGGCTGTGGTCCAATGTCTTGTCAGCTTCGAGTTGGTGTTCCCCCCATCATTCTTCAATATTATGACGCATCTCCTGGTTCACCTAGTCGACGAGATTGCCATTCTCGGTCCTGTATTTCTACACAATATGTTCCCCTTCGAGAGGTTCATGGGAGTCTTGAAGAAATATGTTCATAACCGTGCTAGGCCAGAAGGAAGCATCTCAAGGGGCTATGGAACAGAAGAGGTCATTGAGTTCTGTGTTGACTTTATTCCTGACCTTAAGCCGATTGGTGTTCCTGAATCGCGGCATGAGGGGAGACTGAGTGGAAAAGGCACGCTAGGAAAGAAAGCACTGATATGTAGGGACGGGCATTCTTTAACTCAAGCACACTACACAGTTCTACAAAGTTCCACCTTCGTGGCTCCGTATATCGAGGAACACAAGAATTATGTACGCTCCAAGAACCCGGGGAAGGATGACTCCTGGATTAAAGAAAAACACATGGAGACCTTCGGCAGTTGGTTGCGATTACAGCTCATGAATGACACCACTGTCGGAGATCAGCTCTACTTGTTGGCCGCGTCACCATCTTCGACTGTATTGAATTTCCAAGGGTACGAGATAAATGGGAATACATTTTACACGATCGCCCAAGATAAAAAGAGCACCAACCAGAACAGTGGTGTCCGCTTTGATGCAACAAACGACGATGGGCAAAAGGACACATACTATGGTCGCATAGAGGAGATATGGGAACTTGACTATGGACCTACTAAAGACGGGCTTTGCGGTCACGACACGTGTCCTCCCCCAGCGCTTCCCTGGGCACGTGTCCTCCCCCAGCGCTGCCCTAGAGGTCTTTATATATTGTCGCCGACGGGGTAAACCCTAATCCACCATTCCTAGCCACGAACGCATCGTCTCCACGAGATGGATCCGCCACGCCCGCCGCAGCGCCTTCTGGACAAGGTCGAGCATGCTCGGCAGAGCGCGCTTGGGCGCAACCGCGGGAGTCTATCCCGCCGTATGCCCATGAGCCCGGCGTGGAGAGGAATGCCCAGCTACCGGCCTCCTGCTCCACCAGGTGCCGCCGCACCTCCACCTGGCGCCGCTGCACCTCCACCAGGCGCCGCCGCTCCTCCCGCGGAGGAGGAGGAGGACGACGACTTCGACTGGAGCGACGACGGGGAAGAAGGTTGTGGGTTGCAGATATAGGAGGCCATGGAAGCTTCCTTCCAGTCTGTCCACGACTACCCTGTCCAGCGAGCCAAGAATTCCTACCAGCTCAAGGCGAAGGAGGCTTCCGATCTGGATTGGGCGCTGAAAGACTCATCCTCCATGGATCTTGCCCTCCGCCGCAAACGTGCGCGCGAGAACCGGGCGGCCGCCCACGGGGCTGGCTCCTCCCGCCGTTCCCCCTAATCCTACGGCCTTCGAGCCAGCAAGTCCGTTTATATAGAATAATGTTGGTGATGTTGGATCAGGAGTGTGTTTCTTTCAAGCGCTTGTGAGACGTTGTATCATGTGTAATAATGTATTAAACCTTTTATGTAATGCATTAAGATAAATGAATTAATAATTTTTATCTGCTTTCTTCTGCATTTTACAACACCAAACATTCATCTTACAAATATAGGTTTTCTGAAATTGTTCTGCATTTACTTCTGCTTACGGATTATTTGTCGAATTTCGACTTACGGATTTAAAGATATGAATTTATCCATATTAAATTGAAAATGACAATAATAATGTAAAATTGATTTTGGATTATTTATACAAATTCAAACACTTTTCATGTTGAAAGTTTTGTCAATTCAAAATATGCAATAAAGTTAATGCATTTTTAATTGAATATGGCAAAATGGTTAATAGTTTGTATAGTTAGAATAATTATTTTAGAAACCAGAAAATGGTTTTGGATTATTTATTCAAATTTAAAAACTTTTCATGTTGAAAGTCTTTTCAGATTCAAAACCATTTGAAATTCATATCCAAACACCTAAATAAGAAAAAAAAAGGCGGGAACAAAATTTCAGAACTGAAAAGTTCAAAATAAGTTTGAAAAAGGACTCTTTGGTCCCGGTTTCTACCAAGAACCGGGACCAAAGATCCTTGGACGCGCGCAGCGATCTGGCATTAAATGACGCACTCTTTGGTCCCGGTTGCTGGCAAGAACCGGGACCAAAGATGCATTAGTCCCGGTTCTTTGAAGCAACCGGGACCAATGGCCCCCTGCTACTTAACCCCCAGCCTCTTCTTCTTCCCCATTCTCACGCACGCGAGACGGTTTTCATCGACGAGCAGGAGCAAGAAGGGCGCCGCGCATCAACGCCGTCAGGCTGCCCCGCCACCGACTCCACGCGCCGCCCCGCCGCCTCCCCGCGCGCACGCCGCCCCGACGCGGCCGGCCTCCTCCCCGTACACGCCACGACGTGGCCGGCCTCCTCCCCACACAGCCACGCGCCCGGCCCGACGCGCTGGCCTCCTCCCCGCACGTACGCCGCCCAGACGCCGGCCTGACCCCGCCCTCCTCTCCACGCACACCTCCCGTGCCTCCACGCCACCGTCCCCGCGCCCAGCGCCACCGCCGTCCCACCGCCGCCCGCACCGGCCGCTTCTCGATCGGTGAGTTAGAATTTTAGGATTTTAGGATTTTTTTTGTATACGAAATGTTAGTGTTAGGATTTTTTTTGTTTTGTATAGGAAAATGTTAGTGTTAGGAAAAAAAATTTGTTAGGAAAATGGTAGTGTTAGGATTTTTTTTGTATAGGAAATGTTAGTGTTAGGATTTTTTTTATTTTGTATAGGAAAATGTTAGTGTTAGGAAAATGTTAGTGTTAGGAAAAAAATTGTTAGGAAAATGTTAGTGTTAGGATTTTTTTTGTATACGAAATGTTAGTGTTAGGATTTTTTTGTTTTGTATAGGAAAATGTTAGTGTTAGGAAAATGTAGTGTTAGGAAATTTTTTGTTGGTGTTAGGATTTTTTGTTAGTGTATAGGAAAATTTTGTTAGTGTTAGGATTTTTTGGTATAGGAAAATTTTGTTAGTGTTAGGATTTTTTGTTAGCGTATAGGAAAATTTTGTTAGTGTTAGGATTTTTTGTATAGGAAAATTTTGTTAGTGTTAGGATTTTTTTGTATAGGAAAATTTTGTTAGTCCTAATTTGTGCTTGTCCTAATTAAATAACATTTCAAACATGATTTAGAGTTCCATGTCAATGCATTAAATTGATCATGCATACATATTGCGCATTGCATCAATGCCATGTATTGATTGTGTTCTTGTCCGGTATTTGTTCTTCCCGGTAGATCGTGGTTCGGAAGTTGACCCGGTAAATTGTGCTAGATATGCAAAGATGCAAATTTACGGGTTTACGGGTTTATGATACGAGTTTACGAGTTTACGGGTTTACGATGCGAGTTTACGAGTTTACGGGTTTACGATACGAGTTTACGGGTTTACGATACGAGTTTACGGGTTTACGATACGAGTTTACGGGTTTATGATATTGTAGATGTATCTTGACATATGGAACAAGTTACCCAACTAAAGTTTTGTGCATTGTTCTTAATTTGCAGAAACTATGGAACGAGACGAAGATCAGGAAAATATCCTCCAGGATATAATCCGCGGGCCGGAAGATATTGTCGATGTCACCACGGAGTTTTTGAACAACTCCGGTGAGGGAGATGAGTCTCTCAACCGAAGAGACGGCTCCGGTGAGGTAGAACCCGACGGCCGGGGTGAGGGAGAAGTCAGCGAGGGAGAAGCCGACGAGGGAGAAGCCGAAGGCTCCGGTGGAACATTAAATGTTGCAAACTCCGGCGAGGTGCATATACATATATTAATGAAGCCGAAGATTGTATTAATTAAGTCTCTGATGTCTATATACATATATTAACGCTCTTTCTTCTTTTAGCCCTCCGGATCGAGCAAATCTTCTGTAAGGACAAAACGAGGCCCAGCCAAAAAGTTGGGCGACCAAGAAAGGTACACGATCGAAAGAGTCGCTGAAGACGGCACACCGACTGCTCCCCCTGGTGTTAAAAATAAAATGGTAAAGCAATGCGGAGTTCTTGTTAGGGACTTCATCCCGATCACCGTTCGAGAATGGCATCGGCCAAACGAGAAAGGACAGCTATATGTCAGCGATGAGGGCAAAGAAAGACTTTGGAGAAAGCTCATGGTTAATTTCACCCTGCCGGCGCCAGAGGTGGATTCAGATGAGGAGGATCCAGATGAGGCAGAAAAGATTGCCCGGAAAATCATGGAGCAAAAAGTCAAGGACTGGGCACTTAAGAAGATGGCCGAGCTATTCAAGAACTGGAAGAAAAGATTGAACAAACTGTTTGTCAAGAAAAATAAGACTCCAGACTTCGATAAAGGGTATGAGAAGATAAAGGACTACTGGGAAGAATTTGTGGCGTACAAGAAATCAGAGGAAGCTCTGGAAAAGTCTGCAAAAAATGCGGCAAATGCTGCTCTAAAGATGTACCACCATACTATGGGGCCTGGTGGCTACGCTGGTAGCATGCCTAAGTGGGAGAAACTTGAGGCGGACCTGCTGGCTAATGGGATCACTCCAGAGCCACTCAAGTGGATCGAACGGGCAAGAAATTGGTTTTACGGGCATGGGGGCACGTTGGACGCAGAAGGGAAGTGCATATATAACAGAAGACACAAAGATAATCCCCTACTACCCATCCAAGAAATTAGAAATGCAGTAAAGGATGTTGAAGAGGGACGGTTCATTCCCGATAGAGAGGATGACGAGCTCACACGCGCCCTTGGGAATAAGGAACACGACGGACGGTTACGAGGCGTACCTGGCTCCAAGCCCAAGACAATTGCGATTCCCGAGCACAGGAAGAAATTTCCTGATAGAAGCCATCAGAGGAGAAAGGAAAGGGAGGCAATGGAAGCACGCGCTGCTGCAGACCGGCTGCGTAATATAGAAGAAGAATTAAAGCTGCAGAAGGAACAAATTGCCGTGCTTAGCCAGCAAGGTACTAGCGGCCAATCTCAACGGCACATGGTAGAAGCTGCATGCGATGGTACCGGTGGCCCATCGAATCGGAAAAGCAGCGTGGCTTCCACGGAGCTCCAGGATGGTAATGATGATGCAGTGGCTCCACTTCGTCGCTACCCAGTGGATGATATCACGGAGAGCACACCTTGTGAGATGCATGTGAAAGTTTTTAACTTAACCGTGAAGGTGGCGGTCGGCTATGTCGTACCAATTGGACCTAATCCAACTTACCATTTCTCTCCGGTTCCAAATGGCTACGCTGTTGTCGCGGTGGATGAAGTGATGAAAGATTATGAGGAGCTGAAGCTGCAACACCCTGCAGGTGAAGATGGGGAGGTGCTTGAACTTGGAGAAGCCAAGAAAGCGACCATTCTATGGCCAAAGGAATTCATCGTGCTTCCGAACTGGCAGCCAAGGCCATCGACTCCTCACCAGTCTCCAGCGCAACAGTCCTCTTCACCACCTCACCAGTCTCCAGCGCAGCCGTCTCCGCCGCCGCGTCAGCCGTCTCCGCCCACCGCTCGTACTATGAGGGGTAAGCGATCACCGAAACGTAAAAGGTCGCCCTCCCAACAGTACCTCATAAGAATCTTCCCATTAGACCTTATGACAGGACTGTAGCGGAAAACGCCGCGGAGGTGGCTGCCTACAATAAGGCTTTTTTTGCACCAAAAAAGCCCGAGCAGAAGCCGGTATATGATGAAAAACCAAAAAGTGGGAAGTCCTTCCTTGAGCAGCCATCCCAGATATCGATGAATCTGCCATCTGACTATGGTCGTGAACTTACTAAGCTAGCACGTGCCCAGTCTGAGCAGAACAAGGGAAGAAGTGCAAAAAGCGGGAAACAAATTGCCCAGCTCGGACAGCAGAAAAATCAATCGGTCCCCCCGCTCATAGTGTGTTCCGATGTCGACAAGGACTTCAGAGCGCTATGGATAAGGACCTGGAATTATTGGACCCCAGAGCCATAGCTGCTGCTAAAGAACTTGGTGTCACTGTATCGCAGGCCAAGGAACAGGCTACCGCCTTGGGTATGAGCCTTGGTCAACTTTTAGGCTATGAATATGCGCCAATGTTAGAGATGGCACGGAAATATGTCCAAGGGGAGCCTATGGTCAGTAATGAGGAGCTGACGGGTCTATCAACACATATGCGAAATCTGCATACCTGGTACCTGGTGCACACATCAAAGAAGGACGCGAAAGAGTGGTTTCCGCTGGACGTTAGAGTGGAGCATTTCTTCAAACGTTACATTATACAGGTTCAACTGACTGAACTGTTCCAGTTATTCCAAAAGCGCGCCCTCGACAAATCTATCCTCTCTTGCTATTGTCTGTAAGTGATTTATTTTCGTAATTAAGTCTCTAGCTCAGCTCGTTCATTGCCTGTATTATATTATCCTGACTATATATATATATCCTTTTGTACGCTATTATGCAGAATGAAGATGCTGGAATGCAAAAGATCTAAAGTTTTGAGGTTGGGTTCGTTGACCCATATATCGTGAATTCACATACGTTAGTCAATCACCCCAAAGACGTGGAGCATGACCTGACCACCTTTTTAACCATGCAAAATTTATGTACGGAAATACTATTTCCTTACAACTTCAGGTGAGTGTTTCTGTCTTGTACATATTTTTATTTGGCTTTCTCGATGTTAAGTGTAATTGATGAGCTATGCATGTCTGCTTTATGTAAACGTCCGCAGGTTCCACTGGATTCTGCTAAGCATTCAACCTGACAAGTCCATAGTTGAAGTCCACGACTCATTAAGTTGGGACCAAGCGTTGTGGTCCGACATGAAAGAAATGCTCAACAAGTAATTTCAATCATTATCGCATTATATCGCCCTCTTTCGTTCGTTCCCTGATGTCAAGTAATTAATAACTCCTTTGTTCATTTTCTTTGCCAAAGCAGGTGTTGGACAATTTTCAAACAGAAGGTAGAAGGTCCATTCAAAGATGAGCTAACTTTTAAAACGGTGAAAGTCCGCAGCAGCCACCGGGGAGTAATTTATGTGGATTCTACGTTTGCGAGTTCATTCGCGAGTTGACCACTGAGCGGAGAACAACTGCTTTCAGCAAAATGCGGGAGAAGATCGACCCAGAACGGCGCGTACAAGCAATTCAAGAGGAATTGGCGGATTTCTGCTTAGGGAGGTCATCGATGAAAAGGGAGAACATTATGCTTCGGACGATGAACTACATATGTGATCTATTTCCATGTAATTAAATAGTTGTATTCTCGCAAGAGATCGAATATTAATTATATATGCATCAACGTGTACTGTGTATATAGTAGAGCGTATAATATGCGTACGGAAACGATGGAGAGCACGTCGGCGATGCGAAGAAGGGGGAGACGATGGAGGCACCGACGAGAGGGAGAGGGGGCACCGGCGAGAGGGGGCACCGGCGAGAGGGAGAGGGGGCACCGGCGAGAGGGAGAGGGGGCACCGGCGAGAGGGAACCGGCGAGAGGGAGAGGGGGCACCCTAAACCCTAAATACCAAAAAAAAAGGCACACATTGGTTCCGGTTCGTATTAAGAACCGGGACCAATGGGTCTCCCCCCACGCCCAGCCAGAACTGGCCACGTGGACCAGCATTGGTCCCGGTTCTTGGACCAACCGGGACCAGCATTGGTCCCGATTGGCCAGTCCCGGTTGGGCAACCGGGACTGATGTCCAAGCCCAACCGGGACCATAGGTGCTTTTTCTACTAGTGTAAGTAGAACCCTAACTATCAGAAAATAGAGTAAGGAAAGAATTATTTCTACAAAACTCAACATACAAATGTGTCAACGAAATAGATTCTTTACATGCTTCAGTAATAGCCATGTATTCAGCCTCCGTAATAGATTGGGCAACAACTGGCTACAATGTTGCCTTCTAACTAACGGCACAAACACATGGCCTATGAGGGACCTCCTCTTGGCTTTGACATAAGTTAGATTTTTATTTGCATAGACTTCATATGAATTTGGATCAAAACTCAACAACAAGATGAACCTGATGCGTTAATTACTTGGGTCAAAACGTGATGAGTTAAGTGGCTACATTGATCGTGCGACAAGATGGACCTGATGGAAGAGCGCTTTGATTTTTGTTTTTGTTTTTGGCCCAGGAAGGGCCTACTGCGTTCTAGAGCACTCTCGAGCCTGGGTTGGCGAGTGGGACTTCTCCTTTAATTCTACTGCATAATTCCAGCGCCAGGGAGACTAGTCTGGAATGGGTCGCGAGGGCTCTTTCTAGAAAGCAGAGAAGACCAGGGAACTCGTTGGTGCTCCTTAACGAGGCCATATAAGTAGACCCTCGTTCTTGAGATTGCAGATCAACAAAGCATTCGGATTCGATCAAACAATCATACACTTGAAATCACTCGCCACAGCACCCAGCA
Organism: Poa pratensis; assembly: GCA_947311845.1. NCBI lineage: Eukaryota > Viridiplantae > Streptophyta > Magnoliopsida > Poales > Poaceae > Poa > Poa pratensis. Next base: position 3,721,617 of record CAMZMU010000035.1, read on the forward strand.
ACAATGTCGATTGTTAGGCGCAGCAACGTGTTCGACCCGTTCGCCGACCTCTGGGCCGACCCATTCGACGCCTTCCGCTCCGTCGTCCCGGCAGTCTCCGGCAACAGCGACACGGCCGCCTTCGCCAACGCCCGCGTGGACTGGAAGGAGACGCCGGAGGCGCATGTCTTCAAGGCGGACCTCCCTGGCGTGAAGAAGGAGGAGGTCAAGGTGGACGTGGAGGACGGCAACGTGCTCGTCGTCAGCGGCGAGCGGACCAAGGAGAAGGAGGACAAGAACGACAAGTGGCACCGTGTGGAGCGCAGCAGCGGCAAGTTCGTGAGGCGCTTCCGCCTGCCGGAGAACACCAAGGTGGACGAGGTGAAGGCTGGGCTTTCGAACGGCGTGCTCACCGTCGCCGTGCCGAAAGCTGAGGTCAAGAAGACCGAGGTGAAGGCCATCGAGATCTCCGGCTGAGTGTGTCTTGCTTGATCAGGTCCAGCTTGGTCTATGTCTGTGCGAGCGTGCACCCTAGCTTTGATTTTCATCATCTATGTCAGTGTTCTTGTCGAGTCCTATGTATAGTTGTGTGTCGAACTACTGTGTATCTTTTAGCTGTGCCCGATTGATCACCTTCCAGTTTGCTGAAGAATAAATAAGAAACAAATCGTTTGGATTTGTGTTGGGCGAATATTTTGCAAATTCTTACCTTGCGCAGGAGCTTGTCGAGTTTGGATTTGGACTGTGACACCTAAGGAAACGACACACCCTGTTTTCTCAAGTAGTTGATTACTTTTGGTTAGATTTAGAACTAGTAGTAGACACAGGGACATAGAGATCAAGTAGTTTGTTCACAGAGCAAGATAAATGAAATTAATAATTCATACATAGGTGTTAATTTTGTGCATTCCGTCTACTAAATTGCCTGATTTTACTTCATACTGAAACTTCAATTAATCAGCCATTTAAGCAACTTAAGAGAGCAGACAGCAGAGACAGAGCCATGCCAGAACGGGCTTCAGAATTCAGTCTGGGAATAAGAGCATTGTAGCAAGGGCTTCAGCCACGAATATAAAACACAACCGAATGTTTGCCGAGAGGAAACCTAAACAAAGGGTAGTTTGGTTTTTCCCCACCGCTCTGCCCATTGAGAGTCGTCTCGAGTGCTCCGTCGCCGCCCCTTTCCTCCCTGCTCACCGGAGGCACAGCCGGCCGGCGAGGAGATGGAATAGGTGGTAGGCTCGTCTTGTACATAGTAGTCGTAGGTTTAGAGCTAGGCTTTGCCCTTATGGCGTGTGGCTACGTGCCGACTGAGGGTCGGATGGTGGATCTCGGCGGCCAGATTCGCCGCGCCGTGAGCTTCCTCTGTCTCGCTGCGATTCGTCCGTGGCAGGCGGTGTCGCATGGGAGGCTGGCGAGCTCGCGCATCCCTACGCACTAGAGTTCTGGAGTGGCTACAGAAGGCTCGACTCTGCACGGTGTTACTGCTTCTCGCTGTGGTGCTTCCATGGAGGAAGCCGAAGACGGTGGCGATGCAGGCACTGGACTCTTTCAATAAGGCATGTTCTTCTGCTTTCTGTTGCTGCAAATCTCTCTTGACTCTGTATCCTCCGGCTCGTGGCGGGAGCGTGGAGTTGGATGGCGGAGCTGCTACTCAGGTGCGGTGGCTGGAAGCTGGCAGCTTGATCTTGTTGATGGAAGAGGCGATTTCAATTTCCTCTGCTCGCAGTGGAAGTGTTGAGAGGAAGCAAATTGCCGGATGCGACGTTGATATCCAGCTGCCTTGGAGTAGTGATACCGCGATTTGGACTACAATCTCGGCGGCCTTCTGTAACCGGCTGACTCTGGTGGCCAACTGGTGGCTAAGTTCGCCGGAGTATCTTGGCGATTGTTCAACCTCCATGCGGAGGCCCTCTGCAGAGTTCGCTGTGGCGTTCATTGTCTTCTTGGTGTCAAGTGGTGCTGTCCCCGACGCTGAGGATGACGGCCGCGGTTGGAGCTTTCTCTTCTTCATCGACGGCGGAGGACCCAATTGCATTCCTCTTTTTCTTTGTAGGGTCTTTTATGTAAAAGTTAGGGACTTGGTTGTTATTTCTGTCTTTCTTCTGGTCCCTATTGTAAATTGTACCCGCCACTCTGACTAGTAATGGTATCCAGGCCCTTCTGGGCCGCTCCTTGTTCAAAAAAAAAAAGTTTGCCGAGAGTGTTTACGGTTACAGTGCCCAAGGTTGAAGTCAAGTAGTTTGCCGAATAAGAAAGGAAAAAGTCCATTTTAAACACTGAACTCGTAGATGTCGGGCGATTTGAACCCTGAACTCCAAATCCCGGTCGTTTGAACCCTAAACTTAGCAATCCCGGTCTAAAATGAACCTTGGACATATTTGTCAGAGAAAAAATAAAAAGTAAAAAATTACTACTGTGGCTGACAACGTCGGCCCACATGTCATATCCATCTTCTATCCCAATCTATCTTTCAGTAAAAAAACAGAGACGTTGACCCGTCGCTGAACAGATGTGTACGCAGTGCTAATTAGGTAGGTAGTTCCGTGGGATCCTAATCCATGCGTGGATGGATTCGCATCCAAGGCAGCCGCTGTCCATGACGAGCACGACGAGCATGGATGCAGTACCACGTAGCGGAGGCTGCCGGCCGCTGCCGAGCTCGATGCGCTGCTGGCTGGGCTCCAGGCCGCGCTAGCCGCACGGATGCGGGACCCATCGCAGAGGCCATCGCCGGGCTTGACGCGCTGTTGGCCGGGCTCGAGGCTGTGCGTGCCGCACGGACGTGGGATCGGGCTCGAGGCTGCGTGGTCAAGCTCGCCGCGGTGTTGCGCCACGCGCGCTGCACTGATGCGGGAGCAGGCCGTGGTCGAGCTCGCCGCGCTGCTGGGCCACGCGTGCCGCCCGGATGCAGGAGCAGGCCGTCGTCGAGCTCGCGGCCCTGCACGGATGCGGAAGCAGGCCATCGTCAAGCTTGCCGTGCTGCTGGGCCACGCGCGTTGAGGCCACCGGCGGGAGCCGGGCATGGCTGCAGTCTGCAAGCCGTGGTCGAGCAGCGACACGCCGACCTGGCGGCGACAGGGAGAGAGGTGAGGCACCGACCCCACGGTGGCGGACACCCTTGGGCTGCGTCCTCCGTCTGCGGGCAGCACGAGCGCCCCAATCGAGATTGATTCGTGTTAAATGGAAGAAATTGGGGAAGAAGATGAACATGGCGTGTGGGTCCCACTGTCAGTGACAGTAGCCTGTTATCCCGGCCGGGATTCTCATTTTCCCCGTGCGCCAAACAGTTGTAGGGTTCAATTTAGACCGGGATTGTTAAGTTCATGGTTCAAACGACTGGTATTTGGAGTTCAGAGTTCAAATCGCTCTACCTCTACGAGTTCAGGGTTTTAAATGGACTTTTTCCAATAAGCAATAAATATTGCGACTTGAGCATGGTCCGTGGTGTATATTTTGCAGGCTCTTATACCGTATTGCTTGCGATAATCAAGAAGTGGAACTTCCTGTTAGTAAGGTCTAAATTTGGTTTTCTCAAACGGCTGGTCAGATTCAGAAACAATAGACACGGGGACGTAGGCGACGAATAGGCTGTAAACAGAGCCAGAGAATTGATCTAATAAAAAGACTGTGCTTGCTAATTCTGAGTTAATTTTTCTTTGAGACTGAGTCACCTAATTGTACATCCCATCAGTACGTCAACTTCAATTAGTTACAGAGTAGCTATTTTTCATAAGTAAGAGACGTAAGACAGCAGACAACAGAGCAGGCCTAAGGCAAATTAGGCTATAGGAGTGCATAGCCCGCCCAGTGCATGACCAGATCTTGGTTTCGTGTTAACATTATTGTCTTAAGAGACAATAAACCTTTTCTATTGTAAGCACACATTTACACAACTATACACACTCACATTGTGCCTACTTTTAGTTACGATTAATGAATTTTCCAAGCAGCATTGTTGTCAACAGATTCTATCTCTGCCACAGGAATAATATCCAATATGTGAGATAAGGATAAATCACCTCAACTAAATTTTCAAAAAGAATAGTATACGAATTGAAGGAACGCCCTGTCCTTGTCGGGGCGTTACTCGGAAAAAATTGTATAGCTTTTCGAAAATTCTAATTTTTGCCCAAACTTAATCTCTTGAACATTTGGTTTCTACAATGAAAACAGTATCCGCTTCGTTAAAACAACCTCAATTAATTTCCAAAATTTTGGAAAGTTACTAAAAAAATTATGAAATAGGACAAAATTTCAAAACTTAGTCTCTTGAACATTAGTTTTTCTCAGTTTAAAAACAATTAGTTTTTCCTAGCAAAAGAGAAGAGCGTTTGGACAAGGGAGCTTCAGGACTTTACATCTGAGAATCATTTCCAGCCACAATTCAAACATTTATGATCCATTTGCAATTTTCCAGGAGATATTTTTCAAATATCATCGCTAAGACAAATCCTTCGTTGTAACCGGATAACATGAGATTCATTGCGCTTCATTCACTTCTAATTCACTGCCAACAGGTTTAAAATAGTAGTACCAAAACTGTTGAAGTATGATTGCAGCTATAAATACATGAACAAATTTGGTCAAAGAAAGATGGTAGGCAGGGCAAAGGGTTGTCAAGGCACAGGTAATAGCCCGCGTAGCACTGTTTGGTTTTGAGGTGGATTATGATAATCCAACTTTCCAGCAAATTCTTCATAATTTTCCATCTCTTAAATCATTTTCTCTACTTCTATGCCTATGTTTATTATAAAATAAGTCAACATAGGATATTATAAGCCTAATTATTATAGAGTGGTAATCACTAGTAGAAAAAGGGCAACAGTACCGGTTCCAGAGGGCCTTTAGTACCGGTTGTACAACCGGTACAAATAAATCGGGACTGAAGGCCCCCCCTTTAGTACCGGTTGCCCACGAACCGGTGTTAAAGGCCTCCACGTGGCAGTCATGAGACTTTAGGTTCTGTAACTTTTTCTCTGCCATGTTTATTATTCCCTTTATATTCGAGGAGTAGCCAGACGGGACCTTGATACTGCTCAGGACTTGAAAAAAGATCTCCTTCTCTTCTTTGGTAAGAGCGTAGCTGGCAGGACCTTGATACTTCTCTGGATTCAGGTCGTCTCGTTCGTGCATATGTTGCTGGTCCAGCCGTGCATCCGGCGTATCTTTCGTCTTCCCATACACGCCCAAGAAGTTTAGCAGGTTCACGCAAAGATTTTTCGTCACGTGCATCACGTCGATTGCAGAGCGAACCTCTAGGAATTTCCAATAGGGTAGATCTCAAAATATAGAGCACTTCTTCCACATGGGTACGTGTCCGCCAGCGTCATTCGAAACAGATTGTCCGACAGGACTCTTTCCAAATATTACTTTTAAATCCTTAACCATGCCATATATAACATCACCAGAAGGGAGGGTAGGCTTCGTCCGGTATCTGTCTCACCTTTGAAATGTTTGCCTTTCTTTCTGACGGGATGCTTGTTTGGAAGAAATCGACGATGCCCCGGGTACACATTCTTGTTACCTAAATATATACTTTCAATCTCACCTAAACAGTGCGTGCATGCATTGTATCTCTTGTTTGACTGTCCTGAAATGTTACTAAGAGCAGGCCAATCATTGATGGTTACGAACAGCAACGCTCGTAGGTCAAATTCCTCCTGTTTGTGCTCATCCCACACACGTACACCTTCGTCAGACCACAACTGTAAAAGTTCTTCAACTAATGGCTCAGGTACACATCAATGTCGTTGCTGGGTTGCTTCGGGCCTTGTATAAGCACTGGCATCATAATGAACTTTCGCTTCATGCACAACCAAGGAGGAAGGTTATAGATACATAGAGTCACGGGCCAGGTGCTATGACTGCTGTTCTGCTCCCCAAACGGATTCAAGCCATTTGTACTTAGACCAAACCTTAAGTTCCTTGCGTCACCTGCAAAATCCTTGAACTCTGTCGATGTTTCTCCACTGCGACCCATCTGCGGGGTGTCTCAGCATCTCGTCTTCCTTACGGTCTTCTTTGTGCCATCGCAACAACTTGGCATGCTCTTTGTTTCGGAACAAACGTTTCAACCGTGGCATTATAGGAGCATACCACATCACCTTGGCAGGAACCCTCTTCCTGGGGCTCGGCTCGCCCTCAACATCACCTGGGTCATCTCGCCTGATCTTATACCGCAATGCACCGCATGTCGGGCATGCATTCAAATTCTCGTACTCCTCACCGCGGTAGAGGATGCAGTCATTGATGCATGCATGTATCTTCTGCATCTCTAATCCTAGAGGGCAGACAACCTTCTTTGCTTCGTACGTACTGGGGGCAATACGTTATCCCTTGGAAGCATCTTCTTTATTATTTTCAGCAATTTTTCAAATCCCTTGTCAGATGTACCATTCTCTGCCTTCCATTGCAGCAATTCCAGGGTGGTACCCATCTTTTTCTGGCCATCTTCACAATTTGGGTACAACAATTTGTTGTGATCCTCTAACATGCGCTCCAACTTCGACCTCTCGTTTTCACTTCCGCAATTTATCTGTTCATCAAGAATGACCCGACGAAGATCATCATCGGACTGATCATCAACAATGACCTCATGTTCAGCTTCCTCTTCCCCCATTGTAGTACCACCGTGTTCAGAAAACACAGGATAGTTGTCATCATCCTCTTCTTCATTATCTTCCATTATAACCCATCTTTCTCCGTGCTTGGTCCAACAGTTATAGCTGGGCATGAAACCGTTCTGAATCAGGTGGACGTGAAGGGTTCTTGTGGAAGGGAAATTCCACTTATTACTACACTCATCACATGGACAAAACATAAAACCATTCTGCTTGTTTGACTCGGCCACACGGAGAAAATTATGCATGCCATTAATGAACTCGGGACAGCGTCGGTCACCGTACATCCATTGCCGGCTCATCTGCATTATATAAATATATCAAAAACCATTACACTATAGCTATATCATGAATAGAGATACGTGACCAAATTCATTAATACATGTTCACCACATTAAAACAAAAGTAGAGTAGTGACAAAATCTAATACATAGTTCTCATAAACATACATTAATTGAAATTAACATACAACTATCTAAAGAATTTAAATCCAACGACAAATGCGATCAAAATCGCAACTAAGGTAATTATTGAACCAACAATATAATGATACCAAGCCTCTTGGCTATGGCATATTTTCTAATCTTTTTAAGCTTCAAGCGCATTGCATTCATCTTGATCTCGTGATCCAAGCGCATTGCCTCCATCTTGATCTCGTGATCATCGACGATGTCGGCAAAGTTGAACTCCAATTTCATCTTCTCTTCTAAGCATTGGAGACGAAGATCTTCACTTCTATTCAATTTTTCTTTCAAATCATTGTTTTCTTTTTCAAAAAACTCGATAATATGGTCGATTGGAATTTCCGGTTCAACTACCTCCTAGATAAAAATATATCTATGTCAAGTTGATCGTCATAATTGTCATAAACACGAAATTAAACTAAAAGTTATAAAAATATACCACATCTGAATCATAGACCGGACGAGGGCCGACGGGGACGGATATCAAAACCATGGCACTATACATATAAAAACAATCATACAAGTAAGAAAATTATACAAGTAATAACTATGCATTTAAATCATACATCTAAGATTTTTTTTTAAATAAAAGATAAAAACAAGAGGCTCACCGAGGTGGTGCCGGTGACGGACGGCGCGGGCGATCGACGGTGGTGAGGACGGGGACGGGACGACACTAAAACCTACAAATCATACTTTAATTTGAGCTCAAAATGCATATAAAACAAATGAAATCCCTAACTTAGATATCTCATCAAACACCTAGCTAGCACTACAAAAATCAAATAAGCTAAACTAGCAATAAAATGAGCTAAACTTGAAATGCCGGAAGAGAGGATGAAGTTGCTAACCCTTGTATACGTAGGTGCCACCAATCTTGACAAATGTTGGAGAAAAATGGGGTGAACTCGAGCTCGGGAGAGAGAAGAGAGAGCAAAAAATGGAGCTGTGCTCGAGCAGGAAAAATGGAGCTGGGCTCGGGGTGGAAAAAGATATATAGGAGACCATTTAATACCGGTTCGTAATACGAACCGGTACTAGTAACGGTTCGTATTACAAACCGGTACTAAAGGGTCTCGCCATGGGGCCCCCCACTGCAGCCGCCTGCCCCAACCCTTTCGTCCCGGTTGGTAATACCAACCGGGATGAAAGGCCCAGAACCAACCGGGACGGGTTCTGGCCGGCCTCCTCGCCTCTGGAACCGGTACTAATGCCTCCTTTAGTACCGATTCCTGTGCAACCGGTACAAAAAGGGCGCACCGAAGCCCATTTTTCTACTAGTGAATGTTGCAGATTGAAAAATCATCATGAAATTGCCTCTCCTAGATCTCTTCCACCATAGATCTTTTTCGAAAATAAGCATAACTTATCAATTTTGAAGGAAACAAGTAATATTATAGAATGAGTTCCATATTTCAAGTGGAAACACACCAAGAGCACGGAATTTAGCTTAATTTTAGTACCTGCTACAATTTTGTTTAAGCTTCCCCACCAATGGTGTGTGATAGTGCTTCCACTTTTGTGCACACAAATTGCAACTACCTAAAATTACATGGGCCAATTGTACCTTTACAAGAATAACCTCAAGAGAACTTTCACAACATCGTAATTTCTCAGGGCTTGTTCCCAAGGAAAACGTCCGTAAGAACAGTCTTGGACTCTAGTGAAGCTCTCAGAATATCCAAACCCTGTAAATTTATAGTGGCAACACAAATTAGTTTCTTAGAAATCAATCAAAAATTGATACAAGATTTCTGCAACACTAATTCAGTCAACCCTATCATCGAACCCAACCATAATTCATCCTATATTCCTTGTCTACACTATCCGCGACTCCGCGTCCACAGACTACAGTAGGGTTATCATACTGTTGTGCGTATTTCTTGTCTTCCGTGGTTCCATGTTGAATTTATTAGTGAATACTACTTCTCGATCGATCACTTACCTCCTTGTGCATGAGTTGTACGTGCTTCTCCTGGAGGGCGCCGAGGTCCTTCACGGCGAAGGTGTTTAGCAGTGCGACGCCAGAGACGGCAGAGGTGGGCGTCACCGTCAGGTCGTCCAGCACCGTGTACGTCACGATGCTCCGCACGAACGACCTCGAGCGGAACGGGAGGGAGCTCGGCTTGCCGGCGGCGGCCGTGGGCGACGGCGTGGCGGCGGGCCCGAGGAGCGCTGCCTTTGCAGCGGCGGACTCGAGGTAGGCCCTGTCGAGCTTCTCGACGCTCGCGTAGAGGCTGCCTGTGCTGCCGCCCACGCCGCCCGTGCCCTCCTTCCCGAGCAGCTTGATCGCGGTCCCGATGGGGAGGGCCAAGATGGAGAAGAGGTAGTCGACGACTTCCTTGTTTGCCTCCGCGAACAGCACGCGGCGCGCCGCCGTGTCGACCATGAGCTTCATGCTCAGCGCCGTCATCGATCGAGATCGGTCGGCCGTTGCCGGCGTGAAACGGGTCAGGCCGTGGCGGCACGCTGGGTGAGATACCTAAAAACGTTTTCTTGACCAGGCGTACGTACAGAAGAAGGGACGCTAGCGGAAAATGAATGTTTGATGGGCCGACCGGTTAGCCCACAATTATGTTTTGAGGGTTAAGGCAGGGATTCTGCCATTCGATATTCGATAGATAAAAAGCGATTACGTAACAGAAAGGTATCAAGAGAGGCTAGAAAAAAAAAAGAGGCTAGAAAAAAGGAAAGGAAAAGGAGGTCAAAAGATAAAAAAACAAAGGAAGGATGCATCTACACTCTTCCGTCTCCTAGATCATCCGTGAATGCGTAGACCCTTTGCTCGACCTCGTTCCGAACAAGGCGTGCCATATCCGCCACCGGCAACGCCGTGTTTTTGAACATCCGCTTATTCCGCTCCTTCCAGACACCCCAAATAATGTATGTTATGATGCCGCTGGCCATCCTCTTTTTGTCCTTCGGGAAGTTCTCGATGAAGTGGAGTCACAAACCGTCAAACTCCCTATTCGCCCTGGATGCGGCGGGAGCCACCGGGAGGTTAGTAGCCTGAGGAACCGAGTCCCAGATTGCCATGGTGAAGGTGCATTCATGAAAAAGATGTTGCACCTTCTCGGGTGGATGTGGCAGAGCATGAAAATGGAGTCACGTGGCGATCCCGCAAAACCAGGTTGTCCGCTGTGCGGATTTTGCGGTGTGTAACTAGCCAACCGAAGATTCTGCACTTAGGTTCAGTTGAGCCCTCCAAATCTTCTTCGTGTCAAACAGAGTGTGGGAGCCAAAGAATTGGCATTTGTATGTTGAGGCCGCTGAGTATGTCCCCGACGCCGTCCATCTCCAAGTGACCGTGTCCAGCTGCGGTAGGAGCTGCACCTCACGCATGGTGTCCCACAGCTGGACGAAGCTCAGAAGACCATCGGTAAAGGCAACTTATTGCAAGGCTCAAATCAAATTGGCCAGGTCTAACTCCTTCTCTACTATCAGGTTCTTACTCGTGGCTATCGCGAAAAGGTTTGGGAACCTAATCTTGAGAGGACCACCATCAATCCAGGAGTCATGCGTTAAAACGGCATTTGGCACCGTCTCCCAAGATGATCGTCGTGGACGAGCAAAACCACACCATATTCGTGGTCGTGCGTGGGAGGCGGGCACCAAGCCAGGGCCTAGAGGCGTCGGTCCATGCAAGCCAAGCCCAGCGAAGACACAACGCCCTGCCAAACTTCTCCCAATCCGACACCCTGAGGCCACCAAGGGCGAGTGGTCTACAAACGGTTGTCCAGTCGTCAAGGGATGGCTCGTGGTGTTTAAATCTGCAGCCCCCTTCATCGAAATGTACCCTCTTTTAATTTTTCCAATCCTCCAGAGCACCCATTTAGGGCGGATGAATATTGTCAAGTAGTAGGTGACCATGGAGGAGAGAACCGATTTTGCTAGGATCACTCTTCCAGCTTTGGTGAAATGCTTGCCTCTCTCCATCCAGCTAGTCGAGCTCCAATCTTATCGATGAGACCAATCCATTTGAGCAAGAAGTGACCCTCAACCACACATCTCGTGATTATTGTCGATATTATTTCTAATTATGTCGACCCGTTTATGATTTGGCAACTGAGATGAAATTTTTCCCTCATCTTTAATTTTTTTAGACCGACAAAGACATATTACGGAGTATGATTCTTTGCTTGGTTGCGAAGATACAAAGGCATCTTGGAACTGATTGACACGGCATTAATGATAAATAAAAAAATTCGCGTAGCTGCCACGAAACTTGGAATTTAGTTCGATCTGGAAAAATCTCTCACACGAGCAGTGTACGTGTGATGCGATGCGATGCCACCTCCGAATCTTTCTCGCTGATGGCCACCAAGCATTTCTCCACACCTAACTCTAGCCATAAACGACAGATTAAAAAATCTTTTTGCAACAGTGCTACTCCTATATACTCCCTCCGTATCAAAATATAAGTCACACTTGCTCATTACCAACCATATGTATCTAGACATGTTTTAGTTGATGATATCATCTCTCCATCCCAGAGTGCCTTTGTCCCTGGAAGGATGATAACTGACAATGCTCTATTGGCTTTCGAGTGTATTCATCATATAAAGCAGGAAAAGGACCCATCAAAAAGTTTCTGTGCTTACAAGCTTGATCTCTCCAAGGCATATGATCGGGTTGATTGGTCATTTTTGAGGCAGGTGATGCAAAAGTTGGGTTTCTCTCACCGGTTTGTTGACTGGATAATGGTGTGTGTAACATCGGTGAGATATTCGGTAAAATTCAATGGAACCCTCTTGGATTCATTTGCACCGTCGCGTGGGCTACGGCAAGGTGACCCGTTATCTCCGTTCCTATTCCTTTTTGTTGCTGATGGTCTATCAGCTCTTTTGAAGAAAGGAATTGATGAAAACTTGATATCTCCAATTAAAGTTTGCCGGCGAGCTCCTGGTGTCTCGCATCTGTTGTTTGCTGATGATACGATGTTGTTCTTTAAAGGGACACAGGATCAAGCAGTGGTTGTTAAGAAGGCCCTAGATACATATGCTTCTTCTACTGGCCAACTTATAAACCCTGCTAAGTGTTCCTTATTGTTCGGTGAATCGTGTGCTGCTGCTGCACAAGAAGCTATTCGTTCAGTTCTTGAGGTCACTTCACCTGTTTTTGAGGAAAAGTACTTGGGCCTTCCCACTCCCGATGGGCGTTTGTCGAGGGGGAAATTACAGAACCTTCAAGCTCAGTTGACCAAAAGGCTTTTAATGTGAGGAGATGGTAATCTTGCACAAGCTGGGAGAGAGGTTTTTATTAAAGCAGTGGCCCAAGCTCTGCCAACGTATATAATGGGTGTGTTCAAGCTACCATTTTCAGTGTGTGATGATTTAACAAGGCTTGTGAGGAATTTTTATTGGGGAGCAAAGGATGGTAAAAGGAAAACTCATTGGCATGCTTGGGAGAAGATGCAACGACCAAAAACTCAAGGTGGCCTTGGCTTTAGGGATTTTCGTGTGTTTAACCAAGCTCTGTTAGCTCGTCAGGCCTGGAGGTTAATTATGAAGCCTGATAGTCTTTGTGCTCGGGTTCTCAAAGCCAAGTACTATCCTAATGGGAGTCTGGAGGATACTGTCTTCACTGGTAATGCTTCCTCTACGTGGCAGGCGATATCTTATGGGCTTGATCTTTTGAAAAAGGGCCTCATTTGGCGAGTCGGCAATGGTCAGAGTGTCCGTATTTGGAGAGATCCTTGGATCCCTAGACCTTGTTCTTATAGACCTGTTACAGCTAAAAGGAGATGTCGTCTTCGTTTTGTTTCAGAGTTAATTGATCAGTTTGGTGCATGGAGAACAGATCTTCTGAATCAATATTTCTGTCCTGCGGACATTGCTGAAATCCTGAAAATTAAACCATCTGCTCGCCTGGATGCTGATCATCTTGCTTGGGCTCCGGTTAAGCATGGCCTTTTTACTGTCCGTAGTGCCTATACCTTGGCGATGAATGAGAGGTGGGGAGCATCAACCCAATCTTCTAGTTCATCTCCTGATGGTTCTCGTAAAGTCTTGAACCTAATATGGAAATCTCTAGTCCCACCAAAGGTACAGCATTTTGCTTGGCGCCTTGTTACTGATTCATTGCCAACGTGGAGGAATAAGTGTGCTAGAACGCTTGAGACAACTGATCAATGCCCTGTTTGTGGTACGGAGACAGAGGATAATTATCACCCTTTTATCAGGTGTCCCTCGGCAAAGCAGCTTTGGGAATATATGTCTGAGAAGTGGCAGCTGCCTAGCCTAGAGTCCATCATAAACACTGGAACAGAATGGTTGCTAAATTTACTTTGCAACCTAGAAGTTGGTATGATTAACAAGGTCTTGTTCACACTTTGGCGCATTTGGCATGTCCGTAATGAAATTGTACATGACAAACCTCCTCCACCTTTGGAAGCGTCTAGGAGATTTCTCATGAGCTATTTGGAATCTTTAATTCAGATCAAGCATCATTCGTCTGAGGACATTGTCAAAGGAAAGTTCATATTGGACCCAGAGGAGAAACAGAGACATGCTACCAGGACAAACACTCCAGTAAATCTGCTGAACTGGGTGCCCCCTCCCGTTGGCTGGTATAAGCTTAATACTGATGGTTCTTTCGGCATAAACGGAGATGCAGGAGCTGGTGTAGTTCTTCGGGATCATAGGGGTGACATTATCTTGTCAGCCTGTCGGAATCTCAGTTCTTGCAGGGACGTGCTAGATGCAGAGTTAAAATCTCTTCTCAAAGGTATTTCACTGGCTTTACACTGGTGTAATCATCCATTACTTATTGAGGTGGACTGTGTGGAGATAATCAACTTGCTGGAGAATAAAGAGCTGGACAGATCTGTCTATTCAACGACGATTGAGGAGATTAAAACATTGATGAAGGCTCGTCAAACTTGTATTACTCATATTAAGAGATGCCAGAATATTAGTAGCCATTTTATGGCTAATTATGCTAGAACTAAATCTCATACGGCTGTGTGGCTCGCCTCTGGTCCAGAGGGTTTCATGAACACATGCTGTGATTGTAATTCTTGATATGGTTGAGTAATACAAGTCTATTCGCAAAAAAAAAAAAGACATGTTTTAGTGCAAGATTCATGAATCTTGCACTAAAACATGTCTAGATACATATGGTTGGTAATGAGTAAGTGTGACTTATATTTTGATACGGAGGGAGTAGTATCTAATGTCTTCAATTAGGAAGGAAGAAATCACGAGATACTACTATTGTAGCAGTTCCTGTTGATCGGTACTTGTCGTAGAGGACTACTGGTCTGCAACATGACCTTGGATCGACGGGAAATTTTGCGTAGCCCAGAACATTCTTTCCACATTTTTGGATCAACTCGACGGGCTAGCTAGGAAAATTAGGATGCACGTGCGTGCAGTAGAAAATTAAGTAGTCTGGATTGGACTAATATTTGACGTGTGTAGTGCTGAACAATGGCTTTGGTTGGTCGATTCTTTTCAAGTTCAACGTCATTTAATCACCGATACGCTGGAGAAAAGTATTTCTCTTAGACAAAATTTAAAGTAATCCATGTAGGAAGCTTTCTTCCTTTTTTGGGAGAGCCAACCTAGTCCAGCTAGCCTCCCTGGTCGCTCCAAAGGTGATCCCGCCGCCACCGAAAAACCCTCGATCCCGCATCAACAATCCATGAAATATCAAACGTCTTTAGGCGGATTAATGAACCGAAGATCACTACCAAGTGAAAGTGGCCGAACTATGCAGTTTGCATGTGTCTATGCCTCTGACTTCCTATGGTATCTTTTATACTAAATGACACTTAAGCAATTTTTCAGCCATTAACCTCTCAAAAAAAATCTGGCAGAGCTGGTCCCTCCCCCAAAACACCATTCATGTTGGCATTCTGATCTCAGAAGTTCTGAGATTCTCAGAAAACGCCATTTACAATAAATTATCTGACACTACTTAACGAAAAAACGGCTAAATCATTTTAAACAAGCCATTTAACATAACGTTTTTGCAATCTCGAAGGCTCTGACACTCAAAAAAAAAACTCCATATCAAATGGCTTATTTGAAATGACTTGACTTTTTTTCATTTCGCATTTTTGGATAAGGCAAAATGAATCGCATTTTCGGGAGAGATAAAATTTCTTTGAAGCTCCATTAGGGTGGCTAAAAAATTTCTTAAGGACTATTTAGAACAAAAGATACCTCTCCCCGGTTGTGCAGGGCAATCTCGAGGCTAGAACACAGATATCTTCGCCGTCGACCTGCCGACCGGGTGTACCCACGTGGCGGTTGGTGCAATGATCCACATGGGCGTTGGCCTCTTGCTTCATCGCCTTCAAAATAATCGCAAACTCGCGAGTGAACTGTCCCCGCCGTGCTGCCGACCTGCCGTATGTGCCTCTTCCTCCACGGGATGCATCACCAACGAACCTGCCGACCAACTATCTCGCTGTTGTCCACGAGATGCTTGATGAATCGAAACTTTACAGACTCGAAATATCTTCTTCTGTGTGTCAGAAAGACCCAAAATATCCATGGAGAGTTTTAGCATGTACTAAAGCTAATTAACCACCTTGCAGAGAATTACTGAGAGAGTAGATTGATTCCAGCTTGCTAGCTCTTCATTAATTTGACGCTAAACACCACAAAGCAGTAATAGTGTAATACAAGCAAAGATGGTACATGCATATTGCTCTTAGAGCCATGCATGCATGCATGCAGCTCATGCACTCCCAACAAACAACACAACGACGGAGCTAGCAACGTGCAGCGAGCACCTCAATTTCAGGTCAAGCCACAGAACGTACAGTCCGCACCGGCGCCGGCGTCGGCATGCATGATCAGCACGGGCTGGCCTCGACCTCGACGGGAGCCAAGGCCGGCTCGGGCAGCACGGCCATGGCGGCGCCAAACCTAGGCACAGTGACGACGAGCTCCCCGCCGTCGTTCATGGCGGCCCGGACCTGCCCCACGGCGGCGTCCTCGGGCAGGCAGAACCTGCCGAAGAAGGACGCGGAGCTGCGCTCGATGACGTGGCGGCGCGTCTCGAGGTCCCTCGTGTCCTCCCTGCGCACGCTGCGCTGCCCGGCGATGACCAGCACGTGGCCCTCCTCCTCCACCTCCACCGTGACCTCCTCCTTGGTCACCCCAGCGGGGAGCCGCGCGCTGAACACGTACGCGTCCGCCGTCTCCCGGGTCTCGATGTAGGTCTGGGCGAACGCCGTGGTGTCGCTGGCCAGCCACGCGTCGGCGCCCACCGCCGTGCCGAAGATGCTGCTGAACGGGCTCCTCCACGCGTCCAGGGACAGCGTGTCGAAGAGCCTCATCACCAGAGACATCCTAGGTCGCGAGCTATGTAGCAAAGGCAAGATTGCTTTAGCTTCTTGGAAATGGTTGGGTGCCGGTTTCTTTTGATGCTGCTGCTGCTTGGAGCAAATGGCGAGACATCCGGTGGCTATATATGGACGAACACTATCCAGGCACACCAGTACACCACACCAGCTACTTGCCTTGCACCTTCCTCAGAGCGTGCACCTGTCTCTGTAGCTTGGGTTGTCGTTGTAGCGCCAGTGGCCAGGTGTGAACGGGTCACTTTTGTTGCATTGCGCATGGACTTAAATGGGAGAGATCATGAAAGCTCACTCGACAGATCCAAGCAACGGTGAAAGCAGACCAGACGGTCGTAAAAAATTGCACACAACAGTATAATAAGGGCAACTCCAACGGGCGAAGCAATTCGTCCGCGTCCGTCCATTTCTGTCCGTGCGGAAAAAAACATCATCCAACGGGGCACCGGAAATGGACCGGCGGGGACGGACGCATCCAGCTCGACCCATTTTTGAACGAAAATTGGGCAAAAAATGTGGCCAAACGGCTAGAGTGTGTTTGCCCTGCCCCGCCTGTTAGCCTCCTATCCCCCATCCACCACCGGTGCGGCGACGCTATAGTTCTTTAGCACGCGCCAATGCGGAAAACCCAAGCCACCGCACCTCACTCTTCCCATCCTCGCTCCGTCTACCTCTCCCTACTCCGGAATGGACCCACCACAGCACCTCCTCGACCCAATGGAGTGCGTGCTGGAGCGTCCGCGCGAGCTCGCGATAGGCTCTCTCGTCGTCATGCCTCGAGCACCACGTGGCATGGCATTGTTTCGCCGGTAAAGGAGGAGGCCAGGGCACAGGAGGAGGTTGCTAGCGACCCGCAGCCGGAGGAGGCCGTGTGTGGTCGACTCGGTCGATGAGTACTTGAGCAAATCATAGTTCTAAGGTTCAATATTTATTTTGATGTCCCAGTTTATCTTAGTTTAAATTTATGTCCTATCTAAATTAAAATCGTTTCATTATCCAAACTCAAATTCATTTAATGAATAATCAAATGGTCGAAATGAAAAGAAAAACAAACATGCATGTACAGATAAAATGGCTCGCAACGTGCGGATAAGCGTCGGATGCATGTCTATCCGCTTCGGCACCAAAATGGACCGAAACGGGCGCATATTGTATCTGTTTTGAGTCGACCCATTGGAGTTGCCCTAACGCCTAAAGCACATGTTTGCTTTTTCGGACCATTAACGACGACGTTGTCTTGATTTGTTCGCATATCCTCGTCACCCGTTTGAAAATCCAGGCTTGCGCAACTGAGCTATATCACGTCCGTACGAACGCATGACGTGGTTTGTGGACCGCAGTACCGGGCGAAGTGTTGTGCGGTCAGCGTCCTTGAGTTAAGGGCTGGATGGACAATCCGTTCACACTTTTCTTCACTACTGGATCGACATGCATGCTATACCTGCGCTGCGCCAGCCTCTGTTGCAATCTCGACGTTGAGGTGACATTGGCCAAATGCCCAAATAGTTGGTTGTTTTGTTGTAATCTATCGATCTGTTTGTTAGTACGACCCAAGATTCTACAGGCAAGGATTTGTGGACGCAAGTGATCCAAGTTACACATACTGTAGAGATGTTGGTGAGTCGTCGACGTTTCGTTAATTGATCTGAAAAAAAGAAAAGGAAAGGTTCTTTTTAATTCCCTAGTCCATGTGTGCGCCGTGCAGGAGCTCCAGAGTCTTCTTTTGGTCTATCTTTGCTTTTTTTACGAAAAGATTCTGACATTAAAATAAACACCGAACAGTACAAAACATTTTAACAAAAAACAAAATCATAACGAGATCCTTAACATGCCCTTTGTCTTTAACCTTCAAACCGTGTCGAAGGCGCGCCGCCGCCGCCCGCTGAGCCGGCCTGATGTTGTTGATTGCGGACGACAAGTCGTCGAAAGGGTCAAGAAGACCACATCCGTCCCGGAGCCGAAGAAGAAGGATGAACCACCGATAAAACTCCTTAACGTTCCGGAGATCACCACCGCGAGAAGAAATCCTTAAGAAACACACCACTCCCACAAACATCTCGACGACGCCGCCGAGATAGGACTGATGGTCTATCTTTGCTTAATTAGATTGGGTTCCATGATCCATGCTTTTTATACTCTTTGAGATATGTTTAAATTAATTTTTTTTCGAAACCGCCATTTATTAAGCAGAAGGTGCTCGGTTTATTATGTAAGAAACCGGGCGAAAACCATACAACAACACAACACAACCCACGGGGCGAAGCCCCACAACCTCGAGAAAAACCACGACGCCGCACGACGCGGCCACCCACAGCCCAAGCTGCACCAGGTAAGCCGCTCGCAGACCACGGCCGCCAAACCAACATCCGGGGCCGCCGCCCCGGCCTAAAAGACAACCGCTGCTGCCGCTGCCCAAGCAGCCCCGACAGCCTCGCCGCTAGCACCCCCTTCCGGGACCGCCATCCCGACATAGCACCGCTCACAACCGAGCCACGACGCCGCACGAACCAGCCACCCGCAGCACTTTGAATTATAAAAAAGATTGTATGCATCACTTTGATGCGGAGGTCGGACATACCCCATTTCGAAGAAGAAAAAAGAGCTCCACAGTCCAGATCACTCACCTTTGCTATAAATGCCGTTGAACTAGAGCACAATCGTCCAAACGTTTGCCCAACGCGACGTATACACAGTCCATTCCATAGCACTCTTCTACTGGATGTAAGTGCATCCTACATCTACATCTCGAGCCCTGCTAGTCCGTCGAGTTGAGCCAAAAAATGTGGGCATGATTGTTCCTCCGTGATTCGCTTCACTTCCACGATACGATTTTCCATGCCGGCGATCGACATGATAAAGACTAATCCTCCATGAGAAGTAGCGATCAACAGCAACTGCTAGCAACAGTAGTACCTCGTAATTTCTTCCATCTTAATTGAAGACATTAGATAGGAGTAGCACTGTGGCAAAGAGATTTCCTTCGATTTTTTTAATCTATCTATCGTTTCTGGCTGGAGTTTGGTGTGGAGAAAATGCTTTCTCGTGGCCATCAGAGAGAAAGATCCGGAGGCGCCATCGCAGCACAGCACACCACGTACTGCCCGTGAGAGATTTCTCTAGATCGAGCAAAATTCCAAGCCTTGCCATGTCGATCAATTCCAACTTCCAAGATTTGTTTGTGTCTTAGCAGCGAAGGAAAGAATCATATGTACATAGTATGGATTTTGTGTCGGGCCAAAAAATAAACGATGAGGGAAATTTGTCATTTCAGGATCCAAATCATAAACCAATCGACATGAGTGGTAATTTCTTAGCAGCAGAGTGAAATGTAGCTCACCGCCTACCGCTATGGTGTCGGTTCTAGCCCTAGAAGTTACGCATGCAGGCGGACGTCCGCCGAGTCAAAGTTTTTGTCCGCCTTGCTTCCGTGTTTCACCCATTTGCTAACAGGCCCGTGATTCGTACAAAAAGTGTTTAGCAGAGTGAAATGTCTGCCTGCATCACCACCACGCTACAAGGGGCCCCGTTGTATGTTTGCAAATGTCGCAGCCGCCGCCACGTCCTGCAGCCTCTTCGGCGGATCACCCATAAGAGTCGATCCTCGCATATATTACCGAACAAGTTGGGAGGATGTGAGATGTAGGCACGTGCAGTAGAAAATTAAGTACTCTTGATTTGGACTATATTTTGACTGTTTTTATACGTCGTGTTGCTATATCGTTTCGACGTTTATGCCGAGTTCAGCATCATTTATAGCACCACGTACGGTGACTGAACCTGGATTCTGGAGGCGGACAAGTCGACTGGAGAATTAATAAGAAGCTTTTGTTTTTCCAGGCCACTTAACAACGAAAGCTTCTTATTAATTATCTACAGTGAGAGAAATTTGCAAAAAACGGCCACAATTGGGGGAAAGTTGTGCAGACACATACAATTTCATGCGGTTAATGGTGGTTGTTTTTCTACGTTGCAACTGCCACCTTTGCCCCAATTATGATAAAAAAATTCAACGATCTCCTACGGTTAAGAGATGTAAATTAAGCCCATGGACTGTGATGCATATGCAAACATTAACAGCGACCAGTACTTGCGTTCACAATCCTTGCAAGATTCTTGCATGCGTCGTAACAGATAGATTGCGACGAAACAGCGAACTATTTGGCCAATGTTACCTCAACGTCGAGATTGCAACAGAGTCGATCAATTAGTGAAGAAAAGTGTGAACCGATTGTCCATCCAGGCCTTAACTCGAGGCTAGATTTTCTAGCGGGGTGACGAGGATATGCCAACAAATCTAGGCGCCGTCACCGTCGGAATGGTCCGGAGGTGGCCGGGAGTCCGGGACCCATTCCGTTCGCCGCAGCGAAGCTGAAGTAAAACGTGCGTGCGAACACTAGCTACTTGACACTTGTGAAGTAACGTCACAACTGCTGAATGACCCAGTGATTTTTTTACGCCCATTCGGTATGCTTTCACCGTTGCCGGGATCTCCCGTTTATGTCCATGCGCAACGCAACAAAACTACAGAGACAGGTGCCTGGATGGTGTTCGTCCATATATAGCCACCGCGTGTCTCGCCATTAGCTCCAAGCAGCAGCATCGTCAAAAGAAACCAGCTCCCTACCATTTCCAAGAAGCTAAAGCAATCTAGCTTTGCTAGGATGTCTCTGGTGATGAGGCTCTTCGACACGCTGTCCCTGGACGCGTGGAGGAGCCCTTTCAGCAGCATCTTCGGCACGCCGGCGGGCGCCGACGCGTGGCTGGCCAGCGACACCACGGCGTTCGCCGGACCTACATCGAATCCCGGGAGACGGCGGAGGCGTACGTGTTCAGCGCGCGCCTCCCGGCGGGGGTCACAAAGGAGGAGGTCACGGTGGAGGTGGAGGAGGAGGGCCACGTGCTGGTCATCGGCGGCCAGCGCAGCGTGCGCAGGGAGGCCAGGACGGACGAGGTGCGGGGCCGCAGCGTGATCGAGCGCAGCTCCGCGTCCTTCGGCAGGTTCTGCCTGCCCGAGGACGCTGCTGTGGGGCAGGTCAGGGCCGCCATGGACGATGGTGGGGAGCTCGTCGTCACCGTGCCTAGGGTGGGAGCTGCGATGGCGGTGCTGCCAGAGCCGGCCTTGGCCATCGAGGTCGAGGCTAGCCCGTGCTGATCATGCACGCGGACGCCGGCTTTGGTAGTAAGTTGCTACTGTGATCTGCATGGCCTGACCAGAAATTGTGGTGCTCGCTGTGGGTAGTTCCATCCGATCTGTGGATTGTTTTCGAATGAGCTGCATGCATGGCATGTAACAGCAATATGCATGTTTGTTTGTATTACTACTTGTCAACTCTAGTGTTTTGCATCGCAAAGAAAAAATAACTGGTGTTTGGCGATCAAATTTTAATGAAGATCAACAAGCTTGAATGTCTCAGTCATTCTGGGCAAGGTGGTTAATATATGAGCTGAAGTACATGCTAAAACTCTTGATTCATATTTTGGGTCTTCCTCACACAGACAAGAAGATACTTAATTTTGACTCTGAAAAGTTCAGATGCATCAAGCATCTCGTGGACAACAGCGAGCTGGTTGGTCGGCCGGTTCGTTGGTGATGCATCTCGTGGAGAGAGTGGCAGGGCAGGTCGGCAGCACCAGAAGGGCGAGTTTGCGATCTGGTTTAGGTATTCCATCATTGCAACCACCACCGCGTACACGTATTGTATTTGTACGGCAGGTCGACGGCCAAGATATTTGTCTTCCCGCGAATAATGCCCCGTACCAAACATCAGTCTGGGCCGTTTCGGTTGATGGGAAGCCCAAGCCCGAAACCAAAAATGGGGTTGTGGTGTGGTGGGCTGTTACTAAATACCTTGTTCTAAAAAAAAAAACTAAATACCTATAAAATTGTTCTAAAAAAAATAACCTATGAAATATACCTGGTCTAGGCGACATGGGCTAATCACGGTATCTGCTATCCGACCCTCCCCTCCCCTCCCCTCCCCTCCGGCGACCAGGCTCCGTCATTCTTCCGCCTCTTTCCTCCCCGGCACCATCGTCGACCGAATCGCTGTTCTCCTCGCACGTGGTCAGCACGCTGTCATGCGCCTTGTCTCGCCGCACTACTACAAGCTCCTCCTATGTTGATCCGGTGTCGCCCCGGCCATCCCTCTAAGTACATTGATTGGCCACGTCTTCTCATAGCCATCATGCCCCTCCTCCGAACCCTAAGATTCTTCCTCCTACATCAGCATGTCTCTAGCTCGGTCTAGTCTCATCTTCACCTTCGCCACTACAAGCAATTGCGGCTTCACTGGCTCCAGCTCAATGGATTTGCTGTGGCCGCCATACCCTGCTCTCTCGATTAGGTTTGGTGTACGGAGAAAGAACAATAAAAAATAATAGGAAAAGGGGTAAGGAAATGAGAAGAGTACATGCGCATTTCTTATATGGGCCACAACCAGTTGCGCTTATCGTCGTGGCATGGAGATTGCGCTCCACTGGGCACACAGAGGCATGCTGCATAGAGCTCCGTCGGCAATTCACTCGCCACTTACACTTGAGTAGAAATGTTTGGTTGTGTGTATTCCATGAACATTGTTGATACGACAGGGAAAGTTTTCTTCGGTGGCGGCGGGTTCCGTGAGGGACCCGAGAGGCTGGATTAGGCTGGTTAAAAAAAGCTTCCTATTAATTTTTTAGTAAGGAAAATATATTTCTGCTGTACTGGAGCTCAAGTTTATATGTGATGTAAATATTGTTGAACTGTTTAGAACACAATCGACCAACCAAGTCTCTGTCCAGCACGATGCGGACGTATGAACTGTCAAATGTTACTCCAGTCCAGACTGGTTAATTTTTCTACCACACGCACCTGTGCATCCAACATTTCCCTATCTAGCCAAAAATGTGGGCGCGATTGTTCGTTCATCCGACTTCCGACGGGACGTTAATTATACATCCGTGATTCGCTTCACTTCCTAATACGACTTCCGTGCTGGAGGAACATTTTGGGCCACGCAAAATTTCCCAAGGACATGTTGTAGACCAGTGATCTTGGACGACAAGTGCCGATCAACGGCAACTGCTGGTATAGTAGCATCTGGAGGTGCCATCACGGCACAGCGTAGCACGTACTGCTTGTGAGAGATTTTTCCAGATCGAACAAAATTCCAAGTCTCGTGGCTGCTACACGCGAAGAAAATATATATCCATGGCGCACGTCTATCAGTTCCAGGATTCCTTTGTGTCTTATCGGCCAAGGAAGGGAAGAAAGTTGCCTAATCATCAAGAGAAGTCGTAGCAATAATATTGAAAAAAATCCATTGGCTTGAACAAGTAAGAGACTATTCATGTGAGTGCTCACAAGACAGCGCGTCCACCTTATCCCTTCGCTACAGTGGAGAGGAGGCGATAAGGGAGGCGACCGCGTAGCTTCGGGTCTCGCCGGTGATTCTGCTGCTCCCCTCTGCCTCCGGCCGCCGTTCTGGCGCTGTGAGGCAGGGGGAGCTCCGGTGGTCGCCGTGCTTGTATAGTACTGGTCTAGGTGTGCGTGTAGTCTCTCGCCGGCATCGAGACGGTGGCGATGGCGGCGGTGTTTGTGTTCTGGTCCTCCCCCTCTGTTCCCCGTTCGGTGGTGACGCCGGAGAGGCTGTGGAGGTTAGTTCGGTGCTCTACTCCTTCCTTGTTTCTCCGGCCGGCCGTGGCGGCGAGGGGAGAAACTGGGGGTGGTTGCTGCTCCGTTTTGGTGGTTCTGGTGGAGGTGGTCTTCGTCTTCAACATGTCTGCTCCGGCCGGCCTTGGCGGCGAGGGGAGCGGCGTTTGGAGGTGGTCGGGGGCTGGCGGTGGTTGACCTGGACGACGGCGTGTCGGCTGGAAGTTGGGCGGAAGCGGGGAGTTGGCGCTGTGGCCGTGCTCGTTCAGCGCCTCTCAGTTCCGTCGCTCGGCGGCGGACGGCTCTTGCGGTCGTCTACAAGCTGTGGTGGCGCTCTCTCCCCACCGGCGTGCGGTTCGGCGGCGCTGCCGTCGTCTAGGTGCTTGGGGCGAGTTGTGGATCCGTTTGCGTTCTCTTCCCGGTGGCTTAGGGTGCTCTGTGCACTTTTCTGGGTTTCTTTGTAATTTTGTGTTTCTTTGGGACCTGTTTGTAAAAGTGTGAGCCTCCTTTATTTATGAATCGGATCCTTCCTCAAAAAAGTAAGAGACTATTCTTTTTCCACACAAAATCGTACTCCATTATACCATTGAGATAACCGAATAAAGATGAGCTAGCGTCTATCTGCAAACAAGGAAATAAAAAGTTTGATCTTACCTGGACCATCCGCTGTCGTGTGGTTTACCTGGGCCGATCTTCTCTGGACCATTGTCGCTGACCGTGTTGGCTCATGATTCCCCCAACGAAATAACCAATCGATGGATTGATTAGTGTCTCCCAAATCCTGGGCTCCTGGCCCCCTTCTGTAAAAACAGAAATTAGGTTGACCACTCGAGCAGCCAGCAACAGGCTACAGTACGGGAGCGTCCTACCGGATGTATAGATTGTTACATGGATATTGGAAAAATCACGAAGAATCCCTCGTTGCTGCGAAATTCTTAGTTTCCTGAAATCTGGCCTCTGAACAGTTTTAAAAAATCGTCACGGGACCGCTCCAAGATGACGTCGATCAAAGTCTCAACATGAAAGTCGTGGGAAATTTCAAGGCAAATACTATGATATACTGAACGTCCCGATCCGAGTTTGTATGCGACTTGTGGACCCAATTTACCCAAGGTCCAGTATTGCACCACAGGGATTCCGAAAGTGGATGACTAGATTGACTTAACTATTTCCACACTTGATGGATTCGACTATGATCCGAGTTCGTATGCGACTTGTGGACCCAATTTACCAAAGGTCCAGTATTTCACCACGGGATTCCGAAAGTGGATGACTAAATTGACTTTAACTATTTCCACACTTGATGGATTTGACTATGATTGGGCGCTATGACTTACGAGGATAGAGGGAAGAACTAGAAAGCTTCTAGAGTTGCCCAATAGCTTTTGGATTAACGGGGGCATGAACCGGTGGCCAAGATACAAAGCCCAAGTCTATATAACGAGCGCAAACCCTAGTTTTCTAGGAAGCCGCCCATTGTCACGAATGGTGGCAACGGCGTCCTCCTCTAAAATTATGGTTTCCCCTCTTTATATAGACTTGGCATTGCATCTTGACCATTCGAGCCATGCTCCTTTGATCCAAATGCTTTTGGGATCCTCTAGAACCTTCCTAGATTTTCCCTCTGTCCCCATGAGTCATAGGGTCAAACCATGCTTGGAGCCATCAAGTATGATAAGAGTTAGAATCAATCCCGTCACCCAGTTTCAAAACCCCATGATGCAGTACTGAACCTTCGGTAATTTGGGCCCACCGGTCCCATAAGAAGTCGGTTTTGGACGTTTAGTGTATCAACATCTTATTATGTTTGACGTCATCCTTGGACGGGCCCGTGACGATCTGTGACAAATGTCATGGAGGGATAGATATTAGTAAATTCTGAATTTTACCCCAAGCAAGGTCTGCTTTGTGATTTGTCAAATAGTCATGTAATTGCTACACATCAAACTGAAAAACGAGTTTTGTGCAATTTTACCACTGTTAATAGATTAGTCCCAATAAGTACATAAATTTGCCAAAATGTAGTGGATAGTAATATAACATACATTAATATACATAGATACGTTTCCGACCTGTCATCAATCACACCACTTAATTCACTCCAACATGTACACTGCACCTGCTACTATTACATCCTATAAATTGGCTAGATCTAGCATCAAAAACAGAGTAAATAATAGGAATCTATAAATATTTCACAATCAACCGTAGCAAAGAAAATTCATCTCAGAACTAAAGATCCACTATTAAACATTCGTTAGTGTTACCGTGATCATAGTAGGCTCTCATACAATATTTAATCATCGGATCAAGTAGAGAGATAGATTACAAGTTTATAAAAAAATAAGAACATCTACAAAAACAATATTAATATCAAGATACAGCATAAAAGATATTTTCATACTGTCCATTCAATATTGTAAATGTTAATAATTTCTTCTTATACTTGGTCAAATTTTATAACATGTAACTTTATCTTACTTTATAAGCCTTATTATTTTTAAAGTAGCTAAGATTTTTTTTTGCATGGTCATAGACATTACAATGTTATGCATTGGGAAATCTAGCTTACCAACAACCAAGAGATGACAACATTTGATATAAGTAGTATCATGCAAATCTTTTTTTCACCTGTGTATGATCCAAATTTTACATGGAGCAGAATGACCTTCAGGAACCCGGTAACATGCTTAATCTAATAAGCAAGTGACTATAATCTAGCAATTATCAATGAAAAAAAGTTATAAAGCA
The DNA here is from genome assembly GCA_947311845.1 of Poa pratensis. NCBI lineage: Eukaryota > Viridiplantae > Streptophyta > Magnoliopsida > Poales > Poaceae > Poa > Poa pratensis. Next base: position 3,748,377 of record CAMZMU010000035.1, read on the forward strand.
TGTCAATATCATACAGAAATTCAAAGTTCTCGTAACAACAAATTTAACAATGAAAACGGATCGTTGCATAGGGGTTTAAAGGTAGAAAATTCATGCTTAATAATTGGAGGATCATTGCATACATTGCTAGAGAGAGAGTGAGATGCCTCACAAAGTAAAGGCTTATAAAGCGGTGCTGCCGAGTCTTTTCTTTCCTGCACATAATTGAAGATACAGAAAAAACATTGCGAGATAGATATAGGCACCCAGCAAAATCTTGGGAAAAATGCCATGGCCGATACAGCAAATTTCGAGCGAGTTTCAATATTAGCTAAATACGTAGGGCCGGCTTTGACCCCAGGCGACGACCTTGTGTGACGCACAAGGGCCCATGTTTGGGAGGGGCCCATCACAACATATGTACCCTACTGTTGTTCTTATATGGGCTGGAATAAATTATAAGTTGTAAAAGGCCCAGCTCAATAGGGCATCGGGAGAGGAGGAAAAGCAACGCGTTTACTTCAGGTTTCAGTGTTTTTGTACTTTGAAACATTTCGTACTTCATTATTTTTGTAATTTGGATTTAAGTGTTTTTTGTACTTTAGGTTCCAATATTTTTGTACTTCCAATATTTTTGTACTTCGTAATTTTTGTACTTTTGGATATCAGCACTGGCGGAGCTTAGTAGGGGCCAAACCGGTCCATGGCCCGCCCAGGTTTTTGACCGAACATTACTACTAGGCATGAGAGGCCCAGCCCAGCGGGAGGCCCCAAGCATGCCCTTTCTGCTGCCTCACAAATGGGAGCACCTATACATCGACCTGTGCGACGATAATCCACGTCGCACACCTCCGATCGAGCTTCGCCGTTTTCCTGGGCCGGCCCACTAATTCTTCTAGTACGGAGAAAAAGTAGGAAAATAGGAGGGCACCGGTGAGATTCGAACTCGAAACCACTGATACGTCTCAAACGTATCTATAATTTTTGATGTTCCATGCTGTTATTATATCAATTGCTACATGTTTTGGCTACACTTTATATCATTTTTATGCATTTTCTGGGACTAACCTATTAACAAGATGCCACAGTGCCAGTTCCCTGTTTTCTGCTGTTTTTGGTTTCAGAAAATATATTAAGAAAATATTCTCGGAATTGGACGAAACAAAAGACATCGTCAATAATATCACGAGGAGATCACGGAGTCCAAAGGGGAGTCGGAGCAGACCCACCAGGGGGCCACGCCACACTAGGGCGCGGCCCAAGGTGGGCCCGCGCCCCCTATGGCGTGGTGGCCCCCTCGGCCACCGACGCCGCCTCTTCGCCTATATATTCTCCGCGACGCGAAAACCCTAGGACGGTCGATCATATTCCACGAAAAGTTCCGTCGCGGCCGTCATCGTCAATCTCAGATCGGAGGAGTTCTGAAGCTCTTCCCGGCACCCTGCCGGAGGGGAGATCATCACCGGAGGGCTCTACATCACCATGCCTGCCTCCGGAGTGATGCGTGAGTAGTCCACCCCTGGACTACGGGTCCATAGCAGTAGCTAGATGGTTGTCTCTCTACCTTGTGCCTCCATGTTTAGATCTTGTGAGCTGCCTAACATGATCAAGATCATCTTATTATAATGCTAGATGTTGTGTTTGCTGGGATCCGATGAATATTGATACCATGTTTATTCAAGTTGTTTATCTATGTGCTCTTGATCTTGCATGCTCTCCGTTGCTAGTAGATGCTTTGGCCAAGTAGATGCTTGTGACTCCAAGAGGGGGTATTTATGCTCGATAGTGGGTTCAGTCTCTAGATATCTGGATCAGTGACAGAAAGGTCTAAGATGGTAGATGTGATGTTGTTACTAGGGATAAAACATTGGTGCAGTGTCCAAGGGCACTTGTATTGATTACATTACATACTTTACTTCATGCAATAATCTGTTGTTAGCAACTTAATACTGAATAGGATGCGGATGCTGCCTTGAAGGTGGATTATTTAGGCATAGATGATGTTGGAATAACGGTCTATGTACTTTGTTGTAATGCCCAACTAGATTTCATAGTAGACATCTTGGCATGTATTGCTTTGTTATGCCCTCTCTATTTGTCAATTGCCCAGTTGTAATTTGTTTGCCCAACATGCTAGTTATCTGTTCTGAGAGAGACACCGCTAGTGAACTGTGGACCCTGGTCCAATTTCCTCATACTGTTTACACAACCTGCTGCAATCATCTGTTTCCTGTTACTTGCTGTTTTTCCTGCTGTTTTCCACACCATACGTTTAACTCTTTGTTTCTGCAAGACCGGAGAGATTGACAACCTCTCTGTTTCGTGTTGGGCAAAGTTCTGGTTTGTGTCTGTGCAGATTCCACGTTGGTGCAAGCTCCCTAGCGCCAGGGGGAGTCAACATCAACAACCTTCCAATTGATCGTCAAGTCCTACTGGTCCGATTAAACCTTGGGTAGATTATTCAAGGGAAAACTTACTGCTGTCTACATCATAACCTTCCTCTTGGGGTTCACCAACACGTAGCCATCAAGCTGTTTTCTGGCGCCGTTGCCGAGGAAGTACTCATCATCACCATCATCATCATGCTCAAATACTCTCCCGTCAACCAGGCACCAACCACTACCCACGTGACCAGTGTGCGCAACCACTGGGCTGCTCTATCGTTGGTGTGAATGTTTCGTTATCCACTCTTTTATTGTTTTCAGTTTCCTATTTTCACTTATTTTTCTGTTTTCTTTTTTTAATTTTTTCGTTTGAACGAAACTTCTTTGAACGATTTTAAAAAGTAAAAAAAGGTCTATGAACGGAAATTATGTTTGAATTTTTTTTAAACTGAACCAAAAAATACTCTTTGAAGGAAAATAATTTTTGAACGATTTTGGAAAAGTGAACAAAAAATGTATTTGAACGGAAACTATTTTTAAACTATTTTAAAAGGCGAACAAAAAAAGTCTATGAATGAAAATTATTTTTGAACGATTTTCAAAAATGTGAACAAAAATAGGTATTTGAACGGAAATTATTATTGAACGATTTTCAAAAAAGTGAACAAAATAGGTATTTGAACGGAAATTATTTTTTAACGATTTTCAAAAGGTGAACAAAACAGGTATTTGAATGGAAAATATTTTTGAACGATTTTAAAAGGCGAACAGAAAAAGTCTGTGAACGGAATTATTTTTGAACGATTTTCAAAAAGTGATCAAAATAGGTATTTGAATGGAAATTATTTTTGAACGATTTTAAAAGGCGAACAGAAAAAGTCTGTGAATGGAAATTATTTTTTAACGATTTTTCAAAAAAGTGAACAAAATAGGTATTTGAATGGAAACTATTTTTGAACGATTTTAAAAGTCGAACAGAAAAAGTCTGTGAACAGAAATTATTTTTGAACGATTTTCAAAAAAGTGAACAAAATAGGTATTTGAACGGGAACTATTTTTGAACGATTTTAAAAGTCGAACAGAAAACGTCTACAAACCAAAATTATTTTTGAATGATTTTCAAAAAGTGAACAAAAAATATGTATTTCAACAGAAATTATTTTTGAACGATTTTAAAAGGCAGACAGAAAAATTCTATGAACGAAAATTATTTTTGACCGATTTTCAAAAAAACCGTTGAAAGGAATTTGGTCTTGAACGATTTTTGAAAAACCCATTGAACGAAATTTGGTCTTGATCGATATTTGAAAATTCCGTTGAAAGGAATTTGGTCTTGAACGATATTAAAGAATACATCATTTTCAAAATGAACCATTTTCAAAATTAACCATATTAAAGATAAACTATTTTCAAAATGAACCATTTTCAAATGAACCATTTCAAAATGAACCATTTTCAAAATAACCATTTTAAAAAATCGTAACCATTTTCATAAATATCTTATTTCAAAATATGAACCATAAATATCTTATTTTCGAAAATTAGCGAAAATAAAAAACATAAAATAAATAAAAAGAAAAGAAGTGAAACAAAAAACGGATAAAAAAAGAAAGGGATTTACTATGTAGCAGGCGCCTTATGATTAGCTTAACTGTACGCAGGCCGGAGGGAGAGAAACGCTCCCATGCATGCATAACCATATTGCCGATTAGTTTTCGGGTTGAAATATAACAATATTTTGTTGTTCTTTTAGTTTTTTATGACCTTTAAATTTAACACATTATTTTGAGATGGTAAATTTATTGTGCATAAGTATTAGAATGATAACTGTCGATTTCATAAGTGAACTACACATAGAAAAAATGGGCATTGTGTTCGTAACTATTATTATTTAGAGCACATGGTAACTAAATCGATTTAGTGGTGGATAACTACATCATGAACACATGGATAACTAAATAAAAACTGAGTGGGTAACTTGATCAGTATTGGGTGGGTAACTATTACCGAGTGAGTACGGTAACTACATTGTTTTCATGTTGGATAACTTCAACATGAAAACACATGGGTAACTTTCTCAATACTGAGTGGATAAGTCCATCAGTATTGGGTGGTAACTATTATCGAGAGAGTAGGGTGGATAACTATATATGAAAACACACGGGATAACTTTACTAGTACGAGGTGATAACTATTATCGAGAGAGTAGGGTGGATAACTACACATAAAAACACATGAGGTAACATTACTAGTACTGGGTGATAACTATTATCGAGAGACTACGGTAACTATAACGATTTTGTGGTGGATAACTACACATGAAAACACATAGATAACTTTGTCAATACCGGGTGGTAACTCTATCAGTATTAGGTGGTAACTATTACCGAGAGAGTATTGTAACTACAATGATTTTGTCAACCTGAAAACTAATTGCTAATATGGTGGATAACTTAAGTATTCAAGCCTTGGTAACTTTTATGTTATGGGGGGTGGTAACTTTCAGACAAAAAAAAAAGTTGTCGGAACATATCAACTTAGGATCTAGTTTCGAATATCTCGTCGCGACTACTCTAAAGGTGAAAACGGATTCTCAATCGGATAAACGGTTTGGGCTACAAAACTTTTTAAATTTTTTAGTTTTGCATTAAATGCGGGATGACATCAGCTTTTTTGAGTTTTTGTGCATGCATGCAACAGGACATGTGGGCTCGCGGGGGGTGCGTATGGTTATGCCCCCTGGCAGGCGCCTTACATTTAGAATTACCGAAAAAGAAAACAGAAAAAGAAAATCAGAAAAAGAAATCAGAAAAAATAGGAAGCAAACACCCAGGTCGATTAGCTCAGTGGATACGCACACTATCTTCCTAGTTGTAGGTCTGAAGTTCGAAACCCACCGGTCACCTCGCCTTTTCTCATGTTTTTCGCTAATTTCATGCAGTAGAAAAAGTGGGCCAGCCCAGTAAACAGCCAAGCGGTAAAACTGGAGCGTAACAGGGTACGTGTCTCGGCGATTTCGCCACGGATCTCGTCTTCCCGCGTTGGGCCGACACACAGAGCATCAGCCGAGACTTTCTGGGCGACACACAGAGCATCAGCCGAGACTGAACAGCCATGGATACGTCTCTGCCTTGCTTGCTAGGATTAGGAATTTAGGCAGTGACGGAGGGGAAAGCAGGACAGCGGCGCCACGCCGCCGGCCGTAATCAGGGGGTTGCCGACTCGCTATAGCCCGCAGCCACACGGGCATGGGGAACCTGCCGGTCGGAGGTCAAGCAGCCGGCGCAGTGACCTATTTTCCCCTAATTTCTACTAGTTTACAATTTGTCAATCTGATCGCATTTTCTAGTTTCTACGTTTCCTATAGGCAATGTTCAAGGCGTTACTCCCTTTAGATCTCTTAGGACCACTAACCGGACAATGAACATACTAATCCAATCCTAGCCGAAGCTACTACAAATTTTTGCGTGTGTTCTTTTAGCTTGGCCCGCCCATGTATTTTGTTGAAGCTCCGCCACTGGATATCAGTTTTTCCGTATTGTATACTTCGGGGGAAAAATACGCGCGTCGATTTTGCGCATGATGGTAAGAAAAAAGGAAAAAAAGTGGAGCAGCGATAGTGGCAGCAAGAGCAGGTGTGGTCGTGTTGTGTCCAAAGAAACAGAAAAGGTAGAACCTAGTTGTAGAACAAATTGAAATGGAAAAAAGAAAATAAAAAAATGGAACAACTAACATGGTGTAACACGTCGGGGTTAGGTTTTTCGCCTAGTGAGGAAAAATATAAGACGAAGGGGAGCGCGAGGCAGTGAACGTGGGCCTCATGCATCCACCCGGCCCACCCAAAGGGGTGAGCGCACCGGCACGCGCACCAGCGCCCTGGTGCCCCTTCTCGGTCACCCTTATGGCTCCGTGAGTGTTTTGGAGTTTTAGAATTTCTGAAAAAATTTGGATTTTTTTGAGAAAGTTGATTTCTGCATAAAAAGTAGGCAACGCGATAATTCTGCTGAAAACAGCGTCACTCTAGGTTAGTTCTATTCAAATCAAGCAAATTAGAGAACAAAACAATAATAAAAATGTTTGAAAAATTAGATACATTTGCGATGTACTCCCTCCGTTCCTAAATGTAAGATGTTTTAGGTGTTACACATGTTGTCCACGTACACACTAAAGTGAGTGAACATACAGATGAAATGTGTCTAGATACACTTGTGTATATGTGAATGTGGACAAACCTAAAACATCTTATATTTAGAAAATATTTAGAAACGGAGGGAGTATCAGCTGCCCATTGTAGAGCGAAGGGGAGGTGAGAGGATAGAGAGGAGATTGGAGTGCAGTGGAGCGGACCGGATCGGGCGAGATTGAGCTAGGGCTTGGTCCCGTGGAGTTAATTTGGTGGGTTGGTTGAGGAGTAGGGCCACTTCCGGACGTGTCCGGGCAGCCCCATTTTCACCTCACATATGGGCTAAATATGAGGGGTACCAGATAGCCCGAATGTTTGGGCTAGGTATAGAGAGTCCGGTTGGATAGGTGGATATGTGTTTTCTATCTAGACAGTGTACATACATGGGCATTGCAAAAGGAAACAAAAATATCCATGCAGGTGACATCAATAACGAAACAGAAAACCGAAGACTACTTTCATAGCATACATGTCCTGGGGAGAGACTCGGAGACCAATGGGATGGGGGTGGGGGAGCCTGCTGAAGACACTAAGCTCTATAGTTCAAAGTAATCATCAACATAAATAATAGCACTGAGAAACAACCATATGAACGCTACTCCAATAGCCGGTAGTAGTAATTGTAGTAGGTGCTCCAGAGTCAGTCTGATCTTTGTTGGAACCTTGTGGCGCGCAGGGGTCGGTTAGTTTCCGTAGCTACTAAGCATCTGAAGAACATCCGGCATGGTGGGTCGATGTGTCGAGTCTGCTTGTGTGCACAACAGACCTATCTCCATGCATCTTTCTCTGTGCTTTGCCTCAGACATGTCACACACCGAAGGGTCAAATGACTCTATCCCTCCAGCTTGCCGTGCCTCCCAGGCCTGAGAAAAATATGGATTGTAATTGACAAGTTTAATTAGTATGAACAATCAGCATGAGTTGAAGATTGCGCCAAGTGAGAACGTGGTGGAAATAATTAATATCTGGACTCCTTTCAAGGTTTCCTGGTATTGCCATTACGTGAAAAGCGAATACGGAGAACGCAGAAATTATATGTTATGGAAACAATAACTGAAAACATGATCGATATTAAAAGTTGTTTGATTGTAAGGAACATCACATGAATTTCAAAATGACAAATTTGCATAGAGAAAATTATAGTAAATCAAAAGAGGTATGACACCACGGTCAAAAACCGTATTTATAAAGGTTGTGCATACGATGCAGTTCTTAGGAATTTAGTAGGCTGTGTATGAACCAAAATACGATGGCCCGAAAAATTCTTACAAACTGCAACGAAATTTGACAGATAATGAATCCCGGCCCATTTCTTGAATTTCTTTTGCGTGTTCATGTGTTCTCATCAGGGTGGATTTTCCCCATTCTGTTTTGGCAATTAATAGCATGTTGTGACCATTTCCTTAATAATTACATAAAACAGACCAAATTATTCTAAAATAAGCATTCGATGGATGCTTGTAGTGCCCAGGTTGCCACCGCTGGTTCCTGGGTAGATGCACAATCGCAAAAAATCATTTACTCTAGGAGAAATTCAGTAAGAATGGTACAACATGGTGATGATTCAGAACACACATGACTGAGTACAAATACTTACCCAATTAATTGAATCGTGGCAATACTTAGGCGTTGCTATTTCTCTAATGTCAGTTGAATTTTGTCCAAGTCCGCTAATGGTACAAAGGACTAGGACACCGAAACTGTACACATCATTTTTCACCGATATAATACCATCCGCAAGATATTCCGGAGCAATGTAGCCCCTGGATGGTGAAATGAATCAGAAAAACTCAGAACCCCAATAATAAATTAACGAGCAGCATGCATGCCACATTTATGGAAATATATATTGGCTAGTATCTATGAAATGCCATGTGTCTTACATTGTGCCCACTAATTCATCTGTTACTGTTTGAGTGTCCGTCTGATCCAGCTTTACAGATGATCCAAAATCACAAATCTTAGGATTCATATTAGAGTCGAAGAGGATGTTATCTGGTTTCAAATCCATATGGATAATGTTCTTGGTGTGGAGATAAGCAACGCCCTCTGCTATTCCCCATATTATTCGGAATGTGGAGGACCAATCCAGCTTATGCAATGATCCTGGAAAGTGCAAATAATTCATTCATCGTTACAGTCAACAGAGTAAAAATTTGGTCCAAACAAGTTACTCCCTCCGATCTATATTAGTGGGCACAACTTTGTCTAGATACACATGTATCTAGTCTAAATACTTAACTAGATACATATGAATTTAGACAAAGCTATGCCCACTAATATGGATCAGAGGGAGTACTACAATTAATCAATATTTTTTTAATGCTTGAGACATGCCATCAATAACTCTGGACAAGTTTCCCTTGGGCATGTACTCTTCGACCACCATTTCCCGTCTGTCCTCATGGCAATATCCTAGAAATCTAACAACGTTTTCGTGTTGGAGCAGCGTTGAGAAAACACCAGCATATTGCATTACGCTCTGCGGTCCCCATGGATCATGAAATCTCTTGATGGCAACCATGAGTTCCTCAGGTAATACACCCTGAAAAGAGTACGGAACAAGTTAAATTGTGAATTTCAGTATATGAAAGATCACAATCTCCACACCCTTCATTGTTTCCGTCAAACATGCAGGGTCTCTCCCATGTAATGTCAAGCTGAGGCCCAATACGGTTCATACAAGTACATATTGGGAAAACAACAGGATGGATATCGATATGCATATGATAAAATAATTCAAAATGCATGGGTGATAATGGAGTACCTTATAAACGGTAGCACAACCACCTTCTCCAATTCAATCACGTGTTCTTTTGAGAAATTATTTGTAGCAGCCTTCAAGTCAGCGAAACTAAAAGATGTGAAACCTGCCGTAAGAACAACACAAATACACATACAGAAATGAGAGAGACGCAAACACATAATCATAGTGCACTATTACTATCGTCTACCTAGCCTATATAATCAAATTTCTCATGAACAGGGGAATTATAATGCAGAGAGAGAGCTGTCATTTTCTCTTTCGAGATAAGGAAGATGTGATCTTACGTGATAATAAGGGATCAGTATTTTCTCTTGCTTGAGCAGACCGTCCATTCTTTGAACTAGCCTCACTCTCAAAACTGTATTTTGGACTAGCCGCACTCTTCAAAACAAGATCAGGAATATCCACACTCTCGGAGAAACAATTTTCAGTAGCCTCACTCTTCGGAAAATTACTTGGAGTATCCACACTCTCAGAGATTTTTTTTTGCAGTAGCCTCTCTCTTAACATTACAATTTGGAGTATCCACACTCTCAGAGAAACAATTTTCAGTATCCTTACACTTCGGAACATAATTTGGTAGGGTAGCCTTATCCTCAAAAACGGAATCTGGAGCCCAGGTGCTATTTCCGCTGTTGAGAGCATTTACTTTCTCACCATTCACTTCAGATTTGTCACTGCCATTAAGGAAAAGTGAATGCATTTCTTATATGAGTAGAAGATGCATAAACCAACTCAAGCAACCTTATAACGAGGTGAACACACACTAAGTGACATCTTCAGTAGTCCGTAGAAAATAAGACGAAAAAGTAGTGTACATTTGGAAAAGCTCCAGTGCAGAACGAAGGGTTCTGGAGTTCTGCTTCAGATTTGCGGGAGCTAGGATGTAATCTTTCATATATTATTTCTTTTCCTTATCGGTTGATCTAGTTGTTGATTCTTTTTTTTTCTTGAACACACACCTATATGGTTCTTTAATAGAAGGGGAACGCCAAAGAAGGTACAAAGTAAAAATAAATAAACAACAGTGGCTGACGACCAAACCAAAAGCAAAGCTAAACTAAACAAGAAAATTTGCAAAAACTTAACCAAACTACTAAAAACCAACTACAAACAGAACAGTTCTAACTGTTGTTATACTTGATGATTCTAATTGCCTTAATTATAATTCTTGATTGCCATTTAGTTATGCAATGTGGTTGTGTTATATATAATATGCCATAAGATTGTTTTTAACAGATCACCACAGATAGGTAGCTAATAAGTAATGGCACCTTTGGAGTGAAGGGTGAACTCCTTCTTGATAATGTCTAGTAATCATGATGCTGACCTGGACATTGGTAGCAAGGATTACTTCCATCATGTGATCCGAGATATCCTGCTTTACCTGATACAACTGTTTGGACAGCTTCCCGGCCATGAAGGTAAGGGACACGTTGTTCTTCTCCTGGCAGGATGTGACGAGGCCAAGGGCTCGAAGGAGGGCCCCTTCGAGCTCCAGCAGCGTTTCCGTCATCGCCGGTTCCTTCATGGTCTCCATCATCTCCATATTAAGATGCAACAGGATAGCACTTAACCTACTAACGCGCTTTCTGATCTGAATGCAAACATCCTTATTCTGCCGAACTGTATCCACCGCATCCTTAATCTTGAGCGCAACCTCAACAATTTTAGTCACGCTGCCTACTACGTCGGCCATCAATCCTGAAATGAGAGCACAAATCTATATGCTGCTCGAATGAACTGTGCACCAAGTTACAAGAGTAAGCCGTGGAACAGAGACAAGCATACTACACAGCAAGCAAGGACCAACACGTTGCTTCTTCTGCTCAACCAAGCACGACCTCCGGTGTTGCGTTCGGCCGACAGGAAAAAAAAAGCAAGCTACCTAGCCTGCTACGATGAGCAAAGCAGAAAAATCCTCTATCGAGGGATGAAGCAAATGACTCACCAAGTGCAATGATGCAAATTATACAGAACTAGAGAAGACTTTCAAGAATGAGGCTGCTCAAGTCTTTCCCAGAAATCATAGAATAACAATTTTGTAATGATAGCTCCGTCGGGTTTGGTACTGCCTCTTGTGAGGATGGATGTGACAGCAGAACGTCTTAGTTGATTAATTATGCCGAAATCTCATCAAACTGAGATTTTCCTTCTACTCTTTTCATGCGAGGACGTCCCCGTGAAGATCAATGGATAAATACATGTCATGGGGTCCTCAGTTGACGTCACTAGTAGAAACCTGATGCTTTGGAGCATTTCCGCAAACAGGTTGTGCTCGTAGATAGCCATGAGCCATGGAATCGTGTCCTCAGTTGACGTCACTAGTAGAAACCTGATGCTTTGGAGCATTTCCGCAAACAGGTTGTGCTCGTAGATAGCCATGAGCCATGGAATCGTGCGGCAACTTGTTTTCGTCTGTTGGTGAGGCAAGCGAGGCATCTTCGCGCACCCTCACCTTGAGAGTACTCTCGCCGTGAAGAACCGATTCCCATCCACTAGATTCTGCTTCTCGGCGAGCTCCGTTGAGAGACAAGGATTGGGAATTGATGGGGTTGGTAACTTGGGAGCACTAGTAATTGTGCATGTGCAATGCACGTGTTAACAAATGCTAAACCAGTTTAACAGGCAAACAGTAGGGGAGCTGGCTACCGTGTGATTTTCATTAAAAGAAAAGCAAACAAAGTTACATATAAGTACAAGGAAACTGAGCTATGCAAAGGGAGATAGCCGGGGATTCGACGAAACCAAACAATTATAAGCTATTTGACCAAGAATAAAGTTGTTGCTTTTTGTAGGAAGAGACACAATGCCCAATTATCTACAAATCTCTTATGGAGAGGATATGCCAGCAAGCCATGGAAGGAGCCCTATTCCATAAAATACAATTATCCCGTGCTTTCAAATATTCCATATAACACAAGTGGCTACTTGAAGAAAACATGGCCCCAGGAAGGCAGATTTGCGAAGATTTGATAAAATCAACTTTGGAAGACCAAGTGATGCCAACAAGTGCCCAACATCTTGTAGCAAAAGAACAATTAGAGAAGAGATGTCATCTTGTTTCTCAGATCCTCCTTGAACATATCTCACCGTTAACTCCAGAGACGAAATGTCAGTTTTTTATCTCCATATCTCTAGTGTTTAGCGTATCCACCAATAATAATCAGACAAACTCTTCCATTTCCAAAGGTTCTTGAAAAGAGGGTAACACAAGAATCCCACCAAACATAAGCTTATAAAAACCTGCAAAAGAATATCTCTCTGCTTGCAAACTGAAGATCCATTTGTCATGCATAAGTCTGGCAGAGGTGTTTTAGGCAAGCTGAATGATAATGTCAACTACCTCGTGAAGTTCAATGAAAGCCAGAGCACATAGAGGTATGTAAAAAAAGCTGCTAATTCTTAAATTGATTGGGCAGAGAGAAGAGCACTGACAGATATGTTAGCAACAAGCCAACTGTTACTCACAACACCCTATCAACCATTTCTTTCCTACATGCTGGTGAGAGCCATGCTGCGGCCAACCCACCGAAGATTCAGTCTCATCCGCCCCTAAATTGCAGAGCATGGTGACCTGCTCAATAACATAGCTTGGTGAGAGGCATAGCAACTTACTTAGTATCTTTCTTCATCTTTCAGAAAACAAATCTTGAAACAATGACATTGGTTGCATACCTTATTGCTGCATGCATTCCACAAGTAGATAGAATTCCCCAATCTGATTGCGAGAACATTGTCTGAAGATCAATCCACAAGGTTCAGGTAGAAGCCATCCTGCAATGGGGGGCGCAACCAGTGCCTAGAAGCAACAGCGGAAAATTTGCCGTACAATTTTCAGCAAAGAGCCTTAAAAGTTTGTCTGTGTAGGCAATGACAACAGACTCCTGGAACCACGTAACCGAGATTGTTCGAAAACTATGATGATGAAGGATAAATTGTGCAAGTGAACATCTGCATTATATCCAGATCATTGTACAAACATATTGTAATTGTAAAGTGTTAACCTGTATATATATATATATGTCCCAGTGACGCCCAATGGTCTCCACACAGCTTGATACATGCATCTTCTTCAGAGTACATATATTTCGAATTATCTGTAAGTTCATGCATCAGCAAGCTCCCATCCACATTTCTACTTTTTCTATCAGTTGATTCAAGTGCAAATTATTCTAGGACCAACCAACACATTCAGAAAAAGTGGTAAATGACTCTAAATAATCTTGACTGCCAGAAATAGTAAGGAAATTAGATTAGACTTGAGTTGTACTTGTACCCAGACACTTGCCTCGTCCAGGGCTCCGGCGAGGAAGAGGGAGATGGCGAGCAGCACGCTGTGAAGGAGCGAGGGAGAGAGTGCGGGGCCGGGGAAGGGAGCGTCATGCAGGGCGACAGCGAGAGCGGCGTGGGCAAGACGGCGGAAGGACACGCTACGGGGCCGAATCGTGCGTGCGTGCGAGACACAGAGGCAGCATAGTCAGTGGCTTCCACCGGATGGATGGGGCGGAAACGCCGGCGGCCGCATCCAGAAAAAGTAGTCCGCTGGAGGGAAACCGCAGATCCTGGCGTCTCCTACCAGGTGCAGGCGGCGATGTGGACAGTGGCGGGCGGAGCGAGGCGCGGCGGCAGTTTGGGCGTGGTGCGGAGGAAACCGCGATATGGGAGTGGGCCATGGGATGGACGTGATTAGCGGTGACATAGTTAGCACGGACTGACGGACAAGTTTTACCGCTAAACACGGAAACAACGTGCACCGTGCGATCTGCTGCTTACAGTCAAGATCTCTTGGATCTGCCCCCTCTGGCTCTTTTTATATTGGTATAGATGAAACCGCTAGGAGGATGACCATGACAAGTGGGCCCATATAACAATTTGCGGCAGGATTTCTCAACTCAAAAGCGCGCGGTGGGGATGTGGCAATGGGCATGTCAAGAATAGTGCGAAACCTTTAATTTTTTCCACTTTTGTAATTTTTTGTGAATAATAAATAGTATTCCTCTGTTCCGAAATAAGCGTTGTAGTTTTAGTTCAAACCACGACACTTATTTTGGAACGGACAAAGTATAAACTAAAAAAATCAATAGATTTGTAAATCTTGTTAGTACAATAATAATTGAAACTCATGGGTGTAAAATAATATTGATGACACTTGTACTACCAAATATTGAAGTCGAGATTGTTGGGAAGAAGGGCCTACTCTAGATCTCAACTCGCCCCTAGTGAAAAAAGTCACCCGACCCCTCCGTTCCCTTTCGGCAAGCAACGAGTCACTGCTCTCCGCTTGGCGATCCCCATGCGGGAGGTGGTGGACACTCCGAAACTGCACGTTGCGGTTTTGTAGTTACATCTATTTGGTGAGGGTTTTTAGGGGATTTTGTTAGGTTTTTGGTCAGTCGGAGATGTAGCTATGGTGGCGATACCGGCAATTTGCTAAATAAAGATAAAAGTTGCCCTATTCCTCGTCCACCTCTCACTGGTGGTGTTCTCGTCGCGATGTTAAGGAGATCAGAGAATCGTTTGGTCGATACTCCTCCAAAGATATCAATTGATCTAGTTTTGTCTTCGTCTTTTGATGATTGTCTTCATGTCTCGGTCCGATGGTCTCTTCTTCGATTGTTAAGATTTAGCCAACTTCCGCTTCGTCGGGTGGATAGTGAAGTGACCTCAAGTGTTTTCTGATCTATCTGGCCTGATTTGAGCTGGTCACCTAGCGTCGGTTTCTTCTATGGGACAGTTATGTGGATCATGTATCATTGTCACTAGCTTCCTCAAGCTCCAACAAAAAAATTCATTGTTTCCACATCAACAATGTTTTTCTGGATCCAAAATAGTTTGGAAGTCCAGAGGCAGCATCGAGCTTTGCTCACTACAAGACATTGGCGAGTAAAGTCGATTTTCCCAAGGATGTATGCGTAATTTTCTTTTTCATTCAATGATTATCTTGTGACGATTGGCTGAATTTAATATGTACCCTTTGCCCCTGAATAATAACCAGAAGATCCAAAAAATAACACCAAGTTTAGGGTAAGGTTTCAAAAAGCATCCACTATGTGAATTTATATAAAAAACACCACTATAATTGTGTAACAAAAACACTGATAGGCTAGTTTATGCGAGCTAAGGTTGTTTCTGACAAGCAGGCCCCAATGTCTGTCCAGGTGGCACAAGCAAAACGGTTAAACGAGATGAACGTTAGTTCTGGGCTTTTTGTAAATTTTTGGGCCATTTGTAAAATTTGCCTCTTTCTCGGAAAATCCCTACCCATCTTACAAAATAAAAAATGCCCACTGACGCAACCAAATCAAGCGTGGCTGCCGGTGAGCGCGTGTGTGTGGTTGGTGTCGGCGCTTCCACACCTTTCTCCATGCCGGGGACGGTCGTCGTGTAACAGGAGCTCACTCGACTCACCATTGAGCTCAGACCGCCGTAGGAGAGCAGATCGGCAGCGACGAGGTCGTCAATGGCGACGGTGGTGACGATACGCTTGTGTAGAAACGGGGGAGGCTCGAATGCTTGCTCCGGGGTTGCGGTCGAAGGTCAGCTTCTTGCCAAGGTCACTAGGAGGAACCTAGGCGGAAAGAGTTGAGTCGAAAGTCCGACCCGGTCGCGGTGCTCTACCGGCATTAGATACGACGGCGACTTCTGACGATGTACGTCAGGAAATAAGTTGACGAGAGCACGGGTGAGAAGAGGGAAGGTAAAGCTCAGAGACATGCTGAAATGGACCAGAACTCGCCAAGATGACGCAATGGTCATGGAGGAGCCGGACGAAGTAGCATGCGTCACCGGCACCGTCGCGGCGCTCGGCTTGCGCGTGTCCTCCGCCGCCCGTCCTCGCTCCCACCGCAGCCTCCTGCTTCCGGTATCTGTCGCCACTCCTGTCTCCCACCATTCCCGCCTCTTGAAACTTCTGCCTAGAGTACCGAGGTGGAAACCGATCCTGCTACGCCGCTGGACCGACCAAACGACATTGTCGGCGATGAGGGCACAACCTCCTTATCCCCATTTCGGGCGCCGCCAAACAGCGAAGTACGGGCCGCAGCTTGCCACCAGCACCAACTATTGTTGTATGGTCGTGCTCTCTGTTGGCATTTTTTATTTGAGTGTGAGGAGTTTACAATGGGTCCCTTGGAAAACTAAAAAAGCCAAAAAATTGTAACCAGTCTGGCGTCTTTCTTCCCAACAGTTCGTCATGCCACGTAACACCGACACTGGGTCCACCGATCAGAAAGTGTTTTAGCGGAGTTAAATTTTTCAATCAGTGCTATATGTTGCACTTTTACTGAATATTGGTAACTTTTTGAGGAAAATATCGCATGGTCGGTGTCCTTTGAAACCCTAACCCCAACTGTGGTGGTTTTTTTTTAGGATTTTCTAAAAAAAGTGTACAATTATTTCGATCTACGACTGCTTAAGAACTAGTAAATACTTTCCAAATACTATTAGAAAATAAACAAGCTAGCTCGAATTTAAGAATACCCGAGAGCAAATTAATGACGCGTTATCCACAAGGTACCGGTATACTTTGGTATGTCAACCGACTGCTATAAATACTAGTTAAATCTTGCTCAAAATAGAAGAAGGAGAACTGATCCTCTGTCATATAGCCATGCTTATATAAAGACCAGCACACCAACAGCAAGCCATACAAAGAGTCTACCTACAAGGACAAGAGTACGTAGAAGCAACAAATAGCAAACCAATCCTCATGGCTCTTATCAAGAACAACGCAACAATCCTATGCTTGGTAGCTCTTCTGATGATGTCTACCACACTGTTACCCTGCCATGCAGATGGAGGTACGTCGGTTTATCTACTCTAATATATTTTCCTGTTCATTTTGCTATAGCATACGTACACACCTCCGCATATGTAACTCGAGCAAATCCAAATAATTTACTTAAATATATAATTTGTATTGTGTTCTAACGCTGATCTATATCGTTGTGCTTAGGTTCTCCAAAACCAGCCCCCATTCCCAATCTATGTATGCATTTAACAAGCTGCGCGGCAGGCCATGTATCCGAAGAGGCGTGCAGATATCACTGTACCTTTTTTGAATACAAGAACAGCCAGTGCCAACCGGATAACGGTGGCGTTTGCTGCTGCTCTAACTGAGCGCCATATAAATGATGGATATTATAGTTGATACAACATGTTATCATGTACTTAAACGTTGTTGCATGTTACAACTAGTTGATGGTGAAAATTCGATAAATAAAAAACCGTTGGTGTAATTAGTTCTTCATAAGGGCTCGATTGGATTGTCGTATCTTAACCAAATACCCCCGTAAAATGCCACGGACGTGCTGAGGTCCGCATGGAAAATCCGACCGATCCAGTTATGAAACCAGAAAAGTTTTACGGACCGAGAATTTAAAAGACAATCCAATCGGGCCCAAGAGTTGTATTTGATCGTTGTTATTTGTTCTGACAGCCCATTCATACAATCAAATAATCCATTCATGGACGTTCCGTACATCGATTATTAAACATGTGCCATATTTGTATACTCAAGTCACATATGGGACCAAAGTTAAGGAGTCATCAAATTCAATTTGTCCTAAACTAGTAATCTTGCACGCGCAATGCGCGTCTCGACTGATATAAACTACATAAAATGCATTGCGAAAATATTGTTAGTAAACTAAAGGGAAAATCCATAGTTCTGCCAAGCTCAGGCCTTTGAATGGCCGTGGTTGCTTTTGCAAGGTTTCACGAATATATAACATGAACAAATAGACAGTTAGATCTGAGCGTTCTGCTTCAAAATATAGAACATGTACCTTAAAGTTTTCATCTAAGAAAATGCAACTGTAATGCCTTCTCAGAATTCTACTCAGTTTTACTGTGAGCCCTACAAAAACAAACTTGATAAAAGTTAGTGCATATCCAAGATTTCTAGTTTGCAAAAAAAATATAAAGGCTTTAGCAGAATTTAAAGGCTGGCCAATTCTTGTGGACGTCAGCAAATAATTTATCCATAATCCTTATTTGGTTTATGTTTGCTCTGTGTTGGAGGACAGACCATTATATATGAGTCTAATATTATTCCGAATGAGATGTCATAAAAAAGTTAATCCGTACAAACCATGTATATCAAAATAGTTGGCTGAAAATAAGCAGAGTAAGCAATAAGTACCTCAAAGTAATAATGGATCTAATTCCCTTCCCGTAAGTTTGGAGATGCATACATTCAGATAAAGCTCTCTACTTTTCTGATACCGTGGCTGCATCACCACGCTTCTCGAAACTCTGCATTCCCTTTCTCCTATACATTTTTCTCAACTTCACCTCTCCATTTTCTACTGTACTATTACTCCAAAAGCTACAGTAGTATCCAAGATGAAGTATCACATCTTGCAGCTATGAAGCACTTATATTTTTCAAACGACGGAGTAACCCAATGATTAGTGGCAAATGATATCTCAAACTGATGTGCTGAAAGGACCATAACTATTTAGCATCTTAACATATCTTGATTGGAACAAGTTTAAATCGATGAAATCGTCGTATGGCCGCGGGGCCGATAAATCAAATCACCCATGTATATCTCGCCCATGTACTGATCGCAGTTCATAGCTAAGAACTTAAACCTTCAGCGGCCAGCCTTCAGAAAATTACAAGAATAAGCTGACATTCACCCGACACTGACCAATAATACTGCAAGCAAAAGCACATCATTCTTCAGAACAATGAGTAAAGCAACCAATGCTTCTAGCCACCAAGGTTCCAAAAAGAACTCGAACGGCAGGTCACCAGCATGGTTCGTGAGGCGGAACCGCGGAACTGAGGCAGAACGGATGACACGATCACACGAGTACCTTGATGCGATAAGTAATGTGGACAACTCGGACTGGCTGGCGACGCCGAATCCGGGTGTGCCCCATTGGCGGTAGTGGAGTGGGGGTCCTCGTCGGCGGCGGGCAGAGAGGAACGCGGTGTGCCGTCTGCAGTCCTCCTGTCGTGGCCTCAGCGCGGGATCGCGTGGGGCGAGCAGTGCCTCCGCCTCTGGTGGTGTCGGCGGTGGGCGAGCACAATGCGCGACGGTGGATCACGTGTTGATGAAAGGAGCACAACGGGCCAGGGAGGCGCCGGCGCTGGCCGGTGCGAGAGATTCAGCTGCGTGGCGACGAGGAGGCACCAGGTTGCGGTGTTCTGAACAGAGAAAAATATGGTATGTGGTAATGACGACACCAAGGACCATGGCCACGCAAGGGGGTGGCGGTGGATCGGTGGCTCGAGGGAAAGGATGGGAGCTGTAGAGGTCGGTGTTGAGGTTGATGGCGGAAGGCGTCCGTGGTGTATGATTGTTTAGGGGTCGTTCGGGCGGAGCTGGATGTCGCCGGTCCGCCTGTTCTTGCCAAGCCCGTACAACGCGGTGTCGTCAGGCAGTACCACGGTGGATGAGGGCATAGCCGCATAGGAGGAGAAGTAGGAGACGCAGGAGGTCGAGGAAGCACTCGGCGGCCAGCCCACGGCCGCATAGACGATCGAAACGCACGCCGGCGTGACATCATTGAGGATTGAGCAAACTCGACGGAAGCAAGACGCGGAGGAAACCCTCGACTTGTGGCTTGCAAAGGTCGGTGTATGAGTTTAGATTAGATACGGATCAAAAATAAGGAAAATAACGGTTTTTTTTTTGAGTATACAACCTCCACCCCCTATTAAATACTAACGATTACAGGGACACCCTCTGGTGGAGATAAAAACCACACATGCCGGCCTCTAGAAAGATAAATTGAGCCTCTAGCCAGGTTGTGTGCATCGACATTCGCCGTTCTTCTCTCGTGGACGAACTCGACATGGGTGAAGTCTCTGGATCGCGCCTTGATCTCCTGAACGATGTGACCATAGGAGCTCTTCCCTTCACCACTGATGCTTCTCAACACATTGCTGCAATCTGAAGCCACCCTTATTCTTTGCAAGAGAAGATCAGCCGCAACTGCTAGCCCTTCCCTGCAGGCCATGGACTCCAGCGTTTCCCCTTCAGTGACACCCCGGATCACCACCGAGGACGCGCCAATGAACGTACCGTCTGCGCCACGAACGACAGCCGCTACCGCTGCAGTGTTTGTGTTCTTTGAGGTTGCTGCATCCACGTTTATTTTAGCCATGTCAGCAGGTGGCGGAAAATAACGGTTGGACTGGTCAAACATGTTTGTTCTTTTAATAATAGTTAGTATAGAAGAATCATCACGTAGCATAGGCAGCCTGGCCCATAGACCAATCTATGAATAATGGGCCCTGCTGTGTAAGCGTGACGCAAGAACTCATGGGTTGAATCTGTTTGGTGGCTAGTTTATGTCGGTGAGTTCACGGACTTGCAGGTTCGGGGGAAAAAGTTCATTGATGTGCTATACTCTAAAAATAAGGTTCATGTCGTGCTATTGTGAGTTTTTTATTTTATTTTATTTTGCGAGAAGAGTTTATTTTGTTTTATTTATGCCGCCATGGATGTTAATATTTGAGCTGCTATTCTACTTTCTGTAGCTGCTAAGAATATGAAGAACATCTGGCATGGTGAGGGGATGTATCGAATCTGCTTGTGTGCACAATAGACTATCTTCATGCATCTCTCTGTGCTTTACCTCAGACATGTCAATTCTATCCCTCTAGCTTGCCGTCCCTCCCAGGACTGCGAGAAAATATGACATTGCAATTGACAAGTTTAATTGGTTGGAACAATCAGCACAAGTTGAAAATTGCGCCAATTGAGAATGTCGTGGAAATAATTACTATCTGGACACCTCTTACGGTTTCCTGATATTGTCATTACGTGAACAATGCTTGCTACCGATGTATGGACGGAGTGAAAACCATACGAATACGGAGAACACAGAAATTATATTCTATGAGAGCAATAACTGAAAACATGATAGATGTTAACAGGTGTTGATTCTTTTCTCGACGGAAGAGCGGCAACTTGACGCACCATTGTCATCGTGAAGAACTTATCGCCGTCCATTGGATTCTGCTTCAGTACTGCCAGAGTGCCAGGAGCAGCTCCGGCGACCATGGCCTAGCCACCTGGGGTTGGGAACGGAAAACCACTAGGAGGATGACTGTAACAGGTGGGCCCATCTAACCATTTGCAGTAGGATTTCCAAACTCAAAAGAGCAGCTCTGCACAGGCTAGCAATGGTGGCAATGGACCGATCCAACAATAGTGCGCAACCATTTTATTTTTGCACTTTTGTAAAAAAATTGCAAATCATTTTCTAGTTTGATCTGTATTTTCTCAAAAATCGAATGTACAATAGAAATTTCAGATATGATTTGTACAACAAGAATAGAAACATGTTCCACTATCTATGAAACTTGTCAGTGCATGCCAAACAAAATATTCATGCAACTTGTACAAATTATTGAAGTCCAAATTGTCGGGAGAAATGCCCGACCTGAGATCTCACCTCGCCTCTCATGAGAAAAGTCACTCGACTCATCTGCTCCCTAGCGACATGTGATGGGTCCCCCTCCTCCGCTTGTCATTATCCAGCGCGAGAGGGGCAGACACCATGAATCTACGTGTTGTAGTGTTGTAGTTACATGTATTTTGTTAGGTTTTTGGTCAATTGTCCACATCGTCAGTGTGTCAAGGAGGGGAGTGAATTATCTACTCGTTACATAATGGAAACAAATTAATATATGTGACCATTGTCAATACAATCAGCGATGGGAATTGGAAAATGTGTGTAACCAATGTTGACGGACCAGCCCAGGCCCATAATTGTCAGGTCTCGTCTGTAACGGGCAAATTACGAGTTAACGTCGCCTCTCTCGTTGTCGTTTCCATATAGTGTTGTCCATAGTGTCGTTCTGTAATAGTGAAGGGGAGTGAATTGTCTGTTTGTTACTCTGCTAGAGTGTTGGGTCTAGTTTTGTCTTTGTGTTTCGCTGGTAATTTCGTGTCTCGGTCCAAATGTTTCTTCGTCGGCTGGCATGATTGAGCCAACGTTGACTTCGTCGGGGAGATAGTGATGTCATGTTTTCCGGATATGTTTGGACGGATTTGGGTTGGTCACCCAGCTACCTCTATCGCTTTCTTCTATATGACAGTGATCTGGCTCACGTATTTACTGTCTAGGGCTTATTCTAGCTTCGGTGATTGACTTCCTGAATGTCACGTCAATAATGTTTTCCTGAATTTAAGATGGTTCAGAGGTCCACGGGCAGCATTGAGCTTCGCTCATATGCGCCATCGGAGAGTACATGAGTAAGACGGTTTTTGATTTCCCCACGACTTACGCGTAATTTATTATCATTCAAGGATTGTCTTGTGACAATTAATTGACTCTAATATGTGGCTTTTGACCTCCCCACAAAAACAAAACTTGCACAAATTTTTCGATTCACAAGTACTTAACACGAGTTAATACTAGTTGCCAAATATTAGGAGCCAATAAAAAGCTACCTCGAAATTGAAAATAAGAATATCAACTCATTTAGAACGTGAGAACCTGAGAGCCAATTAATGACGGTTTATCCACAAGGTATACTTTGGTATGTCAAAGGATGATTATAAGTACTAATTAAACACTGCAAGAAATAGAAGGGAAAGAACCCATCCTCAATGATCTAGCCATGCTTATATAAACACTAGCACAACAACATACTGAGCAAGCTCAAAGAGTCTACCTACAAGGACAACATAGAAGAAAACAAATAACAAACCATTCCTCATGGCTCTTATCAAGAACAACACAACAATCCTATGCTTGGTGGCTCTTGTGATGATGTCTACCACTCTCTTGCCCTGCCATGCAGATGGAGGTACGCCGGTTTTTCTCTTTATATAAAGGTTCTTTATATATGCAAGTCTAACGTTTCTCTACATCGTTGTGCTTAATTAGGTTCTCCGAAACCAACCCCCGTTGGAAATCTATGTATGCATTTTACAAGCTGCGCAGGAGATTACATATCCGACCGGCCGTGCAAGGACCATTGTGCCTTTTTCGAATACAAGCATAGCCACTGCGAACCAGACCACGGTGGCATCTGTTGTTGCTCCAATTGAACGCCATAGAAACGATGGATATTATAGTTGACACAACATGTTATATTATGCTTCAGAGTTGTTGCATGTAACATAGGGTCAAAAATATACACCGTCGATAGACCTAGTTGATTGGAAAAATTCAATAAATATAGAACATTGGTGTGATCAGTTCTTCATAAAGAGTTGTATTGATCGTTGTTCTTTTCGCGCAGTCCGTGCACGCAAACAACTAATCCACTTATAGATCACCGTCCATCCATTAACTGCTAGACATATTTCTTGTATACTCTAGTCACATTTTTTTTTCCTAAGACAATCATAACGTGTAGAAGATGCAGCCCGGCCCATAGACCACTTCACGAGTGAATGGGCCCTGGTGTGAGCCTGGCGTATGGACTTACGGGCTGACTCTGTTTAGTTTTTCCGGGGGACCCTACCTATCGCCTTTAGCGAGTCGTAAGCTACGACTCGCCCGTGTACGAGCGGAACCGCGCGAAGGCCCATTAAAGCTTTGAGGCCCATAAAAGTTTCCGCGACGCTCGCTTTGATTCCGCTGGACGGGCACGAGTTATTTCATTCGAGCGGACGTGTTCTTCGTTCTTCCCAGAGTATGGATTTGTTTTTTCAAAAAATATTTTTCTGAAAATGGTTCGGATTTTTCTGAAAATGGCATATTCCGCAACGGTTCAATATATTCGAATGGTTTTCTCTCGTTTCGCCGAATTAATGGTTCCTATTTATATTTTGTAGGAAAATTACTCATTTTTGAAAAATGGTTCCTGTTTTAGAAAAATGGTTCCAAATATATTTTAAATGGTTCCTATTTTTCTAAAAATGGAGCATTTTCAAAAATCGGAACCATTTTAAAAAACCGGACAATTTTATAAATCGGAACCATTTTCAAAAATCTGAACCATTTTTAAAAATCGGAACCATTATTAAAAAAGAACCATTTTCAAAAAGGAGCCGTTTTCAAAAATCGGAACCATTTTTAAATCGAACCATATTCAAAAATGCGGAACCATTTTTAAAAATTGGAACCATTTTTCAAAAAGGAACCATTTTAAAAAAGGAACCAATTTTTAAATCGAATCATTTTCAAACAAAGTGGAGCCATTTTCAAAAATGCGGAACCATTTTCAAAAATGAGAACCATTTTAAAAATGAACCCATTTTTAAATCGAACCATTTTCAACAAAGCGGAACCATTTTCAAAAATGTGGAACCATTTTCAAAAATCGGAACCATTTTTAAAATCAAACCATTTTCAACAAAGCGGAACCATTTTCAAAAATTGGAACCATTTTCAAAAAATCGAAACCATTTTTGAAATTAAACCATTTTTAAAAAAGCGGAACCATTTTCAAAGATGTGGAACCATTTTTAAAAATCGGAACCATTTTAAAAAAGAAACCATTTTTTAAATTGAATCAAAAAAGCGGAACCATTTTCAAAAATACGGAACCGTTTTCAAAAATCGTAACCATTTTCAAAAATTGGAACCATTTTTTACATAGAACCATTTTCAAAAATGCGGAACCATTTTTTCAAAAATCGGAACCATTTTTAAAAATAGAAACCATTTTTCAAAAAGGAACCATTTTAAAAATGGAACCAATTTTTAAATCAAATCATTTTCAAAAAAAAGAGAAACCATTTTCAAAAATGCGGAACCATTTGCAAAAATCAGAACCATTTTCAAAAAGGAACCTTTTTTTTAAATCGAACCGTTTTCAACAAAGCGGAACCATTTTCAAAAAAGCAGAACCATTTTCAAAAATTGGAACTATTTTAAAAAATCGAAACCATTTTCAAAAAGAACCATTTTTGAAATCGAACCATTCTCAAAAAAGCGGAACCATTTTCAAAAATGCAGAACCATTTTAAAAAATCAGAACCATTTTCAAAAATGGAACCATCTTCAAAAAGGAACCATTTCAACAAAGCAGAACCATTTTCAAAAATGCGAAACTATTTTCAAAAACCGGAACCATTTTCAAAAGTTAGAACCATTTTTTCAATCGAACCATTTTCAAAAATGCGGAACCATTTAAAAAAGTGACCATTTTTTTAAATCAGAACAATTTAAAATAGGAACTATTTTTTAAATCAGAATCATTTTAGCAAAAGGAACCATTTTCATAAGACGGAACCATTTTTCAAAAATCAGAAAGTTTTTATAATCGGAACCACTTTAAAAAATAGAAACCATTTTTAAAAATATGAACAGTTTAAAAAAAAAAGACAGATCCATTTTCGAAAATCGAAGCCATTTTTAAAAAAAGGAACCATTTTTCAAAAGTCGAAACATTTTTCAAAAAACAGAACAATTTTTTATAATCGGAACCATTTTCAAAAAACAAAACCTTTTTCAAAAAATTGAAACCATTTTCAGAAAAATCACATCCAATTTTTAAATCTTAACAACTTTCAAAAAATAAATATTTTCAAAACTGAGCCGTTTTTAAAAATAATTGTTTTTCCAAAATATGAACCATTTTCAAAATGAGCGAAAATTAAAACATAAAATGAAAAAGGAAAAAATGAAAAATAAATACGGAAAACAAAAAATAAACCGAAAAAGAAAACATAAAAACAAAACGGGAAAAGAAAACAAATTAAGGAAAAGAAAACGGAAAATAAAATGAAAACGGAAAAAGAAAAAGAAAAAAGAAAAAAGAAAAAGAAAACGGTAAAAGGAAACTGAAAAAGAAAATGGTAAAAGGAAATAGAAAAAGAAAACGAAAAAAGAAAACGGAAAAAGGTAAACAATAGAAAGGAGAAGAAATACGGTTCACCAACAGCCTGTGCTATGCTCTTCTGCGCGTAAGGGTGGTCGCGAGTTCGACCCCTTTGCTGCATCCTATTTATTCTCTTTTCTCTGTTCAGAATATGTAATGGGCCGGCCCAGCAGAAAATCGCACGCGGGCGAGTCGTAGTTAGGACTCGCAAAAGGCGATATATAGGGTTTGCGGTTTTTCCTGTTCTAAAAAAATTATGTTTTGGCTTTACTTTTACTAGTAGACGTGCACGTGCAACGCACGAATTTTAATTTATAATAAACACATTTATTTTGAATCTAATGAAGCGATCCTATCCTTGCCGGCGTGAGGAGGCGCTCCTGTTCTTGCCGGGTGGCGCCAACGATTAAGAAAAATCTCATATCCAGGGGATGGAGGGCCGTGGCTGAGAAGCTCCTCGGTGTGCTGGCTGCCTTGTCCGGCCGAGGCCGAGAAGCTCCGTCGCGAGCTAGCCGCCTTCAAGACCAACCGTGCCGTGCCGGTGAGGAGCCGAGAAGCTCGCTCATGGCATGACGCACCTGGCCGTGGCCGGGGAACTCCGTCGCGAGATGGTCGCCTTCAAGTTCGGCCGTAGCCCGACCGTGCGCGGGTGGCCGAGAAGTGAGCTGGTTGCCTTCAAGTCTGATCGCGCGCCCGCGCCTCTTTTTTTTATTTAAATTTCTTTTAGGCAGTGGCAAGTCCCGTAATTAACAGAAAAAACGTTTCGGGTGGATTGTGTTGAGGTGATCAACATTGTTGGAACGATCTGGGTCATTGATCAGATATTGAACGGATTAAATTTAATGTATCCGATAATAGTATAGATGAATACGGGGTTGAATCTAATAGGAGGCCAGTTTACAGGCGTGCAGGTTCTTGGAAAAAAAGTTTGTGCGTGAATAGTGTCCTATACTCTATAGAAGGTTCATGGCGTGTTGATGTCATGATTTTTTTTTATGTTATTTATCTTGCTATGGATGTTAATGTATGAGCTGATATTCCACCAGTTTAACAGAACTATAAATTGTGTAAACAACAACGACGATCACAAACCGATTAAACAAAAGATACATCAAAATCGTTCTTTCAACTCTTTCCATTTTGCGAAGAATTGGATGTATTATATCCAAAGAAAATATAACCTAAAAAGAAAACATGTCGAAGAAAAAAAATCATGCGTTCAAAAAAAGAAATCAACATATGATTTATACAAGAATCGTGCCAAATTTTCCTCTTCCTCGTCACGCATCTCTATCCTCTTTCTGTTACTGCCTGCCTCCATCCACTCTAGTCAACTAAAAAGTCACTTCAAATCTTGAAAACTTGATGTATTGGAGGCTCCTTTTGAATTTATCTAGAAAATATTTATGGTTCGGCGTGAGTTGCGGTATCTATTTGGTGAATATTTTTGACCGAAATCGTAAGAAAACAGTTATTTTACAATTTTGGCAATAGAGATGCACTTGTTTGGTGCAATGTGAAAATTAAAAACATACAGTTTTAAGTTTCACTAAATTCTGAAAATAGACGTAGATAGTGGCCAGTGTGTAGAAAAGAAATGCGAAACATTTTGTACTTTATGCTGTGTAAAAATGACAAATTTCTAAACCTATGGTGGGGAATAGTGATAGATTGAAAAACTCTCAAATTGTCAGGATTTTTTATTTTTCGTGTAGGCCAGAATAAAAACCATTTCGAGTTAAAACTTGACAGTTTTTTTTAGATAGAAGGGTTTCCCCGATTTCATTAATGAAACATTTTTTTGCTACAAGATTCAACATCCAGAACACACCCCCATCTCAGAATTCAAGGTTTTTACAGCCAACAGAAAGTACTGGGAGGAACAAGGACAATAACAAGAAGAGCTAAAGCAAAAGTAAAATTACAAGCTAGGTAGTAAACTTTAAATGATCATTTAGAAATTCAAAAACCGGGCTATACATGAGCCCGGGCTGCGAAGTGATTTTTCGTGCTCTCGTTCCACTACCAGAATCTCCAACGCAGCGAAAAGATGGCGTCATGAGAGCTGCACGAACTTTTCCTTTGAAAAATACACGCCAGAGCTAAAAGATCCTACATACTCCGTCGTCATGTGTCTATCCCCGAGCGCCACCGTAGCCACTCGCGACAAATTCCACGAAGTACCACACTGGGCTATTCAATTCAGTTCTATGCCACCGACGTCGACGTGCCGGTGATTCACGCTGCTGACTTCTCCCAACCCTCGAGGAAACTGCCGGCGAGAGGCAAGAAAATTCGCGCCTGAACACCGAGATCCCCGCCCCTGGCAGATCAGACCGTACGCGTGCCCCTTGCCGCCTGGCCGACGCGCCGCCCGACGCCACCGCCGCGTATGACTCTGCACGGCGGAGCGTTTACTTCTTTATCCGGAATGATGGCGATGGTCGGCGCCCGCCTGTATTAATACCCCAGAGCGAGCTCACAGTCTCTCAAGCAATCGATCGATCTCCAGCCACCACTACAGTCTCACTTGAAACTTGAAAGCTTGAATCTTTGCTAGCTCAGTAGCCATGTCGACCACCAACGGGCAGAGGCAGATGCGCAAGCCGCAGCAGCCGGCGGCGCTGTCCGCGGAGATCAAGAAGGTGTTCTCCCGCTTCGACGCGGACGGCGACGGGCGGATCTCGCCCTCGGAGCTCGCCGCGGTGGCGCACGCAATCTCGCCGCCGGCGACCGAGTCCGCGGGTGGCCGGGAGGTGGGGGCGATGATGGAGGAGCTCGACGCCGACCGCGACGGCTTCGTGGACCTCGGCGAGTTCGAGGCCTTCCACGCCCGCGGCAGCGGCCGCGACCTGGACGCCGAGCTGCGCGACGCCTTCGACGTCTACGACATCAACGGCGACGGTCGCATCTCCGTGGCGGAGCTGAGCAAGGTGCTGGCGCGGATCGGGGAAGGGTGCAGCGCCGAGGAGTGCGAGCGGATGGTGGCCTCCGTTGATGTGGACGGCGACGGCTGCGTGGGCTTCGAGGAGTTCAAGAGGATGATGTCGACCGACTCCGCCGCCGCCGCCCAGCCCGGAGCCGGCGTCCCGGACGGCAAGCCCAAGAAGGAGTGAAGTAGTGATGCGTGCAATCTTGTCTGACATGAAAAAAATTGGGAATAAGCTAGTAGGATTAGTGTACAGTTGTGTAAATATCCGAGCCAGCTTCAGTTCTGTTTCTCTGTAGCAAGTGCAGCTTGGTATTGTGACGAAGACGAGCGGTTTCCCGGTGCTCTCTTGTTGTGGTTTGGCCGTGTGGTCGACTGATCGAGCTGAAGCATGGACTGTTGTAATGCTACTGCTACTGCATTTCTCTATCTGTTTTCCCAGTAACCAGGTCGACGTTTGCACTTTGCTAAAAGAGTTCCAAAGTTTGATTTACGCGGTAGAGCATTGAATTGAACATTGAAAATCGAACTTCAAGATACATTTCGAACACGAAGTATTTAGAGATAAATGTAGAATACTAACTTATTTAGAAAGTAAGAGCTTGAGAGCCAGGTTTGGTATATCAACTGAATGTTATACGTACTACCAAAATCCAGCTAAAAACAAAGGGCCGGAACTAATCCTCCCGTGATCTTGCCATGCTCTCATGTAAAAACTGAATTAGTGTCAAGACACTCGGGAGCTACTTCCAACGGAAGCGCTAGGCTCACTCGATGTCGCACATTATCAAGTCATTACAAAACAAGCAACAACATCATTCTGCGCAGCTTGGTCTTGATAATATTTGTCGTCTATAAGTGCCTTCCCTTTCAATTGTTGCCGGCTCTATCACTGATAAAGTAATACCTGCTCAATGAGACGATAAATCTTTAGAAACATGAGATGCCATTAAATATTAAGATAATCAATAAAGAAATTAATTCTATGTGTACAAATAAGATATGTTCCCGTTTTCTTGATTTCTACCAGAAGGAGAAGAGAGATCTCTAAGATTTTTAATTATTTGTGTATTAATACTGACATGACTTCTCTTTTTTCTTGATTTCCCATATTTTGTTACAATTTCATCCATACGTAGGTTGCCATATCATTTTCCGCACAAATTGACATCTTTCATGAGGGACAATCAACCATCGTTTCTCTAGTTCAGCAAACATATCCTCACATCATTAAAACAAATATTGACTGAAGTTGATACTATTATAATTTCAGCCAATAACATATACAAAATAAAAGTCAAACTATAGAAGGTAATCTATCGCAAACTAAATTTAGTTTCAACCACTTCCATAAGCTAGCGAAAATACTTTCAAACCCTTCTTAAATACCGCATCTAGGACGTTGTTTATTGTCGGATTTTGTTATACTGAAAATTAACTATTGTAAAGAGCATTGAGTTTGTTTCCGACTAGACTAGATCTAGTCCTTCTTGGTTCTAAATAGGTTTCTTATTGTGTTCGCTGAAACAATCATAGCTTCCTCATACAGAGTCATGTTCATACGACCACTCAAATTATTCAGAAAAAACACTCAGTGCATATCTGAATGTGTTCCTAAAAATCAAGTTATGACGGCCAAGAACACTCGGTAAACAAAAACTGTTAACAAAGATGTGGACACGTATCCATTCTATACGTTGTTGACAACAGATGGACGGTTGACTGAACTGGACTGACTTTACTGATAGTTTTTATATAAAACAGTCGGCAAACAAGTGAAATCCAATACTCCCTCCGTCCAAAAATAAGTGTCTCAAGTTTGCCAAAAAGTGAATATATCTATACGTGAAACATGTCTAGATACATCCACTTTTGGACAAACTTGAGACACTTATTTTTGGACGGATGGAGTACTAGAATGCATTTATACATTTGGATTTTGAATAGCACTTCTGAAATTTTACTTTATTTTATTTAGAAATGAGTTAGCAAGATATATAAGTATCTAAATTTTGTTTTTTCTTCAATTTATAGCGCATTTTGCATATAAACTTGGCATCAAAACAAAGTTTAGTAAAGTTTTGACATATTTTTCAGTTAGGCTTGTAAGTGGACTTTCCTTTGTCGTTAATAATAAGAAATATCATTTAAAATCACTACTTATAATATAAGGATTTTATTTATAATTTATATATTTATTTAATAGGAAAATGAAACTATATTTAAAGAAATAGTTGTCAACAACAGCAGTGGTACCCACAAGCTCGCTCTGCAACCTCGTCGACCAAATAAAATATGTTCTGCAACCCATTGACCCGAGACAAAAAGCAGAATCGGAGGTTTTTTTGGTTGTACCTTAACGCTTACATTTATTTTCTTTCCTTTCCTGTTATTTCACAATGAGCCAGATGAATGTTCAGTTCAATGTTCTAGCGCATAAATATAAAAAATGGCAACACTTTTTAGCAGATGGGAAATCTATTAGCAGCAGAACAGCCGATTATTGAGCTCGATGAGCTTCAGTTACCACACTGCAACTACACAGTTACAGATACAACCGCGGAATTGTCAGATTTGCAAATATTACATGGGAAAAACAGAGCTGAAGAACAGAGTTCGGATACCGATCAGTGCATACTCAAATTGTACATCCATCCCTATTCCCATTTTTATCATCCGGACAAATCGTAACAATACGCTAATCAAATACACACTGGTCGGCATACACCTCCCTTTGCAATCATGATCATCACAGCAGAAAGCGTGGAATGGATCGCTCACTCCTCCTTGGTCTTGTCCTCGTCGGGGACGCCGGCGGCGGCAGGCTTCGGTTGGGCCTGGGCGGCGCCGGAGCTGTCAGGGGCCATCATCTTCTTGAACTCCTGGAAGCCGACGTAGGCGTCGCCGTCGACGCCGACGGAGGCGATCATCCGCTCGCACTCCTCGGTGCTGCACCCCTCGCCGATCCGGCCCAGCACCTTGCTGAGCTCCGGCACGGAGATGCGGCCGTCGCCGTTGATGTCGTAGACGTCGAAGGCGTCGCGCAGCTCGGCGTCCAGGTCGCGGCCGCCGCCGGGGGCGTGGAAGGCCTGGAACTCGCCGAGATCGACGAAGCCGTCGTGGTCGGCGTCGAGCTCCTCCATCATGGCCCCCACCTCCCGGCGCCCCACGGACTCGCTCGGCGGCGGCGAGATGGCGCCCGTCACCGCGGCCAGCTCGGACGGGGAGATCCTGCCGTCGCCGTCCGCGTCGAAGCGGGAGAACACCTTCTTCATCTCCGCGTCGTCGTGGCCCGCACCGGGTAGCGCCGCCGGCTTCTGCATCTGCTTCTGGCCGTCAGTGGTCGACATCTACTGAGCTAGCTGCAAAGATTCAAGCTTTCAAGTGGCTGTAATCAGTGGTTGTTGGAGATTGGACTGTGGAATTGGAGTGGGCACGCACTGGGATATTTATACCGGCGAGCACGCGCTACCGACACGCGCCGACGATCGCCATCGTCCCGGATAAATAAGTGACTTCGCCGTGCACAGTCATACGCGTTCTTCCGGTGGCGTTGGGCGGCGCGTCGGCCAGGCGTCGCTTCCCGGCAAGGCCCACGCGTACTGCTCGGATTTAGATGCAGCTTTTTCTTCCTTCCCTATCGACGGCAGTTTCCAGGATGGTGGGGGACAAGTCAGCTGCGTGAATCACCGGCCACATCCACGTCGGCGTCGAGAATTGAATTGATTGCTGTATTCTATTGTGGTGGTTCGTGGAGGTTGTCGTGAGTGGCTACGGTGGCGCCAGCCGCAGCTCGCGGATGGATGGACAAATGATCTTTCGCGCAGCTATCACTAGAGGCTGGGCCGCCCCTCGGGGCGCCTCCTTGCCGGTCAGGGCGGCCCAATCACATCTCATGTGTTTGTTATTGTGAAATGGTTGGGAACCGATCATTCTTTTGCATTCGGTCTCGCGGGGCATTTGCTGTCCAATTGCCATGCACGACGTCATTGGTCGTTAATTTAGGGTGTGTTTGGTTTGGAGGGTATGGTTGGGGGATGAGGGTATCCCCAACCACCTGGTTAGGGATAACCACTTTTTCTGTTTGGTTGAGAATATGGGATGAACCAGTTTTTTGTTTGGTTGAAATGGTGATATGTGGTTGGGGTTGAGCATAGACTGTTTGTGGTGACCTCTTTGGTCGTATGGTGAGATTACCTCTATACATGATCATATCAGGACATATTTCACAACATATTTTTAGCTCATTGACAACAATAATCTGACAACAATAAATCCGAAGAACAAGACTCAAAATAATATCGATATTAGTAATTAAAACTGATATTCAAAGTCTGAATCATAATTCAACAATATTACTTAGCCTAGCTAGAACTTTACATGCCATACTCCCAAGAGGAGAGATCAAAGTTTACTTGACATGTAGAAGTCAATACAACTCATAGTCGAATGTTTGGTTGTTGTGAGAAGTCATAAGTCCATACAACCTATAGACTAACTTTTAGTTGTCATCAAAAGAACAAAACAAGTACCACAAGCAAGCAGCCTTCAACCTTAGGTTTCTCCATCACTTGGATCAACATATGGAACAAAGTCTGGGAAGGTATTCTTGATGTACCTAGAAACCCAAACCATCTTTTGATCTTTCTCCAACACTTGGAACGCCGTTGTTGTACGAGGATTGTCAACCAAGTAGGCATAGTAGTGGGCAAGAAAATCCAAACCAAAACCTGGGAGTGTCTTCATGTTCTCCCAAAGGTTCAATAGAGAGGTGTTGTCGGTGGTAGCAGTCTTTCTATGGCAACAGCCAACCTTTCACTACATGCAATGAGAGTTACTTGCAGCCCCTCATCTCCACAAGGATTAGCTTTGGCCTTTTTAGGCTTGGGAGCTGAGGACTCACCCACATTGTGTGATTGGCTAACTTCTTCAACGGTGGCAGCAACATCTTCATCAAGATGAATCACATTGTCTGTTGCTAGAGGCTCACTTGATCCTCTAGCATATTGACCCGTGGCCATACTTCCTCCATGAATTGTAGCCATTTCACCATAATGCTCAATTGGCTTGTTAAGAAAAGGTTCATCCTCTTTATGGTCCTGTTAGAGGTAAAATAAATTATTTCGACAATATTTGACATAAAAGAGACATGTTTCAGCAATATGTAGGCATAGAAGGACTCATTTCAGCAATATATAGGCATAAAAGGACTCATTTCAGCAAGTATTTGACACGAAAGAGACACATTCCAGCAACGTGTAGGCATAAAAGGACTCATTTCAGCAATATATAGGCATAACAGAACTCATTTCAGCAAGTTTTTTATACAAAAGAGACACATTCCAGCAATATATAGGCATAGAATGACTCATTCCGAAAATGTATAGGCATAATGATGCATTTCAGCAAGTATTTGACAAGAAGCATATAGATTCCAGCAAGTATTATACCTGAATATGGCTTGTGTAATGCTCATGATCAAGAACAATGATGAACTTCTCTTCATCCCATCCTGCACCACTCAATTGCTTGAGTTTCACAATCTTTGAATATTTCCTCCTCCATGTCCTATTATGATTACTGATTTGTGTGTGAGTCAAGCTAAGTTTAAAGTGAGCATTCAAAGCATTGGCACAAGCAACATAGTGACATTTCTTGAAGCCACTAGATGTTCTAGTGCCTTTGGCCACAACATCACAGAGGTTAGCAAGCATGTATGCTGACATGGTAGGTGTCCATGCAACTTGCTTAGTTTCCATTTCCTACAATATTCAACACAAAAAACACATTAGACATAAATAAACAATTTCAGCAGCAAGTTGGACATGTAGATACATTATGAGTAATATTAGAACATAAAGAAACAAGATCAGCAAGCACTCATATCCATACAATTTAATTCCAGCAAATAAAATGTCATTACAGATTTCATTCCAGCAAATCAAATGTCATTACAAACTTCATTCAAGCAAATATAATGTCATTACAAACTTAAATCCAGCAAATAAAAATGACATTACATTGGACAGCAACAATGATTACATATTTTGTTGCTGCAAATAGTTCATTCGGTCTTCCCACATTTGATGAGCAATTTCTTGCCTAAAATTAGTCATGTAAGCAAGTTCTTGTGCTTGGCCACTTGATATTGAGGCATGCTGAATATTTGGTGTCCATTCATCCTCGGGTATGATAAATTCGTCTATCCCATCATTTATAACCCAATTGTGAATAATGCAGCAAGCTACAACAATGTCTACTTGAGTAGGAAACGGAAAAAATGGTTGAGCATTGACGAGGTGTGGACTCGGCAAATCTCTGGGTTGTGTACCCCGGGTTGATTGAGGGGAGAGAGATGGCGCGCTGGTAGTTTCGTCGGCTGACAAGCAAGGATTTACCCAGGTTCGGCCCCTCATGGTGAGGTAAAGACCTACATCCTGCTTGTCTGATCTGTATAGATGATGATGATATTACATGGTGGCCGCGAGGGCGATGAGAGACGTGGTCTCGTGGGGGATCCGATCTATGGGGTGCCCCTGCCTGGCTTTATAAAGGGAGCCAGGTAGGGTTTACATGAGGTTCTTGTCTTGTACTCCAAGTTGTAGTTTATTGAGCTTCATGGGCCTCCAGGTGCTGGGCTGCATCGGGTACGCCAACGGTCGGGTGCCCGGAGGGTATGCCCACGTCAGGAGCCCCCGAGTGTCTGGTCGATACGAAGAATCGGGCAGAAACTCAAAGCAGCATGTCGTGTAGGCGTAGTCGATGCGTCGGGTATGTACTCTTTCCTCCTGGGCACGCCGTCTTTGTTCCTGAAAAGGATAGTTAAAGAAATTCGACTCCGGCCATTGAGGGCTTACAGAGGATGCTTTAGTCGATAATGTTTCGACTGAGTCTATCGGGAGCGCGAACAGTGCTCCCGATGGGAGTAGCCCCCGAGATTAAGCTGAATTGCTTGTAATTGAGGTTAATCTCAAAAAACCTCTCTCGGTCGAAAGAAATTTCTGAAACCCTCCCGATGGGAGTAACTTAAGGAATCACTGATAAAACAGAGTCCATTTTTTCAGCATGTGGGCTTACTATATGTTGCAATTTTCAGCCTGATGGCTTACTTATGGACCTCGAATGAGTTTCGAGTGTTCGCTCAGCCTGACGGCCTACTTGTGGAACTCGAATGAGATTCGAGTGCTCATTCAGCCTGACGGCCTACTTGGTGGACTCGACAAACATATCGAGTATTTTCTCAGCCGAACGACCTACTGCGTTGTTGGACCTGTATGGCGCAGCCCCCGAGTGTTCGAGTGCGGCCTAAGTTTTCTTGTTGGACCTGTATGGCGCAGCCCCCGAGTGTTCGAGTGCGGCCTAGGTTTTCTTGTTTGTGGCCTGTGCGGCGCAACACCTGGGAGAGCATCAGGTGTGGCCAAGGCGAATTTCTTTGTGGCCTGTGCGGCGCAACACCCGGGAGAGCATCAGGTGTGGCCAAGGCGAATTTGTTTGTGCGCGCCGGACCGGAGTCGACGCGGCGGAGTTGTGCCGTAGAGGCAGTCGACGCGGCGGACCGGAGTCGACGCGGCGGAGTTGTGCCGTAGAGGCAGTCGACGCGGCGTACCAGAGTCGACGCTGCGGAGTTGTGCCGTAGAGACAGTCGACGCGGCGGACCGGAGTCGACACAGCGGAATTGTGTCGTAGAGGCAGTCGACGCGGCGGACCGGAGTTGACGCGGCGGAGTGCTGGATGCCGATCTTGGCGAGTTGTGGATGTCGTAGTGGACGGAGTCGACGTCGTGAAGTGCGACGGAGGGAGTCGAAGCGGCGGGCCGGAATCGACACGGCGCGGGCAACGCTCAGCCCCCGAGTCCCTTATCAGGCCGGCGAAGGGGAGTCGACGGTGCCAAGTCGATGAAGGCACTCGAGTCGCGTGTCGAGTGCAGCGATAAACTTGTCGTTGACAAAGCGCAAGCCCCCGAGTGTCGGAGGCGGAGTCGATGAAGGCGAAGTCGACGAAGGCAGGGCCGCCAGCCCCCGAGTGTCGGAGGCGGAGTCGATAAAGGCGAGGCCGCCAGCCCCCGAGTGTCGGAGACGGAGTCGATGAAGGCGAGGCGGAGTCGACGTTGCAGAGTCGAAGAAGGCGCCGGAGTCGCCTCGTCGGGTGGCCATGACAAGTTTGTTGTTGATGTCGAGGCGCCAGCCCCCGAGGGTACGTGATGCCCTTCCTAGGAGCAGGCTCTCTGTGCCGGTACCGCCGGCGCTAATCGCTGCTGTGGTAGTCGAGTCGTGGAAGATGTCCGCAGCGGGTCGACGATGGTCGCGACTTCCGCATAGCGTCGCGGCAGGCGTGGCCTGATGAGCCGCGCGTGATCGCGGCAGCGACATCGTTCTCCAGGCTCTCGTAATGCAGACAAGGTGATTAGTACATGAATGAAATATGCAAATATAGTCTAAATTAGTATGTTAGAAAGATTGAAGAGCTGGTTGAAGGGAAAAGGCCGATTCGACCATGCATGTATGTATGCTGCGATCCTGACTGGAAAATCCATGCGTGTACGTGTGCACGCGTATGTCTCGGGTGACGCCGCGGCGGACGAAGGTGCCACCGTGGACGAAGTCGACGCGGCGGAGCCAACGATTGCTAGGGTCGGATTTATTTGTGGCGACAAGTCGAAGCGGGCCACAACAGGTGTACTGCGGCAGGGTCGGAGTCGACCACGGCGGGAGTCGTGACGGTTGTGATGTTGACGAAGCTGTCGACGACTGAAGTCGTGTTTCTCCGTGACTCCGTGGCGTAGCCGATGCAGAGGCACCTACGAACTAGCCTCCCGTAGATCCATTAATCCGAGGGAGAATTAATCACCTTGCTCATCTTCTTCTGCACCAAACTCTTCCCGTAGATTCACGCCTTCTCTTCAAGAGAGTAGGAGAGAGGTAACTGGAGCGGCTGGGGCAGGAGGCAGTGGCGGTCGGCAGCGGTATCAAAGCAGTGGCTTTTCCTTGTATATCTTTCCTCCTCTCATTCACCACATACCTTCACAACATATAAGCAATCGTCATTGGATGACAAAGATTCAGTACAAGCTTCTACAACATAAACATACGAAAGGAACACAACTAACTACATACAAATGAATATCTTGGAAAAACTCAAGTTTTTCTATACATGGCATATATTAGTCAAGGGATCTATTCTTCCTAAAAATTTGCACAATATCGAGTTGTTGAGCAGACTGCTTATTTTCTCAGAAGCTTATGTGTTGACAGAAAAAATCATGTTTGGAATTAAATTAGGTGGAGTGTATGATGCTTTCAAATATTCTCATTGCACTACATGTTATTGCAGAAAAAATACAAGGAGGATACCGAGAGAGTAGAAGCTTTGCCTCCAATCTTAGCACATAGATATTTATTTACCTTTGGAGGCTGAAATTGTTTAGTATAGCAGCAAGGTAGCTGACGAATTGAGTGAGAAAGATTCAGATAATGAAATGCTCAAGCTTCGGTGCGAAAGATAACATATCAATATCTATATGATTATTTCCTCTGCTATTTAGTTATTGTAAGCTAGCTCTAAAAGGCCCATGTCTCTTCAGAAATACTGACCAAATTCAGAACTGAAGTATATGAACGAACACGCATTCAAAATACCAGAACCGTGAATTAACTACCTGCCAATTGTAGCTATTTGCGACAAGCACGAGATCCATCACGAGCACATTGTGGTTGGTCCACATCCGGGAAAACTCAGTTTAGATGACCAAGGCGGTAGGCGGAGGAGCCAGGGCAGCAACAAGCACTGTGCTGGTAGGAGGAAATGTACTAAGCAGCAGCCAATGACAATATAATATATCCACCCAGTCCAAATGTAAAACAGTTTTCTCAATTTTAGCCAAGGTACTTAAAGGCTACTCTTTGAACCTGCATGCAAAAAAAAAACATTCAGGCACGAAAGTAGTTGCATATCTATCGGTGTGCAAGAAGCAAGCAACATCTCAGAAAAAAGACTAACTTTCTAAAGGCTGAAAACTCATCTATGAAATGTAGAGAATTAAAAAACATAAGGGCTAAAATTGGTTTCACCACATAGAGTAAAATTTTTAAAAAATCCTTTACTCCTGTTAAGTACATGTATTTTCAGTACACAACTAATTATTCTTCATTGATTAGGTACAACATTCAGCATGAATTCACATAAACTAAAGGTTTTTGTTCTTTGAGTAAGGGCAAGCTAACAAGGATTAGTCACCTGCACCATCTGTTTTAGCCTACACTTCTCCTTGTCACCTCCATCGACCACGTGCTATAATACATTGGCGACTATCCTGAATTACCCTTCATGTCCCTGATCGAAGACCAATCTCCATTTCCAAATCCTAGCGCCAATCACTAACAAACACTGAAAGTCAACCGCTGATGCATCATTTGGTGTCGAGGATGTTGTCGCCGCAAACGGCTCTAGCATACATACAGATTGATTAAATTAGAAATGTTCCTCGATGAAATTCAAACCACACAGATTAACCAAGTGGTTCAGCTTTATGAATTAACATGATTCATACTTGTTCAAAGGCAACTACCAGGAGAGGAATAGATCAATGGCAACTCACCTCTCCCTTGATCTTTAGAGAAGTACAGCTTCCGTACTATCTTTCCCGGAGTCTCACTGTCGATCCTCTTTAGCAGACACCGCGGAGCAGGTGATCCACACTCCTCACGCCTTCCCCAACAGCCATAGGCTCTACTTGGGACCTCCGGTAGGCTGAAGAAAGTCATACATCGCTGCAACAACAGCTGAAACCTAAGAACAAATAATCTGGACAATAATTAACCATCTCTAGATCGTGTCCATTGTTTTTCTAGTGAACCAACCAACCAAATCAAACAATGAATAAACCTCTACAAAGTTGCCAACTCTACTAGCCTGGACGAGCAAGAAATCTAACTAATTATTCAATCAAGCAACATACTCCCTCCGTTCAGATTTAATCTACATTCTGGGTCCTTTTTTTTTGTTCGGATTTAATCTACATTCTAGGTAGTAAATGGTAGTACCTCATGATTACCGAGGTAATTAATCAAAAGGGTATTAAACCAGAACATAGGAAAAGAAAACGACCCCAATCCCCGTGAGCCCATGGCCTCTCCTAGCTCACCGTCCCAACTTCCCAGGTATTTAATCATAGCCAATGACCCTTCTTTTGCATGCATGCCATTTATTTTTTCTTTGGAAAAAGAGCAAGTACATGGTTTTATGTGTAAAGTAGTACTAATAAATGCATAGCTAAATTGTCTGAATTTTTTCAAGATGTAGATTAAATCCGAACGGAGTGAGTAAGAGAGAGACCTAAAGGTTGTGGTGTAAGATGAAGCAGCGCTCCACCCAAGAGGCATAGAGCTTCACGAAGGAGGCAACCTATGAACTGTGACAAGCTATAGGTGGAGAGGCAAGGACGAACCTGGCGAAGGGCGCCGCCTACTTCTACCACCTTGCACCCCGGGTCTGGCCACGGCTTGCTCAGACAGTGAGCCCGGTAGCACCAGCAAGGCAGCGACTCAACGTTCCTCCCTTGCCTCGTTCATCCCATGCTCTGGCTTCCCAGCCAGCCAGCCAGCCTCGAGCGCCCTCGACAACCGGCCAGGGGAGAGACGGCCGGCGACTCCGATTCATAGCAGGGGAGCATGGACGGAGGAGTGGTGGAGGACGAGCGGCCGGGACATGAGAGGAGGTGGAGCACGGGATGGACGAAGACGTGAGGGGATGGGAAGCATGAGGGGCGGCGGCGGCAGAGGAAGGAAGGGAGGCCGGGCTAGGGTTTTTACCGCTGGGATATTTTCTCCTCGACTGACCCTCGTGGGCTACATGATACCATCATGGATACGGTTGGCCCATCGAAAAGGACAAAACAAAAACGCCACGTGGATAGGCCGAGAGGGCGCGCCATGGGTGGACACTTGCTTGTTCTCAATGACGCCATCTTTTCGCGGCCTTGAGATAAGAGTAAAGTCTCTTTTTTTTTAAAAAAAGAGAAAAGAGTAAAGTCTATTTTAAACGACAAATTCATAGCTAAATCGAATCTCAAATTATAAATCGTGAAGAATTTTGAATCCTGAAAGTGGACACTCTTACCATGTGAATTTCGGTCTATTCCAACCCCACGGTGTGTTTTTCCACGGCAAAAAACAAACGGGATAATTTGGTACTCTCGCTAACTAAATTGGTCCGCGTCTCATATGCCCCTCCCACCTAGTCTCTCCCTAGTCAATTTCTCTCTCAAATCATTGGCTCTGTTCCCTCCGGCGTCGAGCCGCCCGAGTAGAGCACCTCACGCCTGCCGAGGATGCATGGAGGCGGCGATGAAGTTAGCCTCGATGACCTGGCCGAGGACGAGCCCGCGGGCTTCGTCCTATTGCCAGTCTCATGCATGCCAATGGCGGTTGGGATGGGCATGGCGGCGTACACCTGGCTGAGATAACAATATTGCCGCAGGTACACCACGGCGACACCGCGCTTGTTGACCCAGAGGTCAAAGTGAATGTGGCCACACGCTCGGACGTCAAGGCCAGCATGTCCACCAGTGCTGCCGGTCGGCCATGGCCTCGTCCTCAGCGAGGCCGTCTAGGCCATCTTCACTGTCGCCTCCACTCTATTGGATGACGGCGCTAACCATGGCTCCCTCGTCGTGTTTAATTCCCTCATAGAGGTCGGCACAACACCCGCCCGACTCTCGAGGCCGGTGGCAAACCCCCGCCTTTGCATAGTAGTTGTCGCACTCAGGTTCAGGCATCAGCATCCTCGATGTCTCGAGATTTCCTCTCGCAAAGACGTCGACGCCTTCCCTGGAGCACGTGCTGCCCTCGTCCCCCGTGGCCGTGGACTCCGGATGTCCGTCTCGAGGCGGGCGTTCCTAGGAGGATCCCCGACGCGATGCCTGGCAGGTGTGTCTTGAACTGATATTTGTGCATGTTGAGACCATCACTGGTGGCTAGGATACCGGCCGAGAAGATGTCGCTTGTGCTAAGCCTGCCGTCGCAGACCCTAACGACATCCTCTCCGGGACGTTTGTGTTTTGACGAGTTATCACATCGGGCTAATTTTATGGTCAATCCGGTTAAGAGAAAGAGATTGGGGAAGATGATGGAAATGATATGTTGACCTTACTGTCCATGATAATAGCATGTAATTTCGCTTTCCGTGTGCACCAAATAGGATTCATTCGCGACATACAAATCGGAATGAATATCATGGTTATTCGTCCACGGCTGATAAAACGGGACAGGGGATTAGTTCTAACTCTAACGCTCCCAAAATCCACTTCGCCCCAATCGAATTAGCTAATTTTAGGCTCCTAGCAGCATCCGCTGCCCCGATTTTAGATTCTATCCTTCCAACTCGAAAATCTAACATAAAATGGAACAGGCCACGTACGCTAGTAGTTTTATTTTTCTATTCTGAGAATGTATGCTACTAGCCCAGTACGAGTTTGCTGCTTCTATGTCTCATCCAAGAATTTTAAGGCCCAAGAACGCAGCCATTGGCCCGTGGGAGATACCACGGGACGACGCCGCATCTGCTGCACTGCACTCAGCTAAGGGCCTCTTTTAGATTGTTGGAGTTCCGTAAGATTTTTGTAGAGTTTCAATCATTGGGATTTTTTTCTTCTATAGATTGAGTTTGGATTCGGCATGATGCTATCTAAATTCTTATGAATTACATTTCTATGCCTCATTTTTCTATAGAACTTTGAACATCCACTCCAAACTTTTTGTTAGGCTCAAGTGCCTAGAGTCAAGACAATTTTCCTGTGTTTTCTTCTTATGTTTCATGAAAACCATCATTTATGTAGTTTTTATGTGTTTTACAATACTCTGTTTTACACAAGCAAATTTGTGGGTTCCTACGTTTTCCTTATTCCTGTGTTTCAAATCCCAAACTAGTGAGGAAGCGGGCTTTATATATGTAGCAGGTCGACGAGTGGCCCGTCGTGTCCGGGCATGGATACGACGTATACCCATGGGTAGGGTTCTGAGAAAATGTTGAACCTGATTATAAAAATGGGCATGGGTCTGACTCAGGTTGACCTGCTCGATTGTCACTCTTACTTAAGCAAGAGGAGGCACATAAGCGAGGAGAATAATATTGGGACTTTTATTTTTTCCGGTTGGAACGACTTTATGCTGACATCCTTGCTGCTATCCTCCCTTCTCCGCACCTTTTTCCTCCCGGTCGCTCACAACACACTCTAGCTGCCATCACTCACCGCCACAAGCCGTCATGCAATGAAGACTATGAGCGGGGCTTGCCACCGACGCCGCCGGTGTGAATGTAGCTCCAGCCTCTGAACCCACCTTGACATTGCTTGATACTTAATTAACATGGCTCGCATTGACACAACTCTTGTTAATATTATTGTAATGCCACCACTGAATTTTATTGTGTGATTCTTGTAGTCTTGTGGCTTCATCTAACATACAAACAAGGGAAAAGCCTAGAGGTGTGACCTTATCCAGTCCCAATCAACTTTTTAGATGCGACAAACTACATGAACTAATATTGGAAGAGAAAAAACATTATATCATGTGGATAATAATACATCATGGTGCTAGAAAGTGATACAAAACTCCAGCGACACAAGTTCCCAACATATCTCTAGATTTTTACATCATGCATCTTAGGTGAACAAAGCTTAAAAAAAAGAACCATATTATCACCAACCAGTAAACTAAAACATCACATAACACAACAAACAACTTTGAGCGG
This sequence comes from Poa pratensis, assembly GCA_947311845.1. NCBI lineage: Eukaryota > Viridiplantae > Streptophyta > Magnoliopsida > Poales > Poaceae > Poa > Poa pratensis. The sequence continues at coordinate 3,792,110 of CAMZMU010000035.1, forward strand.
AATAAACATATAAGCTCAAACTCTACTGCAATTCACAACACTACAAAGATGAAAAGAACCAAGGGGGTTGAACAACTTAATCCTCCTTGAAAATATCTTCTGGCTCGCAAAGTGTGCCAAACAACGAGTCCATCCAAATAGTGTAGTGACCATAGTTGTGCCGGTAAGTTGTATGGTGAATAGTGTGATAACCAGCACCCATCACTGGCCAAATCTTTCCGTGAATGCAGTCATGGATATTAGCTGTCCACATAGCCTCCATGAAAAGGAGGGCAATGTTAGTCCTGAAGTGTGTTGGGAAAAGGAAGGGAGCAACCACATGCGGCATGGCTAGTAAAATCCCATCCACCGGATGGGACGCCAGTCCTACAAGGAACAAAGGGCATAAGTTGGATATGTAGTGGATGACAATTCAATTATTGTCACCAAAGAAGCGTTACATAATAATTATATTTTCTAATGGCTGGCCCTTGACATCCAAAACGTTTAGCACAGCACAAAAAAATAAAATGATATGCAAGTACGATTATACAACTATGACAAGAAAATTTATCAGCAATCAATTTTTTCTATCACTTCACTTCAACAAGAAGTATATAAATTCCAACATCACTTCGGCATAACTATTAGCATGATAAAAAAAGATGCAATTGCAATATTCAAGACTCAATATGTCAGCAAGAACTTACCCGCAAATGGTGATAGGGTATTTTCCTTGTTGTAAAGATGGTGTGTTGCATGGAGGTGCTTGTATAATGGCTTTATGTGATGCAACTCTCTGTGCATCCAGTACATTCCACACTCCACAAAGATGAGATACAAAGCCAGATATACAAGATACATTGGCCAACCAATATCGCTGATGTGAAAGAAACACTGTGTCCATCCACTCTCAATCATGTACTCATATACAGTTGGAAGAACAGACTGGAAAGGTATAGACATTGATGCAACAGTTATTTGCTTCTTCATAGCTTCTACCGTAGGAATAGAATCTGCATCAAGTGCCTCAAGGTTTCAGCACCACCTTCTATAAAGTATTATCATATATTATCTAGATAACAAAGTTCTAGAAATCCCTTGAGAAACCCACAGGATGAACTGGAAAATGGAAAAGGAGCGCAAATGACGTGCCCATGATTCCATGATTAATGTGGCAATCGGGTTACAAGTTGTACATTTTCCCCGCAAAATTTTTTCTCTACATACTTGTCATCTAGACATATCAAAATACTAAGACTCACCATATGGAATAATTCATCATGCAAACAAGTTTCACAATATAAAGTTTTTAGCTAACACATCAGGATACCGATCATAGCCAAATTTCTGCAAGGTAAAAGGCGACTTATATTTTTGGAGGGATGCATTAATATATCGTACTGATATCTATTTAAACTATCTGCCTCTAATTATCAGAGGGTTAATTAGAGTCAGAAACATGTAAATAAATAGGCAAATATAGTAAAAAAATACTATAGCAGATTGACTACATGAGTTTGGTTCTGAAAAATATCCTACAACCAAAACGTTGCCGACGTTGGAAAATGTTCAGATGACAATTTAAACCATTTTCACTTTCAGACTCTTTCATGACACTGAATATAGCATCATGTGAAAAATAGAGAACAATGATGATGATCAAACAACTAGACTAACAACTTTGTTTGGATATAATTAAATAGTATTACGATGCAACAAAATGGAATTCAGTTTCCAAAGGTTTTCAGCTAAAAAGCTTCTATATTCCAGTTGTCTTGCATAACACAGGAAACCAAAATCATCCTGGTGCCAGAGGAAATACGTGTCTATAATCAATATATTCACTAGCTTACAACAGAGAAGACATGAAGTAAGCAATTGACAAGTTGACAGAGACGACCACATTTGTTAACTTGTACAGTTGTACTTGGCCTTAGCAACCGGCGGTATAGCCGTATAGTCAATTACATCATGATGCAACCTGGAAAATTCCCCAAACTGTTAATGGTCTAATAAGTCAACGAGTAAGGTGCTAACTTTTTCTACAACATCTTCCCATCAAAACTTGAATCGTGATGTAGCCAAGAACAAGAAGATAGCAATATATAGGACAGAACAAAAGAGTATGGAACGCACCACAAGTTAAAAGAGCCACAATTACTTGTTGAACTATGATATAAAAATAAGGCTGTGCGCATCATTTTAACGTAGATGCCGCCAGACCAAGGCTATACTCCCATTTGAAAAACAAAAAAAGTTAAAAGAGCCACAGGGTCCAAAACGTTGGATCACCTGAGCTATACGAGTATTCAAGTCAGATAGCAAAACCAATCAAATTCCCGCAGAAAAACAGATCAACGAGGGACAGAGATGGACGACCTTTGGGGACGTAGGCGTGCCGCTTCCAGTAGTAGATGACGAAGCACCATAGGAAGCCGATGATGAAGTACATGAGGTAGACGCCGACGCAGTTGCGCAGCCACGACTGCGCCAGGTGCGGCAGCCCGCGCCACCAGTCGCCCGGCATGACCACGCTGAGGAGCATCTCGTTGTACCAGCCCGTCTCCTCCCGGAACAGCCGCCCGTACTGGCCGCCGTGGTGCTGCGCTGCCGCCATTGCCGGCAGAGGACCGAAGCAGAGCAAAGGCAGAGCAGGTGTTGCTCTTGCGGGATCAGTGCAGACTGCAGAGGAAGCAATGGACACTTGCGCACACTTGCACTGAGGTAGTTCTCGTTGACTAGAGGCTTGAATCCTGAACGCAGTGGTACATGCCCTTTTTATAGGAGTTTGTTGCCACTGTCAAACTAATTATTTTGTTGGGGATAACTGCGGAGGGCAGTTCTGCAGGCGGCATCGTGTCACTCCCTGGAAGCTTCACTCTTACGGCTCCGGCTTCTTTCATTGGGTTTTCTCTGTTATTTCTTTTACTTGACAGTTTTTGTTATTTTTCCATATTTTTAGGTTTGAAATAAAATAATGGTAATGAGCAATTCTGAGTCGGCTGAAAATTAACTCAATTCCTAGTTACGTGGTGTTATCAAATCTCAGTTGCAACTCACGACCGAATCATGAACCAATTCTGGTCCAGGGCGTTTTCTTATTTGTAACCCTCATGACGGGCACGCATACGAAGCAATCCAACAACCACGGTATTTTTTCTCAGTTGCATCCATGTAAGAGTTATAAAATCTCCGATGGAACCCCATGTGCAACTAGGAAATTTTCGGTTACACCCCATATTGCAACTCGTGACTAGGGCTAGCACAAATCACAATGCAGTTCAACGGTCTGAGAGTCCACTAAGAATCAAGTCTGAAAAATAAAACCAAGACAATATTACATGTGTGCTACTTGTTGCGCCGGGGTCATGGCACTTTTGACGCACTTGCAATGATATAGATAATAATATTTACGAATAAGAAAACACGCTTCACGCCAAATGCTCTGAGAAGTTTGTCAATGAGAAGTACGACGATAGTGTTTGGTGTTGTATAGGAGCCTTGAAGTAGTTTATCCATCACAATGCGACATGTTCTTGTATGTCAGGAATTATTTGGAGGTTCACCAAAATTCTGCTAATGTTTTACAGGTCGACATTAGCATTGTTGACAACGTAGACAATTTTTTATTGTACGGTTGACATCATTTCTACCCATGCTGATGAAGGTCTGGAAAACTGGCAATACACTTGCGGAGTTAAAAAAAACTTTTAGTAGAACTAGTTGACGTTGCATTGTCTTCTTTTGATGTAAAATATGCCGGTGGTCACAAAACTTAGATAGACAAAACAATGAATGAGGAGGTTTCCAATCCCAAGCCATCCCTCAAGCCGCCTAATATATTGCAGAGCCGAACATACTGCCGAAAGCCAACGGAATAACCACATAAAAAAATTGAAGAGTTCTCCAAAACCGTGGGTAGCCTTGGCGTTATTAACCCCCAAAATTTTTAGTACTGTCAAACAGATAAATGATCTCACGAAAGTTCAAAAGGAATGAGAGAGGGCCTAATCCTGCAATTCCGGGCAATACACTTGAGGAGTTAAAAAGAGCTTTTAGTAGAACTAGTTGACGTTGCATTGTCTTCTTTTGATGTAAAATATGCCGGTGGTCACAAAACTTAGATAGACAAAACAATGAATGAGGAGCATGGTTTTTAAGGCGGTGAGGCATCCTAAGGCGGAGGGGGGGGCGCCTCACCGCCTAGGAGGCTAAGGCGTAAGGCGAGGCGACGCCTTAGTTAATTTGCACAGCAGAACAACACCACGGGCACAAGCAGGCACATGGTGGAGGGGAGGAGGAGGGGGTCGGAGGAGGAAGGGGAGGAGGCATGGGTCGGAGGAGGAGGGGGTCGGAGAAGGAGGGAAGGAGGCAGCGGTCGGAGGAGGGGAGGAGGCAGCAGCTCACAGAGCAATGGAGGCGGCGGCGACTAGTTTGGGAAGACAACACGCATCTTCTCGTCCTCTCCTTCGTGAAGGTAACCGGCCCAATAGGCCCATTATGGAACCCTAGCTTCCATATAAAATCCTGAACGTCCATTTTCTCTAATCTGGACCGTGCATCTGCTCTCTTATATTCCCATCTCCTTTCACCGTGTCTCTTCGTGCTTCTTCTCCCCGCTTGGCGGCGCACTCTGCAGCTACCAGCTGCATCTCCTCCCCGCCTCCTCGGTCCACCTCTCCTCCCCATCTCTCCTCCCTTTTCTGGAAGCAAGCAGCCCTCCCTTTTCTCTCTCTCAGATCGATCCCATCTATTTCCCCCCAATTTGCCCCCCAATTTCTTTCCCATCCCGCCCAATTTCTGCTTCCCGCTCGGCCTGTCCGGCGATGACGAAGGCGTCCAAAAGCCACCAGAGCGACGCCTTCCCCGCCTAAGCGACGACTTGGACGCCTCACATGGCTAATCTGGACGCCTTTGACAAGAGCCTAAGGCGACGACGACGCCTTGCAGTCTCCGGGCGCTCTGACGCCTAAGCGTCGCCTATATTGCCGAAAGTCAACGGAATAACCACATAACAAAAATTGAAGAGTTCTCCAAAACCGTGGGTAGCCTTGGCGTTATTAACCCCCAAATTTTTTAGTACTGTCAAACAGATAAATGATCTCACGAAAGTTCAAAAGGAATGAGAGAGGGCCTAATCCTGCAATTCCGGGGACAAATGAAGGTCATCAAGCCAGTCATATTTATTTTCTAAAAGAAGTGAAAATTTTCTCATCATCTATACCCTCCGATATACTCCCTCCTCCGTTCCACAATTTAATATGTTCTAACTACCTCACATGTTGGATAGGTGCAAACCCAAATGAATGTACATACACATAAAAATATATCCACATATATATTGATATATGTTAATGTGGACAAAAACAAAAACATCTTATATTTAGTAACGGAGTACACGACTACAGTTTTATTTAAGTAGCCCAATGTCTAACGAAAGGATAAAATAAAAAAATGCGAGGCTATGTTCTAGCCTTGTCACGTCAATCTTCTCCATGCCTCTTACGTGCGTAGCTTGCTTAAATTAATCATATTCAGTTCTGTTTGGCTGGTTGGGTCACTGCTCTTGATCAGATCAATCAATCGTCATAGCCGCCAGCTTACTGGCAGTGATGTGTGCAGTGACTAGCGGACGGCCCTCGTTTCTGACCGGTCGGCAGCAGCCGTCGCTCGTCGACGTGCCGGGATGATTTTTTTTTTTTTGGACAGTGCTACACAGCGGCGTCCCGTGCGGCGGCGAATAAACGGGCCAGTCCAAATAAAGCAGGGTGCAGTACCAAGCTGGCAGCGCATGCATGATACGTACGTGAAAACAACACAGTACCCTAGGTCTGAACTAGTACAGCTACCTAATCAAGTACTGTACTACTAGAATATTGTCCTTGTTGATTGTTTCACCTACTAACATGCTTGCCAACGGTTTAGACCTCCCCACATTTAGTGATTGCAACCATTGTGAAAATATTAGCTATCAGATTTTTTTTCTATATCAAGTTGTTTGCAAAAATCTACTATGTTTTTAAATGCCTAATTGTGTATAAATCATGATAAATTTAGTTGATATAACTCTATCATTTGTTCTCAAAGAAAAAAACACCATGCCATTTAGAAAATAATTATTAGGTTGTTTACAAACAATTATCAAGTTTACTCACACACTTAAATAATTATCAGATTCTCCGGTGGAGGTATCAGACTGTTTATAAACAGTTGTCAAGTTTTTAAAATATTTGCTAGGTTTTTTCGAAAAGCAACCACTAGGTTCTTCGATATAGCTGCCAGATTAGTCTTATACAGCTATCGAATCTTTAGAAGTAATTATCATATTCTTCGATACAACTACCAAGTTGTTTTCATACGGCTACCAAGTTTTTTTGATACAACTACCAAATTTATTTTCGTGCGGCTACCAAATTGTTTTGATACGGATACCAATTTGTTTTCATATAGCTACCAATATGTTTTCGTACGACTACCAAGTTGTTTTCACACGACTACCAAGTTTTTTGATACAACTACCAATTTATTTTCGTATGGCTACCAAATTGCTTTCATACGGCCACCAAGTTGTTTTTCTACTGTTACCAATTTTTTTGAAATATTTGTCACAATATTTAGCAAAATGTACAAGGTATTTGAAACAACTAGGTATTTTAGGAGTAGGTACCACTTATTTACTAATAATTACCTGACTTTTTTTACAGTTTTCCGATTTTGTGCAATAATATGCGCTTACGCTCACAAACACATAAAGTTGTCATAGCTGTCTGCTATTTGCTAGTCCGATACTAGCTACCAGTCATGTAGATAGCTGGCAAATATAAAGTATTGCGGCTAACTATCAAATTGCTAGTACTAATCTTTTTCTATCAGAATATGTTGGTTTAAGAACTATTCATGAGCTAGAGAGAGTGTGCTGACATCACGTTTAGCGGTTTGTACCGGTGCATGTAGCGTGGGACAGCACTCTATAGCAGGTGCATGTAGCACTTTGTACCAGGGGTGCACGTAGTGTCACGGTAGAAACAAACTCGAACACTGTAGCAACAGTATGGGGTAAGCCGAGGGTACCACGTCTCGGGTCCAAACCTGGCATTGTCGTATTTTTTGCCAAATTTGGCCCTTTGGCTGAACTAATCTCGTATCTGGCCCCTCTGAGAAACTATTCTCGGATCTGGCCCCTCGGGTCGGCGCCAATGGACATGGCGCCGAAGTTGTACAGGTCGGCGCCAGGAAAAAAATTGGCCGAGCTAGGTCGGCGCCAAGTGGGTTGGCGCCGAACCCATGAATTTTCAAAACGATGGGAAAAAAAAACAAACCATCCAAAGCGGTGCCCCACCGCTTTTCCCCTGCGTGACTCACCCCCATCGCCGACGCCGCCCACTCCCTCGCGCAGAAACCAAATCCAAAATCGCCTCCCCTCGCGTCCTCTCCCGCCACCGTCACCTCCCGCGCCGGCCCCTGCACCTGGGCGACGCCGCGGTCCCCTGCCGCCGGCGGAGAGGCCAAGCCCGCGTCCTCTCCCGCTCCCGTCGACGGCGCCTCCCCTCCCGCGCCCGCCCACACCGCGCCTGCCCCGGCCGAGGCCCCACCGCTTTTCCCCCTGCGTCATCCACATCCATCGCTCCCGCCGCCCGCTCCCGTGCGCAGAGACCACGTCTCCCTGCCTCCAGCTCGCTCCCGTCGCCGCTCCGCCGCCGCCGCGCCTCGCATTGCTGGGGCACCACCCCGCCCTGTCCCTCCTCCTCGACTTCCCTCCCAGCTGCATGTTGCTGCGGCACCACTCCGCCCCGTCCCTCCTCCTCGACCTCACTCCCAGCACCCCAGCCGCCGCCTCGGCCTCCTCCTCTTTATACTCACCTTCTCTCTTGTTCAAGGCCTTCTCTCTGGAAGACGTCCGGATTCGCGTGCAGGATAGGAGGTGGAGAGTGCAGCGGCGGAGCGATCTGCATGCTCCGATTTGAGGAGGAAGGACCGTGGCGGCGGTGGCAGGCGTCGGTGGCCGGCGGCGACCTCGGTCGCGCACGCGAGGGGGAGAGGAAAGGGGTGAAGTGATGATGCTTTTGCATGTAGGCCCTTTAGGTTTTCGCAAATTACATTTATGTCCTTCATAGCGTGAAACAGTGGACCGCGGGTTTATTTATGGATTTGTGAGGTGTTTTTTGAAAGAACATCACGGTGCTCTCCGTGGACCGTTGGATCGGCGACGGACGGCCAGATAAGCGGCTGGTACTATTCTTTGAACAGAATGTTTGGAAATTAATGAAGTGGGAATAATTTTTTTAGAATGCTTGGAAATTAATGAAATGAAAATAAAGTGTGCGTCTAAAAGGTTGTGTAGATGCGAACAACTTTGTGGTCATGCTGATATTACTGTTACGTTTGTAAATATCTCGGTGTAGGAAATTCAAATTTGGAATTATTTTTATTTGGTTTGCAAAATTTGGTGAATTAGGTAGACTTGAAAGGTTTTTTAAAATTTTGGGATATTCAAATTTTGGTATGATGTTTTTTTTGGTGGTAAAAAACTAATTTGAGAAACTGTACGTTTTACAATTTTGCGTATTTGGAAATTATAGAATATATGTAATTTGGAAAGTTGTAAAAAATTTGTTAAAAAAGGGAAAAATAGGAAGGGGAAGAAAAAAAGGCCGAGCCGGCTGCACAGCAGCCAGCCCAGCCCAGCAGGCGGCCCAACAGCTCGGCCAGGCCCACCCGGACGTCATGCTGACGTCACCGGCGGCGGCTCTGCCGCGGCGGCGACAGCGACGCCGGCGCCGCGCCACCGTGTCCTAGGACGTGCGCCTTGGCGCGTCCGGCGCCCCTGGTCGTGGGCAATCCGCAGGAGGCGGCGCCGCCCAATTTGGGTCGCCGGAGCGACCGCGACGGCGCGCGGACGGCGCGGAGGACGACGGGCGCGTCGGCGGCGATTTCCGCGCGCGGGCGGCGTTCCGGCGGCCGATACGCGGCTAGGAGGTGGAGAGTGCAGCGGCGGAGCGATCTGCATGCTCCGATTTGAGGAGGAAGGACCGTGGCGGCGGTGGCAGGCGCGTTGGTTTCGAATTGTTTTCATGTTTGCAGATTGGTTAGATTTGCAAGGCAAGCAAAATTTGGAAATATTCAAACTTCTATGTCGCGTAGCTGTGGTAAATTTCAAATTGGGTGGTATTTGTCGTTTAAAATATTTGTAGGTACTTAGTGCTTTTGAATGTTGAAGTAAGCATGTGTTTTGGAATAAATATTTAACTTAATAACGTGAATTGGAATGGTTAAATATGTCTGCATCATAAATATCTATTTTGACTCTATAATCTGAGTAAATGAATCGCATGAGAATTCGGTAAGTCTGATATTTAATTAGAGGGCGTATTTTAATTTGTTTAAATATAAAAAATGGAGTTAATTTGAACGTTTTCTATTTTATGGTAATTACTGAAGGAAAGGGGCACCACCTCTCACAAACTTAACTTTTGTAAAAAATGTTTAGAAAAAAGGATGAAATTCATGTTAATTTATCTGGTGCGGTTAAATATCTATCGGTTGGAAATCATCGTGATAGTTTTTTTTATCCTATTTGATTTGGCGGTAGGCATGAGAATTCGGTAAGTCTGATATTTAATTAGAGGGCGTATTTTATTTTGTTTAAATATAAAAAATGGAGTTACTTTGAACGTTTTCTATTTTATGTTAATTACTGAAGGAAAGGGGCACCACCTCTCACAAACTTAACTTTTGTAAAAAATGTTTCGAAAAAGGATGAAATTCATGTTAATTTATCTGGTGCGGTTAAATATCTATCGGTTGGAAATCATCGCGATAGTTTTTTTTTTATCCTATTTGATTTGGCAGTAGGTAATATTGTTTGGAAATACAATATAGCCATTTGTTAGGTCATTTGGAAAGTTTGTTTGTTTTTTGTTTTGGAATTTGGAAGTTCATATAATTTTTAAAGTTATGTTCAGTGGCACGTGTTTTTTATATTAGTAGGCGAAAATGGCAACATTCTGAAATTGTTTTAGTATGGGAATCATCGGAATTTGGGGAAAAAATCGTTTTAAAAATGGTTGGATTTTAGAGATTGCTTAGATTTTGAAATTGCTGCAATTGGTGAAAAATCTGCGATTTTTAAAAACGTTTATATATTAAAAATTATTGAAAGTGGGAAACGTCACATTTCACGTTCATAAAATCATGGGGATTCAAAGTTTTTTTTTGTTGAGATTTAAATTTCAAATTTGGATTTAAATGGGAAGTGTCGACGTTTTTCCATAGAGATCCTTTTGTTTTGCCCAAATTAGATTTAAGTCCTTCGTAACGCGGAGAACTGGACTGCGGGTTGATTTCAAGATAATTGAGGGGTGTTTTTGCAAAACCGTCACAGATCTGTACATAATTATTATAAAAATTTAGAATTATAATTTGAGTTGAAAGTTGATTTAAATGTAGGCCATTTTGAAGTATTCGAACCCTTTTTTTTTTTCAAAAACACCGTGTCTGTTTGATTAATTTTAAACATTTTTGTTTCTTTGAAAAATTGAGATATGAACATTGTTTGAATTTGGGAAAAATGTACGATTAAAAGAATGTTGAGTTCATGTATTTTCAGATCTGAGAATAGTTTCTCAGAAGGGCCAGATACGAGATTAGTTCGGCCAAAGGGCCAGATTTGGCAAAAAATACGGCATTGTCTGGTCCGCGCGCCAGGCAATGGATGCGAATCTCAAAGCGCCGCACGGAGGCGACGTTGGTGCGGCGCTGATGAGTAGCTTTTCCCTTTTTTTTTTGTGTGCTTCGGAAGAGGAAAAAGGTATAAACTTACATATATGTATGTATGCCACTTGTTTACACAAGGCTGAACTGTCGTCTGCCATTTTTGTTTCTACAAATAAGCAACCAGTAATGGTGACTAGTGCGATGCATGGCAAATGCACGTGTGTAATTGTTAATTTCTCATCGTTTTGTTTCACGGAGCAACGTCATGGGCCAACAGCTAAGTGACAGTGTCAAACAGTGCTAAAGAAGTAAAAGAGTATGTACAACACAGCCGGAAAGTGTTATTTGCTTTCGAGCTACAGTGCTCCCTCCATTTAAAAAAAATCACGGGTGTAGCCAATGGTGTATCCCATAAACATGCAAAATTTCAGTTTGAAATATTTTATATTATAGGCTATACAAAATAACAAAATCTGGTAAAACTAAGAGATTTGAAAATAGGCATATTTAGATCCATAATTTGTCATTTTTGTATAGCTCAAAATACAAAGTATTTGGAGTTAATTTTACATGTTCATGAAATATACTATCGGCCACACCCGGAGATTTTTTCAGAATTTTTTGAATCTTATAAATATGATTTTCGAAAATTTTAAATCGGAGGGATCATTGGTGCCCGGGAGCAAAAGTCTGTACTGACACACAGTGTGCAAATTTCGTCGCGGCGTCACGGGCCAAGGCTAGGTCGACCGGATCTTGTTTTTGTAGGCAGTTCCGCCCTGAAGGGAACATTTAACTTCACCTACGTGTTATTTGTGAGATTTTATAGGTATTAAATAAGAAGAACACGTAGAGGTTTCTCGTATAGCTAGGATACCTAGCGTAAGAACACATCGCAGAACTCGACAGAAATTGCAAAAAGAACTCAGTTTATTAAAGTAACCATACTTACATAGCGCTCTTCCTTTCGGGGAAGCCCCGAACACACAACATAAGAGACTAAATTACGTTATATCAGTGCAAGCTCATACTTGCTTAAGGACTACAATATTTCTGTGGCGCATCCCCTGCGTGCGCCACAGAATTGTTGATTTCTGTGGCGCATGTGTCTCAGTGCGCCATATAATAGCAATACAAAAATCGCTCGGATCCATCGGATCCAGATCCATCTTCTCTCCTCTGATCGGTCAAACTTTACCTCTACTCTACCTTATCTCTACGCACGACCTACCTTATCTCTACACAAAAATCGCATATGCGCCGGCGCTGCTCCTACGCCTCTGCACATCCTCTACCAGCACCAGAACGGGCCGGACGCCGCCCTGCAGCGCCGCCTCTCCGCACTCCCGCTCCCTCCCGCCGACCTGCTCCACGCCGCTCGCCCTCCCGGCCTCCCTCCCCTCTCCTCTGCCGCTGGTCTACCTCGCGCTTTTCCCCATCCTGCCCAAGCTCCACGGGCAGGGCTCTGCGCAGCTACGCCCCGAGCGCCGCCTGCTCTCCAAGTATGGGCACCGACGGAGCTTTGGATTGCAGTGGCGAGGGAGGGGCGAGGGGCGCGAAGGGGCATGAGGCGTCGCCGGAGCTGTCGGGGCAGGCCCATGTGGCGGCGGCGGCGAGCGCGGGCGGCTTGGAGAGGCATGGTGAGTGCCACGGCGTGGCGTAGGTGGCGCAGGTGATGAGGTCTACCTCGGCGGGCTTGGCGGCGTGACACACCATGCAGACCTTTTCCCCGTCGCACGGCAGGTCTGGCATCTCGTCGACGGCGACCGCGTCGTGCGAGGACACAGCGACAACGACGGCGGCGCATCCCTGACCACGGTGGCAGCGGTGGTGGCGACGACGTATACGACTTTGTATACGTCGTATTTTGATTTTTTTTTAACCTGAAAAAGGCTTTTTGTGGCGCATGGTGCCCGTGCGCCATAGAATCTGCATCTTTTTGTGGCGCATATTGTTCATGCGCCACATAATTTGCATCTTTTTGTGGCGAGGATTCTGTGGCGCACGGTGGACGCACCCACCATGCGTCACAGAAAGGCAAAATGGTGCGCCACAGATAACCCTTTTCCTACTAGTGTATGTACACATTGGGAAGGGAACACTAAGCTAGTAGTACTATAAGACACAAGCCCCTCTCTCTCGCAAGCTTGCAACGTCTACTCCTGATGCCTCGAAATGTTCTTGATTGACCCTTATATAGCTGCGAGCTGGTGATATCTGGAACGCACCACCGTTTCAGCTCTAGATGCGTTGCCATCTCGAGCTCTTGGCGCGTTGTTTCAGTAATCACGAGAGAGCTCATCCAACATGCTCAAACCAGCAATGCACACATACTCACATATTTGTCTATCATTTGGGGACTCAAATCTTTGTCTTCCATGCATGCTTCGATTTTCTTCATGCACAAATTTCGTCGCGGCGTCCCGGGCCTAAATTGTCCCGGGCCATGGATAGCTAGGTTGGCTGGGGCCCGTCTTAGCCGCCGCTACTGTGTAACTACTTATTCCGGGTTGATCGAGTCGGACGGAGAGAGATTGATGGAAATGTAATTTATTGTCTTAGCCGCCGCTACCGTGTCCAGTGTCTACCAAGCAGCTGTACATGCACAAAAATCATGTGAGGAGTTTTTTTCTTTAGAAAAATGATACTCCCTCCATCCTAATTTATAAGGCATAATCTAAAAACAATTTGTCCCAAAACCCGCCACCTCTTAGACTAGCTATAGTGGGAGTAACATGGTTAGTAACTTCAATGTCACGTAGCCAAAAAAAGTGATGTGGCAAGTAATTAATGAGGAGAGAGGAGGTTGGAGTAACATAGTTAGTTACCGTAACATCACACACCCCAATGCAAAATGAATCTACAACCTAATAAATGTATCATGCATGCCACCACAAATAAGTTACTACCCACTATAGAGATAGTAACATAAGTATGTTACCACTCAATGTTACTCCCCACTATGACTAGTCTTAGGCACAATTGCATTTAATTTCCTCTCTATAATTGGCTACTTGGCTCTCTCACCAATGTCCAATGCATGCAAATTTTTAGCCCCAATTATATATGACCTTGGGCAAACAGATTTGCAAATTATGCCATACAAACTAGTACGAAGGGAGTATCCTGTATTTTAGGAGCGCGCATGCATGATGCATCAATGGATGTATGTAGTATTGTACTCAGTTGTGACTGGCGAGCCTAGAACTAAAACTTTTATTTAGTTGTGGCCTGACGAGGGGTTAACTCATCAAATCCCATGTTTAAAGACCTAGGGTTGAGATTACGAGGGAGAGAACGTGGTAGAGCTGGTAGTTTCGTCGGCTGACAAGCAAAAGTAAGGATTTACCCAGGTTCAGGCCTCCGGAGAGTAACACCCTACTTCCTGCTTGTCTGGTATTGATCTGAGAGTATATGCGAGCTACAATGGAGTCCCGGCAAGATGTTGATATCGCTAGGGTTTTGGTGGTTCAAGTGTTGCGTGTCCTGGATCGGCGGCCCTCCCAGCCTTTATATAGTGGGCTGGGTCTCGGGAGTTCACAACTAACTCAGATTACATATAAGGAAAGTCTAAACCGACTATGCCTATGCCTAATCTTGAGGATACTCCATCTTCTTGGGCCTTCCGTCATGGGCTTCATGTAGGCTCTTGATAGGTCGGTCTTAGTCGATACGTGCACCAGGTACCCTCATGGTAGGGTACCCGAGAGGTATATCCCCTCAGTAGCCCCCGAGTACTTGTCTGATCGAAGAATCGGGCATGGACTCATTCATTAGTGCACGTCACATTCTTTTGTACTTGTGTTATAATTGGAATTCATGTATGAATAGCACATGCTGGCTATGTCGAGTATTTCATCAACTTCGGTTTTTGCTTATGATAATCAAGGGATAATAGCTTAGTAGGCCCGGTACACTCGACGGATCGGACCGGTTAACTACACATTCGGGCAAAATTACTAGCTTTCAATCAGACTCGAGTCCCCGGACTCGAATCTGGAACAGACTGGTCAGACTCGACTCAGGCCGCGGAGGTCTTACTGAATCGTTCTGCAGTATAACTTTGAGATTACCCAACGCGTCCGTCGGGATTTTTCATCATGTCTGCTGACACGGAAAATTTTAAGGATTAACGTTGCTGGAACGGTCCTTAGCCCAGCTCGAAAGTTTGGCGGGTCTTACCTTTGCACTATGCATGCAGCATCCGAGGTATTTGCGGCGGACGCAACTCGGAATTTATCGAATATGATTTGTATTAAATTTTGCTTATCTGATGAGTCGAGTCTTTTGTCGACTGATTCTTTGTCATTATTTATCGGGTGCGCGACAGCGCTCCCGATGGGAGTAGCCCCCGAGATTGTGCTTTATTGCTTGCAATGGAGGATAATCTCAAATCTGTTTATCCCGTACATTGTCAGTCGAAGAATTTTTTGATACGCTCCCGATGGGAGTAATATGTTTCAGTCGAAGAAACTATCGACTGCCTTCATGTCTTGTGCACCCAGTCGAAGGACTGGCCTTCGTCGTAAATGTTTAATGACTCGACTGTCCTATCAGGTATGAGACTTGACTTGACGTCAGCAATGACGCATGCCTCGACTGCGATTTCTGACAAGCGATGGCGTGCTTGGTATGACTGATGGGACACGACACGCTTGTGGGCCCGTTATGCAGTGCTGACCGAGGACGGTGCCGTTTGGACTGGATTTGACCGCTCTGGCGTGATTTTCACGGAGACGTGATGATGACTCCTAGATTCCCGTGCGTAGTGGACGGAGTGGCCGTCGACGGTTGCTCTCCGTGCTTGCCACGTGTACGGCAGGATTCCCCGCGGAGCGCACGATCGTGGATTAACGGTTGTGATTGGTTTTGATTTGTGGTAAATAGTAAGGGCGGTGCCGGCAGAGTTTTTTACTTGCCATTTGCTCCTTGCGCCGCCCCTGTTCTTCTTCTTCCTCGCGCTCATCCTCCATTGCTCTGCGCCCAAGCTTTCTGCGCTCCACCAATCCATCATTGAGGATGACGAAGCCTACCACCCGGAAGGGCAGGAGCGCTGCCAATGCCTCGGCGGACAGCGCCGCTGGTGGGGCCGCCGCCAGCGGTTTGAAGAAGGAGAAGGGCGCCTGGACCAAATCTACGGTGAGCAAGCGGATGCTCACCGGCCTGCGGAACGACGGGCTGATCCCGGCGGACCCGACGCAGGTTCGCATCCCCGGCGCCGAGGTAATCCTGCGCCCAGGCCCTAATGAAAGGGTCTGTTTTGTAGATTTTGTGAACAGGGGATTCTCCTTCCCTGTTCACGATTTTCTTCGTGCGCTGATGCACGTCTATGGGGTGCAACTGCACGATTTCACCCCCAACGGGCTTTTGCACGTTGCTTGCTTCTTCGTGCTGTGCGAGTGCTTCTTGGGCGTTGCGCCCCACTTTGGGTTGTTTCGCCGGATTTTCAATGTCAAGCGCCAGCACAGCGTCAAGGGCCCTGGCGGTTTTGGAGTGCAAACTCGACCTGATGTCGAGTACTTCAAGATTAAGTTTGTTGAGTCTGTGCAAGGATGGCGCCAGAAGTGGTTCTACATCAAGGATGTGACCACAGGCAACCAATCGTTCGGGTTGCCTCCCTTTAATGCAGACGCCATGGTAGCGAAGAGGCCGTCCTGGATTGCGCCTCCGACCGAGCCGAAGCTGAAGAAGCTGACATGCTTTTGAAGAAGGTTTTGAAGCTGCAGACCAATGCTGGCAAGGAGGTGACTGGCATTCATTTGCTGGCCACCTTTATCGAAAAGCGAGTGCAACCTCTCCGAGCCCGGGTGCACGCCATGTGGGCATACACCGGGGCGTCTGATCCAACCCGCTCACTCGCAGAGGAGCTATCCGCGAGTGAGGTGAAGAAGTTGGTGAGGGCTCTTACCATACTGACTGACGACGAACCGTGCGAGACGAAGTCGCCAGTCGCACCTTATGAAGCCAGCAACCCTCTACCTAGGTAACACTCGCCACCATTTTGTTAGTTGCTATGTTACGCATGTGTATGTTTATTTCTGTTGCTATGTCCATGTGCAGGGACACAGAATGTGCGAGTCGATGCCTCCATTGCCAGAGAGTGGCCCAGTGCCGAATAATGAGCCACTCGAGGCTGGCTCGGATGATGAGGTGACCTCACTCGCCACCGCCCATACTCCAGAAGCTGATGAAGGCGACGCTGAGACGCAGACCAATGATGGTCAGCAAAAGCGGTCACGCGAGGAGGAGGACACGGCGGACTCTGAGGAGGAGGGGAATGCGACGGAGTCGACCATGGCCCCGCTTGAAGTTCCTCCAATCCGCTCTCTTCCTTCGTGCCCGACGAAAAGGTCGCGTCCGAGCGTAGGCGTGCTCGCACCTGGTCGGATGGTCGACCTCACCGAAGAGTAAGTTTTCTGTGCACTACCAATTTTGACTGATGAAATTTGCCGAGTCGGATACTTAGTATGTGTGACACAGTGTATCATCCGAGGAGGACCTGCCGCCACCACCTACGGTAGAGAAGAGCAGCGCGGCGTCGACGGCGCGTAGCCAGCCGCAAGAAACACAACAGCCACTGCGACTGCGGCTGCCGCGGACACGCCCGTGCCGCCAGAACCTGAAGTTGCAGCTGACAAAGACGAGGCGACGGCGACAGGTGCTCCTGCTTCGACTTCCGCCTCCGCAGAACATGTAAGTTTGTGCTTTGTGTTGCAGTTGAACCACTATCGGGTATTAGAGTCGTGCATAAATTCGATGAATCTGTTCTGAACTTGCTTCTGCTGTGTTGAAGCCATTTATGCAAGAGCTACTGAAGGCTGGCGCCAGTACGTGCACATGGAGACGGAGGTCACCACCCTGCAGCAGCAACTCGAAGCTGCCAAGAGTGAGTGTCTTCTTGTGGGATTACAACTTTTTCGAGTTGAATCCTTTTGCGGTTTTATTGACTATGTTTTTGCTATGTGCGTGCAGAGTCAGCGGCTGATGCGGCGGAGAAGATGAGCGACGCCTGTCGCCGAGTGGCCGATCTGGAAAAATGGCTGAAAAATGCCGAAGATAGGGAAGGCCTGGCGATTGGTCGACTCACTGCCTGCAGCACCGCTTTGACTGGTACGCAACCTTGCTTTTGCATTGGCTAGTACTTTTTCGTAGAAGATTGCTGAACCTTTCGTTGTATGTTTTCCTAGATGTGATGGATGGCCCTACCGCACCTGGCAAGCAGAGCGTGGGCGCCTCGCTTGATGAGAGCGTAAGCATCACGGAAGCCGCCAGCGGGAGAGCAGGAGAGATGCTGTCGAAGGCAGCGAGTGCGCTAGGCGCCCTTCACAGCAGCTTCTTTCCAGATGACGAGTTGCCATCGACATTTGCAGAGTTGGTGGAGCTGTTCAAGCCAGAAGGGACTACCGTCGCCGATTTCAGTCGCGAGCAAATGGTAAGTGGTGCCCAGACTACTTTTCTCATGTTGCTCGCGCACGGAGTCGATGCAGATTTTGACACGGTGACGACGAAGTTCCCGAGAGGTCCTGGCGGCAAAACCGTCGGGTTAGGTACGTGGATGGAGGCCGCCAAAAAGTATGCTCAACAGCTTGTAAGAACTGTTGAAGACAGGGCCGCCAAGGTCCAGGCCAGGAAAGCCTCCTCCAAAAAGTCGATGGCCACCGAGTGATTCTTCAGTCGACTAGTTGTGTCGAATTAGGGCTAGGTCGGAGTCCATGTCATAGTTTTGTGACAGCCGAACCTTATATGTTATGATCTGTAATGATACCTTATGATCACGCGAGTATGCGTGTTCTTTTGCTACACTTTGTATGGATGTCATCTTTTATGCCTTTTGCTTTTTCACCTGAAAGGCTATGTGTGTATCTCGCCTGAATTATATGCTCTGTTTCTCATTTCTGACATGAGATTTGTGTGATGCTTGGAACAGCCACGAGAACCCGCTACTTCAGTTGGTTCCTCGCAGCCTCAGACTGCCACCCGATCACAGGCTCAGGTGGCAAATGATGCCAAAGTAATGGAGTATATGAAAACTCGATGCGTGAGACTGGAGCAAGAGCTAAAGAGTGCTCAGCGCGAGCTGAATACTTTGAGAATGAGACCAGCTCCGGCCACACAACGAGAGGATTATGTGCTTGGCGAGATGGACCTTGTAAACAGGCAACTCGAGTGTGAGTACCATCTTTGCTCTGATTATGGATTGTTTGGCTGCTCTTTTGTCGTTTGACTCGATTTGTTCTTTTTGCAGGTTTCGTCTCTGACTTCCAAGCAGAACAAACTCGCGTTGAAGAGCGTTTGGATAATGCTACTGACAACCCGACAACTGGGCGTCAGCATTTTTGGCTTGATAGGTTCCGAGCGCGCACACTCGCTACTTTGAAGGATCGAGCTTGGCGAAGCGCTCATCTACTCGAGTTATGCAGGGCGGCTTTGATTCGCATCAACCAGACCCTTTTTCCAACAGGACCACAACCACAAGGAATCCATGCCTTGCTCGATCTGTTCCGTCATGCAGGCCCCATCCGGGAGCTGCTTACCCAGAAGCTTGTGGTTGGAGCCAACGCGGCGATGGCGTATGTGCGGAGTCGACGTCCCAACTTGGTGTTGCCGCCACCCGCCATTGGAGCGACTCTGTCTCAGGAGGACCTTGATGGCACCGTTCTATCTGCGAGGATGCTGATCGAGCGGACCCACGACCAATTCTTTGGTCCTGTGCTACCCATCAAGGATGAGCCTGAGGACTAGAGGTTCTTTGTGTATAAACTTGTAAGGGGGCAGCCCCCGAGTGTGAATTTGCCACTTGTATATAATATGAATTGTTTACGTTATATTTCCGCAGCCCCCGAGTCTATCGAGTGGGGTTTATGAGAATGTTTCGAGTGTGAACTAATAATTGCGCAGCCCCCGAGTGTTAGAGTGGGGCTGTGAATTTTTTGTGATGTCTAAAATTCGACTTTTGCTTTGAGACTCAGCCCCCGAGCGTGCGAGTGTGGCTGTGGAGTTTTTGTGTATGCTGAAGTTTATCCAACTTTGCTTTGAGACTTAGCCCCCGAGCGTTCGAGTGCGGCTAAGGTACTTGTTAGTGAGTTATGCGAACAGAAAAGGATAGGAGGAACATTGATTATATTCCACTTTTGAATGTTAAGCTGCAGGCCGCCTCATTAAAAACCTTCCAGCCCCCGTAGGTACCCTGGTAAGGAAAAGAGCGCGTCTGAAACCTGCAGCCATCCGACATATCGCCTATTACATTGTATGACTGAGCAGCCTAAGCATAGAAACGGCGCAGGTGCGCAACGTTCCAAGGATTATTCGAAACTTCGCCTGTCTTCGCGTTCTTCAGTCTGTACGCGCCACCGTCGATGACCTCGGTGACGATGAAGGGTCCCTCCCATGGGGAGGCGAGCTTGTGCACCTTCTTCTGCTTCAATCGGAGCACCAGGTCGCCAACCATGAAGGACCTGGTGCGCAGTCGACGGCTATGGTAGTTGCGGAGATCCTGCTGATAGACAGCTGTGCGAGCCAGGGCCGTGTCGCGTGCTTCTTCGAGCAAGTCGACTGCATCTTCGAGTGCTTCGTCTGCGTCGTCTTCGTTGTATGCTGCCACCCTTGGTGCATCGAACTTTACATCGGATGGCAGGATTGCCTCTGCGCCGTAGACCATGAAAAATGGCGTGAATTGTGTTGAGGCGTTAGGAGTTGTGCGCAAGCTCCATAGCACCGACGGAAGTTCTTCAACCCAGGCACCCGCGGCCCTTTTGAGTGGCACCAGGAGGCGTTTCTTGATTCCGCTGCACACGAGTCCATTGGCTTTTTCAACTTGGCCATTGGACTGCGGGTGCCACGGATGCATAATTGAGCGTAATGCTTTGCTCTTTGCAGAAGGAACGAAATTCTTCAGCCGTGAAGTTTGTGCCGTTATCAGTTATGATGCTGCTTGGGACGCCGAAGCGGTAGATGATGGTCTTTATGAAGTTAACTGCCGTAGTAGCAGTCGAGTTTGTGATGGGGACTGCTTCGATCCACTTTGTGAACTTGTCGACTGCCACCAGGAGATGAGTATGCCCTCCATGCGAAGATTTTTTGAGTGGCCCAACCATATCGAGCCCCCACTGGGCGAAAGGCCAGGCCAATGGTATTGTCTTCAATGCTGATGCAGGTGCGTGCGGCTTTGTGGCGAATTTTTGACAGCCGATGCACCTTTTGACTATGTCCTCCGCGTCCTTGAGTGTGTGGGCCAGTAAAAACCTGCTCGAAAGGCTTTGGCTACGAGTGATCGGCTGCTGGCGTGATGTCCGCAGGTACCTGCATGAATATCTCGAAGGATGGCTTTGCCATCTTCGAATGCGATGCATCGTTGGAACATACCTGATATGCTTCGTTTGTACAACTCATTGATGATGGTGTATGCTTTAGCCGTCGAGTGACACGTCGTGAGTCGGTTATGTCGTCAGGTAGCTCGTTGCGGAGTATGTACGCCAGGAAAGGTTGAGTCCAAGTTGGCTCAATGAGGAGTACCTCGACTGGCGGGTCCTCTGTGCTGGGTGTTTTGCTCTTGGCTGGTGCGGTCGATGTAGGAGGTGCTCGTTTTTCCTTGATTGATCTGTGCTCAATGCGCTCGAGGAAGACACCAGGTGGAACTTGCGCCTGGTCGAGCCTAGGTTGGCTAGCATGTCTGCTTCCTCGTTGCTTTCTCTCCCTATGTGCCGCAACTCGCAGCCTTCGAAGCTGCCCTCCATTATGTTGTACAGGTCGCGGTAGGCGATCATGTTGTCTGCAATGGCGTCACAGGCCTTCATTGTTTGTTGCACCACCAGATTCGAGTCACCGTAGATCATTAATCGAGTGCACCCGAGAGCTTTGGCCATCCGCATGCCATGGATCAAGGCTTCGTACTCGGCCTCGTTGTTTGATGGTAACTCGAACCCCATTTGCAGGACGTAGCGAAGCTTGTCTCCTTTTGGCGATATGAGGATGACGCCTGCCTGCACCTTCGTTTTTCTTGGACCCATCGAAGTACATGGTCCATGAGTTGGACACATCTGGCGCTCCAGGCAACTGGGCCTCGATCCACTCGGTTGTGAAGTCAGGTAAGACTTGTGCTTTGATGGCCTTCGGGTGATCGTACTGATGTCCCTTGGTCCCAGCTCGATGAGCCATTTTGCGACTCTCCCAGTTGCGTTGGGGTTTGTGAGAATATCCCGATCGCTGAGTTACTGATTACAGTGATCGGGTGTTCTGCGAAGTAGTGCGTCAGCTTTCTTGATGACATGAACACGGCGTAGGCCAGCTTTGATAGTGCGGGTACCGCTGTTTTGATATGGAGAGGACCTCACTCAAGTAGTAGACTGGTCGTTGTATGCTTGGGCGTGTCCCTCTTCCATGCGTTCGACCACCAGTACGGTACTCACCACCCTGTTGGTAGCCGAGACGTATAGGTATAGCGGTTCCCGTTCCTTGGGTGCGACGAGGACTGGAGGGCTTGTGAGGACTCGCTTGAGTTCCGTGAAGCTGCTTCGGCTTCTGGCGTCCACTCGAACTTGTCTGCTTTCTTCATCAGTTGATAGAACGGGAGTGCTTTTTCGCCTAGTTTGCTGATGAAGCGGCTGAGCGCCGCCACTCGACCTGCTAATTTTTGTACGTCATGAAGCTTTGAAGGCCTTTGCATTGTCAAGATGGCCTGTATTTTCTCCGGGTCAGCCTCGATTCCACGAGCTGAGACTAGATAACCCAAGAGCTGCCCGGCTGGTACGCCGAACGTGCACTTCTTGGGATTGAGCTTGATGTGGAAGTGTTTGAGGTTGGCGAACGTCTCCCAGGTCGTCGAGTAGTGTGTTTTCTTCCCTTGTTGTGATGACAATGTCATCCACATATACTTGGACGTTTCGTCCGATCTGCTTTTTGAGGCAATCTTGCATCATGCGCTGGTATGTTGCACCCGCGTTTTTGAGCCCAAAGGGCATGGTTGTGTAGCAGTAGACCCCGAGTGGGGTTATGAACGCCGTTTTCTCTTCGTCTTCTTCCTTCATCCTTATCTGGTGGTAACCTGAGTAAGCGTCCAGGAAGGACAGGCGTGCGCATCCAGCGGTGGAGTCGACGATCTGGTCGATTCGAGGTAGCGGGAAGTGATCCTTTGGACAGCATTTGTTGAGGGCTGTGAAGTCCACGCACATCCGAAGGATATCTGTATGCTTCTTTTCTACAAGTACGGGGTTAGCCACCCATTGTGATTTCTTGATTTCTCGGATGAACCCTGCCGCGAGTAGTCTATCAACTTCAGACTCGACGGCGCTCTTTTTGGGCCGGAGACGCGCATTGTTTGTTTTACTGGCTTGGCATCTGGAAACAGTTGGAGAGAGTGCTCGGCGAATTCCCTGGGGATACCTGGCATGTCGGCTGGACACCACGCAAATATCTCCCAGTTCTCACGGAGGAATTCGACGAGCGCGCTTTCCTATGCGATAGGCAGACTCGATGATACATTGACTGTCTTGGACGGATCGGTCGGGTGCACCTGATGTGACCTTGTGTCATTTGTTGCGTTGAACGCTCTGTCGACTGCCAATTTTTTGTGTTCCGGCATGAGTGTGCGGTCGTTGGAAATCGACAGATCGGCGAGTGCTTCTTCCATACCGAACGTCTCAGAGATTTTGCTGAACTCGCGGTCGCAAGAATCGGACCTTTGAAAGTTTCCAGTGACAGTGATGACTCCTTTTGGCCCTGGCATCTTTAGCTTGAGGTAGGCATAATGGGACTGCCATGAATCGAGCGAACGTTGGGCGTCCAAGTATGGCGTGGTATTGTGACTTCCAGTCGACGACCTCGAACTCAATCGATTCCGTCCTGAAGTGACTTGGGTCCCCAAACGTGACGTCGAGTTGTATTGTGCCTTCTGGACTGACTGCTTTGCCTGGGACGATACCGTGGAAGGTATTTGTGGACTTTGGTAGGTTTTCGACTGACCTGTTCATTTTGCGGAGTGTGTCTGCAAAGATGATGTTGATGCCGCTGCCTCCATCCATGAAGACTTGGTCATGGCGTAACCTCCAATTTGCGCGTCGAGTACCAGAGCTGCGTGCCCTGGTCGAACTACAGCTGGGGGGTGGTCCTCCCGGCTGAAGTTTATGGCAGTTTCGGATCCCTTCAAAAATTCAGGAACAGCAGGAGGTGCCATGGCAGCCATGTTCACCTGTCGAGTGCGTAGTTTTTGCTGCCTATTGGAGGGGCGACCCTTCTGTATCATGTACATCTGCCCCTGAGGCTGAGGGTACCGATCCTCCTCTACCCGAGGTACAGGGTGTATGGCGCCCGCGACATGTCCGCCTGCGGCAGGCTGTGGTGGTGGTGGAGGTGCCATCAGGGCAGGTACGGTGTTTGGCTGAGGTGCAGTTGCGGCGGGTGCCTTTCTGAGATTCATGTATTCAGATGCCAATTCTTCGAATTCTCTACAGTTCTTCAACGAGTGATTGGAACGCAATTTCCGTCCTCCCCTTTGTACAGGTGGAATCTGCAATAGTCATCCATCTTGTCATCGAATGAGCGCTTGTTTTGTGCATCAGAACGTGGCTTTCGCCACTCTTGCTTCTTGTAGCTGTTACTTCGTTGCTCGCGGTCTCGACTGTCCCGGCGATCGTCTGGCCTCCGGTCGCTTCTGTCTTGGTCGTCCGGGGTTGTGTGAACCCAGCCGCCATGAACTCGGATCTGTCGTCGTCGTGTGACGTTTGGAACGCTTGCGCCTCCGATCGTCTCTGTATGTGTCCCTGCGGCTTCGACTGCCGCTGTCATGGTTGTCGCGTGGTGAGGAGGCGCGGGTTGCTCGCACCGAGTCTTCTCCATCTGCCCACTCAGTCGCGATTTTTATGAGGTTAGCCAGGGAGGTTGGCTTTTCTCGACCAAGAGCTTCTTTGAAATCTCGCCTGGCGAGACCCATGATGAAGGCGTCCATGGCCCTATCTTCCGATATTGCGCCGACTGAGTTGCGTATGGTGGTCCATCGCCGTATGTATGATCTCAAAGTTTCGTCTGATCGCTGAGTGCAGGCTCTCAGTTCTTCGAATGTTTTCGGTCGCTCGCACAGAGGTTCGAAGTTTTTGATGAAGTCTCTGCGGAAGTGATCCCACGAGTCGTATGTTGATGGAGGTAGCGCCTTGAGCCAGTCGCGAGCTGTACCTTCGAGCATGAGTCGTATGTATTGCATCGCCGTAGTGTTCGTGCCTCGTTGGCATGAGACGGCGAGTCTGTAATCTTCTAGCCATCCTGAAGGTTCCTGTCGACCTGTGTACTTGGGTTGCTCAGATGTTAGCTTGAACCCTTTGGGCATCCTTGTCTCGCGGATGCGGCGAGTGAAACACAGAGCTCCGCATGGCTCGGGCTCCCGGTCGGAATATGAGTCGCTACTTGAAGACCTTCGAGATCTGCTTCTGCTGGACCTGTGTCGGCGTGTGCCTTTCCTTGCTTCCTCCGAGTGGCGACTGCGACCGCTACGATCGTGTGCTGCTTGTCGCGAGCTGACTATGTTGCGATCTCGACTCCCTCCTGGAGTTTTTGCATCCGGTGTATGGCCTGCACCGCTAGGGCTAGTGATTTGAGCTGTTGGCGATGCAGGGTTGCGTTGGGATCGTCTGCCGGAGGCTGTGTTGCTTTGAGGTAAGCGCCCACAGAGAAAAGAGCACCCGCAGCTGTTTTGGGTACCGGGATCCCTTCGTCGTCGTGTGTCATGAATGACAAGCCTAGGTTGCGAGTAATTGCCTCTCTCATCTTCCGGGAGGCGCGCCAGCCTCGATCCGCCTCTTGTGCTCGCCCGCCCTGTGGAGCTAAGTGATAGTTGTCTTCTTCGCGCTCGAGATGCTGGCTTGCCTTTTGCGCTCATCGAGTGCTGCTTTGATGTTTTGCAGGCGAAGTGATTCCTGCCAGTTGAAGTACTGGAAGGTCAACATCTCTTCCGGAGTTGCGTCTGCTGGCATCATTGTGCACTCCTTAATTACTTTGTCTGCTTTTGCTGCCATCTCAGCAGTAATTGTCAGAGTTGTGACCCCATCCGGCATAGTTACCGTGCATGGGAATTCTGTAGGCCTGCGGGAGGCTGCGGCTTCAGATGATTCTCCGTTGATGGCAACGTAAACCTGGTGGGGGATGACCCGCGGGTACGTGTATGTGCTGCCAAGTCCTGTGGACTCGACGTCTTCATCAAGGCTCATGTCGGAGTCGATATGCCCGTCGAGTGGTCCGTCTGGACGGATCTCGTTGTCGATGCGTTCGTCTATGCTCATCTCGGCGTCAGCGAAACCGTTGTAGACCTCGGAGTCGAGTTTGTTGGTGCAGATCTCAGAGTCGACGTTGTGTCGTTATGAAGTTCGAAGTCGTCGAGGGAGATCCCGCAGTCGAAGGTGTCATCGAGTGGAAGATCTAGCTCGAGATCGTTTTTGCGGTACGCTGATTCAGCTTCCTCACCTTGGAGTTCTTTTGCGAAGAACTCGTTGATCTCTCGAGTCGACATGGTTGTTGCAGATGAGCAGGCTTCGAGAATCGATGATGGGACGGACGCAGTCGATGGAGCCTCGGGTGCGGCAGTCGCGAGTTGTTGCAGATCTGTCAAGTCCTGCGTACCAAACTTGTTTACGAAAAAATTGAATGCTCCAACAGTTAAATCCAAACCTGACTCGAGACCAGCAAACGTCTCTCGGTCTTCTGGCGAGTGTGGAGCAAATGCGCTTTTGTTGGTGAAGTTGGCGGGCTGCCAATTTTCGAGTGCATCGGCGAGTTGCCGTATGTCGACTGAGTCGTCGAGTTGTGGTTTGTCGATGCAGTCGGCGAGTTGCCGTTCGTAGATGCGATCGGCGAGTCGCCGTTTTCCGATGGAACGGTGAAACCGCGAGTCCAGCACTATTCTTTCCCACAGACGGCGCCAATTGACGAGGGGTTAACTCATCAAATCCATGGTTAAGGACCTAGGGTTGAGATTACGAGGGAGAGAACGTGGTAGAGCTGGTAGTTTCGTCGGTTGACAAGCAAAAACAAGGATTTACCCAGGTTCAGGCCTCCGGAGAGTAACACCCTACTTCTTGCTTGTCTGGTATTGATCTGAGGGTATATGCGAGCTACAATGGAGTCCCGGCGAGATGTCGATCTCGCTAAGTTTTGGCGGTTCAAGTGTTGCGTGTCCTGGATCGGCGGCCCTCCCAGCCTTTATATGGTAGGCTGGGTCTCGAGAACTCGCAACCGACTCAGATTACATGTAAGAAAATTTAAACCGACTATGCCTATGCCTAATCTTGGAGGATACTCCATCTTCTTAGGCCTTCTGTCATGGGCTTCATGTAGGCTCTTGATAGTTGGAACTTATTCGATACGTGCACCAGGTATTCTCATGGTAGGGTATCCGAGAGGTATATCCCGTCATGGCCACCGGCGGATCTAAGTTCAGCCTTGGGGGTGCACAGGACACTGGGTAAACAATATTTTAATATTTTCTTTGTAAAATGTCTATTTTTCACCATGTGTGACAGCCCCAAAACAAGATTTTTACGCTTGGGGCACTACCGTGCACCCCTCTCCCTAGTTCTCTAGCTCCGTCACTGCATGAGGCTGATTTGCCGAAACAGATCAAAGTATTATTAGTACTATCTAAAATTGCTGTCACCATATGCAAACTATACCTTCAAGTAGGAAACCAAATGGAAACAATAACCCACTGCTTTCAAGAAATCTCACATCACTAATATTGAAAGCCTGTCAATGCCAAATCATTTCCATTTGGAAAAGTGAAAGTTGCAATGGGGCACGCGTGGATTTTGGATAAAGGGTGATTCTAACAGAAAACAATCTAGCATGTCGTTGGAATGGATAAAAAAAATATGAGTTTTGTGATAAAGATAAAACTACACAACATTTGTTTTCTCTTGTCCACTAGCATGACTACTATGGCGTGTAGTTTTTGCCTCATTTAAACTCCTACCACCAGCAAGCGTCGCGAATATGTTTGGAATTGGTTGTGAGGGCTTAGCAAAAAAAAATGCAAAATTTTGGGTGGGAGATAATACGTGATCTTTCAAGATTTTGTTTTCAAAACGGACAAATCCTTCAAGATATTGCTGTGCCTCTATACAATATCACCATAATTACATATCACGACAAATATCACCCATGAAATATATATATATATATAGCTACATGAGAAAAAAGAATGAGGAACCCACTCCTCATGGCACTTATCAAGAACAGCACATGGCTTCTCGTATTGGTGGTTCTCTTGTTGTATACCACTTCATTACCATGTCATGCATCGGGGGAAAACAAAGGTACACTCGTTTGTTTATGTTGAAAAATGCTGTATAATATACGTGTACTCCTTTGGTTTTCAAACAGTCTCGAGTAACTCCTGCAATATGTAGTACTCAGTAACGTCGATGCACTGCTTTGTCGCGCGTAGGTACATCTGGATGAGAAGTTCTATGTGGAGATTTTGCGGCATGCAACAACCCAACCCCAAACAATGTTAACCCGTGCAGGCTTAACTGTGAGTGGCTCGGTTACAGCTTCGACAACAGCTAATGTGGCCGTGGGAGGTGCTGCTGCCATTTTGGAAAGCTGGGGAGATGATGGATACTATATATTGTCATGTCCCCAGAAGATTGTGTGCTTGCAAGATATGGTGAACTTCAATAAAGCTTAAAAGTTGGGGGGAAAAACCCGGTTTGTGTTAGTCGAAGTTTCCACGTTTTTCTGTTGGTATTGGCCCGTCACCAGTGTTACTAGTTGGCCAGGCCCGCGATAGAAGGAGGCCAGAAGTAGAGTAGGCCTGGCTCAGGGCACAAAAGAGGCCAGGATGTTATGTAACTGCACTCATTTCGGCCCTTTACCGGCCCACGTTAGAACTCCGGTTCGAAAGGTGTCTGCCAGGCCTGGGTTAGGGCCCAGATTTGACTTTGTCCCGGTGCCTCATGCAACGTCCGGCCGGCTGCGTAACTTTGGAGTGAAGTTTGGTTGACTTTTTTTTTCTTTCTATGCCGACGCTCTCGGGATCCATCCAGCTCCCAGCTTCGATCTTCATCTTCTTGCCAATCATGACTTGCTTGGGCCGTCACGCATGCACCACGAACTGAAATCTGAAATCTCATGCATGCGTAGGCGCGTATCGCCCCTTGCGTGGCGAGATCGCAGCTCGAGAACGACCGATCCATCCACCCATCTTCACACAAACACCAGGGCGTGTTTACAGCCACAGACTGTGTCACCAAACCTCACGTTTAGCCGGCTATGGAGATCGTGTCTTGAAGCTTTGGTAATTCGATCCGCTACGCCTAAATGTGGCGGTGGTGGGGCGGCGGCAAGTAGGAGGCGTCGCGCTCCCGTCGATCGGTCCGCCGCCGTCCGTGAACGTAGGTACAGCAAGTCCAACGTTGGCAGCCACCAGCCTTTTTTTATGTGCGGAGAATGAGAAGACCGGCGGCGGCCAGGCCTGCTAGTACTCTTTTTTGACAAAGGACAGGACACCACAAGCGGTGGAGTTACACTTTACCAAAGGCTTCCAAGGACACAAAAATTACAACATACTCCTTGAATTATAAAATGTTTACCACCGTCGTGCATTTGTCCATCCAAAATTATAAGAATTTTAAAACGCAGCGGTTTACTTAAGTGCAAATTGTCTAAGATTTTGGGTGGCGGTTTTGCTAATCGTTGGGCTGCGTCGTGATTCGTGCTACCATGGTAGTTGCAACTCAAAATTTGGTCATTTGAGTATGATTTAGTTAAATATCCCTTCTTGAAACAAGGTGTATCTTAATAGTCAATAGTCAAATATGCTACTCCCTCCGATACCAAATAACTGTCGCTAACTATACTAGATTTGTACATGCTTAGTTATATTCTTCCGACACTTCAAGTGGATCGGAGGTAGAATGTTTGACCAATATATATATTAAACTATGAACATCTAGAATATAAATCAATATCATTAGATCCACCATGAAATATATATTCACAATATATGTGTTATATATTGTAGGTGTTTCTATTTTCTCCATAAGATTGTTCAAACTTACATAACATTACTTTTGACTACAAAAATATTCCTTGTTCTTAGAAACAGAGGTAGTAGTCGACTGAGCTCTAGAAATGCATGCCCATTATATGTTATATCTAAGTCAACGCTCTGAGTTGCATGTTGTGTGTGTCTGTCTCCACATTAATAATTTTCTTGTGGACCAATCAGATTTATGTTTTGGATGAGAGTTATACAGTTTTCAATTTTTCTTTTTTGTTTCCATATAACTGAGAAATAACTTCTTTCTTTACATAGATTGTTCGACTTCGAAGCGTTGGCTAATACATTCTAAGGGCATGTTTGATTCATAGGATTTTAAAACATCGTGAATAGGAAAAAACGCCAAGACATGTGTAAAACAGAGGATTGAAAAAACGATCGAAATTTTGTAACTCTGATGTTTGGTCACAGGAAGAGGAAAACACAGTATGACCAATAATCATGGTCATATCAAAATCAAACCACCTGAGAAAGTATAATTAGCAGGTTATTACGTGACTAGAGATTTCGATCTCTTTCTTCATGCGTAGGATTTTGAAAAAGAGATCCATATATATTGTAAAATTCCTGTGTGTTTCCTTTGTAAGCACTGGCGGAGCTGCATGCAACCAGCCGGGTGCACAGGCACCCGGGTAGCTTTTTTTACATTGAAATTAGCCAAAAAATCACTCTGTGCACCCCTGTAATCCATGATTAGTGCACCCTGGTGAGCTAAATCAGTACATATTAAATGTTAGTGCACCCTGATTGAGTTTGCTCTAGCTCCGCCACTGTTTGTAAGTGAGATCAAAGGAAAATTTCCTATTTTTTCCCTTTACACAATTCTTTTGAAACAAACAGATGAATAGTACCACGGAAGGAAATTTCCTTACCCTGCATTACTTCTTCACTTTCATTTGAACCAAACAAACCCTAAGAGGACACACATTTTGGATTGGAGACAACACTGATACAATCAACTACTACCTCCGATCCGATTTAATGGGCGTGAAGAATGAGCTACACTAGTACAAAGTTTGTACACGCCTGCGACCATTAAAACGGATCGGAGGGAGTACTAAAATAAGCCGTTTTAGTCTCAGAATCAGATACTGGCCATTCAGATGAAGAGGTAAGATATCGAAGGACATGATAAAAAGTTAGTGTAGAATCTAACCCCCGATTGGTTCATGATCGACCTGACGTACCTTAGCTAGCCCCACCAGAGACTAACCAAAGCTAGCAAGATCGATCAAAGCCTCTAGTAGCTTTCCATTGTCTCTTCCCAAAGCCAAGGAAAGCAAGGACCCATATCCTCCATTGACAGATGCTTCTGGTGCCCGTAATCATCATCATGCTTACCAGAAACAACACGGCCTATCAGATCCAACAGCCGCCCGTTCAGGACTCTGACATGCGGGCCCGGACCCACCCGCCAGAGGCAGCCGATCTTTGGGCAGTGGGCCCACATGCAGGCCTTGCTCAAGCTTTACTGTTACCCCAAAAGCAGAGCAAGACAGAGAGGAAAAAGATGTGTGCGCTCTGGACTTGTGGTGGTTGCTTCGACCTTGCACAATATTTTTCGGTGCGCGCGCTCTCGAGCTATTTCGCCGTGATCTCGACCGCCGACCCTTCCGCCTTTATATACCTCCGGTCGCCGCGGATCTCACCGCACAACCAATCCACGGCGACCAACTCCGACCATCTCTTTCTTCCACTCCACCGCACTCTTCTCCACTGACTTGTCGCAGCACCATGGGTTGTTCCTGTGAGCACGGGGTGGTGTTCGACGAGAACCTGCTCCGGAACAGCGCGCTGGAGGACGGGCTTGCCGGGTGGGCGCCACTGGGCGCGTGCACCAAGCTGTGGCCGACGACTACCGGCCGAGCGGGCGGTACATCCGCGCGGCCGGCCGCGCATGCGAGGAGGACGGCCTGCGGCAGGCCATCCCCGGTGGCAAGATCAGGCCGCGTATCACGTACCGGGTGGCCGGGTGGATCAGCCTCGGCGCCGGAGATGCCGAGGTGGATGGCGAGCACGTGGTGCGCATCAACATTCGATTGGACGGAAAAGAAGGCACAGAGGAGGAGTGCCTTGTGGTCGAGGGCGGCGTGGTGTGCGCAGAGGCGGGCAAGTGGACGGAGATCAAGGGCGTGTTCCGGCTCAAGGGGAGCCTGCCGACCGGCGCCGCCGCGGTGCACGTCCAGGGCGCGCCCGCCGGCGTCGACGTCAAGGTGATGGACCTCCAGGTGTACGCCACCGACCGCAAGGCCCGGTTCAAGAAGCTCAAGAAGAAGACTGACAAGGTGAGCTGAGCTCTCGCGATCACGCGATCTACCACTTCATTACTGAAAACGATTTACCACTATATTAGTCGCGATCGATGCCCTGTTTTGTTGGACACGTAAAGCACCAAACTGCATACGAGGGGTCTCCCGTTCCCGCTTTTCGGAAGTCCTGCGAACCACCCAAGCCCTGACTTTGCCTAATGTGCACGTAGGTGCGACGGCGTGACGTGGTGCTGAATTTCGCCGGAGCATCGTCGGCGGTCTCCGGCGCGTCGATCCGGGTGATGCAGATGGACACGAGCTTCGCGTTCGGCGCGTGCATCAACCCGGCGGTGATCCAGGACCCGTCCTTCGTGGACTTCTTCACCAAGCACTTCGACTGGGCGGTGTTCGAGAACGAGCTCAAGTGGTACCACACGGAGGCCGTCCAGGGGCAGCTCAACTACGCCGACACCGACGCCCTGCTCGACTTCTGCGACCGCTACGGCAAGCCGGTGCGTGGCCACTGCATCTTCTGGGCCGTCGACAACATGTTGCAGAAGTGGGTCAAGGCCCTGGACAATGACCAGCTCACGGCGGCGGTCCAGGGCCGCCTCACCAGCCTCCTCACCCGCTACGCCGGCAGGTTCCCGCACTACGACGTCAACAACGAGATGCTCCACGGCAGCTTCTTCCAGGACCGCCTCGGCGACGACGTCAATGCGTTCATGTTCAAGGAGACGGCGAGGATCGACCCCGGCGCCGCCCTGTTCGTCAACGACTATAATGTGGAGGGCGGGAATGACCCCAACGCCACGCCGGAGAAGTACATCGCGCAGATCAGCGCGCTGCAGGAGAAGGGCGCGCCCGTGGGCGGCATTGGGCTGCAGGGGCACGTGACTAACCCGGCCGGCGAGATCATATGTGACGCGCTCGACAAGCTCGCCACCACCGACCTGCCCATCTGGTTCACCGAGCTCGACGCGTGCGAGACCGACGTTGACCTCCGCGCCGACGACTACGAGGTGGTGCTCCGGGAGGCGTACGCGCACCCAGCCGTAGAGGGGGTGGTCTTCTGGGGCTTCATGCAGGGACACATGTGGCGCCAGGACGCCTGCCTCGTCAACTCCGACGGCACTGTCAACGACGCCGGCGAGAGGTCTGTCACTCTCACACATTAACAATTCTGGCATTCGTTGAGGCTTGTTCTGATCTGCGACATGGCTGACTGCAGGTTTATAAATCTGAGGCGGGAATGGACGTCGCACGCGCGCGGGAAGATCGACTGCGATGGAAACTTCAAATTCAGGGGCTACCACGGCTCCTACGTGGTGCAGCTCGCGACGGCGACGGGGAAGATGCACAAGACGTTCAGCGTCGAGAAGGGGGACACGCCTCTCGTGCTGGATATGAACGTGTGACGACGCTTAATGTGGTCACGAACCTCGTATATATATAGTTTACACTGATACACACACTTACACACATTAATTTGATCCAATGGAATTGAAAAACGAATTGCACTACCACGTATAGCAATTATAGTTTTACATTTGGGTATATATTGTTCGAGAAAAAAGTAATTAAGGTATTGTATTGGTTAAAGCTAATGGAGATAAATGAATAAAGCAAACGAGCTATTCCTCGTTTTATACAACTTTATATGCTTTGTTTTCTTACTGAATGGCTTCGTTTCTAAGACAAATAGTTAGTGAATTGATTATGGATACATTTCGGGAAATGCCCTTTCCCCTCCCTCGCGTCGCCCGTCTCGGGCGACTCGGGGGGCAAACCCTAGCGCCGCCACTTTCCCCTCCCCCTCCGAGCCTCTCCCTCACCGCCATCAGTGCCCGCGCGGTGGCGGCGGCGGCGGGGCTTCTCTTCGTGTCCACCTCCAGCCAGTTGGGGACCTCACAGCGCTTCAGTTACGGACACGGCCAAGATGTGCTGCTGGTTGCCAGCCTCGCCGGGCCTCCTAGCGGCAGCTCCTCCTTAGCATGGGGGCCGGGCGTGCGCAGCCGAGCTGGTGGCCAGGGTAGGGGCCCTGTCCTGCTCGGGCTGGCCATGGCCGTGGCTGCCCCTGCTCTTGTCGGATGTGAAGCTGATGCTACTCCGCGAGGGCTGGCCCTCGGATCCGGGCTGGATCCGCCGGGCCTGTGTGTCGTCGTGGTGTCTCGCAGTGGCGATGGTCGTGTTGGTCTCCGGTGATGGTGTTGTGTCCGTCTCCTCTGGACTGGCTGGGATGTGCGTGGATTTTGGATGCCGGGGCGGCGGCCCTGGGAGGTGGAAGTCGCGGCGCCGAGGCAGGGGTCGTGGCTTTGGTGCTGGCTGGCATTCATGGTCGTGAGGGCGGCGTGTCGTCTGGCGAGTGTCAACGATGGATGTGGTTCGGTAGCCATCTCGACAGCCGGCCACACTAGGGGTTTCTGGAGGCTAGGTTCCTTGTCGAGGTGAAAATCTGACTGGCGCTGCCATGGCCGACATCGGCGACGCCCATGGGCGCCGTTACCTTCTTGGAGGCGTCATCGCGACTATTCCCCTCTCCCTCCTCGATGCTCTTGGTGAAAACCCTGATCCTTTGGATCGGGCGGTGGCGGAACTTTGGTGCCGCTCCCTTCCTGAAGACGCCGCCTTGGAGTTCATGGTCTGTCTATCTTTCGGTGGTAGTATGGTGGCTGCGACGACGATGTTTGTCGAAGGCGGAGTTGCCTATGTGGTTTGGCCCTTTGCAGCGGGGTGCAGCGTACGTTGGTGTTTTGGCTCGAGCTCTAGGGGGTGCTCTAATCCATCGACGCCGGTGTCTCTTGTCGAGCTAGATAGGGGTCCTTTTGCCGACAGAGACTCGACCGGGCGGCGCTGTCTTGCTGG
This sequence comes from Poa pratensis, assembly GCA_947311845.1. Lineage (NCBI taxonomy): Eukaryota > Viridiplantae > Streptophyta > Magnoliopsida > Poales > Poaceae > Poa > Poa pratensis. The sequence continues at coordinate 3,826,958 of CAMZMU010000035.1, forward strand.
TCTGGATGTGCCTCACCTCATTGACATCCTCGTTTCCTCAAATGATATTTGTTTCGCCGTCATGTTACTGTCATCCCAGCCTGCTTGTAGCTCTGCTTTCACTAGTTTCTTTGTACAAGCCTTTGGCTTGATCCTTTGTTCGTGTGTGTGGAGGTGTTTGTAAACTGGTTCAGCACTTTGTATCTTCCGCCATTGGCGTCATTAATTTAACGCTGGGCTACAACCTTTGGTCTCAGTGAATTGATTATGTCATCTCCATTGTCACATTTATCATACATACCGCCTTGGATTGCAGGACACGGCCAAATACGGATTAGCTTAGAACTCTATCTTCTAGTTGTTTACATCTCTCCTTATAAGCCACATAGGTCCGGCCAAGGATGCGAAAACGGGACCCAATTGTCCCACTTATTCTTCATTTTATACATGTTTAGTACAAAATGTTAGACAATTGTTTTGCTAAACATGTACAAAATAAAAATAAGTGGGACAATTAGGTCCCGTTTTTGCATCCCTAGGTCCGGCTGCGTATATGTATGTATGTATGTATGTGTGTATATATGTAGCTACGAGCTATTCTACAACCAGTTCTAAAATAGTTTCCTACAACCACTTCTAAACTTCCAGCGAAAACTCTGCATTTCCCGCGAAACACCACTGAACTGCTCTTTGTATCACACATTCTGGACCGTAATTTTGATCTAGTTTTTGAACCGGAGTTTAGAAAATTGTATCACACATTTTGGACCGTAATTTTGATCTAGTTTTTAACTGGAGTTTAGCAAATTGTATAGCGCTGAAAATCTTGTAAAACTCCTCATGTTTCTCATTTAACAACTTTTCTTCAAATTCGTTACAGTTTTTATTAATTCAGAAAACACTGGAATCTACGAAATATCATAGAGAACATATTTTGCGGATATGTTCTCAACAGCTTGTCGGAATAAAGCAAGTAATATGTTGTTGGAAAGCTCCTGAAATTATGCATATTTTTACTTTTTACGGTTTTTTAAAATCATCACCGATTAAAACTAATTTCAAAAATATGCTGATCCATATATTAACATATACGGGCGGGAGGTATTTTGTTCACTGTTTCTCAACCGTTTATGGAATGATGTAAATGATATTGCATTGAAAAGATGTCGACGGTACATAACTTTTTCGTGTTGGTCAATTTTGTCAATTTATTATGATTTAAATTAATTTTAATAGTTTCAAAATCATGATACTGGCACGGGATGTGCGAGATTTATGAGTTAGACACTTTTTAGTTAAAAAAGCTAGTTGATATGGTCTTCATATCCCTAAATGAGAATAATAATCCAGTCTCCATGGCAGTGAAAACCTTGTTGGATATTGCAGTTGGTTCCAAATATATCTTTCATGAACGATCGATAGAAAGATGATGCGCCGATGATGATCTTTTTCAATCGACTTTTGTCAAAACATTTGATATGTATTGTCGTGAGAAGCTAGGCGAGGTTGTTGGCTGCTAATCGGATTGAAAAATAAAAAGATGTTGTTACATCATTTACATATTACACATAGCAAAATTAATCACATAACAATGGTACTAAATTAATTACATACTAGTTTCATAATGCAGTTTTAAATTCTACCATTAAGAATATAATTCTCTAAACACATAATATATGTTGCTTGTTGTTTCTTTCCTTGTCAAGATATGCATATCGGATATCAAATTAAAACAAGTGGTTAATCGTCTTTCACCTTCATAGAGAAAAAATGATAATGCATGCCATCAATGATTGATTGGGATTGTATGTATATGAGTGTGTGCTTCACATCTTTGTAGTATCCGTGCATGTCTTACACCCGCTCAAAAGCGTACATTTTAACTAATATATTTTTAAAGAGGTTTCCAGAGTGCATGCGTGTATATCTTAGGTCACGAAATTATGAAACTAGTATGTAATTAAGGAGTCTACAAGGGATTTGTCCAGCAACCATGCATTAGCATTATCTATTATTGGTTATTTCGGGTTCATGCGTGCATTTCATTGCGAGTTCACAAAACCATCATGTGAAGGATCAACTGGTATAGAATAGGGGTGAGTGTATTTACATAACTATTAACAAAACAAATCAAGTTAGAACTTTTATAAGCTTGCGGAAATTCAAGGTTTAGGAATGCAGTTCTACGTGAGGGAACCTATGCGACCTAAAAAACCTAATCAGTCTAAGGGTGTGTTTGTTTGAACTGGTTGCGGCTGGGTGTGCTGTTGTGCAGAAAAAAAAATTGTTTTGAGTCTTAGTGTTTGGCAACTGGCAGGTTTTTTTGCCACAATCCGCGGAATTGTCTGAAACACACCGAGTTATGGAAACATGTATTGTTATTAATTTAGAAATAATAAATAACAACGCGTCGGCAATGTCGTCATGTGTTGAGTGATAAAATTAGGATCTACTTCCTCCCTTCTAAGAATACATTGCCTATAATTTTTCGTCAAACTACACTATTAATTTTGACTAAGTATTTAAGAAAGAACAATATTCAAATATAAATCAATACTAGAACCACCGTGAAATAAATTCTTGGGTATCACGCATCCATACACGGATCCAATACATGCATACACGGGTGCATGCACAAGCTGACAAGCATACCTTCGAGTCGTTGACCATTAAAACGTAAGAATGATTGCACATGTTTTTCTTTTCTCATAAGCGTGTGCAATGTGCCCCAAATATACTCACGGTTTGTTTCCGAGTGCGATATTTTACACATTTTTCGATAGAATAAACCGTATGCGATGTGGTGGTCATCGCACACAGCTGAAACAAGTATGCACGGTTTGTAAATTTAACCGTAGGCGATTCTACGCATCTCATTGATCACTTCGGTCCTATATAGAGTGTGTGAATATTTGATCTAGACCAGCGTAGTGAACCAGTGCCGTACTTCTAGACGTTTATCATCTTGTTGGAAGGCACTCCGCAAAACCACGAGAGATCATAGCCAGCCTCTGTTCAAACATCTTTTGAGGCATGGAGATACATGTTCGACATTGGACGGAAAAGATTCATTGAGCAAAGAGACGAAGTTATTACGATTTGCAGATTGCATGATCCGTGTTAGGCGCATTAACTAATTTCTCGTGGACAATTTGTGGACGTGTTTCCATGCTTTTGAAGCAACTAAGGACACCCATGCATGCATTACTGTCCTCAATTTCCTGGGCCGGCAACGCATGCATGCATGTATGCTGATGAGGAGCTTGGTTGTGCCGTCAAGATTCAAAAACGGACGTCACGGATCACTCGACAGTCGTGGACATGCCTCAGCCGATTTTCGTAGCTTGACGCCATGGCTTGCGACTTAGATCATTTGGTCGATGCAAACGGAAGATCAAAGTGGAAATGCCCATCACTAATGTCATGGGACGGCTGCGAGTAGCCCCTCCAATGGTGAAACAGTCGGTTCACATTTCACAAAGCAAATTTAAAGGGGCTCTCCTGCTAGATCTGGATACATGTATTATATCTTCTAGCTAGTACCATCATGGGTTAAAGCACATTTGTACTTGCAAATACTTTCAAAAAGTACATGTATACGGCTGCTACCTAGGTTGTTGTTGTTAATTTTTTTTTAGAAATGGTTAGTCCGGCCTCTGCATCGTAAAGATGCACACAACCAAGTTGTTGTTAACTATCTTAGCCATCACCTTCAAATATATGTGAATACAATAGTAGAACGCACTGGCGTACCAACGACCGAAGGGAGGGTTGATTAACTTTTACTCCTCGGAAAGCCAAGAAAAAGATTGGGGTTGGGAGATGATTAATTGGATGCTGCAAATGATGGTTAACGTCAGAGCAAAAGTAATTGGGAAGCTAATCAACTGTCTGACCACCGATCAACCTACCCTCTTGTTTATTAATACTAAGGTATCTTATTTATTAAAGTTAACTGACAAGAAGAAATAAAGTACATGAGGTATTACTCATCTTGAGAGTGACGTGCAAGGTTGGTTCCTGAATTAGTTGGTCTATGACAAAATGTATTTATATAAGTTATTATATGACGAGATGATATTAATCATCATATATTATAATGGGAAAAAACTAAATATAGGACATTCTGTATGTTTTATCTTAATTGACGCATGCAGAAGTATGATGTTTGGACTTGTTAATTGTTCATTCCAGATTTACGGGAGTTTATAGTCTTATAGAGGAGCGCCACGCTATGTAGATGCTGCGGAGACATACATACTGTAGAGAGATGATCTGTTGTTGGCAGCTCATTCTTGAGGTCATTCCAAGATGATTACTCGGTCGCCACCATAATGATGACGAGCGTCTCGGCCACAGTATGTGGTGGTTGTTTGCTGCGCTTCGGAGGAATATGACAGGTCATGGTACGTAGGTCACCACAATATGTAAATATTAGGGCCCGATATTTGTATGGATGTTTATGTACTCGGCCCATAATCTGGCATGATGACATCGCGATAATCTGTGTTAGCTTTTGTGGTTAGACTATTAGAACAAACTTTGCTTCAGTAGGTTCGTCATTTTTCTATACCACATAACAGTGTTGATATACAATATTTATAGTTAGTTTTTATATAATTCTAAATTATACCATTGCAAATATATTTCACTAAATTTTAAACATATGATCCAAGTAAAATGACATTTTATATTTTCTTTCATACACATGCATATGACACCATGTATTAATTTGAATTGTTTCTATATGCATGCGCTAATTTTTTTACAATTCCTCTTTCTGTTCATTGTTTTTGAATTCCTCTTCTCTCTGTATTTTCAGTTTCAGCTATGTGGCCGACAAGAAGAAGCTGAAGAAGGACTCCAAGGCCGCCGCCAAGGCCAAGAAGGACAAGGCCACCGGTCCTTCACGCACCCGCTGCATCCATCAACACAACATCAACTCCGCCATCCAGCGGGCCGCAGACAAGATCAAGTCCATGGGGAAGAAGGCGGCACAGGGAGCGCAGAATGGAGGCAAAGGTGCACAGGGTCTAGACCAGATGGATGGCAGCCGTCGTCGCAAGGGCCTTACTACTGCCTTCTTATTTGGTTTGGCGTCAGATTCCTCACTTACTCCCCTCTATTTCTTACTCGCCGTCTTCTTCTTCAAAATTCAGACCCAACTCATGATGGAGAGGGGTAGCTGCGAGTCATAGAGCGGCTCTCCGGTGAGGATGAACCTGTTGTACATGAGGAGGGGGGAGCTTGCGATTAATAGAGGGGCTCCCCGCCTACAACAATACTACCTAGGTTTCATAGCATCCAGTCTTGAATCTAGTTGTGATTTTCATTTGTTCCTCATTTTTCTTTTACACTTAGCAAAATTAACCACATAGCAATGTTTATATACAATATTATATAGTTAGTTTTTATATAATTCTTAATTCTACCATTGCAATTATATTTCACTAAATTTTATACATATGATCCAAGTAAAATGATATTTGTTATTTTCTTTCAGAGACATGCATGACACCATGGATTCATTTGAATTTTTTCTATATTGTGGACTATTTATATTGAACAGTATTGTCCATCAAAATAGCTTCAGATACTTAGTTCATATATTGCTGCATATGCTCTCATATAGTATCATAGTTCACAACAACAAACTACCTTATATATGTGCATCTCATGTGGTTCTACTATCTATAAGATATTGGAATATCTCCCTGAAAGTCAAAATGGAGGCCCAGCTACATGTAGCTCTTTAGGTTGCAAAATTTAAAACCACATTGAAGGTCAAAAAAAATCTGAAAAGAATCATGGATGTTGATAACAGTGCATCATACCAACGTGCAAAATCTCAACACCAAAATAACTATAAAACCAGAGATTTTCTGACATTTTAATAATTGTCCATTGGGATCCAACCAAAATAACTGTAAATTGTCTTGTGATACTAGTGTGGTGTAACACAAGAAAATGGCCGGAAAATATGAAAAACGAAAAGTTTTCACTAAAGCCACTAGGACGAGGAAGTGTCTCAGGACCACAAAATGTGTACCATTGCCAGCAAAACGGACATACAACATGAAAACGACGACTTTTCGCGATGCCTGGTGACCATCTTCGGTTTCAATGAACTTGAAAATTGTCCTAGGATAGTAAAACAATGTACAATGAAACAACAACAAATCAAGAAAACGATGAATTTTTGTCACAACCTAGTAATCATTTACATCGATCCACCGTACCCGACCGAAATTCTTCCTAGGACACTAGAACGGTGTGTTATAGCCCACAATAAGAATGGAAGATTATGAAAACAACATTTTTTGGTACGTCCAAATTAATGTTTACCTGGATCCATTGGACCTAGAAATCACAAAAACTTGTTTTTTTTTTCCTTTTCTATCTATTTAATGGGCGTCCGTGAAAACATTGTATTTTCTTTTACTTCAAAACGTACAACTTGAGATTTTCCTTATGTGAAGTATTCATACAACTGAATTCGATAAAATAAACTGGTAAATCAGTCATTTATTTACTGCAATCCATGTATAACAAATAAATACAATACTACATTCCCTTTTACACCCTCTCAATAAATCATGCCTATTGGCAAAACATAATCCCATCTCTTCTAGATAGCTACGTCATGTATAATCCCAATCCCAATTGCCAATACTTTATATCCCACGCATGTACACGTGTAACTATATCCCGTCGGTCATTCAGAGGTTCATGTCCAGCATGAGCGGCGCGTCCCCCTTCTGCACGTCGAAGGCGCGCGTGACCTTCCCGCCGGCGCCGGCGGCCAGCTCCACCACGTACTTGCCGTGGAACCCCCTGAACTTGAAGTTCCCGTCGCCGTCCACCTTCCCGCGCGCGTGCGACGTCCACTCCGTCCGCAGCCCGACGTACCTCTTCCCGGCCTCGCTAAGCGTGCCGTCGGCGTTCACCAGCTGCCCGTGGTCGCGCCACATGTGGCCCTGCATGAACCCCCATAGCATGATCCCCTCAATGGCCGGGTGTGCGAACGCCTCCCGGAGCACCGTCTCCAGGTCGTCGGCGCGCAGCGCCTCGTCCGCGGCCGACACGTCCAGCTCCGTGATCCACACGGGCAGCCCCGTCGCTGCCAGCTTGTCCAGCGCGTCGCAGATCACGTCGCCGACGGGGAGCGTCACGTGGCCCTGCACCCCGATCCCGCCCACGGAGGCTCCCCGCTTCTGCAGGTCGGTGATGAGGGCGACGTACTTCTCCGGCGTCGCGTTGGGGTCGTTGGCGTTCTCCACGTTGTAGTCGTTCACGAACAGCGCCGGCGCCGGGTCGATCGCTGCAGTCTGCCGGAACATATGCGCGTCGATGTCGTCGCCAAGCCTCTGCCGGAAGAAGCTGCCGTGGAGCATCTCGTTGTTGACCTCGTAGCACGGAAAGCGGCCTTTGTAGTGGGACACGAGGCTCTTGATCCGGGCCTCCACAGCGGCCTTGAGCTGGCCGGGGTTGAGGGCGCGCACCCACGGCTGCACCGAGTTCTCCACCGCCCAGAAGATGCAGTGCCCGCGCACAGGCTTCTTGTGCCGGTCACAGAAGGTGATGAGCTCGTCGGCGTCGGTGTAGTTGACATGCCCCTGCAAGGCCTCCGTGTAGTACCACTTGAGCTCGTTCTCCAGCACCGCCCAGTCGAAGTGCTTGGCGAAGAAGTCCACGAAGGCCGGGTTCTGGATCGCCGACTTGCAGATGCACGCGCCGATCGGCACGGCGTTGTCCACCTGGACCACCCGGATGGACGCACCGTTCACGCTCGCCGCCGCCGCCGAGTCGTCGTTTGCGCCGTCCGCCTGCCGCGGCTTGAACTTGAGCACCACGTCGCGCTTCCGCACCTTGTCCGTCTTCTTCCTGAGGTGCCTCAGCCTGGCGACCTTGTTCACGGCGCACACGTGCAGGTCCATGACCTTGATGTCCACCCCGGCCGGTGGGCCGTGCACGTAGACCTCGGCGCGGCGCGGATGCTCGTCGACCCGAAACGCGCCCTTGATCTCGGCCCACTTCCCCGCCTCGGCCAGCACCACGCCGCCGCCCACCGCCAAGCCCTCCCCCGTGCGGACCTCCACGCGCACCGCGTGGCCGCCGTCCGCACCGGCAGGGCCGCCCTCCACGGAGACACATCCGGTCACCCGGTACGTGACCTTTGGCTTCGGCGCGCGCGAGATCTCCCGTATGAGCCCGTCCTTCTCGTCGGCGCGGTGCGCGGCTAGGACGTACCGGCCGCTGGGCTTCCGCTTGCACTCGCCAGGTACGTCCTCCGCGGTGGCCGAGAGCGGGGGCGGCGCCGGGTCGCTGTGAGCGGTGAGCGTGCTCGAGCCAGCCGGCGCCCACCCGTGCAGGTCGCCCTCGGCCTTCGCCGATCCGCCGAACCAGAGCAGGTTCGTGTCGTGGCCGTCCGCCGCGTCCTGCTCCCCCTCACTGCCGCCGTCATCCACCATCTTCATAGCGCTGTCCGCCGCCTGTTTGGCCGTGTTCTTGCCGCCGTCCGCCATTAGCTTCATGGCAAGTGCCACCTCCTCCTGCAATACATACAAGCACGCACGCACGTTCATCGCAACGGAACACACAAATCGAGAGAACTTCCAGAAGCATGTCGTGCACGCTGGCTTTTGGGAAAGGAAAATAAAAAGGAAATTGCCGATATGGTTGGAGAAATCCTAGGATCGATGCAGTTGGATGCCATGTTCTTGTCGGCATCGGACAGCCATGCGATGCCCGGACGACAAGTGTAACTAGTTTAGCTTGTTCGACCAGTTGCTTGGCTTTGAAGCTGAGAATGGAGATGGAAAACAATGGGCGCGCGGCAGATCAGATGAACAGAACATGCATGCTGAATAACTTGGAACCCACATTTCGTCCGGCAGATTCACGCGGCGAAACTGCTGGAAGCTTGCGACCGATTTCTAATTTTGCACGGCTACTATTGCACGAGCTACGTAAACGTACACCATTCTTGCAAGATTTCATCCTAACAGAAGATAGACATGGCTATGGCTGGTACGGTCACATACCTCGGCGAATGCCATGTCGTCGATGAAGTCGAGGGCGATCGAAACGTTTGAGTTGTTGTTGCTCTTGCTCTTCTTCTAGCTTGTTGTTGCTTGGGTGGTGAGTGAGGGATGAGAGGCATGCAGGGTGGCCAATTTATAGGACTCTCTTGGTCGGCCAGTTTGGCCGGCCGGCGATCCACATCAATGGCGACGGCGGGAAAAGGTGGCAGATACCCGTTGCTAGCTTGCTGTAGCCTGTAGGAAACCAAAGCTTAGCTGCACCCATGCCACGGCCAATCTGGGCTACCTAATTCGTATCTTTCTCCCTATCTTTTGTACAACACTCAAGTTTGGGCAACGCAGAATTAGTCAATCCAGCCGGGCCGCCCGAATCGTGTCGCTGACATCCGGAGCCGTGCAATCTCAAGAGGGTTGGTTCATCGGTGGTCAGCCAGTTGATTAGCTTCATAATTACTTTTGCTATGACGTTAATCATCATTTGCAGCATCTCCCAACCCCGATCCTTTTCTTGGCTTTCGGAGGAGTAAAAGTTAACCAATCCTTCCTTCGGTCGTTGGTAGCAAATGCGCTCTAGTATTATAATTGCATATATGTGAATGTGATGGCCGATAAGTTAACTAACAACCCATGTCCTTTTTGAAAGATTTTGTAAGTACAAATGCTTTTGACACATGATGGTACATCGACAGCCACACAAGCTAGTAGCTACTACTACTCCATTAATTTGCGTCCAGATCGATCTAGCCGGAGAGCCCCTTTAATTTGCTTTGTGAAATGTGAACATAGTGTTTCACCATTGGAGGGGTGCTCACAGCCGTCCCATGATACGTGATGGGCATCTCCACTTTGAATTGCCCTTCAGCTCGACCAACAATCTAGAAGCGGCCCAGGAGATAGCACCGTCGTTTCAAAATGCCGCCGAGCGCTGCCGTCCCGGCCATGCCACGGCCGCCATGCGCGAAAGCCCCGCCATCCCCTTCATCGGCGGCGCGCGGGGTTCCCCAAAGGATGCCTATAGAGACGACGAGAGGAGAGAGGAGGGGAGGGGGTGGCGGCGGCTGAGGACTATGGTTTCCTCTCCTGGTCGCTAGGGAGGAGGCGGCGTGAAGGAGACACCAAACATGCAATTATCTACGTCCTCCCTCCCAAAATATAAGGCGCCCTTTAATTTTGCTAGTCAACGACGTACAAGTTTGACCATGATTTGCACTCATATATAATATGTCCACGAAATCAGTATAGTAATATATGAAACGAAAGAATGTTACAAGACGAATCCAAACATACCATTTATAAATTCTCAATTCATATAATTTATTATATATCAGTGGTAAAGTTCGAGCATCAAATACTTGAAAAAATAGCTGACTTATATTTTGGGATGGATGGAGTACGATTAATCATCATTTGCAGCATCCAATTACGCATCTCCCAACCCTGGTCGTTTTCTTGGCTTTCGGAGGAGTAGAAGTGAATCAATCCTCCCGTCTGTCGTTGGTACGCCAGTGCTTTCTACTGCAATTATATTTGCATATATATATCGAATGTGATGGCTAATAAGATAATCAACAACAACCTAGGTACAGCCGTACACATGTACTTTCTGAAAGTTTTCGCAAGTACATATACGCGTCTAGATCTAGTAGGAGAGCTAGCCTCGGTGCTTTGTGGAATGTGAACCGAGTGTTACACCACTGGAGCCTCCACTTTGATCTGCCGTTTTGATCGACCAACGATCTAGTAAGTCGCAAAGCCATATATAGCGTCAAGCTACAAAATCGGCTGAGGCATGCATACCCAGCTTGGACGGCACAAGCCAGCTCATCACCATGCATGCCCAGCCGCCCAGGAAATTGACGACCGTAATGCATGGGCTTCAAAACTAAAGCATGGGAACACGTCCACAAAATCTCCATGAGAAATCAGTTAGTGCGCCTAACATGGATCATGCAATCTACAAATCGTAATAACTTCGTATCTTGCTCAATAAATCTTTTCCGTGCAACGTCCAACATGCATCTTCATGTCTCAAAAGACGTTTGAACGGAGCCAACCTACAGAATATCTAGAGTGCCTTTCAAAAAGAAACACATCTAGAGTGAACTATTGTGCGGAAGCCAACCTACAGGTTTACGTAACTAAATATCACAGTATAAAAATTGTTGGGGCATCATCCAACAGTAATTTCTATATGATACAGAATGTTAATACACATATATTACCAACTATCTCCGGGAGAAGAATATCCTACTATATATAAAAGTTCATCAGATTCACTTCCAGTTTTGCCATCCACGTCGCCCCGCAAACCAGCAGCCGTTCGATCGCGCTTTAAGATCCGTGTTTACTGTAGCTACGCAATTTCTTCCAATCAGAAATGGACACGCCACCCCGCATGGTTTTTGGCGCATCCAATTTACGAAAAAGAACCCAGCAATTCCGGAAACTAACCCGCGGTCCAATTTTTAACGTTGCGCGGGACCTATTCGCAAATAGCGAAAAGATCACGGACTTTTTTGTAAAACTACCACGCAGAATCTCCTTCTCCCTTTTCCTCTTTCGCGATGCCGCGGTCGCCGGCGGCGCCGCCGCGTTCGATGCGGCCAGTCCGGACCTCCCCCTTCGAATCCATCCATGCGCCCTGCTCCGCCGCCACGTCCTCTCCTTCCTCGCCGGCAGCCGCTCGCCGGAGCTTCGGGCACGCGCCGCAATCGCTGTCGCCGTCCTCGCCGTCTTCCGCCACGATTCCTGCTCGCCGGCGGAGCGGCCACCCGCGCGTCCCGAAACGCGCCGTCGCGACGCCGGCGTGCTCGCCTCCGCCACGGCATCTCAGGCCACTGTGACGTCATCTAGACGTCACAGTGGCCCCACCTGTCATTTTTCCCTATTTTTACAACACCAAAAAAAAATTAAAACTATCTATCAAACAATTATGAAAAAAATATCAAAATTATCACAAAAAAACATGCTAACTACTTATGCCATGTTGAAAAATGAATTTGAAGATTTTATTTCGGTAAATATTTGGAAAGTATACAAATTCATTTCTTCCAATTATAAATTGAATTTTAATTGAACTAAATAGATATTCAAATAATGTATTTCCTCTGATTTACAGTATATTTTAAACATATTTGGAAGTTTAAAATTGGTGTACATTTAAAATAGAATCTAAATTCATTTTCTTTATTTACATATTGAATTCAATAAATGCTAACACAATGTATATTAAATTTTAGTACCATTTTAAATCAATTAATATTTTTAGACAATACAATTAAAACCTCACAAACCATGCAAATGAATTTAATAAATACTTAAACTAGTTATTATTGTGAAAAATTTCATAACTTTAAAATTACAATTCAGAAACAAACAACTAATATATATAAAAAATAGAAAAATAAAATCTTTTCTAGCTAATACATTTCCTTAAATACAAATTGTAAAATTCATACCCTCCAAACCAAAATTCAAAATGCATGCAAATTGTAAAATTATTATCTTATTTTGAATCAATTAATATTTTTACACAATATAATTAAAACCTCACCAGCCACGTAAATAAATTTAACAAATACTTAAATTAGCTATTTTTTTGGAAAAATTCGCAACTTCTAAATTACAATTCATAAACCAACAACTAATATACCCAAAAAAAACAGAAAAATAAAATCTTTCTAGCTAACACATTTCCTTAAATACAAATTGTAAAATTCATACCCTCCAAACCAAAATTCAAAATGCATGCAAATTGTAAAACTATTATCTTTAAAACCATAATTTTTTTTTTAAACAACTACCATACCAATATTTCCAAAAAATTCAAATCTTTAGAACTAACACATTTTCATAGATCCATAACCAACTATAATTCCTACTTAATTTAAATAGCTAGAGTATGAAATATAAAATCTATAAAAAAAATGACATCTCACCTCTATTTAACCCCAGCTTTGTATTTCTTTTCTTTTGTTTTTAGCTCCTCTTTTGTTATGCAATAAAATAACATTGGAAAAATAATCAAGAAAAAGAAAAATAAATGCAAGACATTTTGATTTGCAAAACAATCGTAATCATATTTTTTGTAGCTATATTAAACTTCAAAGTATTTTCCTCCGAAAAATCTAACACATTTAAAATGAACGTTAAACAAAAAAAACACATTTAGGCATTTGAAATTGTTAGAAAATTAGAAACACTCTAAAATATATCTCACAAATTGCATTCACCCGAATTACAAAATTGAAACAAATTTTATGTTATACTTCAAATATAACCAAACACCCCAAACTCCCAAATATCTAAAAATACTCGATATGACAAATTGTTTCTTATTCAACTAATATTAAATACATGCAACACATTTAGAAAATTCAATTTGCTAAAAAAAAGAAAAAAAATGCAATCCTCTAAACCATATATATCTCATATATTCCATTCTCCCGAATTATGAAGTTCAAATAAAAACTTATGGGATTTCACCACTATAATTGGAATAATATTTTCACAAATTCCAAATGAATATTTTCTCACTGCGAATTAACTTTAACAAACAACCATATACTATACATCCCCCAATTCCAGCTTACTAAACATTTACCGTACCTCTAAAATATATGAAGAAACTCACACAAAAACAAAAACTATTTAGGAACATTTTCCACACACAAAAAACACATTTGAAACTAAATTATAATAATTACCAAATTTAAGAAATCTCTAAAATCCAACCATTTTTAAAACAGAACCAATTTTCAATTCCAATGATTTCCAAAATTAGAAAAGTTAACAGCATCACCATTTTCAAATTCAAATTCAACATCACACGTGCGGCATTGCCGCGCTTAGATCCCTAGTAAACTATTTATAGATGGATAATAAAGCTCTGGGGTAGACAGGTCTCAAGCGAAGTTTTACTAAAACGAATATTTTTTTAAATTAAACATTTTTCAAATCTGGACTCTTATTTAAAAAATTAACACTTTTTAAATACGAACATTATTTAAAATAAATACAACAATAAAATAAAAACAAAAAAAAGAAAAGGAAACAAAACGAAACGAAAAAATTAGAGAAACAGAAAAAAAACGGTCATAAAAAATTGCGAAAGGTCGAACTGACTAAATGGGCCGGCCCGCTGCGGGAATACTTTTGGCGGCCTGGCTGTTTGGCGCTGCCCATGGGCGGTATATACGATTGACAATTCCTATACATCGCCCCGCGGCGATGCAAACTTATCCTGTCGCCTGATGGATTCCGCTAGTGCGCCGGCCCGTTTAACGCCATTTTTCATTTTTCCTTTTTATTCTCTATTTTCTTTCTCTGTTTTCGTTTTTTCTGTTGTTTTCTTTTCCTTTTTGTTTCGTTTTCCGATTTTTTCTTCAAATTTTCGAAAACTAATTTTACAGATTTCGAAATTTTTTGGATTTTCGAAATTTGTTCAGATTTTTAAAATTTGTTCAGATTTCAAAATCTGTTCATATTTCAAATTTGTTTGGATTCGGAAATTTGTTCTATTTTCTAAATTTGCTCAGATTTTGAAATTTGCTAAGATTTTGAAATCTGAACATATTTTCAAAATTCATTCAGATTTCAAAATATGTTCATATTTCAAATATGTTCAGATTTTCAAAATTCGTTCAGATTTCAAAATCTTTTCATATTTTAAATTTGTTCATATTTTCAAAATTCGTTCAGATTTTGAAAATTGTTCAGGTTTTCAAATTTGTTCAGATTTTAAAAATTGTTCAGGTTTTCAAATTCATTCAGATTTTAAAAATTGTTCAAGTTTTCAAATTTGTTTAGATTATTCTGATTTTAAAATTTGTTCAAGTTTATAATTCGTTCATATTTGAAAACAGAAAAAAATAAAAAAAGCGAAAACAGAAAACAGTACCTTTTGTATTGGGCCGCTCCAATTCCGGCCCATGAAGGGGCTCCCTTCAGGCGACAGATGCCAACAGCATCGCCTGAAGGCGATGCAAAGGAGCTCCCTATACGATTTGCCAATTCGAATCCACGGTCTAACACTTGGTAGGATCGTCCCCTACCGCTGCACCAGATGAGTGATGTTGCTTGCGTTGGAGAAGTGATTGTGTATGGACATAGCATTCTTATAGCTAATAACGGAGAGATCACACACATCATGTGACTTAGCATAAAACAAAGGCTATTTGGTTGTTACTGGCTGCAGGGGCGGTGGAGTACGGTGGCGGGGACAATGGCGGTGGCGGACTCAACAACGGTTGTGATGGACATCGACGACGGCGGCAGGCAGCGGCGGCGCGAGCTGGCCATGACCTGCACCGCGCTGGAATCTGGCGGCAGAGGAAACTGAGCTGGATCACATGCGGCGGGGCAGGAGTGAGCTCTTTTTGAATCAGAGAAAAGCATATGGAGACGGTATAAATATTTTCATGGAGCATGACTAATAGACAACTGTGAATATGAAA
This sequence comes from Poa pratensis, assembly GCA_947311845.1. Lineage (NCBI taxonomy): Eukaryota > Viridiplantae > Streptophyta > Magnoliopsida > Poales > Poaceae > Poa > Poa pratensis. Next base: position 3,842,436 of record CAMZMU010000035.1, read on the forward strand.
TTTATTCTTTGCATTTGGGAACAACTATCTGAACTTAAGATAAACTTTAAAAAGAGTGACATTTTCAGTTTTGCTAAAGGCAAATGAGGTGGAGAATCAGTACAAAAATTTGGTTGTGAGGACCACTCGTTACCTTCAACATAATCCAGAAGAAGATACTCTCGTGCCAAAGAAAGTTAGAGCGCTTTTTTTTTTTTTGCGGGTAAAAGAAAGTTAGAGCGGTAGCTAGCAAGCCAACAATATCGACTTCTGCTTATAAAATATGTTCTTAGGAGGTTACCAACGGGTATGCTATATTTTCTTGATATACTAAACGGGTAAGAGAAATTCTAGACTTTATGGGTCTCGCTCTCTTCAAGCAAAGTGATCAGCATAAAAGAATATATCGGTTGACATAATTTGTCATTCAAAGGACCATGTGAGTTTAGCTATTGAGTTTCTAGAACTAAACAACAAATTTTTTACTTTGCAAATGATTGTTTAAACCGTTGAATAAGGAGGGTGCGTGGGAAGAATTTCTACAAAATAATTAAATATCTCGAAACATAACTTTATCTCAAGTTTAAGTGAAACATATGGAGTCCCTTTTTGGAATAGACTTATGCGACTCAAGGCCAAGGCTTTTTAGTCGAGGCTCTTTCGTGATTGGTAATAGATTGAATACACACTTTTGTGAAGATACACGTTTTAGGTGTATCACCGGCCCCGCTCACAAAGCCCACGCCAAGGTAGGTGTAACATCACTCCACATTTGTTATGTCCACAAAGGCAAGGACTGCACAAAAGCGTTCATGCCTAGGCGTATAAACCACCCATGTTACCTACGAACAGAATTGTTTCTTGTGCGTCTCGATGAAATTAAGGTTGTGACAGAGAGCTCTGAAAGCGGTGCTCGCCATCAAAATTGCCCATCATGTGTGGTAGCTATATGTTTTCATCACAATAATTGAAATACCATGTCAATAACACTCTCTGGTGATTGAAGCAGATGGGAGGGGGGCAAATGCCCCCATACCGTAACTAAGCTTAGCCTCCGTAACGAGAAAACCTAAAGTACTTTACAGATAACTAAAGAAAATCTCCAAGTCCAAACATAGATTTTTTTTGGATAAAGTGATTTTATTACTTAAGAGTTTTAAGCATTACACTCGGCCTCTGCATATCTCAGCTGCACACAGCCATCAGTTCACCAGTACTCAAGTTCGGAACCAAAAATAAAAAGGCGAATTACATATCATAGTGAGAAATTGTAGATCCGCCTAAGAAACTGGTAAGTCGATCCGGAGTCTATGTTGCCATCCATGCCGGGAGAATAACTCACTGGCCGCAGCCTCCAGCCTCGACGCCACCTCCAAAAATAAATCTCGGTGCTCCACACGCTGCAGGGCCGACCATGCTCGTAGCGTAGTTGTACACCGATAGATAACCTGCATAAGAGAAGCATTTTTATCGTTAAAAACTTGTCATTTCTACATAGCCACAACGACCAAATAACGGCAATCGCGCTCACCCTACTGAAGAGTTTAAACCTAGGAGCCACACCGTTTAACCAGTTGCCAAAAATATTAGCAACAGTATCGGTGGACGTAAGGTAGAACCTATCTGGGTGGCTGACCATATAGACCTATCGAATTCACACTGGAAGAATAAGTGTGTAATGGTCTCGTCATGTTGACAGAAAACAATTTTTACTTCCGTGCCAATTGCGCTTGGCAAGGTTATTTTTTGTAAGAATTACTCCTCGACGAAGATACCGCGCAAACACTTTAGTTTTTAGCGGGATCTTCATCTTCCAAATTTTGTTATTATCCTTAATATCGACTGGTACTTCGGGTAAAATTAAAACTCTATACATAGAATCAACTGAGAATTTACCATTCTTCGTAAGATTCCATTGAAATTTATCTGGACCTTTCGACAATTGGACTGAATCCAATCGGATGAGCAGGGCATTCCAGGATGCTTGCCTTGTTCCAAGTAAACTTTTTCTGAACGAAATATCTGGTGGTTAGGTACCCAACACCTTCGCGATCGTGTCGCTTTTGTTTCGTACAATAGTGTACAGAGCCGGATATTGTTCTCGTAGGGTAGATTGGCCTAGCCATTTATCCTCCCAGAAACGAATTTCCGATCCATCCCTAATTAAGAAAGATCCTTGTGGGAAAAAACTTCTTTGTAGCCATGAGGCCTGCCCAGAAGTGTGAATCGCCAGGTTTCCAAAGAACCTGGAAACAGCTTGATCTCCCACATATTCTCCTAAGTAGGGTTTGCCAAACTCCATCTTCAGAAAGAAGTTTGAAGAGCCATTTACCTAGCAAATCTCTATTCTTGACCTCAAGGTCATGAATTCCGAGCCCTCCTTGGTCTTTAGGGCAGCAAACCACACTCCATTTAGTCAGTCGATATTTTTTCTTCTCACAATCCCCTTACCAAAAGAATCTAGACCGAAGTAATCCAATCGTTTTAAGTCTCCTTTGGGCAATTGGAAGAATTAAATCATGTGCAGTACCATGTTCGTTAGTACCGAGTTTATGAGAACCAATCTTCCACCCAGGGATAAGAGTTTGCCTTTCCAGCTATTTAAACGTAATTGAAGTCTTTCCTCCACCTTTTTCCATTCAGCATTTGTAAGTCTCCGATAATGAATCGGAATACCCAAATAGTTGATAGGAAATTGACCTTGCTCACACCAAAAGTTCAGCATACAAGGCGGTGTTTTCGCGAGCCTCTCCAAAACAAAACAATTCATTTTTATGGAAATTTATCTTAAGACCCGATAGTTGCTCGAAGGCTGACAAGATCAGCTTTAGGTTACGAGCTTTTTCGATGTCATGTTCCATAAAAAGAATTATATCGTCAGCATATTGAAGAATCGATAAACCACCATCAACAAGATGTGGAATCACTCCTTCAATTTGCCCCTCAGATTTAGCGCGTTCAATCAAGATAGCCAACATATCAGCTACTATATTAAATAGTATTGGCGATAACGGGTCACCCTGTCTGAGTCCTTTTTTCGTTTGAAAGTATTTGCCAGTGTCATCATTGACCTTAATGGCTACACTTCCTCTCGAAACAAAGCTATTTATTAACGCGCACCACTCGGTAGAAAAACTTTCATTCTGAGGGTCTGCTGAAGGAAAGACCATTTGACTTTATCATAAGCCTTTTCAAAGTCAATTTTAAGAATTACCACATTAAGCTTTTTCCTATGTAGCTCGTGCACCGTTTCATGTAGGATCGCAACTCCATCAAGGATGTTGCGACCTTGCATAAAAGCCGTCTGAGACGGACGAACCACATGATCTGCCACACTGTTCAGTCGAATCGTAGCCACTTTGGTGAATATTTTAAAACTAACGTTAAGAAGGCAAATAGGTCTAAATTGTTGAATCCTTTCTGCCTCGTTAACCTTAGGTAATAATATTATCTCACCAAAATTGAGACGAAACAACTCTAGCTGTCCACTATGAAGACAGTCGAACAGTTGAAGTAGATCAGACTTGATAACATCCCAAAAGTTCTGGTAGAACTCAGCCGGGAAACCATCAGGTCCAGGTGTTGAATTATGTTTCATTTGGAAAACCGCATTTCTCACTTCTTCCTCTGAGTAGAGTTTAGTAAGTAGGCTATTTTCCACATCTGAAACCTGGGGTATATCCTCTGTTCGAGACTCATCCAAAGTGAAATTTCCTTCCTCTGGGCACCGAACATGCCTTTATAGTAATTTGTAATATATGACTTTAGCTGTTCATGGCCCTCAATCGTTCCCTCATCCTGAACTAGAGAATGAATACGCTTTTTTCTGTGTCTGCCATTGGCAATACTGTGAAATAGCGAGTATTCGAATCCCCTTCTAGGATGAATTGGGCTTTAGAACGTTGATACCATTTTAACTCCTCTCGTAGTAGATTCGCTATCTGTGCATTGGATTGGCTCTTTTGCTCAATCTCTTGCGTGGACAGTAACTGAACTTCTACTAATGCTTCTAGAGCATCAATTATCGAGGAAAGTCGTACCTTCTCTTTTTTAAGTAAACCAGTAGTATGACGAGCCCAACCCACGAGGTGCGTGCGTAAAGCGCGTATCTTATTGTTCCACCTCTGGATAGGCGTATCACCCACAACTGGTCTTTCCCAAATTCTTTTAACCATCGCATGGAAACCCTCACGGTGCAACCACCCAAGCTCAAACTTGAAACGTGGTGTACACTGTGGACTAGGTATTCCACTGGTTAAAAGAATGGAAGCATGATCTGACAATCACTCAATACGTTCTAGAGCCCGTACCGACACCATTGGGAACCTAGCTTCCTAATCAGAATCCATCAGTACACGGTCTAGTTTCTCGTATGTGGGTTCAGGGAGAGAATTAGCCCAAGTGAACTATCTCCCCACCATTGTTATCTCTCTTAAGTTCAACTGTCGATGACTGCATTGAACAAAAGAGGCCAAAGGTTGTCAAACCGACTCTTACTTTTCTCAAATGGAATCCGTAGCAAATTGAAATCCCCACCAATGATAAGAGGGTGTGGGTTATCTTTTGCCAAGTTAACCATTTCACAGAAAAAAGATGTCTTAGCCGCTTCCTGGGCAGGCCCATACACGGCAACAAGACTCCAAATGAAATTATCGGATTTATTACGGATGTGCATTTTAATATGAAAATCGCCATACGTAACATCCAACACTTCCATGGTATCAGTCCTGATGCCTTGTAAAATGCATCCGGAACGGCCATGAGGGGGACGCGAGTACCAATCAAACTCTATACCGCCCGAAAGTCGATTCAAAAGAGATTGCGAGAACTCCGTCTACCTGTCTCAGAAATAGCTAAGAAATCCAAATTGTGGTCCCGAATATAGCCAGCAAAGTGCAAGTGTTTAGCCAAGTCACCAAGACCTCTGCTATTTGCAAACATGCCATTCATTAGGAAACCGTGGGAGACTTGGATGACTTGGTCCGTTTTCGGGACATAGATATTTCAAAACCATGAACTCTGACCATAGTAAATACCATGTTATGGTAAAAAATCATAACTTCCATGCCATCCAATCCTTTGGGTCCTGCTTGGGAAGTTTGGATGATTTTTCACCCGCAATTAGATGAAAGCCCACAAAAATGAAAACGACCACACTATATGCCAATAACTCACCTCTTGATGTACGCGGGCAGAAAGCTCCAGATGACATATTTAGCTTGAAGAGTGAAGATGAAACTACACGGGATATCAAGCTCATCGTGGACAAAATAGCAAGACGTAGGAACAACCAAAGTATGATCCTCTCATTTTTGCTCGTGACGAACTACAATCAGTCGGAAACATCGACGTGGTACTTCATGTCACCGATGCATAATGCTGCGTCAATTACGATTAATATATATAAACATGTGTATTTCTCGATGCACAGGGAGTGCCACCAGTGAAACACACTTGTGAATAGTGTTGAGGTACTATGCTAAATTTATCACCGCGCTCATGAATGTATTAGTGATCACATGCTACCAAAATCCGTGTGGTAGAAATCCCCGACAAAATGAAACTCCACACATTACGAACTTTGTCTGTGTTGAATCAAGCTCAGGTGGTGGGCCTTCATATTTAAGGATTGCACTAGACTTGCCACATAGCTCTGAGCAGGATGTAAAGAAATGAGTACCCGTTTAGCGTTTGTAGTACTTGGAGGATGGAGTTGATCAACTACTCCAGGTTTCAAAAGTGAGGACGTCGTCTAGAAAAAACACTTCAATATGTCTAGTGTTTGTAGTATTGCAGGATTTAAGGTTAGAAAAGTTATTCATGATGCAATGTCTCATAGGTATGATTGGAAACATTGACTATTTTCGTGACTTGGCTAAGCACCTTATCATGCAAAAATATATTAGAATAACTTTTTAAGGGGTTCACTTATTATATAGTAAAAATATACATACGATATTTTTTAAAAAGCGAAAATATAACATAAAAAGAAATAAGAAAATCAAAAGAAAAAGAAAAAGGAAAGGAAATCTGAAATAAAACAAAAATTAAAAAATACGAAAACTAAAATGGGAACTGGAAAATAAAAATAAAAATAAAAAACGATAAAGAGAAAACAATAAAAACAAAACACGGGGAACCAAACATAGGATCTCTACCTGGGCTCAGGCGTCGGTGGGCTAACCGACGCTGAAGGCGTTAAATAGGGTTTAGGGAACGAACGAACGAACGGAGGGTTGAGAGCGACCTGGGCTTTGGCAGACCGTTTCATGGCCACTTTTGGGCCAGCTTGGAATACGTTAACGACCTGACTCGTGGTCACTCAGTTACTCGAGCTGCATTAGCTCAAAACGAAAAGTTACTCGAGCTGGCTGGTTCGTCTATTCCAAAAAAAAAATGGGTAAAATTTGCTATTAAAAAAAGGTTATTTCGTGTTCTTTGTCCAGTCACACTAAACTATTCTATCTTTACTCATTACCATCGCAATTTTATGTAATACATTGTGTGTACTAAAATGGAAAGTTGACCTCTTAATTTGCTCGACGGCTGTTTCGGAGACCGTTTCCCTCCCGTTTAGCAGCTACATCGACTCCGACACATTTTTGCCTCCCCGATGTATGCAGCATTGTCGCCACGTGATTGATATATTGTTCGTTGCAGGCCGGCCGATGCATGTGCGCGCTCGCATAGTGCTAGCCGTAAGGATTGTGTGGATGTGCCGCGCGGAATGGGCACACATGAAGACGGCCCGAGCATCCGACGCCGTTGTTGTCTCCACTGGATCCGCCACGGCGCGCGGCGAGTCTGCCATTTGGTAATTGGCAAGCCAGCCAGTACCAAACACATTCAACTTTTGAGAGGAAAGGCTCAAAGAGCCCAGCTTTTATAAAGCGAAATAGAAACTGCAGTTAAGGGAGGCAAGCCGCCCTACTGTGAACAAAACAAGTCTTAAAAGAAAACAAAACCTCCAGGCGAGAATAAAGATAGAGCATTACAGACACAAGGGACATGCCCACGCAGGAGCCAGAAACAGCTAAAGCCAACTACTCGACTAAGCTGCTAAAGCTATGAAGGCTAACCAACACCTCTACGAGAAAGCCCCAACAACTGGAGATCTTTAGCCACCATCATCAGCTTGTCCAGGGTCGCATCCCGCCCGCTTCTATGCTTTTCCGGCAAGAGCACCTTCCACTGCGAAATGTAGGAAATAGCACGATGCAGATTAGTAAGCGGCGAGGAGCTCACTTTCCGATTAAACACTAGATCATTCCTTGTGTTCCAGCTCGCCCACGCCAAGGCTCCAAAACACAACCAAAAATTAAGATTCGTTTTAACCCCAGGTTTCTTCAGAGCAACCTCTGAGAAATCCTCAAAACTAGCAGGAGGATGATCCCAACCAAAAGCATTCCTAAGACACCACCAACTAAAATGCGAAATGGGACAATTAAAAATCAAATGATCAACAGTCTCCGGTTCTCCACAGAGACTACACCCAATGCTACCTGGCCAGCCTTTAGCCTTCAGGTCGACCGTGAACTGAATCCTCCCCTAATACACATCCAGACAAATTTTTTAATTTTTAAAGGCATATACGATTTCCAAAGCTCCATCATGCGCGTGTCTCTAACACCTGGGTCCATAATCAAGTTATACAAGGATTTGGCTGTATAGACTTTTTTATCAGTCAGCGCCCAATACCCCACGTCTGTCTCCTCATTTAGCTGCACCCCACCTAGCTCTCTCCTCATTTCTTCCCACTCCAAAATTTCCCTATCCCCAAAAGATCTTCTAAAGCCCAGATGAATCCCATCCTGTCTGATGACACTTTCCACCACAACTTCCTTATCCTCGCAAATTTCAAACAATCTGGGAAAACAAAAGCATAGAGGCACTTCTTTAAGCCAGACATCGCTCCAAAATCGTGCCTTCTTACCATTTCCAATCTGATAAGCGATCCCTCTCATCACCCAACTTTTAATTTTGTGCAACCCCTTCCAGAATTGTGAGCCACCAGCCGCATCCGACTTGAAGAAGCTCCCTTCTCCTAAGTATTTTTTTCTCAAGATCTGACAGCTCAAATCTTGATCACCTCTCTCAAGCTTAATGATCCACTTAGCTAATAAAGCAATATTTCTAGCCCTACTTTCCGCAAATCCCATTCCTCCAAATTCTTTAGGTTTACACATATGTTCCCATCGGACCATATGGTACTTATGATTATTGCCTTTATCCTCCCAGTAGAAACTAGCCCTCGCCATATCAGCATCCCTATGAATCCCTTCCGGCAAAAGGTAAAAGCCCATGATATACGTCACAATATTGCTAAGGCACGAGTCAATCAGAATTTTCCTACCCCCCGTCGACACCGGTTGCCAATTTCCAAGTTTTTTCCTAATCTTGACCACCAGAAAATCCTGGTCAGAGATCAACAATTTCTTCTCAGACACCGGAACACCCAAGTATTTCATTGGAAAACTTCCAATATCGCAATTGAAGAGATTTGCAACCCTTCGTTGCTCTTCCCAGTCCACTCCCATCACAAAAATTTCACTTTTCTGATAGTTCACTTTCAACCCCGACATGGCCTCATAGCAATACAACAAGAACTTCATCGTGGCAATCGACCGCGCATCATTGTTCACAAAGAGGATCGTATCATCCGCATACTGGAGGTGGGTTAGCCCACCATCAATAAGATGTGGCACAAGACCTCTCACGTGACCTTTCTCCTTAGCTGAGGTAATCATAGCTCCCAAAGCATCACCTACTACATCAAAAAGGATCGGAGAGAGGGGGTCACCCTGCCTTAGCCCACGATAAGTCCGAAAATACTCACTATTTTCACCATTGATATTGACACAGACCTTGCCTGTCTCCACTGCCAACATAATCCAACTAATCCACTGCTCGCAAAAACCTTTACGACGCAAGACATCAAACAAAAATGGCCATTGCACCTTGTCATAAGCCTTTTCGAAATCGAGCTTTAGAATAATGCCCTGCGCATTAGTTCTTTTCAGCTCATGGATAACTTCACTTAGCACCACAACCCCTTCCAGAATATGACGCCCAAGGATAAAAGCAGTCTGCGTTCTGTGAACAACTTTGTCGGCAACCCGAGAAAGTCGTACCATCAGAACTCTGGTAATGATTTTAAACACCACATTCAGCAAACAAATGGGCCTGTACTGCTTGATAACATTAGCATCCTTCACCTTAGGTATAAGAGTAATAACCCCGTAGTTCAATCTCCCCAGATCTAGCTTTCCAACATAGAGATCGTCCATCATTTCCTTAATGAGCATTTTTAGATTAGGCCAAAATTCCTTATAATACTGAACTGGGAACCCATCCGGCCCAGGCGCCGTGTTCACTTTCATTTCAGCCACCGCTGATTCAATTTCTTCAATCGAGAAAACCTTTACCAGTTCAGTACAGTCAGCATTCGAAATCCTACCCGAACTGTCCCAAATATCCTGACTCAGTTTGACCTGGGAAAGCGGCATCCTGCCAAAAAGATCTTTATAAAATTCTGTAATGTGTTGCTTTAGTTTATCCGGTTCCTCAATCATGATTCCCTCCTCCTCAAGTGAGAGAATCTTAGTTTTCCGCCTTCTGCCATTCGCTACCGAATGAAAAAAAGCCGTGTTGTTATCCCCCTTCAACAACCACTGTTCACCACCCCGACGCTGCCAATAAACTTCTTCTTCCGCTAGCAATTTATAAAGCTCCTCTTCCATCCTATATCTCTTCAGCCAATCCTCCTCACATAAAGATCCTAAGTCACCAAGATCATCCAACTGCTGGATTTCTTCAGTAATCCTTTGTTTTTCACGCCTGAACTTACCTTTCTGATTCGCCCCCCAGCCTTTCATCCACTTTCTCAATTCACCCTGTTGCCTCTTCCAGTGATCAAGAATGTACAGGCACCTACGCGCCGGCCATTTCTCAAGCGTTAACTTTTTAAAATCTGAGTCAGCAAACCAGGCTGGTTCCATACGAAACAGCCGTGATTTAAACACAGTGAGTTTACCCAAGTCCACAAACAGGGGAGCATGATCGGACCCAGCTCTGATCACCGAAAACGCAGTGGCTAAAGGGTAAGCCGCCTCCCACGAGGCAGACATTAAAATTCTATCTAACACTTCCAGAGTAGGGTCTGCACGATTATTCGAGCACGTATACAAATTTCCATTCCTTCTCAGCTCCCTGAGCGCAAGCAAATTAATCATCGTATTAAACTTGTGCATGATACCCCTGTGCAAAACCCCTTTTGATTTCTCAAAATCAAAGCGAATCATGTTAAAATCCCCTCCAAGGAGAATAGGAACCTGTACACGAAGCACCTTATCGGTTATCTCAGCAAGAAAAGCATCCTTCAAATCATTCCTTACTGGACCATAAATGTTAACAATCTCCCAACGGAGATTATTAGTTTTATCCTTAATTTCTGAACTGAAAAAAAAATCACCCTGTTGGTGCTGCAAAACCTCAAAACTATCGGTATTAACTGCAATAAGAAGCCCACCAGAGTGACCATCAGCTGGTTTGATGTTCCAATCAAACGCACCACCCCCAGACAACATCCTCTTCGTCCTACGAGAGACAGTTTCGCAGATAGTCTCTTGTAAACAAATAATTTTAATGTTCTTACCACGCACAAAATCATTAATCTGTTGCTTCCTACCTACCGCCCCCAAACCTCTAGAGTTGTAAAAGAGAATATTCATCTTTTAGATTTTTTTCTCCCCCCTTTTCCCTTCTGCTTCCCATTCCTCCTCCTCGAGGAACTCCCACCACTTTTTCTACTTAAGCTTTTCTGGTTCAGAGCAGGTGACAACTCACCTACATCCAAACTCTTTTCTAATTCGTCTTCCATCACTTTCAATGGCGAAACAGGCGTGTCATCGGCTACCCGATCCACAACCTGCCTTTCTTTTTTCTTCTTCTTTTTCTCACCTTCCACCCTACCTTTCGGATCCCTCTCATTCACCTCACCATCAGCTGACTGTTTACCCAAGGAAACCTCTTTTTCCATAGCCACTTTTGCCCTAGCCGAAGCTAGGACCGCCTCAGCCAGTTCTTTCGCTTTAAACACATTAATCTGACGATTTATCTCATCGGCACTTTCCCCTAACACCACCTTACTATCTCTCGCGATCCCCTCCAAAACATCATTCGGTAAATCATGTAACACATGGAAACCCGAAAGCGTACCTGAAATAGTATTCTTCTTGGATGCCCTGATTTCCGCCCGGAGCTGGACAGAGAGGCCATCATCGATGCCTTGCAGCCTACTGCTCTGCCTAGTCTTCACAGCTGGTTCTTTCCCCCTTGCAACCTCAGCTCCACATTTGTGCTTGTGGTGAGACACTAACGTCCACTCTGTTTTTCCATCCCACTGCTTGTTTCCCTTTATTGGTATCTGAGGTGCAAAAGATATCGGAGTAGCATCCAGAGGTTCCGAGTCCTCCTCTGACCTGCACACCTCCGGAATGTCCACCTTTTCTGCATAGTACGTGAGCAATTTAGGACTGGCACCATTCTCGAAATTCAGCAACATCTCATCAAGCTTAAGATCTCCCCACGCCTCCTCCATCTCATCCTCCTCCCCAGTTCATGTCGCCTGCCATAGTTCCCACTGTTATCTTGGTTATGCGGAGTGTTGCTTGACCCATCTTCCTTTTCTTTATCCTGGTTGTCCTTATCTAACCCCCCTTTTCCAGCACCACCTTTCTTGCTTTCAGCATCGGTATCTTTTCCTCCCTGATTTTTATCATCTGGTTTCGGAGAGAAACGAGAAGATGTTGAGTCCGAGTTAGAGATCACCTCCCATTCCAGACAGAAGCCCCTCCCATTGATGTAAACATTGTAGAAGCCATCCACCTGCTTCCTATCCTTGCAGGCTATTTTCACCCTTATTGGAAGCAGATTCAAATCTGATAGAGAATCAATGTCCACTTTCCTTGGTTCACCAGCCATGTACGACAGCTCCCAGACAGCCTCTTCGAACCTTGCCCAGTCTGGTAATCCATAGACCTGTGCCCAAACCTCGTCCAGCACACCAAAAGCCTCAAATTCTCTCAGAGATTCTGTCACTTTCACTCGAATGCTATCTTCCGAGACAAAACTGAAACCATTAACAAACTTAGTCAGCTCCCTTCTACTTGCAGCATCTGGAAACTCAATCAAGAAATCCTTCCCCCCCAGAGGCTTTAGACGCCAAGTCCAGTCCCTCTCAAACAGCAGCGACAGTTCACGCAGTACTTGCTCCGCGTCACACTCCCCCGTTAACACCCTCAACACTCCTGTCACTGTCACAGGCTTGGTAGTTTCCTCCGGTATTGCCAGCCGGATGCTAAAGAACATCTTATCCCCAGCACCACTTCCACAAATCCTCAATTTTGGAACTGCCTCCAAGCATTCTGCTGCGACATGCCCAGATTTCTTGCAGGTGTAGCAAGTGGGAGGCGCCGTGCAGTCCTTCTGAGTGTGGCCTGACTGTGTGCACTTATGACAGTACAGTGCAGCTTTCTTCTTCCCCAGCGGCTGCGTAGGCAGATCAGCCCCTTTCCCATCTCCGGTAACCTCGCTTCCCCCCGGCGTCGCCTTGTCCTTGAGAAGCTTGTCTCTTATTTCCTTCTCCCTCAAGATTTCTTGCTCTGTAGGATAGCGCGGACCATTGTAATTCCGACGGGGGCCAGCGCCACCCGCGAAACCGCCATACCTTCTCTCTTGTGGCGGACCTCTCGGGCCGAACCTGTCTTGATCACCAGCTTTGCGCTTGAATCTGTTGTCAGCACCCTCTCCATACCCTTGACCACCATAGCCCTGGCCGCCATAGCTTCCATCCCCGCGGTACCCGCCTGGACCACGAGGAGGAAATCTACCATCGCCCTGCTCCTTCCGAAACATCCCCACCACCACTGCTGCAAAGGATCTTCCGTCCACGAGCTTCTCTGTGGTACGAGTCAGTCTCCTCGCTCCGCCTCCAAATCGCCGCACCTCGTCTCTAGATGCAAGAAACCCTAGAGTAGTTTTGGTAATAGGTTTCGATCTGGGAACCCATATCCAGGCACCTCTTGTATCTGCTATAGAGGCCCAATCCTCTACTGTACGCACCAGCTGGATCCTCTCAGGCCCAAGTGCAATCCCATCCGGCCCATTAGTTCGCACAGCGGACAGCTGCAACCCAGAATATTGTGCTTGAACCTCTCCTCTCGAGCTGTTAGCTTCCTTATTTTTTTCCTCAAGTCTCACAGTCTCTTGACCAGGCTTCACCGTGGTCAACACCGCCGATGAACCTGCCACAGCTTTATCAGCCACACCAAACGATTCCCTCCGGATTCGATTCAGAAAGGCCACCGATGCTCCTGACACCTTCCCATTCCCACCCTTGCTGCTTTGCGGCTTACGCATCGGAATCAACATCTGACCAACCTTGATCTCCTCATTTCGCTTTGCTTCCACTTGAATCCTGTCATTGGAAGCAATCACTTCTCTTCGTTTCATTTGATCCACATCAGCCTGCACCGATGTGATCATCCTCACATTGCTCTGACGCTCCAGCATAGAAACCTTCGTTTCTATCTGATCAAGACTCGCAGAGAGACCACCCCCAATTTCACGTTTGGGCACAACTTTCTGCATTTCCTGAGCTGATCGAGACATCTTATCCGTAATCACATCAGCCTGCACCGATGCGATCAACCTAGTCCCCCTTTGTTCCTTGCTAACACTGCTCAAGTTATTGACATCAGCATATCTCAAACTCCTCTGATGATTCAGCAAGGAAACCCTCGTTTCCTCCTGATCAGTTCCACTGTAGTGAGCAGCCTCACTACCACCATCAGAAACGTGCCTATGCACAGCTTCAAGCAATCTATTGGTCTCTCTCAGCTTCAGTTCTACAAACTCGCCATGTCGATTCTCCTGCATATTGTCCTTATGCTCACTTTTAATTTCTATAAATTTCTCCCTCAAATCGGGCTCCCGGCGTTCGTCAGACTCCAAACCCACTGCGGTTGGATCCAACGCAGGCGCACACTCCGAGGATCCCCTGAGTTTCTTCGGCACCGGCTCATCCGTGCTCACCAGAATAGGATTAAGTTTCGCTCCGACCACCGCACGAAAGCAAGGGAAAAAAATCTCATCACCGGTCACCATCGGCTCATCCACCGACAGCAAACGCGCATCAATCGGAATCCCACAGTCATCATAGAGGATGAACCTACCTCCCTGTTTGAGGCAGATCTCCCCTTCGTGGACCGACAGGTTGGCTTTGGTCAGCCTCGCCGAGAACGAGGCCCGCCATCGCCGCAGCACCACCTCGGGGGCCGCTACGCCATCTCCGCTCACCAGCCGCCGGAGATACTCCGTGCCCTCGCGCTGCCGCAAGCGCAGACCCGGCAGGTCCATCTCGCGAGCTCCCGCCCCGAACACCGAACCCGCGATCCCCGGCTCTCCCTGCGGCGCCCGTGCCAGCGCACCATCCTGCGCCGCAGCAGAACTCCGCGCTCCGTCGAACACGAAGGAGGGGAGCGGCGGGGGAGGGTGGAGATGAGGCGGCGGCGGCGGGAAGGAGAGCGAGAGCGGTTTCGCCATCCCATCTAGCAGGTGATCGATTTCGATTGCACTATCTTTCACAGCCGTATGTCACAGCCTTAACCAACACATTCAACTTTTATGGGTACCATTACAATTTCGTAGTCATCTGCAAAAAAAATTGTAGAGAGTGCGCAAATTGATAGTCATCTGCAAATTGACCTTATAAATGTGAACGGAGAGAGTATTTAAGTAAAAGTTTTGACTGAATGTGATATGGTATCTCTATGCCCTGGACGTGTCATCTGCAAATCGCACAATTGCTCTGCCGCGCTTGCACACATGCATTATTCATTGACAAGAGCGTACATAATTTATTCAGAGAGCGATGGGCCACTCTGCGAAATGATCCCGGGCCACAATTATAAAACATCCCTCGGGCCTACATGATTTATTCAGAGAGCGATGGTACGGTCGCGCCCATGAACTCCTCGTCGGCGACGAGCCTGGCGAGCTCCTCCGGGGCGAGGCACACCTCGAGCGCCATGGTCCCCGCACCGGCTCCGCCCTCGTACACGGTCACCTTCCCTTCCAGCTTGTTCCCCGCGCCGCTCCGCACGGTGACCGGCCGGCCCCAGCCGAAGTCGTTCCCGTACACGTCGAACCGCGGCGAGCTCCCCGTTACCAAATTCCTGTGAGCGGCTGCCGAAATCGCCGGCATGCATGCAAAGCTGGGCTCTCCCGGCCAGGACGCAAGCTTGTCCCTCGCGCTCGCCACGTCGAAGGATGTGACTGCTCTGTTCAACAGCCAAGCCGCCCAGCCCAGACCCTTGTCGAGGATGTCGCCGGCGGGGGACTTGGCGGCAGCGTGCTCCACCGCGTTGCCCGCGTATGCCGTCGGGACGCCGTCCACGCGGCCCCGGCATCCAAGGAGGAGGGTGTACATCGTCTCCTCGTCGGGCGCGAGCCTTCAGGCTCGGCACACCGCGCGCCAGACGTGCGCCAGTAAGGCCTGCAGCGACGATATGGTGGTGTTGGCGGTGATGATGGTGCCGGACATCTCGGCGTTCGCCCTCCCCTTGAGCTCCTTCATACTCTCCGCTGAAAAATGGAAGAAGCATTCCTCCACCGGCGGCCACGGGTCCAGACGCTGGCCGACGATGTCCTCCACGCTGCCAAAGGGCAGAGGGATCGGGACGGGGCAACCGTCGAGGAAGAACCTCCGGTGCACCAGCAAAGGCGAGGACACCTCGTCGTCGCCGCCAATGCCCCGGCGGCTGATCTCGCACCAGATGTTGAACAGGCGCCAGAAGGCCGTCCCGTCGGCGACGGCGTGGTTGAGCGACATGGCGACGAACACGCCGTCGGCGAGCTCGGTGACCTGCGCGGCCAGGAGCGGGAGGGAGCCCGCGATGGCGTCCGCGCCGAGCATCCGGTCGAGCGGGAAGAAGGACCAGACCAGCCGCGGGATGCGGAGCGGGCCGGTGACGTCCGCGACGGTGACGCCGGGCGCCACGGCGTGCACGAACTCGGCGCCCTCGCCGCCGCAGCACAGCGAAACGACAAGGCCCTCCGGCCCGGCGTGGCCACGAGGCGGCCGGCGAAGGGGTAGAAGCATGCCAGTGCGCGCGCGAAGGACGACGCTAGGCGTTCGACTACGGTGGCGGCGGCGGTGGTGGGTGGGCTTGGAAGGAGGACGCCTTTCTGGATGTGCTCGACGGTGAGCATCCGGAGGTCTTACGGCGTGAGGTGGATGGTCTCCGGCGGCCGCGCAGTGGGTGGTTCAGTCCGGACCATGCGCCGGGACACGATCCTTACTACGTCGCCCATTGCTCGATCACCGTGAGCTTAAGCAATTAGCGCGCGCTGCTCTTCTTATCCCTCCCGGTCCTCCCCCCACGCTCTTCCTCTTCGTACGTGACGTGCAGCTGGACACATGGTCCGACAAGACCGGGACACGCACTTTCAAGTGTTCACAGGGGAAGGACGATGGCCATTCATAGCTTCGCAACGCATGGGCCATACTTAGGAGTACGTGTTAGTATAGGAGCAGTAACAGTTTCTTGCTGAAAAACGATGATACCCTCCGACCAAGCAGAGATTCAGTAAAGTGCAAGCTGAGATTACTTATCTTAGACCATCCACTATGTATGCAAAAAGCGATTCAAATGAGATATTGAATCGGTTCGATACATAGTAGGGAATCGATTCATTGGGTTTGACAACAAAGACGACTCATAACCTTGCTTCATGCATGTGTGGGAAATTTTTGGTAGAAAGGGAGCGAAGAAGGCTGGATAGAGTAGAAATTTAATCTAATGTGTGGGCCATTTGCATTCATGTGTGGGCCAACAAGCGATTCCACACATAGCAGCCAAATGCTAGCGACTTCCATGAATCGGCTTGACATGGTGAGACGAAAATTCAGTATCCATGACATTACATACGTACAATCACCAACGGTTCTATGCCACCACAGTTCGAAGCCACAGATCTGTGCTCTAACAGCAATTCGTTGACAAAAAATAACTCAACACCAAATGCACTTTGCCCACACTTCTGTAGCTATATCCTTTGCTGAATTCTGAACTTGTATGCACTTCTTTGTTAAGGCGTTACTTTCATAATATATAGCCACTCGTTCCATGCCATCATATTGAGTTCCAGATGATAATAACACAACAAAACTGGTTCAAAGCTAAGTGCTCTTCTACTAGTCTATATCTATACTACTATTAAAAGAGCAAACATGTTGGGATACTTTTAATCTTGTCCGTTCAATTTTCAATCAACGATCCAGATTGTCCCGATGTCGAGCAGCAAACACTTTAAATCTTGTCCGTTCAATTTTTATTTCCATCCTTTCGATCGTCCGATCCTTATGTTCTATATATACCAAACCTAATGAAACACGATCACACGTTAGAATCAAAGACGATCACACGTTAGAATCAATTTCCATCCTTTCGATCCGATCCTTATGTTCTATATATACCAAACCTAATGAAACACGTATCACACGTTAGAATCAAACACGATCACACGTTAGAATCAAACACGAGCTCCGCGTGCTCGCCTGCTTCCGTAGTTGCACAACATAAGTAACGTCCCTAGGATCCTAGGTCATCCTGACTTCCTGATCCACGGGCGGCATGGGGCTTGCAGCACGGTCCTCGGCGTACCGCGTCGAGGACCTCGAACAGAACGGCGCCACGGCCGGCGTGGGGCGCGTGGACAAGATGGAGCCGCTGGTCTTCAAGGCGCTGCTCTACTTCATGCACACGGACTCCTGTCCTGCCCGATAAGACGACAAAGCAGGAGGAGACCGCCCCTGGCGCAGCACCTGCTCTGGCGGCGCACCGGTACGGCATGGAGAGGTTGAAACTGCTCTGCGAGGATCAGCTCTGCAGGATCATCGACGTGGCACGGCAGCGAACATCCTCGAAGCTGAACCGCTAGGCTGCCGCGGGCTCAAGGACGCATGCTTCGATTTCCTCGGTCGCTCCGAAGGCGGTCATGGCAAGCAACGACTTCGAGCATCTCACCACAACGACGGTCTGAAGGAGCTGGTCGCCCTGGGCTTGGCGCCTCGACGGGTTCAGCCCGACAAGTGCGCACGTCGCCGCCTGCCCGCCGCCCTGTACTCGAGCCTGTAGACATCGACCTGTACACGGCGGGCCGGGACGCTAGCGTCGGCCCACTCCACGAGATCCAAGATTCAGGGGAGCGTCTGTGATGTCTAACGTACAGATAAATCGAAAAACAATGGAAATCATCTAAGTTCAGATCAAAGTGTGAATATTCTGAGGACAATAAACTGCTCATGCGACAATGACTTAGATATGTGTGCAGGTTTGTTTAACAGCAAATCATACACTTTCTTTTTGTTGATTCTATGCAACACCATCTTGGTAATCTTGTTCCTTGAAAGCGTTCAAAAAAAAAATCTTGTTCCTTGAAATCATGTGCCCTGCTCTTCTTAACAGATCGTGGATGAATACAATCGTCTTCTAGCAAGTCAACTTGAAACTCAGCTAGAGGTGCGGTCCTCTATCCTTAAATTACGGTCACTATCCAATCATTCCAATGTGCTGTTCTCGAGCCTAACATATAATCTTTCTTGGAGATAAAACCTATTATATACTGGGTAATGTAGTATATATCCTCAAATGTGGGTCGGCCTTGTAGAAACTATTTTTATTGGGAAAATCCAATTTTGTTATCATGCAATGTACAAATACTCTACCAAGTAACAATCGTGTTTTTTTAGTCCCATGGTACAAGTATGAAACCATTGATCAAGTCAGTAGCATTTCAGAGTCTACATTTTCCTTCAACAAAAAATATTTTCAATGTCATCACCTTGAAATATGGACAATTATGATGCATAATTTTTCATTCCCATCGCTTAGAAATATGAACAATCTTGATGTGTAGATGATCAAGCCAACTATTAACTACTGATGTTACTTTTGCATTCAGCAATGATATGAACTATGATTTGTTGTGGATTATTCCTCTAGATGATGAGTTATATATAGTACCACATTGTTGAGATATTTGTGCTGCTATTGACTTGCACCAAAAGACGTAATCTACATATACCCTGGTACTGGTACAATATTTTTCTACTTGTAAATTCTCCCTTTTAATTGTGAAAACGTGCGTTGCACGTACATGCCAACTAGTAGCATAAAAGACCAAAACGGTATCCAGAGCACCGCGTACAGTTTAAAATATACTGTAAAAATAATTCGAAATCTGCGGGCTGAGTCATTAGAATTTTGAAATGACATTCTGAAGCAGAATTCAAGAGAAGTGTAAATCTATTTGGCAACACATGGATAAAAATCCGGAGTAGGTAGTTCGGAGAACTGCAATCGTACGCAATCCTGAGTCTGAAGAGACTAAGATTCAGAACAATTTGAGAGCATCGCAGGCACGTACTACAAGCTAACTAGAGTTAAAATTCTGAATCTCAGTTATACACAAATCATCAAATTTAATGTATCAACCAACATTGGGGCGTGTGCTACTGAAGAAACCCAGGATGTACAAGCTATCACTTTGCTGAATCCTGAACCAGTCAGATCGCTAACTGTCACTGCAAATCAGAAATGACACCAAGAATTGCAGATCAGAACACATAAGCCAACATACGAAGAATGCCTTACAGGTATGACGATTACCTCGTTCTGCTTCTCTAAGGACGGGCCAGGCTCGCCCCTCTGGCCGACAATGTAGAACAGCACACACGACATCACGCTGAGCGCCAGAGACGCGCCGAGGACGGCGAGGACGCCGTAGGATCTCCCTCTCCGTCGGGCTCGCCTGGAGGACTCCCCGGCGCTGTCGCCGATGTGGAGGAACACGGGCCGCCGCATGAGGCTCCGAGACGGCTGAGCCTGAGCGCGGAGTGTATCCCGCGGGCAGCGTGGCGGCTCGCGTCCCTGATACTGAAGCACTCGCCGCCACGCTGGCGACGGCCGCCGACAGTGGAGTCATCCGTCGTTCTCGGCCACTCGGAGTCTGAGGCCGAGGATCTATGGACGAGAGAAGAGAGGAACCGGTCGAGGACGATGTCGCTCCGGCGAGCCTTGGCGCTGGCCATAGCTTCAGCTTCCTCGGGGATGAAATGCTCCGGGCGAGGCTGCTTCCTGCCTCGAGAAGGTGGGCGGTTGGAGGAGGAGGTGGAAGCCGCCGTGCGGAGCCCTGACGACGACGCTGACGGTAATGCGGAACCTAGGCTGGCAGAGGGAGGAGGCGGATCGCCTTCGGACGGTGCGGCGGGCGCGGCGACGAAGCGCTTAGGGGAGTACTGCATCTTGCTCCGCGACGGAATGCGGCGGTAGGGCGTGCGCGATCGTGACTGTGGCGCCGGGCGCTGTCAAGTGCCAACCAAATTACTCTGCTCAGTTCAGATGCGAAACGAGAACGTGACCAAGAACAGAATGCTTCGGGTTGGTGATCTTACCGGAGCAGACACGTTTTAGCATCTTGTCGTTTCCCGGCGCGGAGCCGGAGCCCCGATCGACATCCGCCAAAGAAGGGACGTCCTCGAGTGTTCCCGTCGCCGGCGCGGAAGAGGACGACGCGCCAAGAACAGAAGCCCTGGAGCCGTCCGGTTCAGCATCGCCCGCAGCGGTTAATCTCATCAGGCCGGCCTGCTTCCTGCCTCTTGATCGTGGGCGGAGGGACGAGGACAGCGGCATCGCTTCCACAGCCGCTGATCGAAACTCTGACGAATTCACGCCCACATGAATCAGCATTTAAGAACAGTGGAGCCGGCCTCGCGCGCCGCCGCGAAACGCATACCAAGTTCCAATGTTTGGGAATCTTACCGAAGGGAGTCACGGTCGCGACAGGGTTCTCCAACGCCTCACGGTCCTCTTTCTCGACGCTTCCCGACGCGGCCGCGGCCTCGCTCGGCTCCGGCCAAGGTCCCTGCTGCAACGAACGAACCAAAGCCAAGAACAGAGCGTTTCGGGCTTTGGGTTTGCCCACATTTCTTGAACAGCCATTAATTAACTACCTCAAGTTCCTGTTTCTTGGCGCTCTCCGACGCCGCGCCATGGACGCTGTTTTCCGCACCCGAGACGCGCTCGTCGGCACCGGCCACCGCCTCGCCGCCCTGCTCCGTGTTCCCCTCGGACGGATCCATGGGCAATGTGATCGATCGAGTTCTTGTTGTGGGACAAAGAGTGAAGGCGGTTTGGAAGAAGCGGGACGGGGCGGAGCGAAGTGGACATGGTGGGCGGTTATGACGGCATCGGGTGGAACCGTGCGATTGCAGGTTTTTTTTTTAGGGTAATAGCATCTCTCGGATGGAGGCAGCCCATGAAAAGCCCACTATCAGCGACTGTTTAAAAAATACACAGATGGATCAGGTTTTCTAATCTATTACTCCCTCCGTTTGCAAAAGGATGTCACAAAAATGAACTATAGATAAACCATTTTTGTGACATCCTTTTCCGAACGGAAGGAGTATATACTAAAAGCAAAATGAGTGAGTTTAAGCCCACTATCAGCGACTGTTTAAAAAATACATAGATGGATCAGGTTTTCTAATCTATTATATAATAAAAGCAAAATGAGTGAGTTTAACGGAGACACCACTTTAATCCACATATGCTAGAAATATATAATCCGTTGATTTTGGTTGTAACGGTTGAGATTAAAAATGACAAAGTTACGTACAACATTAATCAAGTACAAATAAGTTATTTCAACACGTACCAGGAAACACGTCCCTCACGTCCACAAACAGCACGTTGCCTTTAAAAAAAAAAATCAAAACAGCACGTTACCGGGAAACAATTTGATCGATCGAATTGAAACAACCGAAGCTCGGTCGCTCCAGCCATTGATGGGCCGGTCCATGCGGTGGAGAGAATCTCCACTAGTATAAAAATCCGGAGGATCTGAACCGTCCACTACACCAGATTCAACGTCTCAGATCTGTCCAATGATGTATGTTGTGCACCTTCTTTTTTTCAAATTTCGTCAAGAAGAAAAAAGCCGACGTCTCCGGTTAACCGCTCTCTTCCTCGTTCCCCTCCCGAAACAGAGCACACGCCGGGCAAACCGTCTTCGTCGCCGCCGTCCTTCCTCGCGACGCCTCCAGGAGCCGCCGCCCGCCAGTCTTCTTCGTCTGCCGTTCCCCGCACTGCCGCTCCGCCGCACACCCCCGAGCCGATTCCCCATCTCCTCCCTCCCGGACCGCTCGCCCAGGCGGTTCCGGAGGCGAAACCCTGGCCGCCAGAGAAGCAGTCGCATCTGAGCTCTCCTGGCCACCGCTGTCGCCGGCGCCCGCGATGGCGGCGAGCCTGGCCGTCAAAGGCGGCAGGCGTGGTCGGCGCGCTCCGACGGGTCCGTTCATGCGGAGGGGTGGCGTCATGCGGGCGGTGCGAGGAGGTTGGTCAGGCCACGGGGAGATGCGCGGAGGAGCGGCGGAGCCAGCCGAGGATCTGCAGCGGGGTCGCGTCTAGCGCCTCCTTGGATGCATTGGTGCGGAGCTGAGGGCGGCGCGAGCTGGGCCCCATGGTGACGGCGGCGCTGTGGAGCTCGGCGTTTTTGTCTGACCAGAACGCTGGGCGTGTTGCGCTCGCACTGTGTCGGATACGGGGAGCAGCGCTCAAGGTGGGACAGATGCTGAGCATCCAGGACGAATCGCTTGTGCCTCCTCCGGTATTATCTGAAGCTGATGCTACGTATTTTTGCCTATTGTTATGTGCATGTGATGTGCCATTGAATTCAAGTGCTGATTTCATATGGGTGTTGGCAGCTCTTGATGTTGTTCGTCAAGGTGCCGATGTTATGCCGAGCAAACAGCTAAATTATGTCCTTGATTCTGAACTTGGTCAAGGCTGGTCCTCTAGGCTGAAGAGTTTGATTATGAACCACTGGCTGCAGCGAGTATCGGACAGGTTGGTATGCCCGTGGAAACCCTCTTATATTTAGAAAAACAGCATACCATATTTATTCATTTGAGGTTCATCAACACTTAAACACCAATGAGGCTTTCTGCTGTGAGGATCGAGGTGTCTTTTGCTTATCTGTTCACTCCTTTTGATCAGGTCCATCGGTCTTGAAGGATGGTTCAGAAGGTGTGATGAAAATACAGTATCCTGGGGTGGCGGACAATATAGAAAGGATATTAAGAATGTTAGGCTACTCTTGACTTACACAAATCTCATCCCTAAGGGTCTTATCCTTGATAGGGCTATAAAGGTAAAAAAATCACCAGGATGTTTGTGTGTGTCCAAACTCTGTCTCTCAAGATGGTATTTCTTTTGAAAATGAGGTTTCAGTGTTATTCTATGCGAACTAGCGTACATAAGAGTCTGTTGTGGCATTTGCAGATGTTGTAACCTATATGCGAAATAAGGAACCAAGGCCTGTTCTTGCTTCATAATCAGCTATAATAAGATTGGAATTTGAAATAGCTGAAGTCATGCAAAAAAATACTGGTATTCAGTCTTTCTCTGCGCATTTCATGATCTTATGAGCTCTGAATCGAAGAAACACTATTTAAAATCTGACATGTGCATCCAATATTGTGCTAAAGTATGCTGCTGCTGCCTTCAGGAACATAATCTTTTTGCCGCATAACAAGAACAGGATTATTCATGCATGACATATTTAATCAATGCCTTTTATTGAAGCATCAGGTGGGTTTTCATGCCCCGAAGGTCAGAAGAGCAACTTTTTCCTGGATGTCTAATTTTTATATTGGCATTGCCTTCTTTCACATAGTTTATTTGTTTTGAACTGACACACTATTTACTCATTGTGAGTTGTAGGATCGGAAATCTTTGTCTGGTCCACGTCAGGCTTGTTCCAGTTCTTATTGTAGAATATGTAGTTGGTCAACAGGTATGGTCTACTCATTTGAGAGAGCCATAGGATGAATATATAAGAGGTTGCAGAATTGAGATGCATCATTTCTTCAGTCCGTGTAGTAAAGAAATCACAGCCAAATAGGAAGAGTAAACAAATCCTATATTACACGTGCATTGGACGTGCCAAATTACTAGTAGAGAAAAAAGGGGGAAATGAGGAGCAAAACGGGCCAATTACATCGGCCCAGGAATAAAAAAGAGAAAACCTAAATGGGCTTAAAATTTTGACCCATCCTGACAGGAATTAAAGATAATATTTTTCTATTTAGATAACATACAATTGACTTTTCAAAAATGATTTTCTTCGCGAAAAAAATACACAGGAATATTTTGAGTGGGGCTTCTCCCCTGAAATATATAACCAAATATTTATTCAAGTCTTATTTAATTCAAATTAAATCGAAATTTTTAGAAAATATCATATTAAGCTTATTAATTTCATGTAACACATCGATTTTCTCATAAAGTTTTATATTTTGTAAAAGTTTACACGGGGTCGTGTAGAGAAGGAAAAGTAACCATTCGAGATATTAAAAATCCAAGAGGATGTGGGAAGCTCTAAATATGTTTAAGTCCTCAATATACGAGGTTCCTAATAGAGCCACCACGGTTGGCCATATCATCAAAATTATCGTGTTTGTTGGATGTTAGTCACGTAGCCTGCAACCATAAACTTTATGGTTAAGATTTAACAGAAAAATATTAGTCACGTAGCCTTTTTGACACGGCTAATGTTGAGAATACAAAGTGTTGGGCATGGACTCCCGTCACTAAGCAATCAGAATTCAACAAGAAATTCCTAAAACGAAGACTGTGACATTCATGTTATCAAATAATCAATCTAACTAGGTGGGTCTATGCCAATAATATGGTTGGTTTCAGAAAAAAAAATCTCACTATTGGGTCAATAACAATCTCGGTTTGGAGTTAAGTAAACCAGTGAGAAATAATTTAAGTGAGCAAGTATGCAGACAAACAAAATTAGGGAGAAATAAACAATAAAAATAGAGTTTAGACAAAAATAGATGTCATTTGTGTCTAAATGAAGGCCTTTTTAGCAGACTTTTATGTTTTATGGGATTTGATTGTCCCAGTCTCAAGTCTCACTCGCTAGAACAACTAAATGTAGGGTTGATGGTGCGCCATACCAAACATGGCTTGGCAAGTCATCCCCAAGAATAACCCATTAGCAAGACCTCATCGAGAAAATAGAGAAATATGACATAAAGATGCCAAAATAAAATAGACCAGATGATAATGAGAGAAGGAACCCTGCTATTAATTTCGTTCAAAAATTCAGCCGAATAACATTGATACGCTCAATCCTCGATCAAAAGGAAATAAATACCAAATCATACTATCAGTACAAAATTTACATGTGTTCACAAAATTTATTTTTTTAGTTTATATTTATTTTAATACTTGGACTATAAAACGTGCAGCATATTACCAACATAACTTTTTAATTTTGAAAATACTGAAACTCTTTTCCATCAAGAATAAAAATTCAGAGATCATGTTTTTAGTATGAGTTAGTTAAGCTTCAAACAAAGGTAAAAATTGATCTACCGATCATGGACACCTCATCTCTGACTGTATAAGTAATATATCGATCAAAAAGTGTTAATTTAATTAGAATTTTCGTACAAAACATTTCATAACTCTTTAACCTCATCTATTTGCAATATAACCATTCACAACATAAAACATGAGAAATAAATATCTTCATAATACCAATTATATAACTGAAATTTTCAATAAACTACAAGTGGTGACTCTTCAGTCTCATTTCTTTGCAGTATAACCATTGACACAATAAAATGTAAACTTCACGCCATCAAGATAGCATCCATCTCCCAATTAACAGTGTGTATTTTATAACAAATAAGGTAAACATGATAAAGAAATATCTTCATAACACCAAATTATATAACCAAAACTTTCGCCAAACTACAAATGATGCCCTCGCATTTGCGAGGGCCCTTGTGCTAGTTCTAAAAAAAAAAGATGGATCAGGTTTTCTTGGAAAAGAGGTCGTATGTGTGTCCCTTGTGAAACGAGAAAAAATCCAAAATTTATAACTTCAAAACCAGATGTCTAAAAATAGTTTCGTTCAAAATATTGTATTGCGTACACTGTAACCTCTAAAACAAGACCATACTTGTACAAAAATAAATGCAACAATGATGTGATGAAAAGTGTAATATACAAATAACCAGACAGGAAAAAAAAGGGCCCGTCCGGTTATCAATCCACTAAGAAAACCTTATGTCTCACATGATCAAATTATTTTCTCTCCATCCCACCTTAGTATGTGATGTGTAAGTTTATGGGTTAGTCAGCTAGGTCGTACGGATTTCCCTTTGCATGTAGGTCCTTGTGGGCTTTGCCATGATGTTTGATTTTTCTTTTCTTACAGCTTTTCTTAGGGGAAGCCATCACGCTTAGGAAATATCATTATCTAAATGCCGTGTCATATACAAGCTAAGGACTAGGAGCCGGTTGCACTTTGCAAGATACAATGTTGAGGAGCAATGGTCTGGTCGCGGCAATGACTTCGTAGTCATCTCTGTCCGGCGTGCTCCCCAAGCTGTGAAGTCAGAGCTGCTATATTATCAACGTACTACCTCTAGCTCTAAGCGGCGTTCGATGACCCACAAGGGCGGTTCGGTGGTGAAGATGTTCTTGGGCAGGTCTTTCGCATCTCATTTCTAGAGTTCTTCATCAGAATCGGAGACTCCTGCCTTTGCGTGAAGAGTCATCTGTTTGGCATAGTCTGACTCGGGCTTCTCGACGCCGCTTCGGTAATGGTCTCCTTGGCGGGTTCCTTTGAAGTTGGAGTCGCCGCAGAGTGATGACGATGACCCCGGGGGGGGGGGGGGGGGACAACCTCCACGACGACTCTAGTTTTGGTGGTGTATGTGCAACTTGTGTGGGTAATCAGGGTGGTTGCGTGTGCCCTCGCGAAGGTCGTGTTCCATGACGGCCGTTGAGGGTGTTGTTTCGGTTTTAGCCTGGTTTTCGATAATTAACCGGTTAATTCCCGCTTCTTATTAATTAATGAAAATAGCAAGCAATTCGCCTTGGTTAAAAAAAAAACTACAGACTATGATCTTTCGAGTCACATCTCTAAAATCACTTCTTCTTCTTCTTCTTCTTCTTCTTCTTCTTCTTCTTCTTCTTCTCTGACTTGAGGTGACAACACGTGCTGAGTCAACTAGAATATAGCGGCGGAGCATTGCCAGCTATATCTCCAAATCTAGTAGAATTCGAAAAAATGAGACACCTTTTGTAATTTTGCAATCTCTTAGATTAGCGTGTATCAGACAAGTCCTTGGCATGTATGCCGAACCTTGTAGCCAGGAGAGATTAAAAAGAGTAGCTGACGGTGATATTTCAGTGTAAACCGGTGGAAAAATCAGCTTGATTAGCCTCCTCTATGGGGTAAGGAATAGTTTGCTTTGTTTGAGTTGAGAATTGGAACCAACGAAAGGATGCTCTGCTGACTGCTTCCCCTGCTCTGTTTTTGAGCCTACAGAAGATGGAACCTGTATCGACTAATAGAGGAGGTTCGCGACTTCGCGTCACTTTCTGATCCTTCACGCGCAAACGCTTGACTTGACTTCTCTCCCCACCCTGCTGCTACCCTTTTGGTCTCTACTGGGGTGTTTTCTATCTAATCAAACATAGGAAAACCATTGCATGGTCTTGAATATTTTTCGAAGAATAAGTCTTGAATTCAAAAAAACATATAACCATGTTAGATAGTACTCACCCGTCCCGGAATTATAGTCGCGGAGGGACACCTAAAAGTACAAACAACAAGTACAACAGGCGACAAGTTTTAAAAGGTACTTCAACTGCCTAGATGCCACCAGAGCACTAAAAATGTAAGAAACCAAAGACCGGTGTGATTCATCTGTACAAAAAAGGAAATTGTTTTCCCTTTTTATTGACACTTGGATATTCTTACAAGACCCAAGAAAAAAGACTCGTGCAAATGCTAGAAAAGGTGAAGTTGCCACCCCCAAACATTACAAGACAAGCGGCACCATCACCATGGACGCCAAACACCTAAACCTTAGCTGAAGAGCTAGAACAAAGTTTACGAATTAAACCAAAGAATTTGGGTTGCACTAATCAACTTGATCGATCGCCTCTTGTTCGCTGCTCGCGGCCGGACAAGCTCGGCGACGCAGCGAAGGGCCGCTCAAGTTACTGACCTGAACACATACATACACGAGTTCTCGTGTAGACAGCACGTAGTAATAGTTTGGTTAATGTACAGCTGATCCTTCGCAGTGATCTCGATCGTTTCATTCGTCGAACATCTGGAAGGCGAAGTTACCCTGGCCGGAGAGCTCGTCGACGATCTGGAGGTTGATGTCCGAGTTGCCGTGGAGCCAGAGCGGCGTCGCTGGAAGCGGCGGCGGCGCGGCAGGCCCTGCGTCTGAAGATAAAACACATCAGAATTCAGAACATTCTTCTCAGGAGCATAAAAAATGATCGGGTCGGACGATGCTTACTCTGCAGCATTGGGAGGCTGTTGCTGCTGTCGCTGGCGTGGAGGAGCATGGTGGCGCCGGCGTCGGCCTCCTGCAGGCTGGCCCGCTGCTCGAACGCCTCCAGCAGCAGCTGATGCACGTACGCCTTCTGGGCCCTGTTCAGATGCTGCGGCGCGCACTCGACGCCGCCGACCTCGATCTTGACGAGCTGGCAGATGGAGTTCACGTACACGGTGACGCCGCCGGGCTGCCCGCCGCCGTACGCGTACACCTTGTCACCGGCGTCGCACGTCCTGGCGTGCTCGTCGTCAGATCCCACATCCGGTCCGTCATCCGTCGCCCATTATCTGCGAAAAACAGAGCAGTCAGAACCCGAACGGAACCTGCCATGATTTGCCAATCTGATCATGAAGA
This sequence comes from Poa pratensis, assembly GCA_947311845.1. Classification (NCBI taxonomy): domain Eukaryota; kingdom Viridiplantae; phylum Streptophyta; class Magnoliopsida; order Poales; family Poaceae; genus Poa; species Poa pratensis. The sequence continues at coordinate 3,871,279 of CAMZMU010000035.1, forward strand.
AGCCATGGATTACCCCGCGCAGTAAGTCAGGCTTGACGGTGAGCATCTGCAGGAACTCCTGCACGGTCCTCACGTTGTTCTGCGCCAGCTTCTGGTGGAACGCTCCTGCCTTGCCGATCTTCTCCAGCCGCCACACGTCGTCGCCGAGCGCCGGAGGGTAGTGCTTCCGGTACACTGCATACACCAAAAACCGCAGCTTAGAATGATCGTTCTTGCACAGCGAAATCGATGGAGGAGTTCGTCGTCGATGGACGTACGTTCGCCGCGGTGGTCTCGGACATTGAAGGCCTCGGTCATGGCCTCGGCGACCCTGGGCCCGTCGTAACCGGTGCCCTGCACGACACGTGCACCGATGCGGAACTTGCGGCAGCGCAGCCACGAGGAGTTGTCCGTGAACTGGAGCTCGCCCACGGTGGCACGCCCGTCGCGCATGGTGAGCGCGACGTCGCCCGTCAGCAGCGGGCGCTTCCCGGCGCGCTCCTTGACGATGCCGTGCGCGAACTCGCCGGCCGTCCAGTCCTCGCGGCAGCCGTCCGCCGGCGGGAAGTCCCCGATGAGCGGCACCAGCTCGACGCGCAGGAACTGCGGGGCGTTCCGCGACGGCGAGCCGGTGTCGGCGTCGAGGAGGACCACCTGGAGCGGGTGGCCGTTGGCGTCCTCGATCTTGCTGCCCGTGAAGATCGGGAGTTGCGGCGGGTTCAGGAACGCCAGCCTCCACGCCGCGCACGGTGAGGACAGTGGCGGCGGTGGTGAGGTCTCCGGCGACGCCCTCTCGATGTACCTCGGGCTGCGCACAAGCCCCGCCTGCAGCTCCTCCTGCACCTGCCATCATCAAGAAACAGAGCAGTCAGAACAGAGCCCGAACGAACAGAGCAACGATGTGGATGGCGATCGTGCAGTCTTGGTTGCGTACCACTCGGCGCAGGAGAGGCTCGAGCACCATGAACACATGCTGCACCTGCTTCTTCATCATGGCCTCCTTCATCACCCTGGAAACCCAAGAATCAGCAAAAAACTCCAAACACATCCATGGGACCGCGACGAGATGGAAGGAAGCTATAGCTCACGTACGTGGAGAAGGAGGGATGGCGGTCCATGCGCTTCTCGTTGGGCTGCTCTTCCTCGTTCTGGAACCCGTCGTTGAGCCGCTTCGCTGCCATGATCACTCGCACAGCAGTTCTCCAGGTGCAAGAGCTACTAGTGTCTCTTTCTCCGTCTCCAATTTCGTCGAGAGGGAGGGAGGGAGGGAGAATGGAATGGAGTTGGGGTGCGGTGGTTTGGCTCGATGGGAAGGAGAGGTCGGACAGGTTATATAGGCGGGGTGGCGACGGGAAGGTGGCGGGAAGATTCCGGGAAGGTGTGAGGAAGAAGGGTCGCTTCAGTTCGGAGTGGCCGATCGAGCCCGAGAGTGATGTAATGCCCCTGAGTCGAGAGTATGTCATACTGTAATAGAGTGGTCAAGTCGCTCTCCACGCGGCCGTCGTCCCCGCCGGAAACACTCCGGCGTACGCTTTCGGCTCATGAGACGGCGACGGACGCTGATAAGCGGCCGCCGTGTCGACGGAAATGACAATATCCCTTTGCACTTTTGTGGATTCTGATGCTTACAACAGTGGTTTTTCGAGCAGGGGTTCTTGTTCGTCCAGACATGTCACCGCGGTAAGTTGTCATGGGGTTTACATATCTTGCCATGAACGCTGCTCAATATTATCCCAGATGATCAGTACGCCCGATGCTAACAATAGTCATCTGCTTGTAGGTTATTAGTATGATTTTACTTGTACATCATAGAACCGTGGTAGCATAAGAAGATTAAAACTTTTGAACTTGTAAGCGGATTAAAATGCTTGACGAATTTGGGAAGTTGTCAGGAAGGTAGTTCCTGCAGTGACCAACTAAACTAACTGATGATTCTCATAAAGAAAACTAAACTAACTGATGGTCCAGTCAGCGGACAAAGATGGAGTAACCAACATCTGCTGACACGAAGCATATATAACCGAAGTCCACTCCATCTGAAAGACTGCAACAACTATACCGGTGTGGTATAGGCTTCCAGTACATTATATTAGTTCCACACTTGTTGATCATACATCGATCCTTTGAGCAATTTTTGTCTTGCTAACTTTGTGCTCTCTCTGAATATTCGACAATATCTTCAGTATTATTGCCTTATTGGGTACGTACTTCAACTACCAAACAGGGATTTTTATATGATGAGACCCATCAATGGCTGCGGCTTTCAGAGTAATCAAATGTTGAGAGATTGCGAAGCTGGGTTAAGCATGTAGGGCCTCTGGCCCTCTGCTCCTTACTATGTTATTGTTTGTAAGAGTAATGATGCAGGGAAGACGCGTTTAACCCGCCATTAAGTGTGATTTAGTCCAGATCCCCCATCCAAATGTCCATTTACTAATGCAACAACTAGCCCAAATAACACTCTAAAGAACAGTTCAGTCTACGACAGAGCTCGAGCCCTCTGACTAGACCCTGGAAGAGCCATGACTACCTTTTTTTTTGCGAATAGAAGAGCCATGACTACCTGTATATATGCCATCACATAACTGAACTTGTCGATCGAGATAAGCTAACTAATTTGGAGAGCGGAGGAGTGGTCTAGTTAATCTCGTTCAAATGCAAATATTCCTGTCCGTCGTCAGAGTTGAGGGCAACTTGGCAGGATCACGCGGTTACTAGACACGGCGGCCACACATTGGCGCGCAGATGCAATAATCTAAGCGCGAGAGAACGCGTTACACGTCGGAAGCTAGCAGAGGAAGGAGGAGACCTTGACTTGGAACAATGTATAGGCTAAAAATGCTCCAAGCCTCAAGGTACTACTAGTACTGCTCCAAAGAAGAAGGTGTGGCCCGATTTGTGGCCATGAATCAATCGATTCCTCTCTGATGCTTTCGTTGTACTGTAGTTGGTTGGCTAATCAAACGAGATAGTTATCAGCAGAAGATCCCAACCGCGTCCGTCATGAAACGCGTACGAAGGCCAAGACTTGTAGTATCATTGTCTATCGGCCGGTCAAGATCTGCAAATAAGGCACATCAATCGATAGTGTCCAATTCTTAAACAGTGCTCGCTCGGGTTTTGTATCCCCGATTCGGTTGTTATCGCCGTTGGTGCGGAACTAGTTGGGGCCGTGCGCGGCGATCGATCACGCTCGATCGATCGCATCATATGTCACCATGTCCCTGTCCATCGCAGAATATCTCCATGTCAGTCCTACGCCGCGTGTAGACTTCATGGCCATCCATCCTTTTCATTTCTTTTCTTTTCTTTTCTTCTCTTTTCCTCAAACTCATCCGTTTTTCAGTTCATTGCAGTTCTTCTTCTTCTTCAGAAAATAAAGTAATGCCACAACCACGTATACACAAGATTACAAAATTATTTTATGACCACGAAAAATTCATGTCCAAGTATGGGTCAAAGGTATCATATAAATCCTTTCAATTTTGGTTTCGCTCTTCTCATCTGACTGAAATTGACCTTTTTAAAGTTTACGGATCTCTAGGAGTACACCAAATTTGCGAAAATATGAAGTAATGATAAATTGATTACGGAGCGTTTATAAAAGTCAACTAAGAGAAAATGATTAGGGAAATTGATCTATTAATCATAATCAATAGAACATTTTTTTCATCATAAGTAATAAAACATACAATGAAGTCCCTGGACCACCTAGGCATGACTATGAAGGAATGGTGCGAGACGAAGACGTGCCATTCTCATCATCCCTTCTCTTACCAAAACAGTCGGGAGTCGTCCGCCTAAGACTCCAAAGGACCATAACAGCAACTGTCCTTGATAATGAGAAACGTAGATTAGTAGGGTCAAACCAGCAATCGCACCTAGCATATGAACACCGACTAGATTTTAGGAGGTCCGTCGGGGAAACAACCACACACATTCTTCGTTGGCGCCAGACGCACCATCGAAGTAAGGATAGGGTTGACCATATTCTTACTCCAGGATGTCGTCGCTGGCTCACAATCCCGAAGAATACACGAAAATTTTCTAAAAAGACGAGAACTCTCCCATCACCACACCTCCAAGGCCCCAAGGGCCACCGGTGGCGAGACGGACCGGCAGCGTCTCCGGCGAGGGGGCCGAAAACCTTAATCAGCTTTAGATCACCTTTTCTATCATTCTTTTTAAATCATTCAGATGGACCAATTAATAATCACTATGTGTTGACTTCCCATTATATGGATCAAATTAAACAAGATAAGCTAGTGCTAAAATCTTACATTCTTCCATTTCCATTCTTGTAAGAAAAGATGAAAATTTTGCTCCCTACTAGATTTCGATGCCGAACTTTTAATCTGGAACTTCATTTTTACATCTCAAAAATTATAAAAAAAACAAAAATGACAAATCTGACAAAATTTCAAGTTTCTGAAAATATCTATTGCTTACAGATACATATCCACTCATTTGTTATTTTTGTCTAACCTAAAATATAACAAATTTTGAATTGGATTTTTGCACACTTATAGATCGTATTATTGTCTAAGTCTAGATATGTGTTTTTTTTAAACTTTATTTTGAATTTTTTAAATACCGAGCTCCATAGAGCTCGACCTCCAAAACGCCTCACTCCTCTGGTATAGCCGTGTAGCTTGTTGCATGCTCCTTTTCTTTAGTTTAGTTGCATACTCCTAACCCAAGAAGCTCGATCTATACGGGAATGACAGACAATACACTTTTAACATTTACAGATTATTTCCAAATTATGTTACCATCCGATTAATTTCCATATCAAAATGGTGCACGAAGAATCTCAAAGTCAGCATTTTTTTTCCAAAATTGGAGCCATCTGCATCAAAATGATGTACACGGCCGTTTTTTAATTAAAAAGAGTATCCAGGATCCAATCCACGAGTCACAAGGTACCGAATTAATTAGTAAAAATCACTGATCACAAATAATCCAAAATGCCATCATCTTTGGAATAGTCCATTAAGTTTCTCACGCAGTGGGTCAAAATTAAACAAGTGCAAACCAAAGTCATGTGCCACGCTAACATTAACAATAGGCAGCGCCACAATTAAATTTGTTAACACCAAATCATTGACCCTGCACTTCTTGGTCTCGAGCTAGTGTACGGTTAGTGACCTTTCACGATTGCCAAGAACCATATTGCTAGCCTATGCACACGTACATGACCTTTGACTATTGACGTTCTGTTTTGAAGACCGATGTGCAGATCAGATTAATCAAGGTATAGTACCGGTTAGGCCCCGATTGGATAGCTGGATATTAGGCAATACGATAGGAATTTTTCACGGAGCAAGTGAGGTCACGCGAAAAAAACGGGTCGCGCGCAGGGTGGGAATTTCTGGCCCGTAATTTCACACCCTGAATCCAAGCGGGCCCTTAATGTTTGTCTTACAGAGATGGCTTTAGGAATCATTTCGTAAGCTCTCTGACTTGGAGCTGCTTGAGCTTAGGGTTTTTGTCCACATTCACATGCACACAATTATATCTAGATATTTCATGTATAGGTTCACTCACTTTAGTATGCATATAGACTAAATGTGTAACATCTAAAACATATTATATTTAGGAATGGAGGGAGTACTACACACGAAACACTGCGAAGTTACCCTACTCTACTGGTCGCGAGTACCACTTCTGTGACAACTTCAAAGACAGAGTACCCACAGCGGAAACCGACATATACGCAGTACGGCCATCAAAATCAAGATATCACCAGGCATAAAACTAACTCCAACACCTTCAGTCCCACGCAAGTAGCAGCCCCCACCAATGCCATGTGCCCACTTGTCCATTTGTCGTGCGCGAAAATAAACTTTTAGTTCAAGAAGTCATACTATTTGCAACCAGACCAACTGTAAGTATGAGTCAGTATCATTTGTTTTTATTGAAGAGCCGGGTTTTTCTTCAGATAACTTAATTATAATCGTAATTCCATTTGTCAGGTAGGTTCGCTCCAATTTTCATCGAAGGATCCACGGCGGCCACCAAGTACTCAGGTACACCTGTACGCTCGCGAGCAGAACACAGTACTGACAGCGAGAGATAAGGTATAAAAGTGGGATGGTTTGGACTTCCGCGACCAAAAAGTACGTGGAGTTGCAAAAAAATTGTCACGATCAAAGTGTAGGATCGACGGCACGCATGAGCACTATGCGCCGTCGTGATGAGTGAAAAACAATTAGTGAAACATCTCATTCGCTAACCAAACCAAATGGAGCAAAGCTTTTTGCTGGAAACTTACTTAATTAATTAAGAACATGGTAGTAGTTTTGTCATGTAGGTTCATTACAATCTTGCATCCAAGGATGCACGGCGGCAAGCAAAGAGAAATGCTTCTGAATGAACGCGCGACGCTTGTGCACGCAGCGCTTGGGTGGGCCCACCCCCCACGTGATCTTCTTCCTCCTCTTTTCTTCTTCTCCCATCCCGCACGGAACCTCCTCCGATTCAAACGACGCCAAGCCGAGACGGCGCCGGCGACGCCGTGAAAAAGGCGGCCGTCGAGGATGGACTTAATGGGGGTGCTCGCCGGCGACGAGCACCGGTGTGCAGGGAGGGCTTAGAGGGATGGTCGGTGACAGCGGAGGCCGCGGTACGAGGAGGGCGGGGCGGCGAGGCGGTCACGAAAGCGCCGCCGGCCGCGGGTGACGGTTGTAGACGGTTCGACCAGCGTTGGCAACGGAGGTGTGACGGACTTCTTCCTGCGTGTGCGCAAGCTAGCCTTACCCGCAAGCAAAGTACACGCAGGTACACATGTACGCTCGCGAGCAGTGCACTGACAACGACAACGACAATAACAGATAGGGTATAAAACTAGGATTGTTAATTTGGACTTGGGAGACAAAAAAGCACTAAATGTTTTGTCACGATCAGCTGTGTAGGATCGACCGTGATACATCGATCGATGCTGCCGCCCACCCGGCCGATCGAGGTGAGCGCTAGGCGTGCATTGCAAGGAACGTACGTAATCCTCCTACGTAGTGTCCACGTGTGAGCGAAAAAAACTTTCATTTTGTTTGGGTTTGACAATACGGGAAGAGATTGATGCATGCAATTTAGCCGATCATTCCCAATAGTACTGTATATGTTGGCGCTTGTGGGTCTGGTAGCTAGCACTACAATACCTTGACCTGACCCTTCCTCCCCTGCGGCGGCCGACGCGGCCTCGCCTTCTTCTCTCCCGGACCCCCCTTCTCGCCTCTCCCCTCTCGCCGTCATCGGCGCAAGCCGCCGAGCGAGGCTTGGGCGGTGCCGGCGGCGGCAGATGTCTTTTACCCGCGCGCGAAGGAGGCCACGCGGGGCAGTTCTTCTCCGGCGGCGGTGCGGTTCAAGGAGACGGCGGCCCGGCTCTGGCTGGGTAGTGGTCGTCCGGTGCGGTGGTGAGCTGCGGGTCAGCGCAGGTTGCGGGCGGCGGCGTGCTGGTGGCGGCGCCGGCTGAGCCCAGCAACCCAGATCTGGGCCCGTCGGGCCCAATCTGGGTCAGGGCGGGCTGGCCTGCCTTGCCACACATTCTCCAGACGGCGGCTAGAAAGACGGTGCAGGGGCAGTGGCGACTGCGGCCGTGCCTGTTGCAGCGTGGCGGTGGGCTTTACGGGCCCGATCTGGGCCCGGCCGGACCCTATTGGGACTGGTGTGCCTTCGATGGGCGGCTTTACGGGCCCGCTGGGCCCGACCGGACCTAACGGGGGCTGGTGTGCTCTGCTGCCGCGCCCGGTCGACTACCGCCCTTGGCGGTGGAGGCAGTTCCTTCCCGCGCGGTTGCGGTACTGTTGACCCCGGCACAAGTTATTCCTCGCCTCCGTATTGTGGACCTAATGACGGCTACTACGGTGGGACGGCGATGGCAGCTTCGTAGCCGTGGTGGCGCATGTTGGTGGGTGGTTAGTCTGGGGGTGTCGAGGACTCTTCTTTACGGGGCTCTTGGGCTACGGATCGTCTAGAGGTTGTGGTTAGGGTTTTTCGGGAGAAATCCTTGTCGGCTCATCCGACACCGACGCGGTGCCGCCTCCGGGGGCATCATCCCTTCCTGAAGGGCGTCCTGGCTACCCTTCGTCCTCTTCCCTCTGTGTGTCGGGGGAAACTCTAGGACCAGTGTGCTGGCCCGGGCAGCAGCGTGCGCTTCCCTTCTTGAACGTGCTGCTTGGTACTCGACTATTGAGAGATAGGAGCGTGGTGGTACTTCTTCGGAGAGGGCGCAGCGGTTGCGGGTCATTGTTGCTTTGTCGATCCAGCTTTGTCTATGTTTTGTTTTCATCTTTTCTCTTCTTTGGGTGTGTGTTTGCTGCTGCCCCAGTATTTCGTTCTTTGGGTGTGTGTTTGCTGCTGCCCCAGTATTTCGTTCGTTTCGTGTCTCTTGTTGGTTATATCGGGTGGTTGCTATATTAATATAGCGGGGATACGGCCTATTTCGTCGATGTTGGCGCTTGTATGATGTTTCCCTCCAGGAGGGGTCGCTGTTCGGGGACCTGTTATGCAATGAGAAGTGTTGTTAATGGTGGTTCGTTCCTGCTGTTGCAACTGGTTTGCTCGATTTGTTACTTTTTTTTGTGTCCTTTTGAAGGTGTGCATTCTCGGCTAGTTTTTGACATCACATGTTTTATGCCAAGTGTAATTGGTATCTTATAATCCATTTGTCGGAAAAAAATCTCTACTATATAATATGGCCTGAGGTGATGGTTGGTACGTTTTTTATATTTCGATTTTACCCCTGTGTGTTATGAGATTTAACGGTACTGCCACCGCCAAGTGCAACCGTACCGGTTCGGTGTGAAGAAAAAGAATCCACCGATCAACCCGATCTGTGGTACGTCGCCACACTCCCACAGTCCACGCCACCCACTTTATCCACTCAGCGTTTCCCAATCAGCTAGGCCCGACGGCGCCGGCCATGGCGTCCTCGGCCGCCGCCGTCCCCGCCGCTCGCTGGTCTGGGGCTACCCGGAACTGAGCACGGGAGAAGACGAGAAGGAGGAGCAAGCGAGCGAGAGAGGAGGGAGATCGAGGAGCACGCGGCGGTTGAGGATCTCTTCCGGCGATCTGGAGAGCGGCCGAGGACGGCGAACTCGGGGCAGTCACGTGCGTGCGCGCTGCACCCGATGAACTCGGCCTCCTTTATCCTCGAGTCCCCGGCGTACGGCCCCACCACGATGTACGGCTCCACCCCCGGCGGGAAGAACAGCTATGTGTTAACGGATACCCTAGGCTGGACGAGCGGCCTGGAGTTTTTGTGACGGGTTCGCACCGGCGTCGGGGACACATCGCCGCTGGCCGCTGGGCCAGCGGCCCCAGCTGCCGCGGCGTGCGCTGAGAGGGTTCGGCGGACCAGGAGGGGGACGCGTGAGGGCGTTAGGGCAGGAAGAGGCGGGGCCAGAGGAGCATAGCAGCGGCGGCGCGTGCGGGATGCTCGCTGGAGGCAGTACGCATAGCACGACTGGGCGCCTACCTACTGGCTAGTGCTACTTGTCTCAGGTCACGACCTGGTACGGTCACGTACCTGAATCTGGATGCATGGACGGAAAGATCGATTTGTGTTTGAATGGAACATGATAATGTGGACCTCCACGTGAAACGGTTCAATTCAATATCTTCTCGATTTAAACACGCGCGACTAGGCACGAGTGGATGCTGCACTAGAGCATTGCCTGCCGGTCCCAAAATTCGTGGGCTGCCATTTTTGGCTAAATTTTGCAAAATGAAATCCAAAACCGACACGCCAAAAAGTCGTTATTCAGCGTGAAGAAAATGTACATATATACAGACAAGAGGTGGTACGTTTGCATCAATCGTTATCATATCCTTGTCGGCACAAGAACAAGTGGACGTACGGGACAAGGCTTGCAGCTGGTCATCACTCATCAGGCAGCAGCTTTCTTTCTCGATCTCTCACCGCGTGTAGACTCGAGCTCCAGTTCGACCACCGGCTGACAGTGGGCCAGTGGCACGTACGCACCTAGTACAAGTTAGTGCCGGTTGGTACGACCAAAGTATGTTGGTGCTAACGAAAGCTTCCAAGACATTAGGGTCGTCCTCCTACATACATACCCCCTCCGTTCCTAAATATAAGATGTTTTAGCTGTTACACATGTTGTTTACAAGTGAGTAAAGCTACACATGAAATATGTCTAGATACACTTGTGTGCATGTGAATATGGACAAAAGCTAAAACATTGGGAACGGAGGGAGTACCTCTTACCATGTTTTGTTTGATCAGAAATTCAGAAGTACTAATAGGCAGACAGACGCGTCCACTTCAGCACACGCGGCACCGTGTTGAATTTTCGGCCGCAAGAACACTTGCTACTATCAACCTGTCCATTCTGGTGATACTATTACAACGTGCATGAAGCATTTCCAGTCTCGGTCTTCAAGACTTCGATCAACGTAACAGCCCAATAAGCCGTACGAAAACAAGATCAGCAGCTACCGTAATCACATCAAGCTCCTGCATGCCGTGAACTAATCAGTAACGAGTTAAATTACCTGGAGTATATACAGAGACATGTTAGTCAGTCTTGTTGAACATTGAATTGATTTGAATTAAATTGAACTGAACTGAAAGTCGGTCTTGGAACGAAATGGTTCTGGCGCTTCGGTCGGCAACGAGGAAATTGACGTTCGGCTTCATGTCCTCAGCCGGGTTGGGCTTGATCTGGGCCACCTAACCCGGCCTTCTTTTGCATGCCTTACCCAAAGACGGTCACATCGCAACTTTAGTCACAACCTAGTACGGTCTCGTACCCGGGATCAACGCAAAGATGTATGCATGTTTGAATCGACAAGTACGTCCCGGCCCGGATCATTCCCGGAGTCGCAAAATTCTTTCTTGGACCCGCTGGACCGACCACCGCGCAGACTTGCCCAAAGACGACGGAAGAATCAAATCTAGACGCGCAACGCCGGCAAGCGCGAACTTCCCACTCCCACAGATGGATCAACGACCGGCAGATCTAACCCGAACAGCCACCATCTATGGAGATGATATCTGCATCAATCGATCATTGTTGTATATCCTTGTCAGAACAGGACATGGCACGCAGGTAGCGAATCTTCTTCATCAGGTAGCTGCAGCTTTCTTCATCGATCACCGCGTGTAGACTTGAGATCAAGTTCGACCACCGGCCTTGAGAGGATTCATCAGTTTATCCTCTTGTTTCATCCGACGCCGAGACGCACACGTACCGTGTTGAATTTTGAGCCGCGAGAACCCGTAATGCGATGCGACCTCTAGGAATTAACGGATCAATCTGCCCATTCTGGTGATACTACTACGACGTGCATGCATGCAGCATTTGCGGCTGGATGCATGCAGCTCGCCCCTATATATCAGTCTTCGAGACTTCGATCATTATCGCGATATGTATGCCCAATAAGATCAACGGCCCAATCACAATCAGCTCCTGCGACCAGTCCGATTTCGTCCACATTTGAATAAGTGGAAGCCAATTAATTCGGAACAGAGTGAGTACATATCATCATTCAACTTGCGTCAACGCGCCAGTCTGTTGCAAATAAGTTTGGCAATTGATTGGCTACGGAGAATTCCATCCCAATACAAAAATCATATTCTTATGGGAGCGGCAGCATTAAGTTGGTCATTATGGCTACGCAGAAACGATGTCATTTTTTTATAAAAGGAATATTTTTTATATGATATAAGACAGGCTGTAATATAATGTAAGTTTAGGGAGATATACAAGAGACAAGCATACGAATAGCGCTCGTACATAACTTCTTCTTATGTGTTTTTTGAGTAGTGCTTATCTAGTAGGTGTCCAATCCGTTTCGAGCATTGACATGATATTTCACCCTCCTAGATAAAAAAATAGGGGCGGAAAAATGTCCCGACGACATGTTAGATGGGCTCCTGAGCTATCCAGGGCATAGAAACAAGGGGGGAGCTGCGTCGAGTATTCCTTAGAGCTGTAGTAAGCAATCAGGTTGTGCCATGTCTTTGATGAAATTAATGCATGGTACGTAAAAAGGAGTAGAGTTCAAGAGCTGTATTGGCAACGAGGGATAATTGAGGTACAAGAGTAAGATGGTTTGGACTTGCCAATTGCCAATTACAGGCATGCATAGACGCGCCTAGTTGCATGGCTCCACAAAGCGCTAATCATTGTCAAAAGGTCGTTATTCAGAGTGAAGAAAAAAGGGCGTACGTAGAAACAGGCCGAAGGTGATATCTGCATCAGTCATAATTCTTGTCGGAACAAGGCCAAGTGGGATGGTTTGATCAGAATCACCGTGTTGAATTTTCTGCCACAGCAACACGTACCGATCCAGCTCGACTGCGACCACTAGGTATTCATGGATTAAACTGCACATTCTGGTGTGCATGAATGTGACTTGTCGCTGATAGTTGAATTGGACGTTGATCTTGCTAGAAGGTGATAGCTCTGGCCCAATTATTTTTATTTTCAAGCGAAACTTTTATTTTTGTTAAAAATTATTATTATAAGTATAATTCGCGTACTTTCTTACTTCATGAGAAGATTTACCTATTACTTCAGCGTACTCCGAAAAACTCTACAGCAAAGAAAACAAATAGTGCGGCAGCGCTTGATTTGCCCGGGATGAGCCTGATCTGAACCATCGCTGTAGGATATTGGTTTGGCCCACTATAGCCAGCGTGCTGAGCCGCGGTCGGGCAAGTCCTATTTGCCGCCAGCTGCGGCGAGGGAGGCTCGCGCCGCACACCCCGTCGCCGCAATGGGCCGGCCTAATTGTGCGTTTGAGTTTTTCCCTCTTATTTCATTTTCTCTCTCTCTTTTTAGTTGCTGTTTTCTTCTCTTTTTTGTTCGTTTTATTTTTTCTGTTTTTTATTTTAAATTTTAGTTTGTAGTGTTTTTTACATTGTATAAAATATTCAGATCTGAAAACTATTCGGTTTTTAAAATGCTCAAATTTAAAAATTGAATAGTTCTTTAAAAATATTCATATTTGAAAATGTTAACCATCGCCATCAGGCGGCATGCAGCTCTCTCCATCGATTCCTTGATCACCACCGCGTCTACACTTTACCTCAATTCCGATCCCGTGAGCCGGGAACACAACCTAGCTAGCTACGTACTCAGCTAGAGCTTCTGACGATCACCGGTTTACGTCTGTCGTTTGATCAGAACTGCTAAAGGCAGACGTGTTCCATATCGCGAGTCGCGCACCGACCACCCTCCAGTGCATCAGTTATTCAGTTTCATGTAGATGCAGCTAGTACAGTAAATACGAGAGCTCCGGTCAAATGTAGGTCCACATTCTCGATAACATCCACCACCATAAGGGAAACACAGTGTCCTTTGACATGGAAACGAAAAGCAATTCTGACATGCATCAACAAATTATCTGAAGAAAACCAACGGCAACATGGCCTCACAGCACAGCCCACAGCTTTGCCGGGATCGGAAAATTCCAGCAAAACTACGATGAACTGAGGGTGTAGAAACATCATTAAAACCCTGTGTGTAACAAAACATCATGTGCTGAGAATGGTACAAACACCTGGACAACTGGTGATTTCACAGCGCCAACTAGAGGAACAAAGCTAAGTAAGAAGCATATTATTTCCCAACTAGCAGACTGAAACACTGACACATTTGCTGCTACTCGACAGCCGGCTTTTGAGCAGAATAAACAACAGATCGGTTAAAAGAACCCTACTACAATTCACAGCGCTACCGATATGGCAGGTTTCAGATCAGTCCTTCTTGAGGATATCTTCCGGCTCGCGGAGGGTGCCAAACATCCAGTCCATCCAGACAGTGTAGTGGCCGTAGTTGTGCTGGTACGTCGTGTGGTGGATGGTGTGGTAGCCAGCGCCCATGACCGGCCATACCTTGCCGTGGATGCAGTCATGGATGTTGCTCGTCCAGACGACTTCCAGGAACATGAGGGCCGTGTGGGTCCGGAAGTGTGTCGGGACGAAAAAAAGAGCAAACACGTGCGGTATGGCTTGTAAAACCCCGTCAATTGGATGGAATGCTAGTCCTGAAAGGAACAGAATGCAATAATTAGAGCAATGAATTCTTTCAAACATTTCACATCGACAAGAAATAGATGAACACACATATCGGTTGTGCCATTTATCTAGAATTCTAGCTCATAACTGTTACAGTGAATTTATACATCTAGCATGGTAAACAAATAAAAGAGATATTTGCAATACTCAGATACCTCAAAAAGAACTTACCCGCGAATGGTGATAGGGTATTCTCCTTGTTGTATATGTGGTGGGTTGCATGTAGGTACTTATATAATGGTTTTATGTCATGCAACTCTCTGTGCATCCAGTAAATCCAGAACTCCACAAATATGAGATATAAAGCCATATAGACAATATACATTGGCCAACCAACTTCGCTGATATGAAAGTAACACCGTGTCCATCCACTCTCGATCATGTGCTCAGATACGACTGGAAGAGCACAGTAGACAACCATGGCCTTTGATGCAACAATTATCTGCTTCTTCATAGCTTCTATTGAAGGGATAGAATCTGCATCAACAGCCATAAGGTTACAGTGTCATCTTCTATAAAGTCTTGTCAAATATTGCCTAGGTACACAAGGTTCTAAAGTTGCAATTAATGTATATGCCAATCAGGCTAAAAGCTCTACCTACTGGTCAACTGGACTTGAAAAGTATGAAAAACTGGCCATATGAAAAATAATCATATTGCAAACTAGTTTGCAATATATATAGTTTTTGCTAGCATATTATGATAACATCCATAGTCCGTCTTGTATTGGAGAATATGAACGGTAAAAAACAACTTATATTTGAGAACAGAGGGAAGAATAGACAGTGTTGCTATCTATTTAGACCAGCTGCCAGAAATTACAAGGCTAAGAGTCACAAAGGTATAAATAAAGATGCAAAGTTTATAGATAATCTGTATGCCAAACACATTTAAACCAATATCTATAGCAGACTGACCACATGATAATTTGGTTCTGGAAAATGTCCTACAAGGAAAAAGATGATGACAGTGGAAAATGTTGAGATGGCAATCTAAACCATATTTTACATCCAAAGCGCATCACACTTAATCACATCAAATACTTTTTTGTGTGCACAGCATAAGTATCATGCAGCAACGTGGAATTCAATTTCCAAAGAAGTATGAAATCTAGCTGGACAGGTTCCATTCCAGTTGTCTACTTGACAAAACCATGTTTGGTCCCACAGAAATGCAAGTCTCAGCAGCCACAAATATACAATAAAGAAGATAGGCATGTCCTCCCCTTTTATTTATGGACTGTTTTCTCAGGAGAGCCATCCCACCTTTTATTAGATGTGAATTCAATGACAGCAATTTAGTTGCGTGGTCCAGAATGCAAGTGAACTCAAAATATCATGCAATCTGTTCATCCATCTAGACACAGGCCATTGAATCGATATCTACGAGATAGGTCCCCTATCTATTACTATTTCCTAAACAACAAGTTGCGCAACATCAACATATCGAAGATTGTAAGGTCCTGGACATTATAAGAAAATACCAGGACAAGCAATAAAATAATGGTACCTATAGTATCTGAGCACAATCAAACAGGAATATTGACAAGTTGGCAGAGGCATATCCAACTGTGAATGAGCTAAGAAGCCGGCGAAATAATGGACTAAATTATGCAAGCTTACCTGGCAGGGCATTAGAAAAAGGCCCCAAAACTGTTAGTGGACTAAGTACATGAGTAACGTGCAAGCTCTCTTTTTCTATTCATCAAGCTTAACTGGTGATCATGCCAAGAACATGACGAGATCGACAAAACTGTAGATAATAATATTAAATGGTCCACCAGTTCAAAGGCAGAGTTTCAGAGCAGCTCGATGCTACACACCCCAACCAAGCGGTAGAAGAATACACGATTTGGTAGATACCGATCTCAATCGAGCAACAAGCTGCCTAGTACTTCAGACAATAGCAGGATGTGCTCATGCATGTGCACACTACACTGGTCCATCGATTGCAATATGTCCTATGCATCGCAGTGTCTACTCAGGTGTTTTCTGACCATCGGCTAACCTGAATCCCAAGCCCACAACATCGCCCAATCAACCAACCAAACTGAACCCGACTCTAGAGCCCTGATGCACGCTAGTAAATGACACTCCAAAATCTAGCGTGCGTGGCTAATTGGGATCGAAAGGCGGCGGCTTAAACCTCTCACGGTCATTCCCCATCAGCCATCACAACAGGACCACTGGAACCCAAACCCAAATCTTTCTGGCGAAACAGCGACCCTCGGCTGCAATTTGTGGCTCTACCGATTCAATTCAAACTCGGGCTCACTTCGATTTCGCGAGCCCTTGGTCTGAAACGAAGGCACCCCCAAATCCCCACTAGCTAAATTCTCGGGGAGAAGAGAACGGAAACAGCATTGGGAGGAAGAAAGGAGGGACCTTTGGGGATGTAGGCGTGGCGCTTCCAGTAGTAGATGACGAAGCACCAGAGGAACCCCGTGACGAAGTAGAGGATGTAGCCGCCGACGGTGTTGCGCAGCCAGGAGCGCATCGGGTGCGGCAGGCCCCGCCACCAGTCGCCCGGCACGAGCGCGCCGAGGAGGATCTCGTTGTACCAGTCCGTCTCCTCCAGGAACAGGTTCCCGCCGCTGTGTGCCGCCGCCGCCGCCGCCGCCATTGCCGGCAGCCGTGGGTGGTGTGTGTTTGGGGGTGGAGAGAGGGACAGAGTAGGGGGTCGGCCGGTCGGGATTGGGGGTTTAAAAGGTGGGAGGGTTTGTGCGATCTGTTTGCGGTGCGCTGGTGGCCTGGTGCACGTGCCAGGGCTACTGGTGACTCCTATTTCGATTTTATTTTAGGGGTCGAGATTTTCGTGGTATTATTGCCGAAAAAAGAGCATGACCCAGGGCCGGCAGCTGGGATGGTGCTCGATCTATGCTACTACGAGCATCCATCCGTTGGGCAAACTTGTTAGGTGTCCATTCGGTTTCGAGATGGAAGGTAGCCAATATTTGGTACTAACTAGACGAAACATATCTATCAGTACCTCTGAGCCACAATACGATGTGGTTTTCGACTTTTCGTTACCTGAAAGAATGAAAATGGCATGCACAAAAGAAAATTCGGGGCGTTGAGAAATCCAATTCGCCTCCACCATCGTCGACCCTGTCGGTTCCTCGTCAGTGGCGGTTTATCCACCGAGATGTCGAGGAACTCCGCACCATTTGTTTGGTGCGTGGTTTAGATCTTTTACGCTAGTTCTGTGCATTCTTAATGACACTGTATCGATGGTGGAAGCTTGCGTTGTGTGATAAATCTCTCTTGCGGAGGTGAGCTGGTGGTTGATTTCCCCCGTCTTTGGATGTTGGTGTGTGTTACGTTTCTCGATGAATGACGATAATGATGCCTCAAATGTTATGAGATGGAATGTTAGAGCTATTAACTGTCTGGATCGTCTAGACACAATCCACTCCACCATTGCTCTGTCAACCTGCCACGTATAGTTTGCTTGCACGAACCCTAGCTCGAAGATGTTGAACCTTTCACGACGGCTTAGGTAGGCGGCCATTGCCAGTCAAGGTTCGCCACAAGACCAATGGTCAATAGTAGAGGTGGAGTCCTACTTTCTTGGGATGAAAATTGATGAGTGCAATTTGCTACATGTTTTACTAAGTGGTTTACGTACGTAGACGTAGTGTTTTTATGTTTTTACCGCGCACGCGCGCACCTATTTGCTGATATCACCAGGATCCTAGAAATAAAGAGGAATAAATTTAAACTAAGAAAAGTGCTAATTTCTGGACAAGCATGTTGATTGAGAGTAATAATTATCTTTCATACTTGAAGCCACACACATGTGAGTGATGCATCCAAAATGCATCTACTTTTCCAAGCACTTTGCTTCATGATTTGCTCCGGAATCTTCCCATATTTGAATAAAACTGCTGAATCTGACGTTGTTTTTAGCAAAGTCTCGTTTCTGGCTATTTTTGCAGGAAATAAAATCGGTGAAAAATACCACGTCATTTTTTATGGAAAAGGAGGACAACGTGCAAAGGATGGACACGAGGGAGCACCGGAGGCCCAAAGAGGGGCCCCACGCGGCCACAGTACCAGGCCGCGTGGGCCCACCCCGTTTGCCCCCGGGCGCCGCCTCGCCTCCGGTCTTCGACGTACCCCTTCATATAGTGGAAAAACTACATGCCCTAGGAGGGGGGAGCTTTCGCGAACACACCGCCGCCGCCACCACGTTCTTCGTTTCGGGGACAGATTGATCCAGGATTTCTCCTCCGGTGGAGGGATCCGGAGGCCGTCTTCACCGCCATCTTCACCGCCTTCATCTCCATCGACCATGAGCTCCTTCACCATCACCATGTGTGAGTAGTCCGCTGTAGGCATGTGAGGTGGATGGGGATTGGATGAGATTGATCATGTAATGCTACCCGTTGTTCGAGATTTTAGGGTTTATCTTGAGGATACTTTTGTATTGTGTTGATGCACTCTTGCTATGTTTAATGCTTGCTACTAGGGCCCGAGTGGCATGATTTCAGTACTGAACTTATATTGCCTCATCATATATTTGAGTTTGGTATTATCTGCAAAGTGTATCCTGCTATTATGTTGAACCTGCGAACCCTAAAAGTGACATATAGGGAAAACAAGGGGAGATGTTTTAGTTTGAGGATTCTATGTGTTCATGAAGTGTTAATGCATTGTTCCGGTCTATTCGAAAGGGTAGACCTTAATTACCTGTAGTTCCAAGTTGGCCCCGGTAAATGGGCGGTAGGACAATAGATGTTGTGCAAATTCTCTTGGTTAGTACGCACAACTAATTATGGAACACATACCTACATATATCGGAGTTAGAGATACATCCCTTGCTAGCTTTATATCATATATGATCAATCTTATTCATGCAACACCCCGCTGTCACCTCATGCCTACGTTTTAATCTCTGAGTTACACTTTCACTTTTCCGGTGAAAACTGGGAAACACTTGTTCACTGCTGCTGTTCTGCTTGTTACTTGAATCATACTACTGCCATCACTATTACTGCTGCAAGTTATTGATATACAGGTGTGGTTGAGAGTGACGCCTCAATTGCCAAGTCTTATTGATATTCTTGTGTTCCCATCGAGTCGAACTATAAATTTGGGTAATACTTCCCAACGAAGACTTCAGCGATCCCCTATACTTGTGGGTATCAAGACGTTTTCTGGCGCCGTTGCCGGGGAACCTAGCTTTATCGGTAAGACAACTTGTTATCATATTATTTGCTGCACTTGCTTGTTCCTAACCATGGGTAAGGAAAAGATTACTCCGAAGGAAGTGAGGCCTTCGACCACTCGCAGAGGTACGGATTTGCCAAGTAGGCCAAACTTTTCTCCTAATGTTGTTTCTGCTGTTGCTCCTAAGAAAAAGGAAAAGTTTTGTCTAGCTCACCTTTGTCTAAAATGTCTACTAGTAATGAAAATGATTTAATATGTGGTAGCATAGACAAAGAAGTGACTCCTGAAATACCTGAAACACTTGAAACATCTGAGATAACTGAAACACCTGAAAATCTTGAATCTTCTATTATGAAAATGTGGAATCTGAGTTAGAAGGTAATGAATATTGTGATGATATGGAAACTTCTTCTGAGGAAGAGGATGCTTTTGTATGGCTTTTATGGTTCGGGTTTTGATAAATTGGATAAACTTGAAAGCTATAAAAATTCTCCTCTTGATGGTTATTTCCCTGTTACTGAGAAAATGAATGCTCCTGCTATTAAAATTAAAGATAAAGATTATGAGTTTAGTGTTGATCCTGAAATAATTGAAAAAGCTGAGAAGTATAAGTTTTATGGTAGAGAGGATGAGTTTCCTTTTGAACACATTGCTGTCTTGCATGACTTATCTGTGTTATTTGGTAAAGATGAAATCCATCAACGCTATTATTTCTTAAAGCTTTTCCTTTTACTTTGGGAGGAAGTGCTAAAACTTGGTATAATCGTTTAGAACCTGGATGTATTACTAGCAAGGAAGAATGTTTGCAGTATTCTATAATAAATATTTCCCTGCTGATAAGATTCATGGTTAACTATTGAGATTAGCAACTTTTCACAGAAAGAGAAGGAGGATTTACCCCAAGCTTGGGGGAGGTATAGTAAGATGGTTAGGAAATGTCCTACCCATGGCTTCAAGAGTAATGAAATACTTGATATATTTACAATGGACTAACCGAAAACACTAGAGGCTATCTTGATAGTATTGCAGGTAATGTTTTCAGGGAAAGGACCGTTGAGAAGCAACTGAGCTATTGGAGACTATCTCTAGGAATTATGAAGACTGGAATATTGAAGAATATTTCCGGAGAAGAAAGGAGGCATGCTCAAATTGGACAACGAAACAATGAAAGAAGCTTCCAAGGCTATTAAAGAGAAGGGAATTAAAACCTCTCATCTTAAGGAATTATCTGAAATGGGTGTTAAACTTCCTGATGATCAACCATGTTTTCCAATTCAAGTCAATGCTATTAGCTCCATAAAGGTAATGAAAAGGTAACACTCCTATTGAGTATCTATATGAATGATTTTGCTTATCGCCACAATCCTGAGGAGCATAATATTAGAATGATGATTATGGAGAACTCTCACAAAATTAAATCTCTTCGAGAAAGTTTACATGCTAATGTGGGAGAGGTAAAAAGAATTGTTAAACATTGTGAGATGATGAATAATCAAGTTGAACAAATGGTTTCTCTTCAAAATCAATTGTATGAAAGTCTTATGTGAAGAACAGGTTTGTGGAGTTAATACTAGGGGAGGTGCAAGTACTCAGGATCCTGACTATCCTGAAGACCATCCCAAGAGGAAAAGCAAGAGCTCTCAAGAAGAAATCTTCTGCAGGAAAATCTCCCAATGAAAACAAGGACATTGATGACTCTGAAGAACAAGATAATATATCTATTTCTGATGCTGAGACTGAAGATAACAATAATAATGAAGAAGAAGAATCACCCACACAAGAAGAGAGACACATGAAGCTGAGAATGATGAAGAACCTGAAGCTACTGAAAAGGAAACCCTCAACCATCTACTGAGAAGAACAAGAAGAAGAACCATCCAAATCCACAAAAGGTAAAGAAAGGGATCCATGGGTACAAAGACCCATACCATATCCTCAAGAGGTAATAAAAACTTTAGATGATGCTAGATTTGAGAAATTCTTTGAGTTGATTAAATCTTTGTGTTTGCAAATTCCTCTTGTTGATGCTATTAAAATTCCTCCATATTCAAAATACATGAAAGATATTGTCACTAATAAAAGAAAGATTCCTACTGATGCAATTACTGCTATGCTTGCTGATTATTCCTTTAAAGGAAAATGCCTGAAAAGCGTGGAGATCCTGGTATTCCAACCATTCCTTGTCGTATTAAGAAACTTATGTGAAATATGCACTATGTGATTTGGGAGCTGGTGTTAGTGTCATGCCTTTTTCTCTGTATAAGAAACTTAACTAAACAAATTGGTTCCAACTGAAGTTTCATTACAAATGGCTGACAAATCAACTGCTGTGCCTAATTGGAATATGTGAGGATGTACCTATCTCTATTGCTAATGTGTTAATTCCTACAGACTTTGTTATATTAGAAATGCCTGAGGATGATAACCTATCTATTATCTTGGAAGACCTTTTTAAACACTGCAGGAGCTGTGATAATTGCACTGAAAGCAAAGTGACATTTAACGTCAAAGGGAACGAGCATACCATTTACTTCCCCAAGAAGAAACTGTTACAATGGTAAGCCAAAGTGTGAACTCCATTAAAAGAATACTCTTATATTGGAAGTTTTGAAATTCCATTACCACCTCCTGAACCAAAATATGCTATCATGATGGTTGGAACTATTCCAATCAAATATGAGGTGTCTTGAAACCTTTCTTTAAAACATATAAAATAAAGAATCATGTATTATATCTTTTGCATATTATTAATGAGACTTGATCAACCTCATTACTAATATGAAAATGATGCAAACTTGATTCCCATAAAAATTGCTTTGAATGTTTGATTTCATTTATTCTAGAATTTTTAGATTATTTGCATGAGCATAATTATTTCAAAGTGCAGAAATTCCAGAAATGTAGTTTGAAAAATTCTGTTCAGAAAATTTTCTCGAAAAATTCCAGAAAAATTTGGAGGTAAGTTATTTTAGCAGGGAGCTCACAGCCAAAAGGGGGACACCAGAGGGCCACCAGGGCCAGAATAGGGTGCCCACGCGGCCACAGTACCTGGCCGCGTGGGACCCTCCATTTTGGCCCACAGAGGGAGTTAGGTGAGGGGTCTGTGCCCATCTCCTCCTCCTCGACAGAAAAACAGCCCCAGGTATTTTTCCCAATTTTTCCCGTGCTCTCTTCCTGCTCTCCTCGGATCTCCAAGTTTAGGACAGATTTTTCAAATCTGTTTGGTGGGATTGCTCATTGGTATGTGACTCCTCCCCATCCAATCACTTTTTGTTCTTGTGCCTCATGTATGAAGTATTTTGCTGCACTAGGTGTCACCTAATATGCTTAGGAAATCCATAGATTTAAGTTTTCTAATTGATATTGATGCATGATATTGATGGGAGACTAGTTATGGATATCTTAATGTTGTATTAGAGTGTTGCATCTTGATTTTTGATGAATATTGTTTATGGGCAGCAAGGTATCATGTTCAGCAAGGGCAAGGGATTGTTGGGATGAGCTCTAGACCAAGGAGAAGAGAATGCAAAGTCTCCATCAATAATGATGACCAACACCTTTGGGAGGATAAGCATACTATGTGGGAGAGAAGTTGAAAATCCATACAACAAGATGGCAAGATCCCCATGTTCTTGAGCATTGGGGGATTCAAGAGGACTTTACATCTTCGCCACTGCAACTGGTTTACTTCGTTTTGCTCAAACCCACAAGATACATACGAGGAACTCTCGCGAGAATTCCTCTCTACATTCAGATTTGAGGGTCCGGAGCCCTACAAGCACAGGAAGAAAAGTAAGGCACCCCCTCTTACCTTTGTTTGCAAATTTACTATGAGAGGTGAGCGCCTTGTTATGTCTCTAGAGGAATTTTGCAATGCTATTGGTGTAGAAAACACGGGGAGTTGGAATGAAACTGGTGCTGATTCCAACCCTGAGCTTGTAGCGTTTTGGCATTCTATTACTGTTAGCTCTCGTTAGATTGAATAGGGGTAAATTTACTCATATACAGCACCCAAGTTTGAGATATTTTGCGTTGTTTCTTGCAAGAGGATTTCTTGCTAGGGACAACAATTCTGCTTGCACTGGACCGATAGTTTATCTACTTAAATGTGCAAAAGAAAACATACCGTGTGAGTATAACTTGGGAGTCATTCTTGCTAGATCATTGCATACTGCTGTGAGTAGAAATATTACTGATCAAACTCCTATTTATGCTGGTGCTATTGCTACATTAGTGTATAAGTACATTAAAAATGAGAGAGGTTATGGTGATAACATGGGTACTCTTGTGCGAGAGTCCAAATTACTTGATTTTACTTTGACTACTCGCATGGAAATAAGTTGAAGCATGGAGAGCATTATTTGTATAACTATTTGAGTATTAGTGGGCAGCGAGTGCCCATTAGACTCCCCCGTGCTGACCTTTTTGACAGGAGTACCGGAAAGTGGAAAGTGGAGGAAGCGCCGCCTCAAGAGGAGCCACAAGCTCAGAGATACAGGGGTACATACCTCAGGCGGAGCCTCTATACCCAAGCATGCAAGGCTACCCATATGGTCACTACCCTGGAGGTGGAAGTGGATACGGCCACTACCCAGGATACTAGCTTGATCGCAAGCTTGGGGGAGTACTTCTCTTACTCTCCATTCATTGTTTTATATCACCGTTGCATCATTGTGTTTAGTTCTTATTCTGAAAATCACAAAAAACAAAAAGATTTCATTTGTTTCTTTTGGTTATTTGCTCTGGTCATTTGTCTTATGCATCAAAAAACCAAAAAGAACAAAAACATTTTCGTTTTCTTGAAACAAACGCAAAAACGGAGGTGCAGAATTCTGAAATCTGATCACTGTTTCATTTTTCATTTATTCCTGTAACTCCGATTGAGCTAAAATTTTAACCACTGCTGCAACATATCATAACCCACACACCTGTAAATTATGAGATTTTTCTGAGGTGTTTGGTAGGGTAAAACTCTCTGTATGCAGTGATGTTTTATGGCAGATTTGAGTTTTGTGCGCAGTTCAAGTTGGGAGAGGAGAACAACGATGATGAGTTGATGTGCATGAAGTGGATGAAAGGTATGACACCTTTGCCGTGCTTATGTGGACTTTTTAATAACAGCAAGTGAGCACATCATAGTTTCTTTAACATCTAGGAAAGTGGTAGCAAATGTTTATCTTCTCCATGTTCTAGTATGTTATATGATGATGCAATGAAATATTATTTAGCGACAATACTTGGCTGTGGATTGAATAATTGTGGCTCTAAACAAAGGTCTACGCATCCCATTGTGCTTGCTAAACTTGCCAACCAAAAAGAGAGTAAAAGAATTTTTCAAATGTTAAACATGAAGTCGTATGCTTGACAGGCTTAGTGGTTGGGAGTTAGCTGAAATGTGCTGACACATGGAAAGCTTTCAACATTGCACCACATTATATTTAGTTGATATCATGTGCTTTGGTCTATGGATGCCTATCATTGCGAAATAAAGGAGGAAACTTAGTAAGTTCAATGAGTGAGAATAATTGGCTAGAGAGACGCCTGGGCCGCCAACTTAAGCCATGCATCATTCATGGTGGAAATTTACAGCGTACCATAGTGAACATTCAGTGATGCACATCACAATAAAAAGCTACACAATAGTAAATAAAAGAGTGCTGAGATTGTTCATTGTCTGTTTGTCTTGTCGTTGGGACATGGGCTTGTCCATGTCCTGGGATAAGAGGTACCCCAGTTGACGCTCTTGATGACGCTTTTATTACTTGCAATGACTGAGAAATTTGAACTTGCTTAGTGGCCCGAGTTGAGTAGTCATGGTGTAGGTACTCGTATTCACGGGGCATGAGGCTTTTAACCATGAGTTGGTCAAGCATATGGGTCATAATAGGGAACACCAAATGGTTTGATAAAACTGAGAGCAAGGTTGTAAGCACAATGATTTCACTAGTCAACAAAAGAAAGAATCAAAAGATCTCAAAAATCTTGACATGATTCAATCAATAGCGATGCAAAAACCTTTGTTTACTTCTACAGTTGAGCAAACTCATCCAAGTATTGACACTACATGTTATCTCACTTGCAGCAAATATAAAGACTTTAACATTGATTGATATACCTTTGCTAGCATTTTGTTATTTGTCATTGAAGCTATGTTTTGAATGCTTGTTGGTATTAAACGGTGTTACATATGCAATGCAAAGTTCTTGTCAAAGTCTTTTCATCGCTTCTGCACTATGTTTGAGTTGTTCGAGGACAAACAACGAGCTAAGCTTGGGGGAGCTGATGCATCCAAAATGCATCTACTTTTCCAAGCACTTTGCTTCATGATTTGCTCCGGAATCTTCCCATATTTGAATAAAACTGCTGAATCTGACGCTGTTTTTAGCAAAGTCTCTTTCTGGCTATTTTTGCAGGAAATAAAATCGGGGAAAAATACCACGTCATTTTTTATGGAAAAGGAGGACAACGTGCAAAGGATGGACACGAGGGAGCACGGAGGCCCAAAAGAGGGGGCCCCACGCGGCCACAGTACCAGGCCGCGTGGGCCCACCCCGTTTGGCCCCCGGGCGCCGCCTCGCCTCCGGTCTTCGACGTACCCCTTCATATAGTGGAAAAACTGCGTGCCCTAGGAGGGGGAGCTTTCGCGAAACACACCGCGCGCCACCACGTTCTTCGTTTCGGGGACAGATTGATCCAGGATTTCTCCTCCGGTGGAGGGATCCGGAGGCCGTCTTCACCGCCATCTTCACCGCCTTCATCTCCATCGACCATGAGCTCCTTCACCATCACCATGTGTGAGTAGTCCGCTGTAGGCATGTGAGGTGGATGGGGATTGGATGAGATTGATCATGTAATGCTACCCGTTGTTCGAGATTTTAGGGGTTTATCTTGAGGATACTTTTGTATTGTGTTGATGCACTCTTGCTATGTTTAATGCTTGCTACTAGGGCCCGAGTGGCATGATTTCAGTACTGAACTTATATTGCCTCATCATATATTTGAGTTTGGTATTATCTGCAAAGTGTATCACCTGCTATTATGTTGAACCTGCGAACCCTAAAAGTGACATATAGGGAAAACAAGGGGGAGATGTTTTAGTTTGAGGATTCTATGTGTTCATGAAGTGTTAATGCATTGTTCCGGTCTATTCGAAAGGGTAGACCTTAATTACCCGTAGTTCCAAGTTGGCCCCGGTAAAATGGGCGGGTAGGACAATAGATGTTGTGCAAATTCTCTTGGTTAGTACGCACAACTAATTATGGAACACATACCTACATATATCGAGTTAGAGATACATCCCTTGGCTAGCTTTATATCATCATATGATCAATCTTATTCATGCAACACCCCGCTGTCACCTCATGCCTACGTTTTAGATCTCTGAGTTACACCCTCACTTTTCCGGTGAAAACTGGAAAACACTTGTTCACTGCTGTTGTTCTGCTTGTTACTTGAATCATACTACTGCCATCACTATTATTGCTGCAAGTTGTTGATATACAGTGTGGTTGAGAGTGACGCCTCGATTGCCAAAGTCTTATTGATATTCTTGTGTTCCCATCAAGTCGAATATAAATTTGGGTAATACTTCCCAACGAAGACTTCAGCGATCCCCTATACTTGTGGGTATCAGTGAGTCAAGGGGAAGTGGAAATTCACGAGACCGAACTTTCGGGAGACTTGGCGACCTAGTGTACAGCTGCACCCGACAGTACCGTGCAGTCATACGCCCCACCACAAACTTCATCTTGTAAAGTATTTTTACCCCGTGTGGTCTGGTCTCCCATATGACGAAAACAGAAGCAAGCACAAAATAAACAGTACCAAAAACATCACCTACGAAAGGGGTCCAGAGATGGGATGAGAAGTAGATCTGCCATATCTGCCATAGTTCTGAACCTAAAGGCTCAGGCATCAATCTTCATCATCAAAACAATCATCTACGTCTTCGCCAATGATTTCGCCATCCACCTCTTTATAATTTTGAACCCTGGCATGGATCTAGACATGTATTCGTTTAATCATTTATTCATCATTCCTATTACTATGATGTCGTGTATTCTGAAACTTTGCGTTACCGATTGTCATTTTGGTGATGTTTTGGGATTGATCACCATTTTTTTATAAGCTCTCTGTTGTCACCGTCCGATGTTCCGACATTGATCTCGATGATATCTTGGACAATTTTCATGCGGCTCACCTTTCCATAGTGCGTCTCATGTGGCAATTCAAAATCTTTAGGATTAATCTTCAATGCAAATATTAGGCTTTTAACTGGTGTAGAGAAGAACATCGAGATGCGATCGTTGGAGTTTACTTTTACCCAACTTTTGAGTTTTTTCAATGTTCTTTGCTTCATTTTGTTTTATTTCTCCAATCAGTTGTAACACATTATTACTTATATATAAAGTGCCAGGTCACACTTTTGAACCCAAAACACACTTTACTAGTATTACTAGTTCATATCACATGACTCCTATTTTGATTTTATTTTCGTGGTAGCCAAAACAGAGCATAACCCAGAGACGGCGGCTGGGATGGTGTTTGATCTATGCCACTACAAGCATCCATCCGTTGGGCAAACTTGTTCGGTGTCCATTCGGTTTCGAGCTGGAAGGTAGTCAATATTTGGTACTAACAACAAGAAATATATCTATCGGTACCTCCGAGCCACAATGTCGTTTTTGAATTTTTGTTACCCTGAAAGTGTGAAAATGGAATGCACAAAAGAAAAATCGTGACAGTTAGAAATCCAATCGCCTCCACCGTCGCCGACCATGTCGGTTCCTCGTCAATGGCGGTTTATCCACCGAGATGTCGAGGAACTCCGTACCTTTAGTTTGGTGCGTTGTTTAGATCCTTTTACGCTAGCTTTGTGCATTCTTAAATGACACGGTATCGACGGTGGAAGCTTGCGTTGTCTGGTAAATCTCTCTTGCGGAGGTGAGCTGGTGGTTGATTTCTCGTGCTTTCTAAGGATTTGTGGATGTTGTGTAACCTCCACGTTTGCTATCCGTATGATCCCGTCTTTGGATGTTGGTGTGTGTTATGTTTCTCGATGAATGACGATAATGATGCCTCAAATGTTATGAGATGGAATGTTAGAGGTCTTAACTGCCTGAATCGTCTAGACACAATCCACTACACCATTGCTCTGTCGTCCTGCCATGTAGTTTGCTTGCACGAAACCTAGATCGAAGATGTTGACTCTTTCATGACGGCTTAGTTAGGTGGCCATTGCCAGTCAAGTTTGGCAAAAATACCGATGTAGTAGAGGTGGAATCCTACTTTCTTGTGATGAAAATTGATAAGTGCATTTTGCTACATGTTTTACTAAGTGATTTGTGTATGTAGATGTAGTGTTTTTATGTTTTTACCGTGCACGCGCGCACCTATTTTGCTGATATCACCAGGATCCCAGAAATAAAGAGGAATAAGTGCCCATTTTTGGACAAGTATGTTGATTGAGAGTAATACAAACCTTTCGTACTTGAAACCACACACATGTGAGTCAAGGGGAAGTGGAAATTCGCGAGACCAAACTTTCAGAAGACTTAACGACTTAGAGTATGGCCGCACCCGACAGTACCGTGCAGTTGTACGCCTGACCACAGACTTCATCTTGTCAAGTATTTTTACCCCTTGTGATTTGATCTCCCATACGACGAAAAGAGTAGCATGCACAATATAAACAGTACCAAAAACATCACCTTCAAAAGGGGTCCGGAGATGGGATGAGAACTAGGTATGCCATCTCCGCCATAGTTGTGAACCTAAAGGCTCTGGCATCAATCTCCATCATCAAAACAATCATCTACGTCTTCGCCAATGATTCCTCCATCCACCTCCTTATAATTTCAAACCCTGTGTATTTATCCATCATCCCTGCTACGATGATGTCGTGTATTCTCAAGCTTTGCTTGTAGTCTCAGTGATTTTGGTGATGTTTTGGTATTGATCACCATTTTTTATAAGCTCTCTATTGTCACCGTCCGATGTTCTGACATTGATCTCGATGATATCTTGGACAATTTTCATGCGGCTCACCTTTCCATAGTGCGTCTCATGCCGTCATGGGGCTATTAAAAATCTTTAAGATTAGTCTTCAACGCAAATATTAGGCTTTTACCTGGTGCAGAGAAGAACATCTAGATGCGATCTTTGGAGTTTGCGATTACGACCTGAGAGTATTTTTACCCAACTTTTGAGTTTTTTCAATGTTCTTTGCTTCATTTTTGTTTTATTTTGTCCAATCACAGTTGTAACATTATTACTTATATATAAAGTGCCAGATCACACTTTTGAATGCAAAACACATTTTACTAGTATCACATGGCTACCTTGAAAAAAAACTCCTGCTAGGTGACTCCGAATCTCCACATCAGCACATGATAAAACCATGGGATGTTGACCTGTAGTGACGTGGGCACTCATCCGGATCACCATCGCTATGCGGTGCGCTGGTGCATGTGAGCGCTCATGTCCGTTGTGTGATACTGTGATCTCTAGCTCGAACGGTACCAAGACCTATGTGTCGTTACGCCCGCGCAGTCCACTTGGCCTTCGAGGGGCCCGTGGACTTGTGCAAATTACTTTTCTCTTGTGTGTCTACCACCATGAACCATGAGTAGACGAAACTAGATACCGGCTTTATTACTCAGCGGTGGAGAACAAAGTACAAGTAGGACCTTACAAGAAACAACCAAGTATAGACATGTCCTCAACATTTACAAACAAGACCCTAGGATAGAAATGAAAAACGCGACATGGTCCCTCATCACCGCCGGTAATAAGGGCACATGATTCCCACAACGGCCTTCGACACCGGCCTCAGGGACTAAACCACATGACGGGCGTCGGGGACTGAACCACTTGACGCCAGCGAGAAGTGGACCTGCTGCAAATCCAAGAGGAGTCCTCCGATGGAGGTTGAACATCTGACGCGTCGCCGACGTCGAGACCCGGAGTTACTGCCCGCCAGCATCTTCAGTCAGCGGCAAAACAAGTGCCGCTGAGATTTCTCTCCGATATGCAATATCCTCATCTTGCAGCACCACCCAAAGCCGCCCTCAATGACCACAGCCAGCTTCCTCATCGTGTCACCGCCATGGCGACAAACAAAGAGAATCCAAACCTCATCGCCGAAGAGACCAAGGGTAGCAGCACAAACCCAGACTTTCTTTTAGGAGTCCGCGATGAGATCTCCCTCCCCCGTCTTCAGTTCCGTCCACTGAACCCAGGCTTTATATTTTTCTATCTCTAGTAAAAACTGGATTAGATCAGATCGAATTTTACTTGTAATATATGTGATCATATTTTTTCCTCAAATTCAGAGCGGGTAATGAACTGTTATAGATTGGACTGTGGATATAACGGATATAAATTGGAAATGGAACAGGGTCAGACCAGAAACAAAATAACAGTGAGATACTTACTTCCCATACGTAGAGAATTGTTTGTCGGAAGCACTTGTATGTGGTGTGATTGCTTTAACTTGTGTCCCAAAAGAACAAAAAGGCATATGTCGCGCGCGTGTGGATCACCACCTATCTGTCACCACCATCGTGCAATCCAGTCGGCCGTTGGGCTGTGGACTATAGTAACGAAAAACAAGGTTGCGCATGTTAGTTTTCTTTTTTAGTATACGTACCTTGTGTTCATTATTTTTGTTTGGTGTGTGGACCTCGTGTATATGTGACGGCGACTCAGCGAGAAGAGAGCTATCAACCTTTTATATCGTTGTCTTCTATCTTGATCTGCTTTGGACGTGACGACAGGTGTTAGCAGGGGCGGCAAGATCAAACGGGACAGTTTTTTTATTTGTTATTGTTATGATAAACCCTATATGCCAAATCAACTACTCCCTCTGATCCTTATAAAGTGTCGTCATGGAGTTGCCTATAATTTCATGGAAACCTTCCTAGGGTGATCCTGCAGTTCATATCAAGATAGAAATAGAATAGGATCCCAACGTCGTGACAGAAACAGGAGGTTCTGATCAAGACACACAAGGCACAAAACAGGAAGAGACGGCCACAACTCTACATACGATCCAAGCCACTAAACAGGAAAAAATCGGCCGCGACTCCAACACGGAACAGCGAAAGGAAGAAAGAGCGAAAGAGAGAGACAGCAACAGGAGTCGAGCTCCCAAACGTACGCAGCCTTCTCATCCTCTGCGTCGCCGCCGCGCGCGCCGCCGGAGCGTCTCTTTCTCTTCTGTTCGGCGGCGGGTGGCCGTCCCATGCATGCATGCTCTCACGGACGACCCGGCGTGCGCGCTGTTCATCCGTCGAGATCATGAGGACGCCTTCGATCCATCTCGCTGTCTATCTTAACTGGAACTGATTGGCTAGCTAGAGCGGTTGGACGTGGATGTGATGGCCAACTTGCTCTTTCTTTATCCATACTTCTTTCCCTTGCAGCACCATCGGCCTTCATATTCTCTTCGTTTTGGCGTGTATGCTGTACTGCTCTAAGCCTCTAATGTGAGGAGATTCTGCACGGGACTCCGGAACTCGGGACTGTTGGGTCTAGAAAGGCTAATTAATTGTGGGTGTGGAGCACGAGTTGGCTAGTCGTGCTCGGCGACGGCGACTGTGTTGCTGCATGATCTGCCTAGTTTTTTTCAGTATCTTCTTCTCGAACCTCAGCTATCAGCTCGAGAGCTGCCGAATTGTGCACAATACAAAAGGACAAAAGCAGTAGGAGAAAAAACAGCCAGATGGGCTAAATACATAAAATCGGCCCATGGTCTAACCTAGAGTTACTGCTTTGAGCGGCCACGCGGAAAGGCAGGGCCGCATATGGCGTGCCCAGTTAGCATGTACGAAATCTCAAAAAAAAAGTTAGCATGTACGAAACCTTAAAGATAACTAGATGATACCCCGCGCGTTGCAGCGGGAATTTTTAAAAAACGTTGAATGTGGATATAAAAAGGAAAATAAACCAACTATATCATCTGTGCATTTCAGAATGGAAATTGGATTAAAGAGAAAGCAAATTATATCCCCATAAATTATATATTTTTGTTCACGCAGGAAAAGAAGTTAGTTGTATATAAACAAATGAATCAATGATGTAACCCTAACCTAGTGCAGAGTTGAAGAGATAATATGACCACATGCGGAACTGATGAAGTGAAAGCCTAGTGAGATTTGCAATACTTACTCAATTGTTCGTGATTTTTTATCAAACCTGTTATGTTTACCATTTCCAAACATACGACTTGACTAAAATTTTATTCGCCAAAAATAACAGTTCATGGTAATTTTGGCATATACCTTTGTCCCCTTCCCCTTCTTCTGATTCAGTAAAAAAGATATAAAAACAATGAAGCCTGCAAACAGGAAGCAACAAACCTTCTGGTTGGCTCCAAAATCTAAAGTAGGAGAACTTTAGACATACATTTACATTCCCTCAAACTATCAAACAACTAAAATACTTTCTGAATTTAGTTTGTATTTCCAATTCGGTCTAATGCTGCTGCAAGTATTAGAGGAATATAAAAAATGGAAGCTAATGACCTGAATCTTCTTGTGGGTCCTACCGAGTTCTTCATCTCCTTTTGTTGTTGTTGTTGTTGAGAAATCCGAGCTCCTGATAGAGAGATCTAGAAATTACCTTGATCAATCAATCCATCAATCTAATTGGGTAAAGCTTGAGATAATGACCAAAAAATCGATATGCAGAAGCAACTAATTGTAGATGCATGGAAAGAGTTCGTCATAGATGAAGGAGGTGTTGGACACCAAATCTAATACCTTTCATGCAAATCATTGCTGAAGATAGAACAGGAGAACGCTTGGTTGTGCAGCCACCATGTGGAAATAAATCGTGCCTTTCAGCAACAATTGGTGATATCACCGGTAGTAGGGAGTAAAAAGTTTGCCGCACATTGTAGATTACATATTGGTGATATTGCAAGCTTTGTACCTGTAATAGGAAGAAAATACATTAAACTGGAAGATGAATCACCACATAAATAAACCAAAAGGAAACAACGACCTTCTGTCTCAGTGGACAGATCGATTAGGAAAGAGGGGCATGAAGATTCAGCTCCAAAATCTTGAACTGCAGAGTTTTGCTTTGGTGCAGACGGCGCATGGTGGTGAGGAGCTTAGTGGTGATTAGCAGTGCATGGTAGACAGATTGGGTAATCCTAGGTGGAGCCGTGAGGAAGGTGGGGGTGGAGAGATGTAGAACGAAGTTGATAAAAATAGTTGAATGGAGAGTATACACACTCCTGAAATGCTCTTGAGATACACATTAAGAAAGAAATAAACTCAGTGAGGTGAAGCGTCAGCTGCAGCATTGAACATGATCTCAGTGGGAAGCGCAACAGACATGAAGAGGAAGGCAAAGTCCAACACCTCAGGACTCAGGAGTAACGTAGCCTCTTATTCCAGGAAGAAATAATCGGTGGGTGGCAACGGGCGCACATGTGCGGGGCAATTTTCTTACCAGAAGGCATGTCACGCTCGGGAAAATGGACGGATGGCGATCTGAATCGTGTGGCCATGATTTCTTGATGATGTGGCTATGCTGCATGTAGAGATAGAAAATTCATAAATGAAGATAGTGGGGTTTTGCTTTATAAGAGGTATAGATAGATAGCAAGTGCGAGTAGTTTTCTTTATGGATCTTCAAATTTATTTAATTTGTATGAATTATTTCGATAATAAGAATACTGTATGTTGTATAGATTTAAGGTTCACACGTATGAATAAATAAACGATTACATGCATTTTAAGAAATTCATGTATTACAAAAGGTATTTTATGTGTGATAAAGATCGTTCATATGAATCAATATGAATGTTGGTGGAATAGGAAAAAAAAGGTTCATACGTGGAAAAATTATGTTTTTATGTAGCTTTAAGAATATGTTATCTTGTAAAATAAAACATACATCATAGAAAAATAAACAAGAAAAGCAAAAGGTTAAGGGGAAAAGGAAACATGAAACGGAAAATAAATAAACCAGAAAATCTGAAATAATAATGGAGCAACCCTTACTGGGTCTAGCGAGAAGCAGAGTTTCAACTCCCCAATTTGCGGCAATGAATTTGACATCGTCCAGTTTGTTGCTAAGCCACACATGCCAACAAATAACACATCTAGTTTTATAATTTTTTATTCAACCAAAGGATGAAAAACTCATTTTCCACAAATAAAATGTAACTTTCACATAATTAGAGTGCTTTCACATTAAACAAAGAATTCATGTGTTGACATTCTATGGCAGGGACTGACCATTGCTGCCCCTTGACAATACAGAAATAAAAAATTATGTTACCATGAAAAACTATATATTAGAGTTTACGCATGCAAACACTGGAATCCTAGACTTACGAAAGGTTGTTACAGACATACATGGAGACAGTGTGTTGGTTGAAACTCCATTTCACGTGAAATCGGTGAGCACAACTATGTAAAAGAAATTCCGTGGATGCAACATTACTCTGCAAACATTGCAGTACCCATGCATTCACAATCTAATTTGAAATCAAGGCAATACAATAGAGAAAGAACTTGTAGAAAATACAAAGACCCTTAAATGATGAAAGACATATCAAACTCAAATTAAGATGTCGCATCTATCTTGGTCATTATTTGATTCTTGGTGTTCATCCATGCATTCGTTGGGGCACCTATGACGTCATCTTCCACCTATGACCTTATTTCTCTCTCTAAGTTGTACGCTCGCCATCTCAGTGTAATGACGGTGTTGTAGTCTTTGTAGACCGACATCTCTTTGTTAGTTGATCTCCTCCCGTGTGACCCAACGGTCACACCGGACCCTTGACCACGCCCTGATCGGGGCGTCCAACCGTACACTGGTTGGTGGGCCCCTGTCACCAGCTGCTATAAAGAGAGGTGGGGGTCGGCGGCACCGATTACGAGGTTCGACGTGCGCCGCCACACCCCACCGACATCCCTACCGATCTAGGGTTAGCGCTGAGCTGACGGGAAGTACCACCGCCGCCACTGCTACCCACTGGCATCACCGCCTCCGTCCACCATGGCTGGAGCCTCGAGCGCCTCCGCACAAGGAGAAGGTACTGGTTCTCCTCCTCATCGATCTTTGCTACCGGTTTGATCTAGACTAGTGATCCTACTAGATTTAACAGGAGAAAGATGTGATGACTCATCGATCTTTTCTACCGGTTTGATCTAGACTAGTGATCCTACTAGATTTAACATGAAGAGCCAATTGTGGCATCTATGCCTTTTTTTACCCGCATGACGGGAAAAGACAAAATAATACCCACGTGGTGGAAAAAGTGTGGGAAAATACCCGCATGGTGGGAGAAAATTTTGACAAAGGACTTATTATGTATGACAGGAGAAAGATGTGATGACTCATGTGTTTTTATATCGACCGCACACCTTATGTATCATAGTTATAAAGCACTTAATGAGTCAAAAGAGAATAAAGTTACAAATGAACCTAAAGATAAGAATGTTATGCAAGTGTGACTTGCAGTACCATTGAGAAAGAACTCTTGTGAGTTTTGAAAAGGGAATGAGGAAAAAGTACTCACATACGTTAAAAGATAACTTCATATTGAATAAAACAGATAATCAAAGTTTCGAAATTGTGGCAAAAAGGTTATTGCCACAGTTCGAGGGGAGATAGAGAATGTTACAGAATAAACTCCTTTATACTTCAGATAATGTGATGCATATAATGCATCTAAGTGATCTATGATGCATAGATAGAGAATGTTACAGAATAAACTCCCTTATACTTCAGATAATGAGATTCATATAATGCATCTAAGTGATCTATGATGCATATAATGCATATTTCTGGGGTGTATGACGGTCATAATAATGATACCCCTAAAGAAAAGAAATAGATGTATTCTTGGATATTTTACAGCTCCAAAAGGAGACTAAGACGGTACTCAAAGTGCCATAAAGAAGACAGATTGACAGGTTAACAAAATAAACCCAAATAAAAAGGATTAAGGATACACCATTTTGGAGAAAATGGAGTAATCTGGGGGAGCATGGTATGAACATACCTAAGGCTCGAATAGATTTTATCTGGGGGAGCTTGTTGTTTTATAATAGAGATGAACAAGTAAACATGGATCTTGTGATTTAGGTCCTTGTAAGAGCTATTGCCTTTTGGCGATAGAAGACTACAGAATTAATTGCCTCTAGGCAATGACAGAGCAACAACATCCCCATATGAGAAAAACAGATGACTATAAAGTCTATATCAGAGAAATTTAAATGAAGGTTGATCCCACCTCATTTACAGAAATTATAAGCAGCGCTCAATCGATTTTGACAAGTGTCTACTTGTCTTAATGATTAGAGACTATGTGAATCCCGACGATGTTTGGGACTCATAAGTAATTTCCAATGGAGCCAAAACAGTAGGCTATAAAGGGTCTACAACGCCAATGTGACTCCAAAGGAAATATGTAAAAAGCGATTTTAAATCGAAAGATATGCGCTAAGAGAATAAACAGATTATAATGAGTGATAATGGCACATAATGATCTGAGTTACATCAGATGAAAGTAAAGAACACAAGGGATCTTACGGACTAGAGCAAGTCTCTAGAATCAAAAGTTATTTTGGGTTAAAGAGAATGAGAGGACAATCGTTTTTCTACAAACTTTTAGAATGGGAAATTCATTCCCTAATCCTGTGTATGTGGATGATATCCTACTTGCTAGTGGTGATGTCAATCTACTACCGGCAGAGAAAAGAAGTTCTTATCCTCAAAAAGAGTATTCTCGATAGAGTTCTGTCGTTAAAAGTATCGAGATTTACTAAGAAAAAGAAGAAAAGGGGTATTAGATATATCGCATGGACATGCTGAGAAGAAGTCTCTAAAGCATGCATGTCGAGAAAATATACGCATGTTCTTATTGTCAAGGGTAATGGAATTGATAACTTTAGTGTTCCAAGAGATAACTTAGAACAGATCAAATGAATATAGTACCATATGCTTCAGCTGTTGGAAACCCAATATTACCCTGACAATTCACGTATCCGGCTTGTTTTAGCAATGTCCAATCCAGATATAGATCACTGAAATGGAATCAAAGATATCGACCTCATGCTAAAAGAAACAGAGTGCTCTCAAAAGGTTGTGATTACAAAGATAGATCTATTAATGTGCTCTCAAAAGGTTGTGAGTACAAAGAAAGAATTTGTGAAATGTATAGCGAAATCCACAATTGTCGCTAAATTTCACATTTGGAGTTTTTGTGTGGAAAAGCTCCAGAGAATGAAAAGATTGACATCAGTATGATGTAAAGACATGTTATAGCATGATATAAGGCCGAGGGACATGCAAAATGGTTAAGGAAACCTGTACCCAGAATTAATAATGGTTGACAACAGAAATAACCATTAAGTAATTCACTCCTAAGATAACGAGTCAAGTGTGGTGCCAAACACATTGACACAGAGTTATACGTTGTAAAGGAGAAAGTCTAGAATTATGTTGAAATGCTTGGAGCATAAAAGGAACAAATAAAAAAGAGACACACAAGTGTTTGCAGATCTGCTAATTAAAGGCTTACCATCCAGTGTGTTTGGAGAACACATAGTCGACATGGGTTTATGGTATAGTCTATATGATTTCCAGACAATAAAGAGTCCCAAAAGATTAAAGGAACTTTTTCTGAATGGAGGCGTACATTGTAGTTGTCTGATTCTATCGGCAATGAGCTGAGACGATTAAACATGCTCTATGTATCGATCTGTGATGAAACGAGTAAAGTAAAAGGTAGAAGTAAAAAGTTGAGATCAAGGGGGAGAATGTTAGTTGATCTCCCCCCGTGTGACCCAACGGTCACACCGGACCCTTGACCACGCCCTGGTCGGGGGCGTCCAACCGTACACTGGTTGGTGGGCCCTGTCACCAGCTATAAAGAGAGGTGGGGTCGGCGGCACCGATTACGAGGTTCGACGTGCGCCGCCACACCCCACCGACATCCCTACCGATCTAGGGTTAGAGCTGAGCTGACGGGAAGTACCACCGCCGCCACTGCTACCCACTGGCATCACCGCCTCCGTCCACCATGGCTGGAGCCTCGAGCGCCTCCGCACAAGGAGAAGGTACTGGTTCTCCTCCTCATCGATCTTTTCTACCGGTTTGATCTAGACTAGTGATCCTACTGGATTTAACACTCTTGTCCTCGAACATAGGAGCATTGTGGTGTTGAACTTAATCTGTTGGCAAGAGTAAACATTAAAAATTAAAAATTCTCACCGCCGCCGCCGCATGTTGTGTATGAACCCTCCACTATTTCTTTTGCAATTAAAAATTCTATTTGGATGACACTTAATCAACATATTACTGGCGGGCACAAATTGGTGAATCCTGTGGTGATACTTATGAAGATACATGTTTTAGCACAGCAAAGGTGGCATCCCTGGTTTTATTGAACATGAAATGTGAGAACCACTAGGCAGATGTATGATGTGTATGCAACCAGATGTACAAAATCCTATTGTACAAGGAAAGAAATGTTTGCATAACAGACCCAAATGGTTTGTCAAAAATTATAAAAAATAGAAGCAATTGCAAACTGCCATGCTTAAACTAATACCATATATATTTACAACCCTCAAGATATTAACCATCCTACCATCCCATCCGACCACTGACATTAATAGATACAAGCACTATAGTATTTACAACGAGGAACGCCACCACGTTGAAGGCATAAATTACGACGAAGGGAAATTGCCGACTTATGCGTCTCTTGGAACGTCGTCGTGGTTCAGACCTACTGCCAACCAGAAACCGCACGACGCCTCCAAGCGATCCAGGCGTCGCAAGGTTTGCAAGAAGTGTCATCATGACGTACAACCCAAACTACATCAGCTGAGACAACGCGATCTTCATAGGATTCCTATCGCTCATCACAGCGGCTATACCCATGAAGAAGGCTAGCATCATGCTGTTCAGCGCCAGCCAAAGAAAGTGCATCGAGACCATGAAGCCGATCCACGAGCGCTGTGATCTCGAAGCCCTACCATAGATCAGCAGTATCGTCGCGACCACGGAAGTGGTCACGGCGATGGTGTCCAGGATCAAGAAGGCGCTGTACAAACGATCCCCACCAAGATTTGCCTTTCCATCAGACCCGTAAGATCCTGGCACGTTGAACGCTGCCGAGAAGGCGACCGTCGCCACGAGCGTGGAGACGATCGCGAGGTTTTTCGATGTTGTCTCTCGCCATTTCATGATGTCCTGGCCCTTCCATTTCTCTACATGGTCTTGCCTCTCTGGTCTGAATGGTGCTCTATTAACATAGAATTTCACCACTAGTCTTACCTGCTCATTTTTTTTGACAGAAATGTCAATTCGGATCTATCGAACAAAATAAAATCAAACAAATAATATTTCATTTGGCTAGAAATGCTCTTAGAAAAAGAAAACACCTGCAAGACAAAATATGACATAGACATGGAAGATGGAGAGGATAAATTACCATTGAGTAGAAGCTCGTTGAATCCTCTATGAGATCAGCTGGCGTCCTGCCAGCATTGTTCATAATGTGGGAGTGCACCTTCTTGCATGCCAACTGCTTGGAGATAACTTTGTGCTCCCCTGCAGCCACAGCCAAATGGAGCGGCGTATTCCCTTCCCTGTCTTGCGTGTTCAGAAGACGATCCAGCATCTTGCTCTTGATAGCATAGGACACGACGGAGGCGCGGCCCTTCATGGCTGCAGCGTGCAGGAAGCTTCTGCCTCTGTCATCCCGGACATCGGAACAGGCAGAGTGCAGCCGTAGCAGCAGCCGGACGGCGGCGACATGGCCCATCAGCGCCGCGGCATGCAGAGCCGAGACGCCGTCGCCGTCCTGCAGATACACGGTGCTGGGTGGTGAATGTGTTAAGAGCGCTTCGATGATCGAGCAGTCGCCGTCGGATGCGGCAAAGTGCAGTGGGCTGCTCTTGTTTGCGTCGACGGTGCCGGCCAGTGATGGCCTCCATTGCTAGAGCAGAGCAACCATTCCTGCAAGATGATGGAGGGTTTTGTTATGTTGGTATGCTTGAGGATAAGTGCTCAATTGGTGGAGAGAGTTTTTTGTTATGCTGGTATGGTTGGAGAAAACTCCTGAACTGTTGCAAAATGGAAGGAGGGAAATCCATCTAGCCCTCTCTGGTACAAATAATTTTTCAAGGAATGTACTATACATTTCAAAGAATTTATAGGAACTATAATGAGACAAATTTCAAAAGGATTATTTTTTATAGGTGTTATGTTTATATCAGTCTGATTTGCCTCATTACCTTTGAGTAACTGAAGTAGATACCCAAAGGAACTACAAAATTTTATTTTTGTCTGACCTTTCTGTATGTGTGAACATGTCCACAACTCTACATCTGTCACCCCGAAAATGGTCAGCCACCAACCAGTATACTTCTACACCACTCTATCGACGTGTCTACACGTCCACATCAGTCCCCTTCATTTTGACCACAGATTATCGCTGGTTCGTTGGAAACCTGGAATGTACTCATGAATCTTTCGTTGATGAACTAACCTGAACTCTGAAGAACAGCGGCGTGCAGAGCGTTCTGCGAGTCCGGTCCGGCGGCCGACGCGTCGCCGCACGGGACGACGATGGCCCCCACGGCGTCCACCGACCCGCTCATCACCGCCAGGTACAGAGCTGAGACGCCGGCGCCATTCGTCTCCACCGCGAGCTCGGGCGCCAGCTTCACGAGCCTCTCCACCGCGGCGCTGTGCCCGTGCCTCGCGGCGACGTGCAGCGCCGTGTCCCCGGCGTCGTTCTTGCCGCGGAGGATCCCCCGGAGCGCGTCCTCCTCCACGCTGGTCCGGGCAAGCCTGACGATCGTTTCCACGGCGTCGGCGTGGCCCGCGCTCGCCGCGCTGTGCAGTGGCGTGTCCAGCGCCCTGTTGACGGCAGAGAGGAGGGAGCTGTCCTGGTAACAGAGCTCCCCGATGAGGCCTTCGTGGCCCTGCTCGGCGGCGATGTGGAAGACCGTGTTCCGCTCCGCCGTGACCTCCTGCGTCGTGCATCGACCGCCGTGACTGGCTGGCCTGGCGTTCCGAGCTGCCGCCAGTGTGCCGCTGCTGCTGCTTCTCCCCGTCAGGAGGCCGGCGACCTCCTGCGTGCGCCCTTCGAACGCCGCGATGTAGAGCTCGGAGCACATGAACAGGCTCTCATCCTTGTAGCTTGGATGCCTGAGTTCCATAGGTTGGTTTTGTTTCTGTTCGAGTTGGAAAATCTGGCTGGGGATTGTCAGGGAGCTTGAGACCTCTCATTCGATCATTCATCTCCTGGGTTAATGCCGTATAGGTGAATCAGTCAAGACGAATGCGTACGTTTGACCATTCGTAGTATAACATATCTGCTGTTGAATAGAGTGCACACTGCACACATGGCACAAGAGTGGCATTGTCAAAGATCACGGCACGTCTGCACCACGCTGATCTCGTGCTAGTATTCACTCCAAACTAGTTAAATTTCAGCGCGGCGGCACGCCGCGTCCTTAGTTAAAATTTGAAATATTTTTTTGAAACTTAGAAATTAATCGAATATTTTAGAGGGAAGTAATGGATTGGGGAAATACATTTTTTTCTGGAATTGTTTGAAAATTTACGTTTTGAATGCAAATTTTGAAGTGTCCACATTTTTAAGCAGTGCTGATTTCAAAATTATGGAAGTTATATTTCAAAAGTTGCAAGAGTTTCTGGAAAAAGAAAAGAAGTTATGAATTTTGCAATTTTAATCATTCTATTCTAATTGTAGAAACTTTGAAATATCTGGAAAACTAAACCAGCAAATCTTCAAGAAAAATGAGCTTTTGTTAGTTCGCGTGGAAAGTTTGAAGATTCATTAAATCTATTTTTTCTTAATTTTTGAAATGTGTGCAATGTTTTTTTTTGCGTTTTCTGTGTGGAAAGTATGGAAATTAGGTGTTTTCGGAAACATTCGAAATATTGTTTGCATTTTTTTCATGGGGATTGTTTTTTTGGTGTAACTTTTGTGTGCAAAGGTTGGAAATTTGTAAAATTTGTGATTTTTTGACATATTATTTGCATTTTGCTGAATTATATTATGAAAGTTATGAATTTTCCAATTTTAATCATTTTTTTTGTAATTGCGAAACCTCTTACATGGCGGGCCCACGTGTCAGTTTTTTTTGAATAACAGAAAACATTTACAGAAAATTAAAAAACTGACGGGCGGGCCCGTGGTGACGTCATTGCGTGACGTCACCCGTGGCGGCGGACCGGCGGCGACGTCGACCTCGCCGGCGGCGCACCCGCGCGCTGTGGGACGCATGGCCTTTAAGAGAAATTTTATGTATGAAATGTTTTGTTAGAATGACATAATAAATGTCTAAGGAAATTCAAATTTGACGAAATTCGTGGAATGGTTGTGCGAATTTGGATCTAAAAATTACGGAGTTAGAGTCGGCCAAACTCGAAAGCGATGACGGGGATGGAACCTGCTCGTCGACGCGCATATATTTCATGTATATAAATTTTGGGAAACGCGGGGATTTTTTTGGATTTTTTTTTCAAAATTCGTCGAATGTTTGTGCGAATTTGGATCGGAAATCGAGGAGTTAGAGTCGGCAAAAATCAAAACCGATCACGGGGGGTGGAACCTACTCGTCGACGCGCATATATTTCGTGTATGTAATTTGGGGAAACGTGGGGATTTTTGCGAAAAATTTGACAAAATTTGTCAACGTTTGTGCGAATTTGGATCCAAAATCGTGGGGTTAGAGCCGACAAAACTTGAAACCGTTCACGGGGATGGAACCCACTCGTCGACGCGCATATATTTCGTGTATGTAATTTTTGGGAAACGCGGGTTTATTTGCGAAAAATTTGACAAAATTCATCAACGTTTGTGTGAATTTTGATCCAAAATCGATGGGTTAGAGCCGACAAAACTCGAAACCATTCACGGGGATGGAACCCACTCGTCGACGCGAATATATTTCATGTATATAAGTTTTTGGAGAAACAAAAAAAATAAAAAAAATTGAGGAAGAAATGTTGTAAAAAAAATCGCTACAGCACCCCGTGCACTGTAGAACACTGTATATGAACAGTGCGTATACAGTACCCGGGCCGCTGGTAAGCCAGCGTTCTGCGCACCTTTTATATATACTACTAGTGGAATTTGACGCGGCGGCACGCCGCGCCCTTGGTGAGATTTTTTGTTGAGGTCTGTTTCTATTAAACTTGATGTATATTATGTTAGTATTCATCCAATCAAGCAGCCATAACCCGAAAAAAAAGCAACAACATTATCATGAAAAACATTTAGCAAACATCAATCTAAATCAACACCATTCCATACGATCTCTGTAATTATCTTACCACTAACTATGTATATTGAATGAATACTGAATAAGTGCCTTGATCATTAGCCCCGTTCTTTTCTTTGTTGCTTTGATCTCACATGAGGTTTTGCATGCTAGTGTTGATTTGACCGCTGTACTGAAACTGAAACATCAAAGAAGTAATTAGGCATACTTGTCTGAGGTTTCTTATTTGATTCCTACTTTTAAAGGAGACCTCTCGTATCCAAACCGGGTGAGTGCAATTGAGAGGGCAGGATTCCACCATCTATTGTGAGGGACTCGTGATGTTGTTTGATGAATTTCGTCCTGGGGATAAGTGACTGCCAAATATGATGTCCCTTCAAAGCAACCTAGGAAAATATTTTTGATGGCTTGCTAACAAAGATATACTGCGTATTGTCAACATACACGATGTAGCATCCGACACCATGGCTGTGCCATGAATTAGTTTCTAGAATAATTTGTCACTTCAAAACAAAATACAAAATATTGAAAACATCATTTAGATGCCATATGATGTTAAATTAAGTGAAGTTATCATGTAATATTATTGCTTTGCCAACTGCGCTGGATATACATGTAATAGCTCTAACAGTATAATTTTGTTCCATGTCCATGAATTAGTTTCTAGAATAATTTGTCATTTCAAAACAAAAACAAAATATTGAAAACATCATTTAGATGCCATACGATGCTAAAT
This sequence comes from Poa pratensis, assembly GCA_947311845.1. Lineage (NCBI taxonomy): Eukaryota > Viridiplantae > Streptophyta > Magnoliopsida > Poales > Poaceae > Poa > Poa pratensis. The sequence continues at coordinate 3,915,511 of CAMZMU010000035.1, forward strand.
TAAGTGAAGTTATCATGTAATATTATTGCTTTGCCAACTGCGCTGGATATACATGTAATAGCTCTAACAGTATAATTTTGTTCCATGTTTTATCAATTATATTTGACCACAATACTGAGAGGAAAAGTGGAACTTTGTTATTAAGAGTAAAGCAATGCTGCAAGTGGAGATGAAGAGTGAAAGCATCAAATTGTAAAATATCATCCTTTTTTCTGAAAAAAATAGTATCAAAATCTTCAGAAGCAGCAAAGGTCCTTTTGTATAAAAAAATAGAAAAGACTGTAACTCATTTATTGTTGCTTGAAGATTATAGATATATTACCATTTGGCAAAGACTTGCTATCAGTAATCCTATTTTGAAAGCTCTTTAGTTCATAGCTTGCTTGTAATTTAGGCGTATTACTCTTACATGTACACCACTTTAACTTAACTAAGGGTATTGTCATTAGAAATTAGGAGCAGATGATCAAATTATAGAGAACAAAACAATTACAGTGTAGCGTACCTATATTTCGGTCAGACGTTCGAATATGATTTCTCAATATAGTTCTTAGCGACAGATGAAATGTAAAACATATATCCAGCAATGTAAAAAGTAAAGCTATATGAGAATCGTATGTTCTTACCAGTAAAGAGCTTATGAACTGAAATTTTTTCGGCTTAAGAGTTTGATGTGGTTTTTCCCGTAGCACCTGAGGCACACTTAATTTACTGAAATCACGAACAGATCCACTGGAATTCATCCTAGACCGTAAACAAAAACAGATAATTATTAGTCCAGAAGTTTCATGGAGGCTGAGCAAGAAAACATGCTGAACGGCAAAACTAAAAGCTAAAAAGAACTAATTCCTATAACCAGCAAACGCATATAGCATGCTTACCTAGATGTCATCTGGGACATGAAACCAAAGATGACCATATGACTTGTGCACAGAGATTTTCACATACATGAAACGACAGATCAATATTATTTGTGTGCAAATAAGATCCTAATGCTGCAGATTTTGCCATAGCTTTTTTTCTTTCACCATATATGTACATATATAAGTCCATGTGGAACAGCACTGTAGTCAAGGGATTTTCAAATCCTATGAGAACATCTATAATTCATAATCTTCGCATACATGTGAGAATGGAACTTGTAGTCTAATAGTGTGGAAATGAAAATTTGGGAAGTGAAATAACCGATAAGATAATATCACTTTTTAATGTCTTTTATAGAAAAAGTCGGAAAGAGCATAACTGGATCACACAATGCAACAATAAATATTAAGGCATAAAAGAATATGAAACTTGCCATCTGATGTACACATAACCTTTTAAGATCTTTTTGTTTGAAAACTAAATATAAACCTCATCTTATCCAGTTATGTTTGGCATAGAACCCTGAAATTGAAACACACAGTAGAAAAATGTAGATATAATTCGCAGGTTCAACTTTCATGAGCTCAAAAGGATCAAAGTTAATGTTATCCCTTCAATATCCAGGAAGTTTGATCCACTCAAACCATTGCAATAATCCAATTAGCTGCATGAGACACAATATACATGATACTTGCATCAGGTTTGAGAGAAGAATGAATATCTCAAATATAAATGGAAGTTTGGATCAACCAACTTCTGGATGGAACAATTAGCAAACACAACAATAGTAAGATAATCAATTCGTGAAAGTCCAAGAGCTTTACTGAAATGGAGATAAATCTAAAAGAGAGTATGTAACTTTAAATGTGAAAGTCGTGGCAAGTCGTGATGTTGAGGTCCAAGAGTAGCGCCATTGAAGAACTCATAAAGACAGATAGTACAATAACAGAAACTTAATTTTTTTCTTATAAAAATGATCATTCTCTTATTATGTCCCGGTTTTACAAATGCAAGTAATTTCAAATATTTCTAATAATTAAGAAGGAAAAGTTGATGGCTGCATCAGTTAATCAATCACATGAGTCTATCAATCAGGTGCGGATCTATGTAAGCTCTCTCTCTTTCTCTAGCTGTTACATTATCATATATGTGCAAGCCAAGTGATATATGCATATACATATTTTTATTGCGCTAGAGCTTCAACATAGAGACCTTTTGTTTGTCTCGTTCAATTCGGTAGTAGGATCAAATTGTAGATAATTTAGTTAATGATGAAATTATTTCCATGTCGTTCACAAATAGTCGAATCAGGGACAATTTTGAAATATAACTATATAAGTGTAAGCTATCTCCATGGCAGGATGACATTTAGCATTATGGCGCACAGAAACACAAAATGAGAGGAAGAGAGAATCTGTGACAAATAGGTTATCTGAAACGAATTTTCTTTCCTGTACATGAAATTTTAATTGAAAACACTTGGCGAATAAACAAATGGTTATTATACCAACTTACTTGACATGGAGTCCCAACTTTTGAAATTATGTTAATAGATAACAGTTTTTCCACCAGTCAAAAAGCTTTCACCAAGCTATGTGCATCATGACCATAACCCTATTTAGGTGCCTTGGAGCAATGCTTATTAATTCGAACGAAACATGAAGAAGGAGAATGTGAATAAAAACAATGAAAAAAAAGGAAGTAAATTACATTTAAGCTGGGCAATATCTTGTTCTGAAAGCAGCAACCAGAAAATCCCTATGCATTCTGGCTAGTGAAATTATGATGAAAATTAATTGAAGAAGTGCCAACTCAGATCCGTCAAAGTGGATATAGTGAAAAAGGTTGCAAGGTAAATGGCTATAATGCAGAAATCGAAGTACTATTTTGTGGAACGATAAAGTGATCAAATTACAAAGCACAGTTCACAGTCCTGAGCAACAAAATAGCAAAATATTCTTGCTTGAGGTGGTCATGAAATTTGTTGATTCATACCTACTATATAGGGTATCAATGGGAAAATATTATATCACTTTGCAGATACAAAGAATCCAAAAGGACCATGAATTTTTTATCGTCATATAGTTTTGCAGGCACTCGTGAGGATCAAAATTTGCATTTCCGTGACATCTTCACAAATGATTGCACAAAACCGAGTACAATGTGCAGCAAGAGAGAAAACAAATAAGTCAACAGTAACACAGAAAGAGAAGGATTGAGAAGGCAAGCTTAAATATTAAAATTGGTAATTGCTAATATATGCAGAAATCTGTTCACACTTTTTTCTTTGTTCTTCCATTCATTGGAAGATAACATTTGTCCTACATTCTTTAGCATATTGATGTTCAGCGGTTAGGTTACATCTGCCCATCAGGACCAAAGAATTTAATCCTGGTGATATTGTGGATATGAATTATTATTCAGAAATAAGTGTAAAAAATGTGCTCCAGTTTGAATCAATTTTCATTCCTCTGAATAATTTGCTTTAGCAAAAACATGAGCACATACGAAATCTATCTCTTTAGCATGCTGGTGTCCTTAAATGCATGAACTAAAATCCCAAACAACTACAGTGACATAAATAGCACTACATCTATTAATTCTATATAGGATTTTCATCAAATACCTTGTACGCATGTGTTAGATCAGTATAGAGAAATGTAGAGGAAGGGGAAGAAGAAAATAAAGAGAAAGAGAGGAGCTGGATACCTGCAAGGGAGCTAGGTGCAGCGAGGTACAGGAGAAGTTGAGGCAGCGACCGTGGCATGTGCTTCTCCCTGGATATTTGTGAAGGGATCAGGCTACACTGCAGCTGCCGCGGATGCGCCATGTCCATGCGCATCCACTGCGCCTCCCTGGCCGCCTCCATCCTCCTGAGCTCCGCCCGTACGAACCCCTCCCCGATCGCTCAGATCGCCTGCACCAGGTCGCTCTCCCCTTCGTCGTGTTCGGCATCGGACCGTCGTCTCCTCTTCTTGGACGGGGAGGGGATCGGAGAGGCGGGTGGCGGCTGGGACGGGGAGCGGGACGGGGAGGAGGAGGGATCGTCGAGGAGGTGTATGCCGTCGAGGATGAGGCAGGGGCGTCGCTTCTTGGAGCGGAGGCGGCGACGGATCTTCTCGACCTTGTGGCGGCACTGCCGGGCGGTCTTGGACGGGGTGGCGGCCGCGGCAACGGCGGAGCAGTCGGCGCCGTCGGCCGCGGTGTAGGCGCGCGAGGGCCTGGGTCTCCTCCGGGCTTGGCGGCGGCGGAGGGACGGAGGCGGCCGCGTCGGGGAAGGAAAGGCGAGTGGGGGAAAATGAGGGCAGCCCGAGATCTAGGGTTAGAGGGCAGCCTATATGTACGGAGGACCTCTTTGTAATTTTCGTAAATTACAGGGGCCTTTTTGCAAAAATACCACGGCACTGTTCAACACTGTAGCATACTGTAGTTGCTACAGTGCTCGGAGCGTGGAGAGGCCGCCGTTTTGTTCAGCTTTGATATAGTTAGTAATAATGAATGAATGAATGAATGAATGAATGTATATGTGTTGAGCCGTCTCATTGTCTTGTCTAGCAGTCTAACTCATGACAACAAATATGAAATACATATGGGCTTATTCAAAAGATGGAGCCGATTCTCTCCCCGCCTCGAACATGCCAGGCGGCCTCTTCGACGCTGCACGGCAGCTTGCAATCGCGGGTACTATACGCTCCATGGCGATGTGATTGTTTTCTGCGGTAGTCCGGGGGAGGGCGCTTAAGGAGGTGGAAAAAAAAATAGTCCGGGGGAGGGCGGAGGCAGGATCCAAACTCAACGGGGGCCAATGAAGCTAATTTTCTCATTAAGGGGAGCCAGGCAGCCAGCTAAGCTAATTTCCATGAATCAGACAACATAATCTACTCTCAAACTGTCATTATACCTTGCTGCAACATATGACAACGGGCCCTGGCCCTGCTAGTCCCTAGCTCCGCCACTGTTCCGGAGGATTTGATTTTCAGTATAGTCACTACTCACTATGGGAATCGGCCTCGTTGCCGAGTGTTTAAGTGTTTCCCGAGTGCAATTTATCGGACACTGCAAAAATTAGGGTACCCCAAATACAAGAAGAAAACACCTGGCAAAACAAGGCACTCGACAATAGAGGGTGAATGTCAAATGTTTTTCAGCACCAACACTCGGCACCATGCGACTCTGGGCAGAGGAGGTACAATGCCTGAGTGCGACACTTTACAACATGTCGGCGCTTGAGGCCGCAGCGACAACATAGAAATGACGCCCAGAGGAGTTGGCGTGTGCCACGTCAGTGCACTCGCGAAAGACAACGTTAGTGTGCCCAATACCTTGTGACATAGCACTTGGCAAAATCTTCTTATTTTTAGAAATATTTTTTTCGTTGTGCTCACTTCCAATCCATATATAGCCAATTTGCGCAGTGAGACAGTGTTGGGGTGGACATCATTGAGGATATTATCCATAAATGAGTCCGTGAGAAGGCGCAGTGATTCTTTTTTCTCGTTCGCTGTACACCTGTAATGATTCTTCCTGCACACGAAAATTGAACAAATTTTAAATCAAAACAAATTTCGGATTTGAATAAATTTTAAATCAAAACAAATTTCGAATTTGAATAAATTTTGAATCAGATCAATTTCGAATCAGAACAAATTCGAATTTGAACAAATTTCGAAGTCGGAACAAATTTTCAATCGGAACAAAATTTGAATTTGAACAAATTTTGAATAAGAACAATTTTTATAATTAGAACAAATGAGTCCGTGAGAAGGGGCAGTCTTTGGATGATTGTCTTTTTTTTTGTGACGATAATATTGCGATTGTGAGATGAGATTAACAATGGTATATCGTAGCAATTCAAGAACTCAGGGAAGTGGTATGAGCACTGTGGCTCGGGACACCAATCGGAACTAGTTAGAGGATAGTAACATAACACAATAGAGCTTTGAGCAATCTCATGTGTCAAAAGTCCAAAATATGGGAGCTCCTTTAGCTCGCCTTACGGCGACGGCTCTCGGACGCGTCGCCTGCTAGAAGACGTTAATGGGCCCGGCCCATATCAGGCGCGACTGTTTCTCGCGTGATTCCTTTTTCTCGTTCGATGTACGCCTGTAGCGATTCTTCCTGCACACGAAAATTGAACAAATTTTAAATCAAAACAAATTTCAAATTTAAATAAATTTTAAATCGGAACAAATATAGAATCTGAACAAATTTTGAATCAGAACAATTTCGAATCAGAACAAATTTCGAATTTGAACAAATTTTGAAGTCGGAACAAATTTTCAATCGGAACAATTTTAGAATCGGAACATAATTTGAATCTGAACAAATTTCGAATCAGGATAATTTTTAAAATTAGAACAAATTTCAAATTTGAACAAACTTCGAATTTGAACAATTTTTAAATCGGAACAATTTTTAAATGTGAACAAATTTCGAAATCAGAACAAAATTTGAATTTGAACAAATTTTGAATCGAGACAATTTTAAAATTGGACCAAATTTCGAATTTGAACAAAATTTGAATTTTAAAATTGGACCAAATTTCGAATTTGAACAAATTTTGAATTTGAAAATTGAACAAAATTTGAAATCAGAATAAATTTTGAATTTGAACAATTTTTGAATCGGAACAAAATTCAAATCGAAACAATTTTAAAATTGGAACAAATTTCGAATTGACCAAATTTTGAATTTGAACAAAAAATTTGAGGTCGGAACAATTTTAAAATTGAACAAATTTCGAATTTGAACAAATTTCATATCAAAATAATATTTAAAGTTGAACAAAATTCAAATCTGAACAAATTTAATTTCAACTTTTTCGAATTTTATTTTTTAGAAAGAAAAAACGAGAAGAGAAAAAGAAAAGGAAAATGGAAACAGAAAACGAAAAAAAACAGAGAAGAAAAGGAAAGAAAAAAGAGAGAATTCCTTTCTTGGCCCTCTCTTAAATTTGGATGCCTTTTTTGGCCCCGGACAAGTTTCGTGTCCCTTTTTTACCCAAAAAAATTTAGATGACTTCCTTATTTGGCCCTCTAGTTCATTTTGGATGTTAAGATAACTCTTTTGCCCCTGCAGCTGAAAAACTAATCTCAGATTTGAAAAAATCGAAATTTTGACAAAATTTTGGATGTTGATATTTTGACAAAATTCGAAATGTTGACAAAATTTTGACAAACTATATATATGCTGAACTGTGTGTACGGATATGGCATCCGGTTATAGGGAGGTTTTGTCAAAATTTCGATTTTTTCAAATCTGAGATTAGTTTTTAGCAGCAGGGGCAAAAGAGTCATCTTAACAGCCAAAATGAACTAGAGGGCCAAATAAGGAAGTCATCTAAATTTTTTGGGTCAAAAAGGGACACGAAACTTGTCCAGGGCCAAAAAAGGCATCCAAATTTAAGAGAGGGCCAAGAAAGGAATTCTCTCAAGAAAAAATCGCTTGATGGGCCGGCCCATCCGCGCCGGCGCGTGCCTCCCTTCAGGCGACGCACGCCTGAAGCGTCGGGGATCGCCTATTCAGCGACCCGTGCGACGCGTGCGACGCCTCGCACACCCCCGCTTCATACCCTGCGCGCTATTGGGCCGGCCCACTTCTAGCTTCAGCGCGTTTGACTACTTCGTGCGTGTTCGGCTATCGTACTGCTTGCGCGTTTGACTGCTTCCTGCTTCCATGCTTCATGGGGCTCGTGACTCGTGGCCAGAACAGCAGCGCCTAGTGGAGCCAAACGGCGAGGCGCCTGACTGACGACTGCATGTTCACAACTGTGCGCACGCCTCGTCGTATAAAAAGAAGCATCAAGTACCACAGAATCAAGACCCTCAGCTCTCCTTAAAATATGAACATTTTAAAATTTGGATGTTTTAAATATTTTTCAAAATTTGAACCACTTTCAAAAAATGAACAGAAAATGACGATGAACGGAAACTATTTTTAAAAGTGAACAGAAATGGCCGGTGAACGAAATCGATTTTTGAGCAATTTTAAAAAGTGAACATAAAAAAGTCTATGAAAGAAAATTATGTTTGAACAATTTTTGAACAGAAAATTTGAACGCTTTTAAAAGTGAACAGAAAAAACTATGAACGGAAATTATTTTGATTTTTTTAAAAAAGTGAACAGTAAAAGGACTATGAACGGAAATTATTTTTGAACGATTTTTGATATATGAACAAATTTCACATCTTGAACGATTTTTAAAGTGAACTGAAATGGCTGATTTTAAAATGAAAAATATTTTTGAACGATTTTCAAAACGTGAACATAAAAGGTATTTGAACAGAAATTATTTTTGAACAATTTTAAAAGGCGAAAATAAAAAGTATGTGAACAGAAATTATTTTTGAACGATTTTCAAAAAAGTGAACAGAAAAAGTCTGTGAACGGAAATTATTTCGAACGATTTTAAAAGGCAAACAGAAAAAGTCTTTGAACGGAAATTATTTTTGAACGATTTTAAAGGCGAACAGAAAAAGTCTGTGAACGGAAATTATTTTTGAACGATTTTCAAAAAGAGAACAAAAACAGGTATTTTAACGGAAATTGTTTTTGAGCGATTTTAAAAGGCGAACAGAAAAGTCTGTGAACGGAAATTATTTTTGAACGATTTTCAAAAAAGTAAAAAAAAGGTATTTGATCGGAAATTATTTTTAAACGATTTTAAAGGGCGAATAGAAAAAAGTGTATGAACAGAAATTAATTTGAACGATTTTCAAAAAAGTGAACAAAAAACGTATTTGAACGGAAATTGTTTTTGAACGATTTTAAAAGGCGAACAGAAAAAATCTGTGAACCGAAATTATTTTTGATCGATTTTAAAAAGAGAACAAAAATTGGTATTTGAACGGAAATTGTTTTTGAACGATTTTTAAAAAGTGAACAAAAATAGGTATTTAAACGGAAAATATTTTTGAACGATTTTAAAAGGCGAACATAAAAAAGTGTGTGAACAGAAATTATTTTTGAACGATTTTCAAAAAGAGAACAAAAATAAGTATTTTGAACGGAAACTATTTTTGAACGATTTTAATACATGAACAATTTTCGAATATGATTTTTTTTAATTTGAACATTTTCAAAAATGAAAATTCAAAATAAAGAAATATGTCTAATAAGAAAACTAAAAAGAAGAAAGAAAAAAGAAACAGCCAAAAAAATAAATACAAAAATTGACACACAAAATTTAAAATATTCAGATCTGAACTTAGAACCATCTAGGTGACAGCACCATGGAGGCGCGGGGCAGGGGCGGTGCAGCGACGACGGTGGAGTTGACCTCGGCAAGCGGTGGCGACATATATTGAAGAAGACACTTACACTGAACTAAGCGTAGACACCTAAAAAATCATTACAAAGATCTGCTGTATATGACTGCTGAAACGGAAAAAATACAACACGAAAGTTGTACGGTGAGATTAACCTCTTTGTGGAAGGATATTCAAACGGTCAAATGAGTGCGATGAATTTGACAAAATTCATCTAAATGTATTCCAAATATCTGATCGAAATTGAAAAGTTACATTGGACGAAACTTGAAACCGAGTACATGAATGGAACCTACCCGTAAACACCCATAACTTTCGTGTACATTTTATTTTAAATTGAAATATAATTGTGTAGATATACATGCATTTTTAAACCTTCACTCACTCTACTCATATTTTTCAACAAACGAAACAGGAAACAGGAAGCAGCACGAATAAAACAACAGAACGATACGTTAACAAAGCAACGTGGAGCAAAATGAATCCGGCTGATGAACGTGAAGCAGAATGATACGTTAACAACACGAAACAAAAAGCAGCATGAATCAGGCTGATGAACGTGGGCCGGCCCAAGATCACCCATGTGGGGTGTGCGACGGCACCCTATCATCGACCTGGTCGATGAATAGGAAATGCCGAAGCGTCGCCTTAGGGCGATGTATAGGATTTGCCCCAAAATATTGTGTACTGAAATATAAAAAGACCCCACTTTTTTCATGGCCTTGCCGGTGGATGATTGGGCCAGGGTGCAAACCTTTTCATGGCCTTGTTTGGGCCACTTAATCTCTCTCAGGTTCTAAAAAAAAAACTTAATCTCTCTCATGTACTGAGAAGCCTCCAGAGGCGTACGTGTGGATCGGCCCCAAGTCCGCAGCTTGCCTAGAACGCACAGTGGGCTCTCGATTTCCCCGTGGGCTACAGAAGGCCACGAGAAATCGGTGTTCCGCGCAGTGCCCATTCAATTCGACCAAATTTACACCAACAAAAACAAAATCGCACCCGATCACTTTCTTCCACCATCTGGGTTTTGTTTGCCATGGATAATTAAGCTACTAGCGACGACAAAAAGGCGCGTAAAAAATGAAGATAGGCTATGCTTAGAGCATCTCCAATAAAGCGTCCAGCAAAGTTGTCGGATAGGCGCTATTGGACACGCCGGCAAGCGTTACCGCCTATTGGGAGCGGTGCGCCCCACCGGTCACTTCCATTAGGTTATTGAGGAAAAAAAGAATCAAATTCATTGAAACTTAACATATTTCATTCTAATTCGATAGTTTGTATAAAATACGGTGAAATTTAAACTAAACCTAGACTAATTGCCGGTCCAGTAGCCGTAGAAGGCGTCCCAGTCGTGTGCCGCCACCGCGTCTTCGACGTTCCAAGTGCGGCGACCTCCTGCTGCGGCGGCTCCTCCTGCGCCGGCTCCTCCTCCTTGACTGCTGCGGCCGACATTGCCGCGGCGGCCTCCTTCTGCGCCAGGTCGATGCAGGACCACCGCTCCGTGAACTCCTTCGACGCCGGCTGGACGGTGTCGAAGGAGAGCTTCTGCGTGATGGCGATGTCCCTCTGGTACTGCGCCTCGGCCTCCTCCTCCGTTAGCGTGCGCGGCGCGCTTCTTGCCGCGGGTCGAGGACATCCCTGTCTCGATCTTGACCTTGGCGCGGGACGAGGACGTCCCTGCCTCGATCTTGACCTTCGCGTGGGGCGCGGACGGCGGCGGTCCAAAGTCTCGGATGGTCACGCTGCTGTTCCTGGGCGGCGGCGCCGAACGTCCAGGCTCGGCCTTGATCTTCACGCCGCCCCTGGGCGGCGGCGGCTCCACCTTCATGAACCGCGGGGTCGTCGACGTCGTGGACCGCGCGCTGGAGGAGGACGACGAGCTCACCGGCATCTGCCAGAGCTCGCGGGAGCGTTCGATGGGGGCGGCGTAGTCGTACTCCCACATCACGCTGTGGAAGTCGCGGCCCTCCCACCAGCGCCGCCTCCACATGGCGTTGTGCTGGTACGGTCGTTTTGTCCCCTCGTGGTCGTCCAGCGCTGCCTCGCGTTGCGCCTCCAGCATCGCCTGCCAGTTGGGTCTGTTCACGACGTACTCGAGATCCGCTCGCTGCTCTGGCGTCAGCTGCCGGCGGTGCAGGCGGAGGAGATCGCGGAAGCGCTCCCCCGTCGGCAGGGGCGTCACGACGTAGCCCAGCGCCGACATATGCCAGCCACCACCGCCGGGAAGGCGCATCCTCGGCGGCACAGGGATGTGGTGGCGGTGGAAGAACGCCACATCGTCCTTCCGGAGGCACGTCTTCGGGCCGCCGCTGCCGGACGCTTGGTCGTTGTGCGCCATGGTCGACGGGGAGCGGAAAAAGTGGAGTGCGGCGAGGGATGAGGGAGAGCGGAGTGCGGCGGGGGAGGCGAGCGGCGCGGTCTTTATAAGGACGCTGAGGAGGAAGAGCGCGGGAACGCGCCCCATTTACTCTGGCCCGGTTCCCGAGGCGTCGTAACTCTGGCGACGCGCGTTGGGGAAGACGAGGCGCAACGCGTCGCACGCGTCAGAAAACCGCTCAAGTTGCAGTAAATAACGATGACCATCCGTTGTGCGGTTGACGCGTCGGGCCCGCCCGTCGGGTTTCGACTCGGCGTGCGTTGCCGCGGTTGCCGGCACGCCCGCTTGCATCCCTAGAACCTGGGCACGAAACGGGGTTGTCGGACGCCCTGTTAAGACGTGCCAGCAAAATTTGACCTATAGGGCGCGTCGCTGGGACGGTTTCGTGCCAGTGCGCACAAAACTTTTATTGCAAGCGGAGTGGTGCGCGCTCATGGAGATGCCGTTACAAAACAGCTGCTGTTGAAGTACTACGCCGGTAGCTGCAGACCTGCAGTGCTGCAGCTCTCCGTCGTTCGCGCGCCGTACGTTGTCCATGTAGCCGATGGAGAGCGGCGTCCAATCCAGTTCCGACACTGTGGTGGCCTTTTGCCTCGGCGTAAGGGCACCTCCAACGGCCCAGCGCATCCGCACAGCCAAAGCGGACCGATTCAGTCCGCTTTGGGCGGACCGCGGACAGATTTTGGGCCTGTGTCCCTTTTGGGGTGGAGGTGCCCCCAACGGTCGGCCGCATTTCTGTCCTGGACAGCACATTTGCACAAAATTTGTAAAATTACTAGATAAGTTCGGTTCAACAAATTGATAAAAACACGCTGAAATATGGTTCTACAACAAAGTTCGAATAGAAAGAAATACACGGAAATATCGTTTATTACAACAAAGTTCGAATAGAAAGAAAATTGAGCAGAAAACACTACTGGTTTCCCAGATGAACCCACATGTGCTCTATCAAATCATTCTGGAGACGTTCATGCAGTGGCTTATCACGCATCTCTGCATACACGTCTGAAAACTGCTGGTCCATCGCCAGTCCAGGCGTAGGCGCAACCAACTCGCCCTCAAATTCCCATCCTTGATCAAATAACCTTGCATCATCCCATTCATTCTCGACAATCATGTTGTGCATGATCACGCAAGCAGTCATCACCTCCCACATGACCTCCTTGCTCCACATTCTTGCGGGGTGTCGAACAATAGCAAACCGGGATTGGAGCACACCAAATGCTCGCTCCACATCCTTCCGGCAAGCTTCTTGTTGTTGAGCAAACTTACGAGCTTTCTCACTTTCTCGTATGCGAACGGTCTTCACAAATACGGGCCATGAAGGGTATATACCATCAGCAAGGTAGTACCCCTTGTCATATGCATTTCCATTCACCTCAAAGTTGATCACCGGTGCATCGCCCTCGGCCAGTCTGTCGAACACTGGTGACCGCTGAAGCACGTTGATATCATTGTGAGATCCCGACATGCCAAAGAAGGAGTGCCAAATCCAAAGATTTTTAGATGCAACAGCCTGAAGTATGACTGTGCACTCTCCAACGTGTCCCTGGTACTGTCCTTGCCAAGCAAAAGGACAGTTCTTCCACTCCCAATGCATACAGTCTATGCACCCAAGCATTCCAGGAAAGCCTCTGCTCGAATTCATGTTCAGAAGACGGGCAGTGTCTTCCATATTTGGCTCCCTCAAGTACTCAGGACCAAACACTTGAACTATAGCTTCACAGAACCTATACATTGATTCTAGGCAAGTGGACTCGCTCATGCGCAAATATTCATCTACTAGATCACCGGCTACTCCATATGCAAGCATCCGTATAGCCACCGTGCACTTTTGATAAGAGGAGAAACCATACATACCAGTTGCATCAGGTTTGGCCTCGAAGTAGTTATCATATGCCCTCACTCCTTCGAGCAGACGCATGAACAGGGGCCGTGACATTTGAAAACGGCGACGAAACTTGTGATCCGGATATGTTGGCTTCACGGGATGGAAATAGTCCTTCCAAAGTTGGAAGTGACCTGTTTCCCGGTCACGATCCAACGCCGGAGCCCTTCCAACAACCGAGCCAACATGCCGAGGCCATTCCGCCTGGTTGAAGTTGTGGATGAGCGTGGCCGCGACCATCATGACGTCGGTATCATCGTCGGATTCCTCGTCCGACGTATCGATGAAGGTCTTGTAGAAGAACTCATCATCACTGTCCATCTACGCAAAATAAACAAATTAGTATGAAATTCACATCAATTTTAGGAACAAAGATAGAGATTGAGTCTCATATATACCTTTCGTCGAACACCTGCCGGGCAGTGGCCTTCGCGAACCGCCTCTGGTGCAACGGCCGAACGTCCCAGGAAGCAGCGGTCGCGGCGGACGACGGCGACGGCGGCGCAAGGCGGTCCTTGTCCCGGCTCGACGAGGCCGAATAAATTGGGGACGGCGGCGGCTGATGCGAACCGCCTCTGGTGCAACGGCCGAACGTCCCAGGAAGCAGCGGTCGCGGCGGACGACGGCGACGGCGGCGCAAGGCGGCCCTTGTCCCGGCTCGACGAGGCCGAATAAATTGGGGACGGCGGCGGCCGATGCGAACCGCCTCTGGTGCAACGGTCGAACGTCCCAGGAAGCAGCGGTCGCGGCGGACGATGGCGACGGCGGCGCAAGGCGGCTCTTGTCCCGGCTCGACGAGGCCGAATAAATTGGGGACGGCGGCGGCCGATGCGAACCAGGCGGCGGCCGATGCGATCCAGCAGCCGGCCGGTCGAGATATGAAAGCAAGGGGAAGAAAGGGGACTCTGTCGCTGGCAAACGGGCCCCGCGCGGACAAGGAGGACCAAGGACGGACCGAGAGACTGTCCGTTTCTCCCCCAAATCTGGACCAAACTTGGGCCAGGTTTGGGGCCAGAAACCTGTCCGCGCGGACAGTTGTCCCTTTGCGCCGGGCCGTTGGAGTGGCTCCTCTGTCCGTTCGGACAGATTCGGACACGGCCCGTCCGGATGCGGAGGGCCGTTGGAGGTGCCCTAAGGTCCACGGCTCCTATTCCCGAGCCAAATCCCTGCCTCATCTTCCAGCCAATAACTAGGCATGGCGTACAGCCTTCACTGCTTCCCGGGGACCGATCGAGCGGCCGGCGGGACCTGATCTGATCGACGTCGTGGATGATGAGACCGGGGTTACATTACATGGGAGATCCATCGATCAGCTGCTGGAATCTGGATGGATGCTCATGTGGAGGAACAGGTGCACACATCAATACGCCTCGCCTACCTCCACTTCGCCTCTCGTGTACACAGTACCACAGAGGCAGTGAGGAACAGAAGCTATACATACATCTCGGAGATCACTCGGAGTCTCGGACGCAACGCCAAAATGTCAGTGTTGCGAGTGGAACTGCATGCGTACACTGATCGGAGAGGCGAGGTCGCCACATAAACCCAGGTGATCACCAACACAGCACTAATCCGATTGACCAGCTGCTATAGCCGGGCAATGCTAGTACGTACACAGACGAGCAGAGGAGGCCAGTTTGAGTCCTTGTGTAAGGCGACTGCTATCGCTGGGGAGGATCAGGGTTCACGGATCGATCGATCCGGCACAACTTTTCAGTTAAGGAGCTCCAGTGCAGCGCTGCAGTTGCATCGCCGGCCTTCCCCGCTCGCTCGCGTACTACGTTGGACCAGTCGGACGCGAGCCCTTCTCGCTCCGCCGCCGCTCTGGACCACCCCGCCGGGTAGAGTAGTATTATTTGTTTTTATCCAGCCGCGGTTACCGTTGTTGGTCCACACCACCCTACCCGCTGAATGCTGCATTTGGGCCGGCGTTTCTTCAATGGGAGCACAAGATTGCAATGATCGTTCTGGAATGACTGCTAAATTCTGCCAGATATTGTATTGAGTGGAAATGGATTGGGAGGATCTTGCGAGTGATTGCCTTGCTACTACTCCAGCGGCCCAGTGCAGCTAACGCACATCGAACTCATTAATGCGTCGATTGCCAGCCTTGTCATCTGCTGGATCTCCATCAGGGAAGTGCGGGAGCGCAGCGGTCAGAGGTCCACGTTTCTCGGGGCCCTATTTCGAACTCCGTTGAGGATTTATGCCTTACTTTGACGAGCAATCGAGTTAAAGAATATGAGCTACGTTCCATAAAATTTACCATTGGAAAGTTACACAACTGTGCGGAAGGCAACGGAGGACTGAAACAATCTAAGATAGGGCGGACTCTAAAACGTGATGCAAAGATCAAAATAATCACAATATAATCTCTACTATATAATACGAGTAGTGTTTCTTCCTTCGTCCGTTTTTGTTTGGTACGTCGTGCGTTGGTTTTTTTTTTTTGAGAGTTCGTCGTGCGTTGGTACGTCGCACGAAGCCACGCTCGAGACAAAACAATCGTCATGGCCCATCGAGCAACCTTTCGCTCGTCATAACAGGCCCAGTCAATAGAAATCCGGATCGAGTTTCTTCAAAAAGAAAGAAAGAAAAATCCAGATCGGAGTCCAACAACAATGTGAAATCGAATACACAACACGCCGGGTCAATATAACCCACCTGTTTAGTTGCCTGGCGTCTCGAAACGTCGAAGCGAATCGATCTGGACGGACAACAATTTCGTTGCACCGTGCTCCCCTCGCCGTCGGCCTCGTGGACGCCGCCACCTCTCGTCAGTAAACCGCAGTTACCTACAAAAGACTTCGGTGACGCTTCCTTCACATATCCCGCATAGCTCCCTTGGCTCTGTTCTCTGACTACCAGGGCGTTCGCGTGAGTTTGAGTCCCAGGCCAGCCAAAAAGGTGACCCCTTTTTCTGGTTTAAATTAAATCTGCCATATTTAGAAAAACCTAAATAATACGAGTAGTGTTTAGGCATCAGGAGGCCGGCGGATCAGAGGCACCACACCAATTTGAGTAGTAGCTGCAACCTACAGGTAGTACGAGGTCATTAAAACACGCGCAGTCGTCGTGTTTCGCGGGACAAGTTCTGATCCGGTGGTGCAGCGCCTCGGCAACGCTCATGGTCATGATTGATCATGCATGAGTAGGTCAGCTCTTCTATTCCATCTAATCTTGATCTCCCGAGGTTTTCGTGGACTCAAGCTTAAACGTGTGTTGTAAGATCTAATCAAGTTCATCTTTTTAATTGATGACAGATTTATGCTGTATGGAAAACACTGATGCAGACGAGGAATTTGGGACCCAATCTCCAATCATAGATGTCAAGGAGCAAAGAAGGAAAAAAGATAGAGATAGGTATGCACGGATGACCAACGAACAAAAACAAGAAAAATTGAAAAGGCGTCGTGAAGCTTATCAGCAAAGCAAAACAATTAAGGATTTAACCTAGTTGCACAAAAAATGCACACAGGGAGGAAAAAATATGCAGATTTAAAGACTGAACAAAAGATAAAAAAATGCGTGCGAGAAAAGCAGAAATATGCAAATATGCAGCCAGAACAAAAAAGTTAGAATAGAGCAAATTATAGCTAATCGTGAGTTTAGACGCAACACACCATGCAAAGAATCAATTGCGATGGTGAACCCTGCATATGTCGAATCAGAAGAGGAAGTTAGTAGATAAAGGCTAGAATAGAGCAAATTAGAGCTAATCGTGAGTTTAGATGCAACACACCATGCAAAGAATCAATTGCAATGGTGAACCCTGCATATGTCGCATCAAAAGAGGAAGTTAGTAGATGTCGATCTTCGATGTATACCAAGAGATAATATGCGATAAATTTCAACCAATAGTTGTTTGTTATTCATTCCGACCGTAGCAACGCACGGGTGCTCTTTTTATTTGAGGTGTCAAATCATGTACATATGCTTGCTCTGTATTTTCTGTTTCCAATTTCCAGAAATTACAAGTGTACATATTTTGAGTTGGAGATGAACGTATTCAGATTATGCATGTTGTAGTTTTGCAAGTTAGACACATAGATCTATATTTTTGCCATTCGTTGGATGATTTACTGGTACAAGAAATAAAATTCATATGACAATTATAGCATATCCCCGTTGCAACGCACGGGCATTTTGCTAGTAACTTATAGATACAAACATAGTCGACTAGTATAAGTATAGAACTTATAACCATACCAATAAATACCCATGATTTGGATGGGCTTCGCTCGTTCACATCCACTTGAAAACGATTTTGATAACACACACACACTATTTTGTAGTATATACAACCTGAGGGAATTGAACATTCTATATTGTTAATAAATATATGAACAAATCGGACAATCTGACCAAATAAGTTAAAACTGGTTGGATACACGGTTTCATTGATCTAACCGCAAAATGGTCAATGAATATATCTCGGCATCATCCACAGTACCACTACACTAAAATTTTATATGCCATGTCATTTTATGGCCCATTCAAAATCATATGACTTCAGGGATTGGTCACCAAGATACATGGGGAGATCAGGACATTTATAAAACATTCGAGTATGTTAGAATTAGATGAACTTAAGAATCTGAAAATGTTGCCACTTGGCAATGTGTTTTACAGTGTTTGCAAACGTTAGAAGAGTTTACCGATTATTCGAGTTACGGCGGAGAGTATTTAGACACGGTTTTTTTTGGCTCAAATACATGTTCGCAGCCATTTGAGTTTGCATATATATTCTAATATTTGGTTTCTTAGCATGTTTAGTTTATTGCTACATTCTATATGAAAAAGGAAAATGTTTTTTTTTTCTAAATCCTTAGAAAAATTATGAGACTTTTGACGACAAAAGAGGATGGTGCCGAACTGAAGAAGCTTGGCTTCATCCTTTTTGACGCCGACCTCAAGAGGCTAGATTAGAAAAAAAAAGTTTTAAGAAATGTGATAGGACATGTTTATTTTTTGTGTATGTGAGATGTCCTAAAACATGTGTATTCATGGTGTTGAGTACTGCTTGAAAGCATTAGAAAAGTTTAGCAGCTATTCGAGTTACAATTGAGAGTATTGAGACAAGTTATTACTCAGCTTAAATACATCTTCACGTGTCCGTAGGCATATGTCTTATTTTTTTAACATTTTTTGTTTTATCGTTGCTATATGGAAATGGATTTTTTTATTTCTTAATATGATATTTCATTTGCTTGCTACTTAACCAAAAAAAAATCCCATGTGCCTTTTTGCAGCTCTAGTTCATTAAAAACCAAGAAGATTTTTCATTTATTTATTTTTGTTTAATTTTATCTCCTTTCTTATAAATTCATAACGAAGTTCACATTACTTGTAGTGGATTTTATTGGTATCCATTGGATCAAAGGGGCAAAGCAATAAAAAAGGTATATGTTCAAACTTCGCTATTGGGAAGAATTGATAGGGCTCTCTTACTCTATTTATATGCAAGTTCATATCTTAGGTTAACTTCTTTGTGATCCTACCTTAGAAATCATGTGAATTCTAGTCATTTGGTGAGTCGTGCCATTATCGTCAATGCTTTTATCAACTAGAGACTAACATCAGTTGAATTCTTAAAATATTAGCGAATCAAGTTAGAATTATTGATGATATGTTAGCCATTGACCTTCGTTAATTACTATGGTAGGTAGAAAAAAGTCACTTCATATTAAAAGTTGAATAGTTGGTAAGATGCTAGTGCATAGTAATTCTATATCACCGTTTGTGTGGTAATACAGTTAGGAGGAAAGCCACAAATCTCATGCATTTAACTCTTACAGTGTGGATTTCCTGTCCGTTAGGAGGAAAGCCATGCCTCTCATGCATTTAGCCATCGGTGGGGCGGCAAGGAGGTGGTGCACGTCTCTAGCAGCGGTTGTTTAGGCGAGGAAGGGGACATGAGGCGATCAACTTTGTGCATTCCATGTAGAAGCCCATATTTTTGCATGTCCTCTCTGTTGGTAGGGAGCGACGTCGCAGCTCCATCGCCATCTTGCAGCGGTGGGCAGTGCATGAACACGCGGCGTCATACGGTGAATCTCAGAACTCCATCTTATACTGATGGAAATCACTATAAAAAGGGTTCTCTTTACAAAGGGAAAGCAGCGGACCATCTCGTACTGACAAGTGTCTTTTTTTCCTTCGTGCGGTACCAACATTTGCATGCATGTTTGCCAAGTGTAACAACTAGATTGAAAGTGGGGAGCAGGAGAGAGAAAGGGACAACGGAGGTGGAAGAGCAGTTTTTTGCCTTTTATTTTTCAAAACCGAAACTTCAAAATGAAATATCTTGAGAATCGTTTATCCAAATTACGAACCGTTTTCACTTTTGAGCTCCTCGCATCGAGATATTCAAAACTAGATCCCATGTTGATAGGTTTTGACAAAAAAAAAATTGTACATTCGGTTCTGTATAGTTCGTATAATCTGTTCTATGTACTTTGCACAACCACTTCCATCTACTTTGTACATCTTAAGTGTAGTCTTTTCTTTCACGCAGAGTGAGAGGATGAGAGAGAGAAATACGTGAGCTGGGAATGCAGTTTTTCCCTTTTATTTTTCAAATCCGAATTTTAAAAATGAAATATCTCCAGAACCGCTTATCCAAATTATGAACCGTTATAATTTTTGAGTTTCTCGCGTCGAGATCTTCAAAACTAGATCCCATGTTGATAGGTTTCGACGATTTTTTTTTTTGTACATCCGATTATGTATAGCTGTACAACTTGTGTCTGTGTTATTCAATCGGTGTCTGTACAAACTGTGTCACGTAGTTGTACAACATGTGCATGTATAGTTGTACCATCTATGTTTGTGCAACATGTGTCTGTCTAGTTGTACAACATGTGTCTGTACAATCTGTGTATGTCTAGTTATACAACATGTGTTATGTAGTTGTACAACCGGTGTATGTAGTGTTGTATAACATATGTCTGCATAGTTGTACAACATGTGACTGTATAATTATACAACATGTGTATGTCTAGTTGTACAATCTGTATCAGTTTAGTTGTACAACATGTGTCCGTCTAGTTGTACAAGCTGTATCTGTACAAACTGTGTCTGTCTAGTACAATATGTGTCTGTTTAATTGTACAAGATATGTCAATATATTAGTTGTACAAACTGTGTATATATATAGTTGTACTATATGTATTTCTTATATACGTACATGTACGTATGTGTCCCGTACATTGCACTGTTTTTTAGGCAGCCTTCTATTCGTCCGTCCGTGTTGATGCCGGGCTTTACTACACGCGTACAATCGGACTTACTCTCAGAAGCTAGCTGTGAGCTAGCTAGCTCACGCCCTGATCGATCGATCAGTGAGCTAGCTCCGTGCATGCCGGATGTACAGCGCGTGGAACTTGTACGCGAAGGACTTGAGGGCATGCTTCAGCTGCTGTGCTATCCTTCCACGCGGGGCTACCGTATCCAATTTGATTTCGTCCACCTTGACCAGTTCAACAAAATCTAGCATTCTACCACGTGGCACAATAGCAACGTTCTAATTTTCCCTTTGCAAAGGGAAACCTTCAGCTAGTCGTACCCTATACTGATTTGTGCATTGTAGGGCTAAATCCGGGTCAATTTGGGGATCTAGGTTTCCGGTGAAGCAAAATATTGGGGTTTTTTGCCTATTTAATCAAATTATGCTCCCTCGTATCAAATGCTTTCTAAAATAGAAACAACGATACCGGCATGATGTGTAAGATTTTTTTTTTTTGAGTAGATGGGATACAGATCAAGAACACAGAACAAGCGATACAACCTCAGTAAAATGGAAAACAAACCCGATCTTGAGGTTCCAGCTCCACCGGCGCCGCCTCACCACGGTGACCGCCAACTGCGCGCTGCCGCCGAACTCCACCGAGCCGGCGAACTGCAGCGAACCGCAGCCAGGAAGCCGCCGACGAAGCCACCGTCTTCAGTCAACCGCCTGGGTCTTGACGGAGAAGATGAAGCTGGACAACCGCCTGAACACGCCATCGCCAAGATCCCGACGCCCTCGACGCCGCAGATCCGGACGACCCAGAAGATCTGGATCCCGGCCTCCTTCACCACTTCACGAGCTCCCGCCGGTGCCGGAGGAAGCATCGGCTGAGCAAGGCGCATCTGCAGCCCACCAGCCCGCCGGAGACGAAGCTGAGGAGGGGAAGCCGCAGAGCACCACCAGCGCGACGGCGCCGCCCTTCCCACCGCGGCCACGCCGCCCGCACCCCTCGAACTACTCGCCGGAGCGTAGATCTGGGGATTCCCCAGCCTCCCGCCGCCGGAGCGGCCGTCGGAGGGAGGGGAATCCACCAGATACGCCGGCGGCAGCTGGACGGCGCGGAGTCGCCTCCCGTCGCCTCTCTGCACTGTAGCACGAGGGTGGTTTCCAGAAATAGAGGAAGTGGCGTTCCGATGATGTGTAAGATTTTATTTGCGCCAAAATTAGCTTGACTGCGCTACAATAAAAAACTAATGATTGAACACACATGGCGCAGGACAAAAACCTCGTCGTCCACGGCGAGCTGTTGAGGACGAACAGATACCGGCAAGAGTATACATCCAGCTGAGATCCGATCGAGCACTGTAATAGTCTATCACGATGTGCAGCATGGCAACTCTGCAAGAGCCCAACGATGGAAAGAAGCCTCACTGTCACTGACTGAACCGGCTGGCTACACGAGCAGATCTTGGCAACATCTTCGATTCTCGATGTGTTCGTCCAAAACTCAACGATCACGCTAGATGATGCATCATCGAGCCAAGACACACAGCACAGGGACAAGACCGCTTGGTGCTTGAAGAGCTAGCTAGCTAGCGGTTGAGTGCGTATCACGTTGTGCATCTCATCGCATGGCGAGTTCCTGAGCCGGTGGAAGCATTGGGCGTCTGCGTCTCATCTCATTTGTGATTCCAGGTGATCCCCAACACTGATCGACCAAGGACAGTTTGACCCTTTGAGCCGTTGCTGGCCGCCTGCGTTGCTGTGACTGCTAACCACTTCACTATACCCGTTTCAGTTAAAGCGCACCGGTGCTCCTCCAGAGCGGTGCATCTCTGGCCCGCTCGCGTTGGAAGTTGGAACTACGCGCCTCGCCGCGCTGCCGTCTCTGCTCGGCTCCCGCCGTTCTGGACCACCGCGGTGGCATTATCACCTTGGAGCTGCTCTCTTCGGTAAAACCACAAGTGTATTTCTTCGGGGAACACATCCTCTCAACGTCTTTTTTTTTTTTTTTGAGGAAAGGATCCGATCCATATATTCAGAACACACAGTACAACTTACAAACAAGTCCAACACATACAAGAAAAAACAAAAAGACCCTGCAAATTGCACAGAGCACCCTGAGCAACCTGGAAGAAGTTCAATCGGATCCCTCGCCGGCTCCCAAGATCCTAGCCGCCGCCGCCGCCGTACCTCATGCCGCCGGGGAGAGAGCGCCGCCACACGTTGTAGATGGCCGCAAGAGTCGTCCGCCGCTGCGCGACGAAACCTAGCCGCGATGAACGCGCACGGCCACATCGCCAGCTCCACAGCACCTCCCAGCTTCCAGCCGACTCGACGTCGCCCAGGCCCGCCACCACGAGCCCCCACCCACCTCCAGTCGCCGCTCCCCTCGCCTCCACGGCCGGCCGGAGCAAACTCGACGAAGAGGACCACCACAAACAGCACCAAAAACAGATCACCACCACCCACCAACATCTCCCCTCTTCACCACGGACGGACGGAGAAGCAAAGCAAGAAGAGGAGACCTGACGAAACACCTCCACGACCTCCCCGGCGCCGAGGCCGGAACGGGGAAAGGAGGGGGAGGACCACGCCCTACATGCCGACACAGTCGCCACCGTCTTCGACGCCATCAGCTGGGCACGCACACCTAATCTACACACAACTAGCCGGAATCGCAGGACCGGGGTTCCCCCACTCTCCCGCCGCCGAAGCAGCAGACGGAGAGGGAGGGAACCACCGGCCTGGCCGGCGGCGAGGTGGGAGAGACGAAGTCGCCTTCTTATCGCCTCCCGCGCACTGTAGCGAGAGGATAAGAGAGGACGGGAACTATCAATAGCGGTTTGTAGATGTCAATTCTATGATGAGTCAACGTCTTTTTATTCTTGCCACGAACGCCCTTGCTTATTGATGTCAACGCGCGCGCACTCGTGATCATCCACTCTGCCGAGTCGAGTTCGTTCGCTAGAACCCAAGGAGGCAGAATAGCTCAGCTGTTTTTGTTTTGTTTTGTTTTGTTTTGTTTTGGTAACTAAGCCTCTCGGTCTGAACTTATGGCACACGAGACGGAAGAATTCGCCGTGCATCTACAGCGGTGGCGTAAATTAATTTGGAGCTGGAAATTATGGCGTTCCATCAGCGGATCGAAACGAGCGTGTGTACTGGTACCGTACAACTGCCTGATGATATTGTAATGATCCTTCTGCACTGGGGTCTGGGGGAGACTGGCTGCTAGATTGCGCCCGCATGTTAGTAGATCTTTCAGTTCGGTGTATCGGGATGATCCCCGGTATTTAAAAAGTTCTGGCCCATCATTAAGAAAAATATCATGGCCTCTGCTGATTTTCACAAAGAGGGTCTGGATATTTATTGACATCATTTTGCTGTCCTCTCCCTCATTTGGAAGTAGGGATTTCTCCACGGGCTCTGAAAATCTCAGAATAGTCATTCGTGTTGGTGTTTTTGATAATCTTGGAGCATCTGAGATTGCAAAAAAAAAAAAAATCCTACGTATAGATAATGGTTTATTTAAAACCTCAACATCTTCGTTTTTTTTTTGCTGCATAAAACTTACAAAGTCTGACATTTAAAGTACTGAAGTATGCAAAATTTCAAGCCTCCAAAATATGTCAAAATTTGTGTGTCCAGAATATGAATCATTTCGAGTTGTGATTTCACAGGTCGGTAGAATGCATCATTGTCTGTATATAGGATTGTTAATTTGGTCGGCGTGTAGGCTATATCCAGGGCCAGAGAAGTGTGGCGTTGCTAGCCGCACCTATTGTGTAGAGTAGGCATGGCTTACAGTTCGACACGGTGTTTTGACTCGCGGAAGTATCTAGTTTCATTATAAAATATGTATTTTAAAATGTCAAAATACTTAAAATAATATTTTAGGTGTACACCAAAACATTTTGTGTTGGCACACAAGGTTTCGCGAAAAATATATTTTACGTGTCTTGTATAAGAAACACAAAATCGATGCTCTAAAATGACCTTTTACAATACATTATTTTGTCTTTTTATACGGGGTGTTTTTTTTGTGAAACTTTGTGTGCCAACATTAAATGTCCGAATGTACGCCCGAATTATTTTTCATGATTTTAGACATTTTGAAATGTGTTTTTTGTAATACGAGAATCCAAGGCAAAGTATTTTAAAAGTATTCAACCAATACTATGGTTTTTAAAAATACTACATTATTAAATATTTTAACATATTTAGATGCAGTGAATATTGTGGTTTTAAAACTGAAGTATTGTCTCGACTTGTTTTTTGTTGTAAACTGAAATATTGTCCAAAACTGATTAAATGCTTTGGTTTTAGAAAAATTGCGCCGCAAACTGCTCCCTCCGTTCCAAATTAATTGACTTGTGCTTGTCTAAATACGGATGTATATAGACATGTTGCAAGTATAGATAGATCCACATTTAGATAAATGAAACTCATCTAATTTAGAATGGAGGAAGTAGCACTAATCCTTCTAGTTAAAATGGATTCCCGCGGTTTCGACTGGATTCGATTCGATGATAACCTAGAAGTTCCCAAACCAAACACACCCTTGAGCTTGAAGTAGGCGTTCCACAGCTTTTTTTAGATAAAGAGGCGTTCCACAGCTACACTGCACGTACTACAATGTAGGCGCAGAGGTCGAACAACCTTTTTATGTCTGCGGCACGCACGAGCCAGCGCACTCCGTTGTTCAGGATGTGATTTTATCCGACGATCGATCGATCAAGGAGGCTACAAGGCACATGCCACGGGACAAAACCGCTCCGTGCGCGCTGTTGCTGACAAGGAAAGCTACCGGTCAGCAATGGAGTAGGTATGTATCCAGGCCAGGGTGAGAGATCTCGATCCGAGCACGATCACGTTGCGCAGCATGGCGGGGCGCTTTGGTTGGAGCTGCAGTCCCTCTTGCCCGACACGGCTATGCTCTGCTTCTGCACGGGGCACGGCAGTCCTCCTCCCTGCCCGGAGCAGTAGCTACCGCCTATCGGCATCGGCCGTGACCACCCTGCTAGTACTACATGGTGGGTGAGCTCATGGCCGGCACCACTGCCCCAACGTACGGTCCACCATTGTCAACAAAGAAACAAACTTCACATCTCGCAAAAAGGAACATCACTACCGTAAATCTGCGATCAACTTCTAATGGAATAGTTCTTTGCTAATTGATGTTCATTTTCCAAAGAATAATCTGGATCCTCCATAAGATACGAGTGAACCAACCAAAGCGCGCCACAAATTTTGGCCAGAAGAAGCCCTACTCCACTGAGTTTGTCAATGTGTCCGGCGCCGCCGCCTTCGGACACGGAGCACATCAGTAGTAGTAGTCCTCGCCTGCCTATGGCTACCCACACTGTTTCCTAGGTGGCCTGCGTTGCTGTGACTGCTAACCACTTCACTGTACTGACACGCTGCTGCTACCGCTATGCTATGCATCGCCGGCCTCCCCTCCCCGTACGCACAGCGAGTGGAGGTACCGCAAGTTTGCGAGAGCCCAGCGATGCAAAAAGCCTTCCGGTCCCTCCCTCCTGCCGGGAAAAAATCATCATAGACATTAGAGGCCGGGCGGATAAACCATGGGCTCGAAATCCCAATCCCGGTCTATATTAAACCTTAGACATGTTTATAAGAGAAAGACAAATAAAATTCGAAATTGCTACTCAAACTGAATACATTTGCCCCCACATGTTACATTCATCATCTTCCACCAATCTCTATATCTAACTTGAGCGCCATCGTGTCGGGATGAGCCAGGCCAAGGCCGAGAATGCCCCGCATTGGGGCTTCGGGTCGCGCACTGTGGAGAGGGGCTGGGGGGCGCATCCGCGTGGTGCGCTAGCTGTTGGAGTCTTGGAGATCGACTTTGTCACGCGTACTTGGCAATCTGTCGGGCACCGTCTGCTGCAAGGAGCAGCGGCAAGAGCGGGTGCCAGGGAAGGTAATGGTCAGGGGAGCGTCGAGGACGAGGCTAGTCGCCCGTGCTGTGAGCAGCCTCCGCCTTCAGCTGATTCAAAGTTGGCGCTAGCATCACGACTCTACATTGGGCTGGAGTCGCATAGTAGCGGAGGGCGCCGCCGCCTGCGCCGCGTGCCAGGAAGCGCCGCGCCGGCCATTTGCCCCGAGTGAGGGCTCCCCACCCTAAGCTCCCGTTGGTGCCATATGTGCGGCAAGGGCGCCGTTGATCGGGGAGGTAGTGCGAGCGTCGGCGCCCGGCGCCTCTTGTCGAGAGGAGCGGGGGGCAATGATCATATTACATACGAAGAGAGATGGATTGGGGTAGAAAATGAATATGACATGCATGTCTATATAGTCAGTGAGACAGTTGGTATTCCCGATGGGATGTTCTTTTTTCCGGTGCGCCAAACAGGTCCAGAGTTTGATTTAGACCGGGATTCAATGCTTAAGGTGTTTATGGTGCAAATAACATAGATTTTGACTTCAAGTTCGATTTACCCGACCTTGAATTATTCAAGGTTTAAAATGGATTTTTCTCTCATGGCACGAGCCCTGACCTTCCATCGATTCTGAGCTCGTGGGTAGCTCCACTGCCGTACGCCCAGCGGGCCTCTCGTTGGCCTCCAACGGTCGTCCATGCATGACCTCAACCCAACCCCTTGACGGCACTACCAAACAAGCAAGCAAACTTGTATGCTCACGAACAAGAACATCTGTACAAGTCAAATTGTAGTACCTCGCTAATCAAAGTGTACTCAAAGAAACAAAGGTTGCATGCCTTTTGGGAATAAATATTCTCACAAAACCAGTACTACTAGTTGATGATGAAAGAAATTCTGTGTCAGTGTCTCATGTGAAAAACAACCAATGTACTGATGCAGGTGCAAGACCCGCCAACACACGAAGCCATGATCAACCATCAACTCACACAATCATCCGGAGGTACGGCTATTCTAATCAGAGGTACCACCTTCTTCATCTTCCATATGCCAAAAAACAATACCATCAGCAGAGGAGATCCACACACTAATCTGGATCCTCTGAACAAACGAATGAATCAAAGTAAGCACAAAACAACAAGTCACAATCCAACAAAAGCCCAAGACACACGCGCACTAATCAGTCTGTCGTGTCAGCTCACTGGCTGGCGGCGCCGCCGCCGCCTTCGGAGACGGCGGGCGAGTCGGAGACGGCGGAGGACTCGTCCATGGACGACTCGCGCGACGGCGACGACGCCCCGACGCTCGTCGACGACGCGGCGGCGCGCACCTCGTCGACCATCCGCAACACGTGCCCACCTTGGGCCGCTGCCCGGGCTCGGGCGCTGCGCAGCTCAGCGCCAGCTGCAGCATCGCCACCATCTCCTCCTCGATGCCCTTGTCCTTCATCAGCTCCAGGTCGAACACCTCCGACGTCCACTCCTCCGCACCACCGACTGCACCCACCGCGGCAGCTCCATCTCCGCCTCCGCTGGCGCGCCGCCCTCGATCCCGCCAGGGCAACGGCCCGTGAGGAGCTCCAGGAGGACGACGCCAAACGCGTACACGTCGCCCTTCTGCGACGCCCAGGGACGCGACGGGGGAGCCTCCGGCGCGCGGTACCCGGTAGAGCTGGATGACGAGCCGCTCAGCTGCGCCAGCCCGCAGTCCGCCAGCCGCGCCTCGCCGGACCGGTCGAGGAGGATGTTGGTGCTCTTGATGTTGCCGTGCGCCAGCTTCGGCGTCGTCGTCGCCCCGCTGCGCCGGCGGCTCGCGTGGTGGATGAAGGCCAGGCCCCGCGCTACGCCCGCCGCGATGCGCATCCGCGCCGCCCAGTCCAGCGGCGTGCGCCCCGGCCCTCGGTTACCTACACGCGACGACAAACATCGCACATTCAAGTTAGCAAGTGTTCGACGAAATTAATGGCCTGAGGTCAATTAAGAATGAATTGGGCATTTTTTACCGTGGAGGAGGGAGAAGAGGCTGCCGTTGGGCATGAACTCGTAGACGAGCAGCTTCTCGTCGCGGGCGTAGTAGTAGGCGTTGAGCGGCACGACGTTGGGGTGGCGGAGGTGGCCCAGCACGGCCATGTGGTGCTCGAACTCCTTGCTCGACGCCGACGCCGAGGACGCCGGCGCAGACGCGTCGCGGAGCCGTTTCACGGCCACGACGCTGCCGTCGTCGAGCACGGCCTTGTACGCGGTGCCGCAGCCGCCCTTGCCGAGCATCTCCGCGGACGCGCGCAGCAGCTCCTCCAGCTCGAACCTCCTCCCGCCGCCGGGCTCCTCCAAAAACACCATCTTTCCCCGCTCGAACGTGCCCCCGCCGGCCGACGCGACCGCGCCGGTGGCGCCGTACGGGCTGGAGGAGTAGACGATCTTCTCCCCCTCGCGGTGGCGCCGGTCGCCGCGCCGCGCGGAGAGCCGCGGCCAGAAGTAGCAGAAGAGCAGGCCGGCCACGAGCCCGACCACCGCGAAATCCGCGGTCACAATCGCCACCACGGCGCCACGGCTCATCTTCCCCTTCCCCTCCGCCGGCTTCGCCGAGGGCGACGACGCCGCCATGGCCGCGGCCGGAGGGCACGTGGACGACGACGACGACGCGTTCGCCGCCACGCACGGCGGCAGCGGCGCGCCGCACAGGCCGGCATTTCCGCCGAACGCCGCGGCCGTGAACCGCGCCATGGCCACCGGAATGCTCCCGGTGAACACATTGTTCGACACGTTGAAGTCATGAAGCCTCGGCAGCGCAGCAATGCCGTCGACCGCACCGCTCAACCTGTTCGAATCCAGCCTGAGCGTGAGCAGCCTGTCGAGCCGGCCGAGCTCCGGCGGCACGGCCCCGGACAAGTTGTTGAAGGAGAGGTCGAGGCGGTAGAGCCGGTAGAGCGCGCCGAGCGAGGGCGGGATGTCGCCGGAGAGCGCGTTGCGGGAGAGGAAGAGCAGCTTGAGGCCGAGGAGCGGCGAGAGGTCCGGGACGGCGCCCGAGAGCGCGTTCCCCTTGAGGCTGAGCACGCGGAGCGCGTCGAGGCTGGCCAGCGGACGGAGCGCGTCGGCCCCGGACAGGCCGAGCCCCTCGAGCACCAGCCGCGTCACGCGGCCGCCGGCGCAGGTGACACCGCGCCACGCAGGGGTGCCGCAGGGGGAGGGGCTGGTGGAGGAGGCGTTCCAGCTCGCGAGCGCGCCGGACCGGTCCGCGGCCAGCCGGAATTCCGCCAGCGCGGCGACGTCGCCTTCCAGCGAGCCGGCATTGGCGTGGCAGAGGAGGACGGAGAGCAGCAGAAGCAGGAGCAGCGCAGTGCTGCTGCTGGGAAGCATGGTTTTCTTGGAGTGGTCGCTCGGCTGCGAGCGAGCGGAAGTGGCAAGACGGACAGCGGCAAGACGAAGGGGGTTCTGGGTGTCTGTCTGATCTGATGCCACTCCCTGTCTCTACGCATGTCCCTTTCTTCTCCCTCTCATCTCATCTACCTTGGCCAGCTTTTACTCCTACACACACGAAGCACTGGTGCAGCGTCAGTGCCGGGCTCGTGCACAGTGATCTGTGGTGGACGGTGAGCTGAAGACGAGCGAGCGTTGGGTTTTCTTGGACGACGCAGACATGTCAGGAGGTGAAAAGGTTAAAGGCGAGGAGGGGAATTGTTTGGGCATCATATGACCAGTAGGAGTGGGGCTTTATTAGCTTTGCTAATTATTGTTGCATGGATTGGGGAGCTTCCCGCCCGGCGACCTGGGGTCGTGGGAAATGTAGGCTAAACTCCATTGGGATCATCATGGCGCCAACCACAAACCGCGGCGCGCGCGCTAAAAAGGCACCGAGATTTTTACTCTTGGTAAGTGTTGTCGCACGCCTTCCATGGTTTGAGATCCTGGGCTTGAGATCGATTCTCTGGCCTTGCATGGACCAGAAGCTGTCTAGTTCTTGACCTGGGCCTGGCAGGCTATTGAAGGCCTAAAGGCCTATCAAACTACCTACTAGCCCGTAACAGTGTAAAACGACAAAACAGGTCTTTAAAAAAAATTAACACAAAATAAATCTGTTTCGAAAGTATTTCATGATCTGAAATTTTTGTATGGTGTCAGCCCCATAGCCATGGTTAAACTACATGGCGCCATACCTCTCAAGCCATTTAAATAGTTTTTTTTAAATAGTTTTATTTGACATCCTCATTCCGAGAACATGCGACGTACTAATTTTTGAAAAAAAAAAGAAATGGGACAAAATACCAGACTAATTAAATGGATGAGATCAGATAAAGGAAAGAATTGAACAAATTAGAGAAAGTACATGACAAATTAGCGAGCGCACTGAAATAGTCTATACAAGAACTGAATTGACCCTACAAACAAAATCACAACAACAAACAAACTGTTCAGGAGAAAAATGTATCTTGCCAGTGCTGGCAATTTCAGAGGCCTGGGGGTCAACACGAGCTGGCCTTACTTCCGCCATACGAAAATGATGCACCAGCAATTTCTCAGAGCAAAGATTAAAACAAAAACTTGCATATATAAATATAGAAGTTTGGATAGTTTGTACTACTACAACTACTAATATAAAGTTGGATAATTTTACAATTACGTTTGGTAATATTACTTAGTGCTCATCAATCATGTTAAAGAACTGAGACTTCTTAGCATCACACGTTCTGGGGCATCACTAGCGGGGGCAGCAGTCAGGAGGGCCCACATAGTAAATATATTTATAAAATTATCTATTACACTTAAACACCATTTTTGAATATTAAAATAACTACAATTCTCAATCATTGGAGAATGTCTATAGCATTACCCGTATATCATGTGGAAGCAAATAAATTTAGATCGACGACAACATATTCATTAGGTCGTACTGAAATCTATGTTAACAAGATTACCATGCTAAATCTCATACAAGACATTTTATTTTAGAGACTGACGGAGGGAATTGTATAAGCTAGATGATAAAACACGATATTACAGGTAAGAAAATAATCAAATTATATGTCTAAATCCGCACCATTTTTTGTTCGTTGATTATAATTACAAGAGATCTATTGAAATATAGATGGCATGTACAAATTTAAACTTATTAATGAGCCCATCTAACTTATAAGACATATTTTACCTAAGAAATCAGTAAATAATCATGATAATAATTTAATTTGTTTTCTAGAATTTTCAGCAAATATGGTTACGAAGTCATGTACTAGAAGACAGTATTGAGATATGTTAGGTCATAATCTTTAAATATTTTTCTTATAAATAACTGCAAACTATATAGGTTATACAATTGTTTAAACCGCGGCGCGCGCTAAAAAGGCACTGAGATTTTTACTCTAGATAATTGTTGGTGCACGGATTCTTGGTTTACGGCCGAAGGTCCTTGGCTTGAGATTTTGGTTCTCTGGCCTTGCATTGACCAGAAGCTGTTTAGTTCTGGACCTGGGCCTGGCAGGCTATTGAAGGCCTAAAGGGCCTATCAAACTACCTACCGGCCCGAATCAGTGTAAAACGATAAAACTGGCCTTATTTAAAAAATCTTTAAGACAAAATAAACCTATTTCGAAAGTATTTCATGATCTGAACTTTTCGTATGGTGTGAGCCCCTATATCCATGGTTAAACTACATGTCGCCATACCTCCTCAAGCCATGTTTTTTTTTCCGGGCGGGCATATGTGAGTAAGTATTGCACCTGGCCTCCAGGCGCCATACTTTCTTATCATGGCGCCCCACACCAGGGCGCCATGATTTTGCAAGGATTTAAGTGGCTAGGTCCATGGCTGTGCAGTCCACCCACAAACACCACCTTTTATTTCTCCAACAGCCCGAACACTCCCCTCTTTCTCTCTCTCACCTATTAATACATTTCATCTCAAACCCCTCCAAACTAGAGGGGTTTCTTCATGGATTTCGACTCCTCTCCATCTTACAATGCAATCTCTCTCGTTGACCTCGCTTATTTCCAATACAAATCCTACAACGCGCGATGTACCTGGATCTCAACTTGTTCCTTTTGTTTCTCTGGTCGGTTTCGTTCATTTTTTCTGTTAGCCAAATATAATCGAGCACCATCGGTTTGGCTTGATCCATACAAATCTTGATATTTTTTAAACTGTTCGTCTTATTTTTTAAGCCCTATAAACTGGAGTAGGAAGAAAATTATTTCCTTGTAGTTGTTCTATTAGATGTGAATATTTTAGTGTTTAGAATTTGCAAGCTAGGGTTAGGGATTTGGTAGGTTTAGTTAGAGTTATACTTTCTGAATGA
The DNA here is from genome assembly GCA_947311845.1 of Poa pratensis. Taxonomy (NCBI): domain Eukaryota; kingdom Viridiplantae; phylum Streptophyta; class Magnoliopsida; order Poales; family Poaceae; genus Poa; species Poa pratensis. The sequence continues at coordinate 3,948,329 of CAMZMU010000035.1, forward strand.
TCAAAATGCCGTTTAGAGAGGGTAAATAGGCGACTACAAATGTTAATCAATCCCATTAATCTTAGTTGTGGATAAATAATGTGACACTATAATACAACTAGGTGAACAATCATATATGATGCGATAGATAATGACAAGTAAATGGAAGGAATGAAATAACCAAAGTGGAAGGAGACGGAGACACAATGATGGGTTATACTGGTCCCTCTTGATAGATTAATGGGCTTTGATGAGTGGGCCTACCTTAGCTCTGGTGGGCTGACCTGTATGAGCTTAATGGGCTTGCTGTTGGGTCAACCTGCCTAAACCTTTTGGGTTTCTTATTGTCTCCGTCATCTGCGATGGATCAGACTCATGGTACAATTATTGTCACGTCAAGCAGGAGACATGCTTGCATGGTCATACGAATAATTCTACATGGCGCCATGCGGCAGTCAAGCGGCAGTAAACCCTTCGGGGTCACATGAATCAGATTAACCACAAAAGCCATTTCCTTTGTTGATAGAACCTCATTGACCACAATTTTTTTGAACCGTGGAAGATTGATCTGCCATGCTACCGTTACCATGCTTTGACATTTCCTCCGCCCAAGTCTCCTGCCGCTCGCCCAAGTCGGTGTGGGCCGGCATGCCGCCATGGAAGCTCTTCGGCTATCTCGAGTTATAACACGTAATCAAAGGCATCCACCGGCTAGATAAATGTGTTGATTTTTTTCGTGGATTTACTGCGGCGGTGGGGATTTATTACCGCTAGCGGGGATTTGCTACATATTTATATCTTTTCAACATCGTTCCCGAAAAGTGCAAAAAGCGCAATGTTATTGTAAGTTTTTACCCACAATTGTAAAATAATGCTACAATGATGTTACAATGGCAATAATTTTTGCTATCGTGGGGAAACTGCTGGAACGAACGGATAACCCAGATTTCACGATTTAGTGAGATTTGACGGTAGGGGAGGCGCGAGATTTTTGCCCAAAATCTACCGGGGACGCCCAACAATGTCCAATGGAAAACGGGCATAAGAGCATCTCTAGCAGATCCCTATAATCTCATACTCGAAATTTAGTATCAGGTTACCCGAAAAATTATTATCCTATATGGAGAGATCTGGCAGAACAGATCCACGATAACCGGATATTCAAACAAGCGAGTTTATGGGAGATTTCATCACAAGTTCGCCAACAGAGCTATTTTACATAGTACTAGCTAGAACTAAAACTGAAATTAAACTAGATTTTATACTTCACCGGCCGATCTAGTTGTAGCCGAAGTGGTCCAGCTCAATGATCATGCGCAGCGTCCACAGATACGTCTCCAACGTATCTATAATTTTTGATGTTCCATGCTTGTTTTATACCAATTGCTACATGTTTTGCATCTACTTTATGTCACTTTTATACATTTTCCGGGACTAACCTATTAACAAGATGCCGAAGTGCCAGTTCCTGTTTTCTGCTGTTTTTGTATTCCAGAAAACTAGTCTGGAAATATTCTCGGAATTGGACGAAACTTCACGGGCATCCCTATTTTTCCAGAAGACACCAGATGGAGCAAAGATGCAACGGAGGATGCCCACAGGGGCCCCACACGCCACTAGGGCGCGGCAGGCCCCTTGCCGCGCCCTGGTATGGTGAGGGCCCCACGGGCCCTCCAGCCGCCGCCCTTTCGCCTACTTATTCCCCCCGAGAAAATAACCTAGACACCCGAGCCATTATCCACGAAAAGTTCCAGAGACGCCGCCGCCGTCAACCCTAGCTCGGGAGGGTTCAGAGCCTCTTTCCGGCACCCTGCCGGAGAGGGGAATCGTCACCGGAGGCTTCTACATCGCCATGCCTGCCTCCGAGGTGATGCGTGAGTAGTTCATCCTTGGACTACGGGTCCATAGCAGTAGCTAGATGGTTGTCTCTCCTATTTGTGCCATCATGTTTAGACCTTGTGAGCTGCCCTACATGATCAAGGTCATATTATTGTAATGCTACATGTTGTGTTTGCTGGGATCCGATGAATATTGAATATTATGTCAAGTTGATTATCAATCTATGCCCTATGTTATTTATGATCTTGCATGCTCTCCGTTGCTAGTAGTTACTTTGGCCAAGTAGATGCTTGTGACTCCGAGAGGGAGTATTTATGCTAGATAGTGGGTTCATGCCTCCATTGAATCTGTGACAGTGACAGAAAGTTCTAAGGTTGTGGATGTGCTGTTGCCACTAGGGATAACCTAACGATGCTATGTCTACGGGCATATGTGTTTGTTTACATTACGCACTTTACTTAATGCGATTATCCGTTGCTTGCAACTTAATACCAACGGGGGACTCGGATGACAACCCGGCGGTGGATTATTAGTCATAGACGCAGTTGGATGACGGTCTGTGTATCATGTCGTAATGCCCAAAGTAGATATCATAGTAATCATCATGTTATGTATTTGCATTGTCATGCGCTCACTATTTGTCAAATGCCCAGCTGTAATTTGTTTACCCAACATGCTAGATATCTTTATGGAGAGACACCACTAGTGAACTGTGGACCCCGGTCCAATTCCTTTACATTGATTAAACCACAAACTGCAAACTGTTCCTTTTTCATTCGCTGCAATTTAATACTCATTTTCCACACGAGACGTTTAATCCTTTGTTTTCAGCAAGCCGGTGAGATTGACAACCTCACTGTTTCGTTGGGGCAAAGTACTGTGATTGTGTTGTGTGTAGGTCCACGTCAGCGCCGGAATCCCTGGTGTTGCGCCGCATCATATTTGCCGTCGACAACCTTCTGAAGAATCGTTACTCCTACAGGTTCGATAAACCTTGGTTTCATACTGAGGGAAACTTGGCGCTGAACTGCATCATACCTTCCTCTTGGGGTCTCCCAACGAGCGTGTGATTCACGTCATCAAGCCTATTTTCTGGCGCCGTTGCCGGGGAGTAGCAGTTCTTCTGCAAGGGGAGTTTCACACTTCCAATTTCTTTACTTTGTTTTTGTCTTGCTTAGTTTATTTTATTTTATCCTGTTTGCTTTCAATTATCAAAAACACAAACTTGCTTTTACTTTATTTTCAAGTTATTTTATGTCCTGTTTTTAATTCTGCTAAAATGAGTACTCCTGAGAACACTAAGTTGTGTGACTTCACTAGCACAAACAACAATGATTTCATATGCACACCTATTGCTCCACCTGCTGCTTCAGCAGAGTTCTATGAAATTAAACCGCACTTTTAAATCTTGTTATGAAAGAGCAATTTTCTGGTGTTAGTACTGATGATGCTGCTGTTCACCTTAACAACTTGGTTGAACTTTGTGAAATGCAAAAACTCAAGGAAGTAGATGGTGATATTATTAAACTGAAACTTTTTCCTTTCTCCTTGAGAGGACGTGCTAAAGAATGGTTGCTATCTTTGTGACGAGGGGTGTCCTCGGCAAATCCCATGGTTAGGTACCTAGGGTTGATTATGTGGTAGAGAACGCGTAGTACTGGTAGACTCGACGGCTGACAAGCGAGAGTTTACCCAGGTTCGGGGCCCTCGATTGAGGTAAAACCCTTACTCCTGCTTGTTTGGATTTGATCTTGTGAATATGCGGTTACAGGGGTCCGGCGAGCTGTTTGTCTCGTCGGGATTGTGGTGGCTATGAATTGCTTGACCTAATCGGTTACCCTCCTGGCCTTTATATCGGAGGCCAGGTCCTGGATACGTAACCGACTAGGTTTACATATGGAAAGTTCTAACCGACTATGATTTATCTAATTTTAGGAAACTTCTCTTCGTCTGGCTTCTTTCTTCACGGGCTTCTTTAACTCTGGACCTCTACTGGGCTTCGCCTGTACCAGGTACCTTCACGCCGGGGTACCCGAAGGGTATATCCATGTCAGTAGCCCCCGAGTGCTTGTTTGATTATGGAGAACCATGGATGCACTTCACATGTGTTATTTTTCTGAACAGTATATATGTTTTAATGCAATCTTGGGGATTTTAGCATAGTAGGCCCAGAATACTCCAAACTGGTTAACTACACATTCGGGTAAAACCTTACTAGCTTTCAATCAAACCCGAGTCCCCGGACTCGAATCTGGAACATACTCGAAACAACTTTTGCCTGGGGATTACAGCTTGGCAGGCCTGACTCACTCGAAGAAAGTTGAGTTCAGTTAACTACGCATTCGGGTAAAACCATACCAGCTTTCAATCAAACTCGAGTCCCCGGACTCGAATCTGGAACATACTCGAAACAACTTTTGCCTGGGGATTATAGCTTGGCAGGCCTGACTCACTCGAAGAAAGTTGAGTTCAGTTAACTACGCATTCGGGTAAAACCATACCAGCTTTCAATCAAACTCGAGTCCCCGGACTCGAATCTGGAACACTTTTGATGTATTTGCCTAGGGATTTTGACTTAGTAGGCCTGAACTTATTCGAATCAACGATGTCAGTTAACTGCTCATTAGGGCAACACCATACTAGCCTTCAATCAGATTCGAGTCCCCGGACTCGAACCTGGTACACACTGGACAGATTCGACTCAGGCCGCTTGGGATCTTACTGATTCATTCTGCAGATCATATTTGCTACCCGACACGTCCGTCAGGATTTTCATCATGTCTGTTGACACGGAAAAACTTAAGGGAAAACACTGCCGGAGTGTCCCTTAGCCCAGCTCGATTAATATCGGCAGGTCTTATCTTTGCATTTGCGTATGCAGCATCCGAGACTTTTTCGATTGACATAGTCCGGGAATTTTATGAATTATGTTTGTGAAATTAAAGGACTTTGCCGAAATGAATCAGTCGAGTCAACTTTGCCGAGTGAGTAATTTTTACCTTTTTAGAAGCTTTATGGGAGCGCGACAGCGCTCCCATGGGAGTAGCCCCCGAGATTGTGGTTTATTGTTTGCAATAGAGGACAATCTTAAATTATGTTCTGCATGTCCTCAATCGAAGAATTTTTTGTCGTATGCTCCCATGGGAGTACTCTTTCTACATGGGCTCAGTTTTCACGTGCCGCTTTTTTGATACTTTTGACTCGGTAATTCGTCGACTGATGTTTTGCATGAACTTTGTTATGTATTTTTGAGTCGAGAATGCCTCGATTGTGCATGCTGAGTCGGAAAGATGTCGACTAATGCTTCGTTTATTTTGCCTAGGGATTATGACTTAGTAGGCCTGATACACTCGAAAACCGAGCTCAGCTAACCGCACATTCGGGCGAAACCATACTAGCCTTCAATCAGATTCGAGTCCCCGGACTCGAACCAGGAACACTTTTGAAACTTTTGCCTAGGGATATTGACATAGTAGGCCTGATTCACTCGAAAATCGAGCTCAGTTAACCGCGCATTTGGGCGAAACCATACTAGCCTTCAATCAGGTTCGAGTCCCCGGACTCGAAGCTGGAACATACTGGACATACTCGACTCAGGCCGTTGCAGGTATTACTGACTCATTCTGCAGTTTAACTTTTGATACCTAACGCGTCCATCAGGATTTTCATCATGTCTGTTGACACAGGAAAATTCAAGGGAAAACACTGTTGGAGCGTCCCTCGGCCCAGCTCGATTGCTCGGCGGGTCTTACCTTTGCATTTGCGTATGCAGCATCCGAAATATCTGCGATTGGCATAGTCCGGAAATTTATGAAGTATGATTCTTTGGTATGTGAAATATTTAATGCATTTAGTCGAGTCTGTAGTCGAGTGAATTTCTTACCTTCTTTTGAAATCTATGGGAGCGCGACAGCGCTCCCATGGGAGTAGCCCCCGAGATTGTGGTTTATTGTCTTGCAATAGAGGACAATCTCAAATCATTTCTTTGTGCTGCTTTTGTCAATCGAAATATTTTGCTTTTGAAATCTATCGGGTGCGCGACAGCGCTCCCGATGGGAGTAGCCCCCGAGGCTATGTGCAACTATTTGTAGTTGTGCATAGGCTCAATTTGTCTTCCTTTTGGTTGTTGTCGATTATCCTTCGAGTGCTTCAGTCTTCGTGCCGTGTGGCGTAGATATTTTCAGTTATGCAACACTCGAACCGGTGGCGAGTGCCCTTCCGAGTATCGGGTGCAGCCGAGGAAAATTTGTTACGGCCTGTGCGGCGCAGCCCCCGAGTATCGGGTGCGGCCAAGGCAAATTTGCTGCGGCCTGTGCGGCGCAGCCCCCGAGTGTCGGGTGCGGCTGAGGCGAATTTGTTGCGGCCTATGCGACGCAGCCCCCGAGTGTCGGGTGCGGCCGAGGCGAATTTGATGCGGCTTATGCGGCGCAGCCCCCGAGTGTCGGGTGCGGCCGAGGCTATGTGAGTTTAGGCTTGTGCGGCGCGGTACCCGATAAAGTATTAGGTGCGGCCAAGATCTTGCGGTGTTTAGCTGGAAGGAGCCGATGTGGCGGACCGGAGTCGACGTGGCGGATGTTATGCTGCGTGGTCAGTCGACGCGGCGGACCCGAGTCGACGCGGCGGATGTTATGTCGCGAAGTCAGTCGACGCGGCAGATGTTATGCTGCGCGGTCAGTCGATGCGGCGGACCGGAGTCGACGCGGCGGATGTTATGCTGCGCGGTCAGTCGACGCGGCGGATGTTTATACTGCGCGGTCAGTCAACACGGCGGACCGGAGTCGACGTGGCGGATTCAGAAAGTGCCAGCCTTCGAGTGTTGGATTCAACTAGAGCAGGTTTATAATTGAAAAAATAAAATATGGAACTGACTTAGCTGTTCATGAGCGATGGAAATCTGTAGACTTTTGTTGTTTGCCGTTGATGAGGAAGCGCCAGCCCCCGAGCGTTGGAGGCAGAGTCGATGAAGGCGTAGGGTGTCGATGCGACAGTCCGGCGACGGTGAAGTAGAGTCGAAAAAGGCACTCGAATCGCCTGCCGGGTGCAGCGGTGAAGTTGCTTTTTGTTGTAGATGTCGAAGCACCAGCCCCCGAGTATCGAATGCGGAGTCGAGAATGCGGAGTCGAAGAAGTCACGGGTGTCGCCTTGTCAGGTACGAGCGGTTGAAGCTTATGTCAGTGTTGATGTCGAGTGCCAGCCCCCGAGTGAGGGTGTGGCGATGAAGTCGTTTTGTTTTTTGTTGATGATGAAGCACGAGCCCCCGAGCCTCGGGGGCGCGTGTACGCTCGATTGAAGCTGATGCATCCAGTGTTGATCGGCGCCGAAGTCGACGCTCGCCGAAGCCGGCGAGTCGAGGATTGCCAGGATGGGAGCGTGCTTCCCTGGTAGTCGATGACGGTCGAGACGTTGCCGAGCAGGACACGCACAGACTTTTCGTAAGCTGGCTGCCCTCCTCGTGATTGATCATTGAGAGTTGGTTCTCCCAGGAGCATGCACACACGTTTAGCAAACAAGGCATTTATTAGTACATAATAATAATTGGATGAGTAAGACAAGGATCGATGGAGATCGAATCATGCATTGGATGTGTTGCGGATGGTCTGGCTGCTCCTTTACCATCCACGAGTATGTGAATACGATCGGAACTCCGGTATGTAGCTTCCGAGGATCGTCTGATACAACTCGGGGAGATTATGACTGTGGTTTTGCCTTATGTGGGTAACGAAGTAGCTGAGTCGAATAAGTTTCGGCTGTGAAATATGCATCTTGTGTTTGCCTGTATTTTATCGGGTGCGCGTCAGCGCTCCCGGTGGGCTTGCTGTGGCGCAGAATACACCTGAGCTTGTTGCACATGTTGCGGCGTAGAGTACACTTGAGCTGGTACCGCTTGCGTGTGGGTTGCTGCGATTGGTTGTGCTTGCGTCAGTTGCGGTGGAGCGCGTCCTTCCTTTTGCAGGCGTAGTACGTACTCGATTGCCAACTGGTCGAATTCCCTGCAGTTCTTTAGTAAATGATTAGAACGTAACCTACCGTCGTCTCCCTTGTATAGGTGAAATCTGCAGTAATCGTCCATCCGCTCTTCGAGTGATCGCTCTGGCTCTTTGTCTGTTCGTCTGCGCCATTCAGGCCTTCTGTAACTGTCTCGGTTGTCGCGTCCGCGATAATTGTCACGGCGATCATCTGAGCGGCGATCTCGACTGTCTCTTCGGTCGTCTGTACGATGGTCTCGATTGTCTCGGTTATCTTCAGGATGTTTGACAGTTTGGTCTCGACTATCTCGCGGCTGGGCGAACCCTGCTCCTACGAAACTTGGCTTGTCATCATCATAGTGGCGATATTTGCGCTTGCCCTTCTATCATCCCGATAGTTGTCTCTACGATCTCGATTATCTCTGTCGTGGTTGTCGTGTGATGGCGTAGGTTGATTGCCTCTTACTGAGTCTTCTCCGTTTGCCCACTTCGTTGCGATTGCCATGAGGGCTGCCATTGTTTTTGGGTCTTCTCGTCCGAGCATCTCCCTGAAATCTTTCCTCCACAAGCCTTCCTTGAAGGCGTCGATTGCCCTATCTTCTGATACATGTCCTATCGAGTTGCGGATGGTGGTCCATCGCCTTATATATGATCGCAACGACTCGTCCGGGCCTTGCTTACATGTTTTGAGTTCTTCAAATGTTTTGGGCCTGTCACATAAGGGTCCGAAGTATCTGACGAAATCATCGCGGAATTGCTCCCACGAGTCGTAATATGACTCGGGTAACCATTTGAGCCAATCGCGAGCTGCTCCTTCCATCATGAGTTGTATGTGCTGCATTGCCGTAGTTGTTGTGCCACGCTGACAGCCGACGGCTAATCTGTCATCTTCTAACCAGCCTGAGGGCTCCTATTTGCAATTTAATTTTGGCGTTGCTGCGAGTGAGAACTTCTTGGGCATGCGAGCTTCCCGAATTCGTCGAGTGAAGCACAATGCTCCGCATGGCCCTATGTCTGCCCCTGAGTCAGAGCTACTGCTATATGACCTTCTAGATCGGCTCCTCCGATGGCGCGAGCTTCTTCCGTCGCTTCTTCCCCTAGGGCTTCGACTGCGACGATCCCGATATGTTTCTCGTGCGGGTGTGGTTTGCGTTGGCTGTATGGCCTTTGTCGCAATCGCCAGTTGCTTGTATAGTTGAAGGTGATGATCTCTCTTTGGATCTCCCACTGGAGGTTCGATTGTTTTGAGGTAGTTGCCCAATGTCATCAGTGCTCCAACTAGCTCAGTTGGTATGATCAGTCCTTCCCTATCCACTTCCATAAAAGCTGGGTCAAGGTTTCGAGTGATTGCAGCTCGATCCGCTTCACCCAGGTTGAGCCTTGGCCTATTTGCGGGATCGTGTCTCCCAGTAAAACTCATGGATAGCGCCTTTCGCCTGGCGCTTGATATGCTCGCCTGTTTTCTGCGTTCCTCGAGTGTAGCTCTGTAATTGTTCAGTCGAATATTTTCTTGCCAGTTGAAGTATGCGTAAGTCATCTGTTCTTCTGGAGTTGCGTCGATTGGCATCATCGCGCAATTTTTTATGATTTGATCCACTTTCTCCGCTATTTTAGCCGTGATGGTTATGGTGGTCCTTCCGTCAGGCATGGTAACTGTGCATGGAAATTGTGTGGGTCGACGACATGCTGCTGCCGCGGATGTTTCTGCGGTGCTTGCGGTATACACCTGGTAAGGTATTACTTGGTTGGCGATCTCCACGCTGCTGACACGTACCATGGACTCGGCGTCTTCATCCAAACTCATGTCGGAGTTACTCGGTTTGCTGTTGGTTTTGCCGTAGTCGAGTTGATCGTCGATTGTCTTGTCCAAGCTTCTGGTATTGCACGTGAAGATCTCGTGGTTAGCCTGCACCTCAGGGCCATTAAAGTCGGCTAGGTAAATGCTGTCATCGAGGTTTTCCGTGCTTTGCGGGAGGTTTGTGCAGTCGAAGTTGCCTTCGAGTGACTCAGCCGAGTTGTTTGGACGGAACACAGATTCGACTTCGCTTCCTCCAAAGTTTTTGGCCATTGCTTTGCGAAATTCTTCGTCGTCCATCGAAGTTGCAGAGTCACTTGGTGTTTGGATCGGTGCGATCTGTGATGATGTTGCTGCCGAGATTGAAGGTGTTGCGGATGCAGTCGACAGATTGTCGAGTATCTCCATGTCGATTGTGTCCAACAGATCCTGCACACCATCTTTATCAACGAAAAAATTTAATTCACCAACAGTAACGTCCAAACCTGATTCTAGACTCTCGAAGGCCTGTTGAGCTTCGATTGAATGTGGTTTGAGCCTCCTTGGAGAAATTGGCGAGTGTTCGCTTTTTGAGTTTGCTCCAGTCGATGGGATCGGCGAGTTGCCGTCTGAAGTTATGATCGGCGATCCGCCGTTTGGTGAGGCGATCGGTGAATTACCGTGTGAAGGAGAGGTTGTTGAGTGACCACCTGGTGATGATTATGTGGTAGAGAACGCATAGATTATGTGGTAGAGAACGCGTAGTACTGGTAGACTCGACGGCTGACAAGCGAAAGTTTACCCAGTTTCGGGGCCCTCGATTGAGGTAAAACCCTTACTCCTGCTTGTCTGGATTTGATCTTGTGAATATGCGGTTACAGGGTCCGGCGAGCTGTTTGTCTCGTCGGGATTGTGGTGGCTATGAATTGCTTGACCTAATCGGTTACCCTCCTGGCCTTTATATAGGAGGCCAGGTCCTGTATACGTAACCGACTAGGTTTACATATGGAAAGTTCTAACCGACTATGATTTATCTAATTTTAGGAAACTTCTCTTCGTCTGGCTTCTTTCTTCACGGGCTTCTTTAACTCTGGGCCTCTACTGGGCTTCGCCTGTACCAGGTACCTTCACGCCGGGGTACCCGAAGGGTATATCCATGTCACTTTGCCTAGAAATAGTATTGATTCATGGACTAAATGCAAAGATGCTTTTATTGGAAAATATTATCCTCCTGCTAAGATTATTTCTTTGAGAAGTAGCATAATGAATTTTAAGCAATTTGATAATGAACATGTTGCTCAAGCATGGGAGAGAATGAAATCATTGGTTAAAAATTGTCCCACTCACGGACTGACTACTTGGATGATCATCCAAACCTTCTATGCAGGATTAAATTTTTCTTCAAGGAATTTATTGGATTCGGCCGCTGGAGGTACCTTTATGTCCATCACTTTGGGTGCTGCAACAAAGCTTCTTGATGATATGATGATTAATTATTCTGAGTGGCACACCGAGAGAGCTCCAACAGGTAAGAAGGTAAATTCTGTTGAGAAACCTCTCCTTGAGTGCCAAAATTGATACTATTATGTCTATGCTTGCAAATGGTCAAACACATGTTGATCCAAATAATGTTCCTTTAGCTTCTTTGGTTGCTCAAGAAGAGCATGTTGATGTGAACTTCATTAAAAATAATAACTTCAACAACAATGCTTATAGGAATAATTTTGGTAATAGCAATTATAGGCCCTATCCTTCTAATAGTGGCAATGGTTATGGAAATTCCTATGTAACTCCTACAACAATAATAAGAGTGTACCCTCTGATCTTGAAGTTATGCTTAAGGATTTTATTAGTACACAAACTGCTTTCAATAAAACTGTTGAGGAGAAATTTGGGAAAATTGATGTCTTGCTCTAAAGTTGATAGTCTTGCTCTTGATGTTGACTTGTTGAAACTAAAGAACATGCCTCATGATGTTAAAGAGAGCAAAACTCTCAATGCTATACAAGTTAAAATTGATAACAATGTGAGGATGTTAGCTGAATTGCATGCTAGATGGGAAAGAGAGGATGAAATTGCTAGAAAGAATAATATTGCTAGAGTTTATACTATTACTACTTCTGAAAATGCTTCAAACTCAAGTGTTAGCAAACCTCCTACCATTAATGGCAAGATAATTGGTGTTGGTAATGTTTCCACTTCTATTGCAAAATGTCCTAAATTGCCTGATAACTCTGAAACTGTCCTTGATAAAGATGCTGAAATTTCTAGCAATAAGGAAGAGATAATTCCATTACTTTTGATGATAATGACTTTGATTTTGATGGTTGTAATTTCTGAAGTAATTAAGTTCTTGCAAAAGCTAGCTAGAAGTCCTAATGCTAGTGATAAACATGGCTTTTACTAAACATATTACTAATGCTCTCACAAGTTAGGGAGGAAAAAATTAAACGTGAAGTTCTATCCCTAGGAAGTTAGAAGATGGTTGGGAGCCCATCATTAAAATGAAATTGAATGACTTTGATTGCAATGCTTTGTGTGACCTTGGTGCTAGTATTTCTGTTATGCCTAAAAGATTATATGATATGCTTGATTTAGCACCTTTGGAAAATTGTTACTTGGATGTTCACCTTGCTGATTCTACTATTAAAAAACCTTTGGGAAGAATTGATGATGTTCTTATCATGGTTAACAACAATTATGTCCCCGTTGATTTTATTGTCTTGGATATTGAATGCAATCCATCATGCCCTATTGTGCTGGGAAGACCTTTTCTTAGAACTGTAGGTGCTATTATTGATATGAAAGAAGGGAATATAAAATATCAATTTCCTCTCAAGAAAGGTATGGAACACTTTCCTAGGAAGAAGATTAAGCCACCTTATGATTCTATTGTTCGAACAAATTACAATGTTGATGCTTCTTCACTTGGTAATACTTGATGCATGCTTTGTGCCTAGCTAAAAGGCGTTAAAGAAAAGCGCTTATGGGAGGCAACCCATTTTATTTTTCTGCAATTTTTTTTTATTGAGTCAAGGAGTTTGTTTACTTCTGTAGCAACTCCTTTGTATCTTTATTTTCTCGCATTGTTGTGCCAAGAGTAGCCTCTAATGTTAAGATGCTTAATTTTGATTGCTGCGCAGAAACAGATTTTTGCTGTTCACTGTACGAAATTCCTAAAATCACCAGATTGTTAAAAATCTGAAATTTTTGTGCGTAATCTTTATGAATGTCTGAATCTTTCATTAGTTCAAGTTTTTCGATCTGAGCGTCGTAAGTGCCTCGAAAAAATTCGTCTTTGCGGACTGTTCTGTTTTAGACAGATTATGCCTTTTTATTTTGCATTCTCTCTTTTACTAGTGTTGAGTGAAATTCTTTTTTGGGTGGAAGAGCTTCACATAACATCAGTGGCTGTAGCTAATGTTTAAAGTAAAATCATATTGCGTCTTTATAGAACATGTGAGTTTTTGATTATGCACTAACCCTCTAATGAGATCTACTTTGAGTTTGGTGTGACGGAAGTTTTCAAGGGTCAAGAGAGAAGGATGATATAATAGGATCAAGAAGAGTGAAGAGCTTAAGCTTGGGGAGGCTCCCATGGATCTCCCCAGCATATTTCAAGAAGACTCAAGCGTCTAAGCTTGGGGATGCCCAAGGCATCCCCTTCTTCATCGCAAAATTATCAGGTCATCTCTAGTGAAACTATATTTTAATTCTTTCACATCATATGTGCTTTTCTTGGAGCGTCTGTGTGCTTTTATTTTCAGTATTGCTTTTATTTTCAATAAAGCTTGACTGGACCCTAGCATTCTTGATTGGGAGAGAGACACGCTCCGCTTTTTCATGAGAATACTCCTATTCTTCACTTATATTTGTTGAGTATTCATATCTAGCGCTGTTCAGCTTTTAGCTCTTGTTTTCATGTATCTCTTGTCAGAGCTATTAGCTTTCTTTTGTAGAAAGTACTCTCTTGCTTCACTTATATTTGTTTGGAGAGTTGATTAAATAAATTGATTGGTGTTTGGTTGGTTCAGAAAATGTTGCATGTGGTAATTGGTATAAGGAAAAACTTGCTTAATCTTGTAGATCACTAAATGGATAACTTGATGCTTGTCAATTGTTTTGAGTTAACAAGTAGATCATGATTAAATTGTGCATCACATGAGTTAAGCCTATTAGTGAAGAACTACCGTAAAGCTTGTTGAAAATTTGGTTTGCATCGGTGGTATCTCTAAGGTCTAGATATTTTCTAATAACAGGGTTTGGTTAACAAGGAAGACGGTATGAAGTCTTATAACGTTTGCAATATGTTTGTCATATAAAACTTGGTGTACGGGTTGATATTCTTGTTTGCTTACATAACCTTGCTAGCCTAAACTCTGTACTGAGAGGGAATGCTTCTCGTGCATCCAAATCCTTGAGCCAAAATCCATGCCATTTGTGTCCACCATAACTACCTATATGTGGTATTTCCTTGCCACTCCAAGTAAATTTTTCATGTGCTACCTTTAAATTATTCAAAATGTTATTATTCCCTTTTTGTGTCAATGTTTACTAGCTCATGAGGAATTAGTGTGGTTATTCTTTATTCTTTGTCAATGGACTTTTACACCTGGACTAGTGGCATATACATCCGCTTATCCAATTTTGCAAAAAGAGCTGGCAACGGGGTGCCCAGTCCCAATTAATTACAACTTTAACCAATTAATTCTCTTCACACTTTTGCCCTGATTCATCAGTAAGCAATGACAAACAGTGAAATACCTGAATGTGTGTAAACCAAAGAGAAAGAGGGATGATCTGCCTTGCTGGTAGAAATAACGTCCTTCATGGGAGCCGCTCTTAAAAGTCCGTTTGACAGGTAGAATACTGTTCTCACCCGCTACCATTCGTTGACAATTAACAAACACCTCTCAAAAATAGATACTCCTCCATGGTATGTGATTGATGGAAGGCACCCGAGGATTCGGTTAGCCATGGCTTGTGTTAGCAAGGTTGGGAGGAGTATCAAATATTTTATGCAATCTCTATATGCTTTCAAAAACCTAAAAGCTCTAGCACATGATTTAATCCCTGCTTCCCTCTGCGAAGGGCCTTTCTTTTACTTTTATGTTGAGTCAGTTTTCCTATTCTTTCTGTCTTCCACAAGCAAACACTAGTGTCAACTTTGTTACAACATGCGTTATATGCAACGTATTGGACTTGTTATACTACTTTGTGTTGACAATATCCATGAGATAAATATGTTGAAAGTTGAAGCAAATGCTGAAACTTAATTCTTCCTTTGTGTTGATTGAATACCTTTTATAGAAACTATTGCTTTATGAGTTAACACTTATGCAAAAACTTTGATGCTTGTCTGAAAGTACTATTCATGAAAACGTTTAGCTTGTGTGATTCATTGTTTATTCATTATCTATTTGATAGCAAATTATAGACCATTGACTTGGATCACTTCATTCATTTACATGTGCCTTGCAATATTATTTGATCAAGATTATGTTGGTAGCAGGTCACCTTGATAACCCACAAGTATAGGGGATCGCGTGTAGCCTTTTCGATAAGTAAGATTGTCAAACCCAACGAGGAGCTAAAGGTAGGATAAGTATTCTCTCAAGTTCTATCAACCACTGATACAACTCTACGCACACTAAACGTTTGTATTATCTAGGAAATAAAACTACGGTAGCAATACGGGTATGAGAGTAGTTTTGCAAGATAATAAATACAAGAAAATAAATGTTAGTGCTGCAGCAATAAAGTACACTAAGTAACCATATACTAACAGTACCATGAGTGTGGAAAAGTGGTGGTAATTGTGGTGGCTTTGTCCAAGATTAATTAGTGAAGACTTAGTTCATTGTCTTTGATGCAGTTTTCAATGTGGGAGAGGCTAAATATACATGCACTCCACTACTTGGGATTACAAGTACTATATGATTGGATTGTTAGCAAACATCCGTAAATACTAACAATGCATTAAGGTTTCCCCAACCATAGCCTTAAGTTTATGGTCCTCTTACTCCCATACGTGCAACTAACCGGTTTGAGTCCTCAGGTTTCTGTCACTCCGGCAGAACTACCCCTTCCTTTGCACATACTACTAACCCTATGGTGTTGATCCATGCGCGCACAAGTATAATGGACACCAAAGGACAGTACCATATCAACATACAACTCTAATGAACCATAGACATTCAACAAAGCAATCGAAAGACAAATAAACTACATAAACATGACATAGATCATAGGATAAATATTATAGCATCAAACACCATGTTTACATAGGACGGTACAGAGGTTTGTGGGAGGATGAACCACTGAATACAAGGAGGAGTTGGTGATGGAGATGGCGGTGAAGACGGCGGAGAGGGCAGCGAGAGGCGCAGGGCGGCGCCGGCACCGGCGGTGGCGCAGGGGGCTCCTCCTGCGCCGCCGGTTCCATGGGGGAGCACCGCCCCTTAGCCCCCTTCCTTCATGGCTTCTTGGGAGCCCTCCCCCATGGAGATGGGATCCATGGGGGAGGCAAAAACGTGGCTTTGGTGGCTGAAATTCGTGGGTGGAGGAGTCCTCCACGATTAGGTTTCCTCCCTTTATATATCTTCTCGGATTTCCGTCACCCCCTTTTAGGGTTCCACCAAAACGGGCCTCCAGGCCGCGTCCGAACTCCGATTGGGCTGATCTCGGGCTTAAAATCTTCGTATGGAAAATTGTGACAACTTTCGTCAGCCAGGTCTCCATTGACGTCATCTTCGAGGGTCAAACTGGCAAACTTCGTAAAAAGTTCTCAGACAGATTTCAGGAAAGTCCCAATTCGACTCCAACAAGGTTTCCTCTTGTATTCTTGATAATTTCTACACATCAAAGAGTAAAACAAGAACATTGTGCACTTTTGCAACTATTAGTAGGTTAGTCCAAATAAATAATAAACTTAATATAAAAACAAGTGCTAAAAGCATAAAAATGGCATGAAACAATCAAAAATTATAGATACGTTTTGGACGTATCAACATCCCCAAGCTTAATTCCTGCTCGTCCTCGAGTAGGTAAATGATAACAAAATAATTTTTGATTGTAAATGCTATGATCAGGTCTTTAACAATTGCATGATGTATGGATAATAAAACTTAGCAATCATGTTACCTAATGAAAAGTATCAACGAACTAAGAGCTTATAACATGAAATTTATAAACATCAACAAGATTGTAATGACCATAATAAAGCATGGTAGAGTGGTATCTCGCTTGCCCGTATTTGTACAGCAAAACATAAATGCCCAGGCACCTCTGAAGTTCATGGGAAGACTAGAATAAAGATATCAAAGATAAAAGCATCAAAGTTATACACATTAACCGCATTCTGGGACAAGCACATTACACTAAGAATGACAACTATGCTCTCGAGAAGTGCTCAAAGAAAGGATGGTGACTCAACATGAAATAAAAGATTGGCCCTTCGCAGAGGGAAGCAGGGATTATCATGTGCTAGAGCTTTTTATTTTTAAAACAGAAGCAAAATTGTTTTGGGAAGTGTTTGTTGTTGTCAACGAATGGTAGTGGGCACTCTAACCCCCTTGTCAACCAGACTTTCAAGAGCGGCTCCCATGAAGGACGTTATTTCTACCAGCAAGGTAGATCATCCCTCTTCTCTTTTGTTTACACATGTATTTTAGTTTCATTATGGATGACACTCCTCCCAACCTTTGCTTGCACAAGCCATGGCTAACCGAATCCTCGGGTGCCTTCCAACATTCACATACCATGGAGGAGTGTCTATTTGCAAATTAAGTTGCTTACTGATAAATCAGGGCAAAACATGTGAAGAGAATTATTAATGAAAGTTGTAATTAATTGGGACTGGGCACCCCATTTGCCAGCTCTTTTTGCAAAATTATTGGATAAGCGGATGTATATGCCACTAGTCCATTGGTGAAAGTCTGTCAGTAAATGACAAGATTGAAAGAGAAAACACCACATACTTCCTCATGAGCTATAAAACATTGACACAAATTGAGAAGTACTTTGAAGGTTTTAAAGGTAGCACATGAAAATTTACTTGAATGGTTGAAATGCCATGCATAGGTATTTATGGTGGACACTTTGGAATAACTTGGTTTTCATGGTTTTGGAAGCACGAGCAGCATTCCCGCTCAGTACAAGTGAAGGCTAGCAATAGACTGGGAAGCGACAATCAAGAGAGCAATAACCGTCATAATCATGCTTGCGACAAAAAAAATTAATTGGCATAAAAGTGATACAAGAACTCTGCAAAATAAATCATCAAGGCTTAATTGACTTTTGTTTTTCAGTCATATGCATGCATGAGCATGTGCCAAGTCAATTCAATGAATTATTCAGAGGAGGATACCACAATACCATACCATCTTATGAACAACAATGCATGTTGATATCAAAATACATAATATGCACTATTAGCTAGTTGAGACTAACCATAAGAAAATATAACTACTAAACATATATTCACACATCATTTTTAAGTTTCAACAAGTAATCCATTAACCAAGTAAAATTGAAAACAGAGATAAATAAAATATGTGACGATCCACTTATTAATGTAACTGGTGTTTGATGCTAAGATAAATAGATAATAAATACAGCCGCTTCAAGTTTAGTAAGTTCATATGTTGCTCAAAAAACAAAGTTTAAAGGTTTGCAAACCGAGGGGTTATTGATGAAGAGGGATGTGGGGACATCCCCAAGCTTATGACTTTGGCCATTCTTCACATTTCCAATTTGGTGTTCCTTCATTCTCTGTGAAAAAACTTCAACACAAAAACTTTCCCATTCTTTTCTGCGGTTAGACATTAGTACAATAGATAATATTTCCAAGTGCTGCTATTAAACCAAATAAAATTTTGTTTTTAAGTTACAGAAAGGTTGCTTAAATGGCCAACTTATAAATGAAAGGTAAGAACCATTAAAAATCAAATGAAAACGAAAAGAGGCCACTCTTGCAACAAAAGTCAGAATCTGTCCAGAAAAACAGCAGCTGGAAAACGCAATTTTTAGGTGCACTTAAACATGCCCGAAATTTTAGCCAATTTTTGTACATGCAGAGGATTAGGTGCTACAACATCAGTAATTTTTTCGTGATTTTTAGAGCTTCCAGTAAAATATGAAAAATCGCGCAATAAGCAGTAGATACCGAAAACAGAAAATCACTTTTTACATATGTATCAACTAAGCTAAATGGATAAAACTTGGTACTTTATTTTTGATAAAAAAGACCAGAGGCTAAGCAAGACCTAAACATGCTAGCTACAGCAAGGAAAACTCTAAATAAAAATCAAAAGTAAAACCCAAATAAAATTAAAATAAAGAACCAAACAAAGAAGCAAAACAAAAGAAAATATTTTTGTTGTTTTGAATTTATAAGTGAAAGTAAAGAAGCAATCGAAACCAAATAAGAGCCTAATAAAACTAAAGAAGGTAAAACCAAGACATATAAAACAATTATAATACAAGTTAAGACAATACATATCATGTGGACGGGTAATATAGAGTATGAACGAGACAACCTCATGTTAGTTGATGAATAGGGGGATGACTCGGGCATCCCCAAGCTTAGATGATTGTATCTTCTTGAATATGTTCTTGGATGCACCTACACATCCCCAAGCTTGAGCTCTTGCGTCTTCTTATTCATCTCATATCACCATATTGATTAGATCTTATAAGCTACATCCACATAAAACTTCACAAAACTCATTAGTAGGGTTAGTACTCATTAAATAAAATCCACTCATGTTCAAGCATTGACAAGTTTTATAATTTTTACTCAACATTAGCCACTGTATATACTAAGGTGTTCATGATTTCCGTTGTCCGTCGAAAAACTAATGAAACTAACAACACCAAGTACAATATTGAATAAACAAAGAAATCTGTCAAAACTGAACAGTCCGTAAAGATGGCATTCAACGAGATAGTTAAGTAGCTCAAATCGAAAAACTTTAGTCTAATGAAAGAAAGATAATAATCTCAGGTTTATGCACAAAAATTTTCAAGTCAAAATACTATTCTGAGATTTATCACGATTTTATTTACAGAGAAGCACAAAATCTGTCTAAACAGAACAGTCAGTAAAGATCGAATTTTTCGACCTATCTACGTACCTTAAATCAGAAAAAGTTAGTCTAATGAAAGAAAGCTAATAAGCATCACTTTGCACTCAAGAAATTTCAGATCAAGATCACGTTCTGGTGATTTTAAACATTTAATACGGTGGAGCACAGAAAATCTGTTTCTGGACAGCAAAGTAAAACTATCAACTTTCAATTAACTAAAGACTATAATTAGCATTTTATTTTTATGTACAGAGGTATATACACAATATTTACATGTTTTTAATGAAAAGCTTCCATGGAAAGATTTGTTTTGGTTTCATAGGCATGAACACAAGTGTTCAAGGTCGACCCCCATTTAACCATTACTCATCTTTCCAATCACTTTTCTTTTTGAAAACGTTTTTAGATAACAACTACACCTAATTTTTTTTGTAATTCGCATTCCCTATCCATAGTAAGATAAAGAACAACTTAATACTGAAAATAAAAACTACTTAGAGATAAAGCAAACAAGTGCACACAAGAACATTAACCTACGCTATGGCTCCCCGGCAACGGCGCCAGAAAAGGTCTTGATAACCCACAAGTATAGGGGATCGCGTGTAGCCTTTTCGATAAGTAAGAGTGTCGAACCCAACGAGGAGCTAAAGGTAGGATAAGTATTCTCTCAAGTTCTATCAACCACTGATACAACTCTACGCACACTAAACGTTTTATTATCTAGGAAATAAAACTACGGTAGCAATACGGGTATGAGAGTAGTTTTGCAAGATAATAAATACAAGAAAGTAAATGTTAGTGCTGCAGCAATAAAGTACACTAAGTAACCATATACTAACAGTACCATGAGTGTGGAAAAGTGGTGGTAATTGTGGTGGCTTTGTCCAAGATTAATTAGTGAAGACTTAGTTCATTGTCTTTGATGCAGTTTTCAATGTGGGAGAGGCTAAATATACATGCACTCCACTACTTGGGATTACAAGTACTATATGATTGGATTGTTAGCAAACATCCGTAAATACTAACAATGCATTAAGGTTTCCCCAACCATAGCCTTAAGTTTATGGTCCTCTTACTCCCATACGTGCAACTAACCGGTTTGAGTCCTCAGGTTTCTGTCACTCCGGCAGAACTACCCCCTTCCTTTGCACATACTACTAACCCTATGGTGTTGATCCATGCGCGCACAAGTATAATGGACACCAAAGGACAGTACCATATCAACATACAACTCTAATGAACCATAGACATTCAACAAAGCAATCGAAAGACAAATAAACTACATAAACATGACATAGATCATAGGATAAATATTATAGCATCAAACACCATGTTTACATAGGACGGTACAGAGGTTTGTGGGAGGATGAACCACTGAATACAAGGAGGAGTTGGTGATGGAGATGGCGGTGAAGACGGCGGAGAGGGCAGCGAGAGGCGCAGGGCGGCGCCGGCACCGGCGGTGGCGCAGGGGGCTCCTCCTGCGCCGCCGGTTCCATGGGGGAGCACCGCCCCTTAGCCCCCTTCCTTCATGGCTTCTTGGGAGCCCTCCCCCATGGAGATGGGATCCATGGGGGAGGCAAAAACGTGGCTTTGGTGGCTGAAATTCGTGGGTGGAGGAGTCCTCCACGATTAGGTTTCCTCCCTTTATATATCTTCTCGGATTTCCGTCACCCCCTTTTAGGGTTCCACCAAAACGGGCCTCCAGGCCGCGTCCGAACTCCGATTGGGCTGATCTCGGGCTTAAAATCTTCGTATGGAAAATTGTGACAACTTTCGTAACAGCCAGGTCTCCATTGACGTCATCTTCGAGGGTCAAACTGGCAAACTTCGTAAAAAGTTCTCAGACAGATTTCAGGAAAGTCCCAATTCGACTCCAACAAGGTTTCCTCTTGTATTCTTGATAATTTCTACACATCAAAGAGTAAAACAAGAACATTGTGCACTTTTGCAACTATTAGTAGGTTAGTCCAAATAAATAATAAACTTAATATAAAAACAAGTGCTAAAAGCATAAAAATGGCATGAAACAATCAAAAATTATATATACGTTTTGGACGTATCACACCTCAAAAATCATTTTATTTTTATCGTTTACCTACTCGAGGACGAGCAGGAACTAAGCTTGGGGATGCTGATACGTCTCCAACGTATCTATAATTTTTGATGTTCCATGCTTGTTTTATACCAATTGCTACATGTTTTGCATCTACTTTATGTCACTTTTATACATTTTCCGGGACTAACCTATTAACAAGATGCCGAAGTGCCAGTTCCTGTTTTCTGCTATTTTTGTATTCCAGAAAAGCTAGTCTGGAAATATTCTCGGAATTGGACGAAACTTCACGGGCATCCCTATTTTTCCAGAAGACACCAGATGGAGCAAAGATGCAACGGAGGAGGCCCACAGGGGCCCCACACGCCACTAGGGCGCGGCAGGCCCTTGGCCGCGCCCTGGTATGGTGAGGGCCCCACGGGGCCCTCCAGCCGCCGCCCTTTCGCCTACTTATTCCCCCGAGAAAATAACCCTAGACACCCGAGCCATTATCCACGAAAAGTTCCAGAGACGCCGCCGCCGTCAACCCTAGCTCGGGAGGGCTCAGAGCCTCTTCCCGGCACCCTGCCGGAGAGGGGAATCATCACCGGAGGCTTCTACATCGCCATGCCTGCCTCCGAGGTGATGCGTGAGTAGTTCATCCTTGGACTATGGGTCCATAGCAGTAGCTAGATGGTTGTCTCTCCTATTTGTGCCATCATGTTTAGACCTTGTGAGCTGCCCTACATGATCAAGGTCATATTATTGTAATGCTACATGTTGTGTTTGCTGGGATCCGATGAATATTGAATATTATGTCAAGTTGATTATCAATCTATGCCCTATGTTATTTATGATCTTGCATGCTCTCCGTTGCTAGTAGTTACTTTGGCCAAGTAGATGCTTGTGACTCCAAGAGGGAGTATTTATGCTAGATAGTGGGTTCATGGCTCCATTGAATCTGGGACAGTGACAGAAAGTTCTAAGGTTGTGGATGTGCTGTTGCCACTAGGGATAACCTAACGATGCTATGTCTACGGGCATATGTGTTTGTTTACATTACGCACTTTACTTAATGCGATTATCCGTTGCTTGCAACTTAATACCAACGGGGGACTCGGATGACAACCCGACGGTGGATTTTAGTCATAGACGCAGTTGGATGACGGTCTGTGTATCATGTCGTAATGCCCAAAGTAGATATCATAGTAATCATCATGTCATGTATTTGCATTGTCATGTGCTCACTATTTGTCAATTGCCCAGCTGTAATTTGTTTACCCAACATGCTAGATATCTTTATGGAGAGACACCACTAGTGAACTGTGGACCCCGGTCCAATTCCTTTACATTGATTAAACCACAAACTGCAAACTGTTCCTTTTTCATTCGCTGCAGTTTAATACTCATTTTCCACACGAGACGTTTAATCCTTTGTTTTCAGCAAGCCGGTGAGATTGACAACCTCACTGTTTCGTTGGGGCAAAGTACTGTGATTGTGTTGTGTGCAGGTCCACGTCAGCACCGGAATCCCTGGTGTTGCGCCGCATCACATTTCACCGTCGAAAACCTTCTGAAGAATCGTTACTCCTACTGGTTCGATAAACCTTGGTTTCATACTGAGGGAAAACTTGCTGCTGAACTGCATCATACCTTCCTCTTGGGGTCTCCCAACGAGCGTGTGATTCACGTCATCATCCATGCGAGCACGTGCTCGTCCACCGTGGCTTGGAGGCAGGCCGCAGCACCGGGAGCGCCTTCTTCCACCGCGGCCGTGGCAGCCGCGAGCTCGTCGTCGATTTTGTTGGTCTACTGACAGGCCAGCAGGACGTGCTCTTTAGCTGCACCACCTGGATCATCTGCCGCCGGTGATGACGATGACTTCTCCGGCATCGGAGGCAACTCATACTCGTCCTCCTCCGGCGATGGGAGCTACCCGCCTTCGCGTTGTGCGAGGGGGGAAGTGGCGCGCTGCTCCCAGGGACCACCCCGATCCATCGACGCCTCAAAGCTGGCCGCCCTTATACGAGGCGGCTGAGCGGCAACTCTCCTCATCCTCGCCCAGAGGCCCAAGACCTTCACCGCGCCCGCCCTGCCCACCATTGCCGGCCATCTCACTGCCGTCACAGGGCAAAATCTGCTTCCTAACTAGACTAATTGCTCGCCGGAGTTAAGCCATCCTAGCGATGGTCTAGCGACGGTCGGGGAGGAAAAGCGGTAGAGCTATTCACGAATCGAACCCTAAATGACCTCGGTACCGTTGATAGCAACCGAGCTACCGCTTCTGAAGGCCCGGATATAATTTTCCAGGCCGGGCCGATCCGCCATAACTTTCTAGGCCGGGAGGCTTATAGGAGATGTGGTAGACATGCTCTAAGCCTGGTTGAAAATTCTAGGGCTAGTTCTCAAAAAAAAAAAATCTAGGGCCACGATGCTTCCTACCGTACGGTCAAATGCTATAGTCCGAGGAAAGAAAAATCAGAAGCCGATTCATGCCCAAATAGAAATTGCGAACAAATCAGTTTTCCTACCGGGACACGTCAGCAAGTGCCAATGCAGAGAACCAGCGGTGCTGTTCCGCACTCTCCCGGAAAGCTCCAGCCGGATCTTAATCCCCGTCCGATCGCCGGAAACCTAGAGGTCGTTGCCGCCCCCAACAAACCCCACGGTGCCCCAAGCTCCTCCTCTTCGCGCCATACGGCAACGGAGACGTGGACCACCAGCAGCAGCTGCAGATTGTTCCCTCGTCCGCCGCCGTCGCCTTCTCCAAGCCCGAGCCGGCGCCGACGGTGGCCACGCAGACGCCCGCCATCCACATCAAAATCATGGTGACTGGCGACGATGAGCCACCTATGAGAATTGTCAAGAACTACAAGAGGCCCGAGGATAGGATGCCTGTGGCGGAGAGGGATCCGACCAAGTTTTCTGTCTCGCCAATAACAGGGGAGCTCGTCCCGACCAGCGAGATGGAGGAACACATGCGCATCTCACTCATCGACCCGAGGTACAAGGAACAGCAAGAAAGAAAGCTGGGCAAGATTAAGGTGACCACACTTGCTCCTGACGACGAGATCTCCCGTAACATCCTGGGTCTTGCACGTACGAGGCCGGACATCTTCGGAACGACCGAGGAAGAGGTTTCTATTGCTGTCAATGTCAAGGATAGACACTTCGATGCTTCGAGTGTTCCAGGTCCGGCTCCACTTCCATCTCGGACTGGCATGCATTTGCCCCAGCCTCCGTTTAGTGTTCCCCGATTTACTATGCCAAATCCAATGCCTTATCATCATATCCAACCCCCAGTTCATCATACGCAAGGAGTTCCATATGATGCTCAACATGCACCAACCTCCACCACCAAGTCATCATCAGATGATTTGGATGTCTGGTCCAATGGGTCGTATGCCTGCACCTCCAGGCCATCCTACTCAGTTCATGCGTGTTGCACCTCTACCTTATGAACCAGAATCTAAGAGGCAGAGAACAGAGGATGCTTCTCTGATTCCAGCTGAACAGTTCCTTGCTCAGCATCCGGTAATGTCTCTTTTCATGCATCTATTTATGCACTAATTACCTACTTCTCTTTCTTATTATCTAGCGATGTAATGCTAATACAGTATCTGTTTCCTGCAGGGCCCTGCTCGCATCTCGTTTCTGTACCCAACCTTGATGAAGGAAACTTGGGCCCTGCTCGCATCTTGGTTTCTGTACCCAACCTTGATGAAGGAAACTTTCAAGGCCAGGTTTTGGAGATCTCTGTCCAAACGCTCTCAGACACAGTCGGCAGCCTGAAGGAGCAGATTGCTGGAGAGCTGCAGCTTCCTGCTAACAAGCAGAAGCTGAGTGTGAGGACTAGTTTCCTCAAGGACAACCTTTCTCTTGCCTATTACAATGTTGGACCTGGGGTGGTGATCAATCTAGCTCTGAGGGAGCGTGGTGGGCGAAAAAGATGAACTTTTCTTATCCCAGTTTACTAACGGGTAATTCTTACAACCAAGCTTCAGTGGCAATCATGGAGATACTTTTTGTTGGTTCCTGCCTTGTGGATTCTTTCACTATGTTGTCCATAAGTTCAGCACTATAATCTGCACTATTTGTTTTTCAGACTTGCCTATGTTTTCTTAATATGATTACAGATTGTTGGAGGTGTTTATCCATGATATTATCATTATGTTACTTGAGGGAGCTATGCTTGATATTAGACCAGAGTTCAGGTCTCAAAAATCCATAGCTACGGTTAAATTTCTGATGTTCTGTTATGAGGCTATGTCTGGTCTCAAAATCAATTTTCACAAAAGCGAGGTTTGTGTCTTTGGTGTCAACCAAGCAGAGCAAGAGAGAGTTGCGAACTTGTTTAATTGTGGGGTTGGTGACTTTCCAATGAAATAATTAGGCGTTCCGGTTTCACACAAGAAATTGCTTTCTACTGATTTTGAGTTCTGGCCAACTAAAATTCAAAAGAGACTTGGTACCTCGTCGGGCGGGATATCAGTATTGATTGACTCCTGCTTGAACAATATTCCTAACCATATCCTTGGTTTTTATTGGTTGCCGGAGGGCATCCATTACAAAGCAGATATGGTTCGGGCTAAGTTCTTTTGGGAGGGAAATGGCAACCAGAGCAAGTATCATATGGTTCGATGGGCTAACTTGTGTAGACCTAAAAAGATGGGAGGTTTGGGCTTTGTGGATAGTAGAGCTCGAAACACTGCCTTCCTTGCAAAATGGATTGTGAAACTTGAAAGAGGAGACAACGACCTAAGCTGCGAAATCCTTAGGAAGAAATACCTGGGAGAAGGAAGCTTCTTCCAGTCTAGTTGTGCAGGGGCATCGCAGTTCTGGAAAGGGTTGCATGCAGTGAAGAAATGGGCTCGCAGAGGTTTGGCTTACCACCTGGGTGATGGTTAGAAGATCTGTTTCTGGAGAGATGTTTGGATAGGGCAGGTCCCGCTGGGTATCTGATTTCCAACAATCTTCAGTTGTTGTGATGATCCGGATATTCTTGTGGCGAATGTCGTTACTGGGGATGGGTTAGCTCTGAGATTTCGGAGGTCGTTTGGCCCGGAGGAAATGGAGGAATGGAGACAGCTTCGGGAGTTGCTTGCGGGGGTAGGTCTAAATGTGCAAAGTGACGTGGGTTACTGGGCTCTTACGAGCTCCGGTAAGTATACTTCCAAATCGTTGTATGATTTGATAGTTGATCCGGGGGTGAATGACCTACGGATGCTAGATATGTGGAAGAGTAACATGCCACTGTAAGCTCTGTGGTGAGTTAGAATCTACTAATCACCTAATTTTTGGGTGCCCTATCTCCCATTTCTATTGGTGGTGGGTAAAAACTGCGTTAGGTTGGAAGAAGGTTCTAGCTAATTTCGATGAGTTTCAGGAAATGGGGCTTGGGGTACCACGAGCAAGTAATAATTTCCTTGGTTGGACTTTGTTGGGAGCGTTGGTGTGGACTATTTGGCTAACACGAAACGATTTTGTTTTTAATAATAATCTTTGCAGCTCCCCCGCGACTAACATTTTCAAAGCTGTATCTCTCATGTCGCAGTGGAAGTCTTTGGTGCCGGAGAAGCGTAGAAAGGATTGGGAGCTGTTGCTGGAGCGGTTGAAAAACTCGATCAAGACAATGCATTTTGTTTTCTGCCCTTGTAGCGGTGTTGGTTAGTTCTAGGTGGTGGCTGTAAGAAATTAGGGTTAGGAGCTACTCGGTCTACCCTCTATTCCTCTGCCTTATCGGTGGTGCCGCTCATAATGCATATTGAGGCTAGAGGGTGGGACCTTTATATAGGCTCCAAATTCCAGATAATTCAATCTGTTTCCAGATAGGACTCGTGACTTGTTAAACCAACCACTATCATTAACAACCATTAACCCTATTACTGTTAAACAATTAGGTCCCAGCATGCACGTGTGAGTCATGCGCCGACTTCAAATACAAAATCAAACTCGCTGGTTTTAACAATCCATAGAGCCAATCCTCTGAACAACCTGGCATTCCGCTCTATACTGTTCCCGGGTATAATTCTAGCATATTAATATACACTGTGTTGAAGTATATCCGTACCGGCTTACTTAAGTATATTTCCTTAAGTACAATTCCACATCATCAATTCCCTGTTATTTCCGTGATTCCACAATGAAGTTTAATGCCAGACAATGTAGTAAATATATAAAATGTTGCAAGACACAATTTTCCTACATCTCCCACTTGACTGAAAACATTTTATTTCAGCTAAGTGAATTCCCATGCTATTACATGGTTAGGCGTTAATTCATTCCTCAGTGCCCACACGTTGTATATAAACCTTTGTGACTTTTGGAGTCAAATTATCACAAAGTAACAGGTTATGATGCACCTTTCCACGACATTAAGTTCAAAAAGAAAATTCCTTAGCCATAGACCTTCCTTCAATGCTTGATGCATCAAAGTATTCATATTTCATAAATAACGAGTACTAAATCATGTTTCCTTCGTACACCATAAAGACCTATAAAAGTAAATATTAACACATAACATAAAATAGATTACCTTTCACCAAGATCACAAATAGCGTTAATATATCCACGTAGTTGAAGGTTGAGATCATCAATGAATAATGAGTAATACATATTTCTTTGACATTGCGCGACAAGTCCATTATGTGATTCCAAAAATTTCAACAAGATTCATATTCCGTTTGCTAAAAATTTGAGCAAATCGTTTCCATGCTAATCAAAATAGCAACAATTACAACGACATGGCTAAGATCAGGTCGCACAAATAATGTCCCACAGTAACTGAGGATGACAATTATTCTTCCTTTTTCCTCACGAGTTTAAATATAATTCCTCGCAGAGTATCATTCCCTTAATCAAAAGGTACATGACAGGTTTGCACTTTTCCATAGAAAAATATATCAAAATATTATCTATGTAATTCCACTCCCAAAATGCAGCAAACTTCAGACATACCTTTCATATAAAATTATAACTGAACCAAGCTTGAACTTCCATCAATGTGATATTTTAAAACATATAAGAACATAGTTAGCACAAATAATGATAACACAAAACAATTCACACTAAACTTTGTATATGAATATCTTCCATCAGTAATAAAACCGTATGACCTGATATTCCATTGATGTGAAGCTTGTTCCAATAAACTTCAATTGATCAATTCAATTAGCAAACACTGTCATTGTTCCCACCTCCTCTAAATTCCAGAGTTTCCACAAAGTATTTGAATTGTAAAATATACTTAAGGAAGTCGATACGGCTATACTGGAACACAGTGTATATTAATATGCTGGAATTATACCCGAGAACAATATAGAGCGGAATGCCAGGTTGTTCATAGGATTGGCTCTATGGATTGTTAAAACCTGCGAGTTTGATTTTGTATTCGAAGTCGGCCAATGACTCACACGTGCGTGCTGGGATCTAATTGTTTAACAGTAATAGGCTCGGTTAATGGCTGTTAATGATAGTGGTTGGTTTAACAAGTCATGAGTCCTATCTGGAAACAGATTGAGTTATCTGGAATTTGGAATCTATATAAAGGTCCCACCCTCTAGCCTCATTATGCATTGTGAGCGGCACCACCGATAAGGCAGAGAAATAAAGGGTAGACCGAATAGCTCCTAACCCTAATTTTTTACATTGGTATCAGAGCAAATGTTGAACTCGCGGCCGTAATCCGCTGTCTCATCGTCGCTGCCGGAGATCCTGGTTCGTGCTGCAACTCTGCTGTCGATCTCATCTGATCTGGTGCCGAAGTTCGTTACGTTTGGCAGCCGTGGTCGTCTGGAATCCGCTGCGCACTAATCGGCTGTCAACTATGCCGCCGCTCGGTGGCTAATCCGCTACAAGGTCTATGTCGATCGTCAACGGCCGGAGAGTAATATGATTTTGTTCGTGGCGGGTGGAGAAATTGTCTAAGATCAACGTTGTGCGTTTGCTGCTGCATGTGATATTTTGTTGATTTGTCCCGACCGTGCGAGTAGAAGTCAAAGTATGCTCGCTGAATCTGTT
Source organism: Poa pratensis (assembly GCA_947311845.1). Lineage (NCBI taxonomy): Eukaryota > Viridiplantae > Streptophyta > Magnoliopsida > Poales > Poaceae > Poa > Poa pratensis. The sequence continues at coordinate 3,978,029 of CAMZMU010000035.1, forward strand.
GGAGCCTATCGCTGACGAGATGGAAGGAAATAGTGTTGTTTATCACGAAATCTCGTCGAGATCGAAATCGGAATCATGGACTCCTGGCCCTGCCTAGATTGGTGTTTCAGAAGACGCTAGAGCATGCAGATCGATCTTCATCGTGGAGGCATAGGAGGAACTTGGACAGCTAGCTACCAAGGAAGAAAGCATCTACGGAACTCGCTGCGCTACGTCCCATGATCTGCACTGCGTTCGCCGGCGGATCGTGCTGCCGAACTATGATCGAGCTGGCACCGCCGCCGTAATTAAGGTCACGTCTCGTCGCCCCGTCGATCTGTCGCTGACACACGACGGAATAATGCATCAGGTTGTAGCAAGTTTCAGCGCTCTGTTCTGGACTCCAGTACACAGGGATAATTGATGATAACCCCCCTAGGTACCATTATGTTTGCTCACAGGCCCCTTTTATGTGTCACTGACATGTGGTGTTTAAGTGGCCTGGGGTTATCATCAAATCCCCCGCTTTGTCTTGAGAATATTGATTTATGTCATTGATCTGTTAAAACTGGAAACGCCAAAAGGAAAAAAGGAACACTATGGAATTTGGACTAAGGAAATATACTAGTTCACATAGTTATGTCAATATTTGATTATTTATCTATTGAATATGAGAGTGCACATATTACGTGGAATATTATGCGTAATCTGGAAAAGAATATATATTTTTTGGTTGGCTTATCTTTTATTGGGCATTATATGGTTCCGGAGGGATTGAATGATTATCTTTGCCGGATGATTTTAATTGCTACGGTATGACGTTGTCACCGGAATATATATTGGTCTTGTCGGCATACTCTGGAATTTGTTGGAGTACTTAATTATTCTGGCGTAAAGACAAGAAGACGACATAAAGGATGTTTATATTGAAATTGCGATCACTTATTTTTTGGAGGAAAATGTGAAATACTCCAATGGAAAATGAAATCAACATTTACTCCATGGTATGTCCATTATTTTTTGCATTAAATATCAGTTTGTGGCTACTTTTTCATATAGTTGGATTGTGGACTTTGTCTCTGCATCATAAATTGATGGAATAAAATGGCAAATTTAGTGATATGTGAACAATTTTCAAAGGAAACTATATGTGTGTAACTTTGGAATTGGAAATTATGCCATCAAACTCCTTTTGTGGAGGAAAATTATTATTGTTTATACATTCACCTACAATGGGAAGGAATTTACAGTTCATTATTGGAATTGGAATTATGTCATTATGCTCTTTTGTGGAGGGAAGGTATCATCTTATTTTGTAGGACATGAATATTCACCTACGATGAGAAGGAATTTAATTTATACTTCTCTATCGGAATTTGTTGGTTATGTATGCTATGTGGAAAAGGAAGAGTGGAATTATTGCTCAATGAAAATAAGTACATTATGGAATTTAACACAATGGACTCATTTATCTTGACAATCCATTGGAAGTTGGTGTACAACAGTACATTTTGTGAAGATCACTCCATATATATGGAGGAATACTTGAAATAGGAACACATGCTCTGAAATTTATTGTTGATGAAATTTACGACTTGGTCGTTGATGAAATTTATGACTTGGTCATACTCTACAAACATAATTACGCTTGTTAATTATGGAATTATAAACTTTCGGTGGGAGGACTATCAATTATGGATTTCTCTTCAATGTGACATTTGGATTTACACTCCCATTAGATGTTCAATTGTTTTATCTCATTTACAACTTGGTCACATATCATGGAACGATATTAGTGGATTATTAATTCTGGAATTCTAAGCTTTAGTGGGAGGATTATGATACTTTATCAACACATATTTACGGTATTTTTGGACACCGGATATATTTATTTATTTCATTATTCACTTGATATGGTTATTAATATCTTTGACAATACAAGTCGGAAGGTTTTTGTTGTATTAACATCTCATACTGAAGTGGAAAATCAGTTCATCAAAGGATTACAAGGTTTGAAACTGATTGGTGGGGGAATTACACTTCAGGAATATTAATTGAAACTAATGTGATGAGCATGGAATTATTCACCGTTGTCTTATGTCATATACTCCATGGTCGAATGGAGGAATACAACTCTTAGTTATTCACTGGATTATGAAAGCATTACATATTACTATTTGTTGAGTAAGTCATTATTTATCACAGTCACTGTTTATATTTTGTGAACTGGAAGGAAGTATACTATTTATATTTTGGTAGTATGAAATTGGAAGCATTGTTTACTACATAGCACACCAAGATTTTATTTTTAATGTTTATATGCTAGTGGATCAAATGGTATTTCGTTTTTGATCTGGAAAAGGGAAAATTGGTGGAAAGTAGGAATATGATATTTTCTCATGAAGGGTGTGTTTATTAATAGTCACACTGAAATATATGTGTTAAACTCAAAGGAAAACACCAAGTTACACTCCCAACACTAACATGCTTAGGAAAAGTGGGAGGAATTAAATTGGGCCATCATATCTTGGCTACTATTGTGTGTTATTTGAGGAAGTTACTCTATATTTTAGAGGAAAGAAAAATACTTAACTTGTTGCTAATGTTAACTATGTGTGGAAACATTGCGGGAAGGAATAAACTCGATGATAAATAATAAATTTTTGGGAACTTTTTATTTTACCAAACAACCGCATGTCTATAGATTGTTATTGGATTTATTTACAAGGAAGTTTAATGCACCATTCTTAGTGGAAGTTACAATTCTAAGTTTGTTTTTTTAATTATTTACACAAAGGACGTGTTATACTTTGTCGAAACTCTGGAATTTAGAGGAGGTGGGAACAATGACAGTGTTTACAAATTGAATTGATCAATTGAAGTTTATTGGAACAAGCTTCACATCAATGGAATATCAGGTCATACGGTTTTATTACTGATGGAAGATATTCATATACAAAGTTTAGTGTGAATTGTTTTGTGTTATCATTATTTGTGCTAACTATGTTCTTATATGTTTTAAAATATCACATTGATGGAAGTTCAAGCTTGGTTCGTTTATAACTTTTATATGAAAGGTATGTCTAAAGTTTGCTGCATTTTGGGAGTGGAATTACATAGATAATATTTCGATATATTTTTCTATGGAAAAGTGCAAACCTGTCATGTACCTTTTGATTAAGGGAATGATACTCTGCGAGGAATTATATTTAAACTCGGGAGGAAAAAGGAAGAATAATTGTCATCCTCAGTTACTGTGGGACATTATTCGTGCGACCTGATCTTAGCCATGCCGTTGTTATTGTTGCTATTTTGATTAGCATGGAAACGATTTGCTGGAATTTTTAGCAAACGGAATATGAATCTTGTTGAAATTTTTGGAATCACATAATGGACTTGTCGCGCAATGTCAAGGAAATATGTATTACTCATTATTCATTGATGATCTCAACCTTCAACTACGTGGATATATTAACGCTATTTGTGATCTTGGTGAAAGGTAATCTATTTTATGTTATGTGTTAATATTTACTTTTGTAGGTCTTTATGGTGTACGAAGGAAACATGATTTAATACTCGTTATTTATGAAATATGAATACTTTGATGCATCAAGCATTGAAGGAAGGTCTATGGCTAAGGAATTTTCTTTTTGAACTTAATGTCGTGGAAAGGTGCATCATAACCTGTTACTTTGTGATAATTTGACTCCAAAAGTCACAAAGGTTTATATACAACGTGTGGGCACTGAAGGAATGAATTAACGCCTAACCATGTAATAGCATGGGAATTCACTTAGCTGAAATAAAATGTTTTCAGCCAAGTGGGAGATGTAGGAAAATTGTGTCTTGCAACATTTTATATATGTACTACATTGTCTGGAATTAAACTTCAGTGTCGAATCATCACGGAAATAACAGAGAATTGATGATGTGGAATTGTACTTAAGTAAATATACTTAAGGAAGCTGGTACGGCTATACTGGAACACAGTGTATATTAATATGCTGGAATTATACCCGGGAACAGTATAGAGTGGAATGCCAGGTTGTTCATAGGATTGGCTCTATGGATTGTTAAAACCTGCGAGTTTGATTTTGTATTCAAACTCGGCGCATGACTCACACGTGCATGCTGAGACCTAATTGTTTAACAGTAATAGACTCGGTTAATGGCTGTTAATGATAGTGTGGTTGGTTTAACAAGTCACGAGTCCTATCTGGAAACAGATTGAGTTATCTGGAATTTGGAGTCTATATAAAGCTCCCACCCTCTAGCCTCAATATGCATTGTGAGCGGCACCACCGATAAGGCAGAGGAATAGAGGGTAGACCGAATAGCTCCTAACCCTAATTTCTTACGGTGGCAAGCGGGAGTAGTTTTTCCTCTTATGTCAATCTTCTTTAGCTGCTCCTGTTGGATGTTGTGCTTCTGCACGTTTGTATAACTGATACGCTGGTTTTCCCAGTGGGATGTGTTCCTTGCTTTCAATAAAAAAGCAGGGCCGTTTGGGGCCTTTTCTCGTAGACCAGAGTTCAGGTGCCCGCCATAGCTTCTCCATTTTGGTCTTCTAAGATCTTGATATCTTGAAAGTGCACAATGCTTCTTTTCATGCTACGAGATGTTCTCATAAATGAATACTGTGTAATTGTAGATTCTGCTGCGCTGCATTAGTAAAGGCACCGTATCTTCCAAATGCTTGCATACTTCTTTTCAAGCTCTATTTTTTTTCACTCCCCAACTCTAGCTCCGTGTTAGATGATTAACGAGTGGTGGATCATGAAGTTTGTGAATCGTATTCGAAACGAATTTTTGATCGAGGCAAAAAGTGGATCACAGGTTTTGAATTACCGGTCAATTATTAGGGACCGGTTTGCTCAACAAATTAAGGTTACTGAACGTACACATTGATCACGGTTCTTTCACCTACTCGATCGAGCATTCATTTATGCAGAAACAATAAGAACACACAAGAGTCAGAAGACGTGCATGCATCTGGATTAGCCAAAGCCCATAACCTTGGGAGCTAATTCGAGCAAGGGCTCGAGAGCGTCGGGCTTGAACTTGCGCGCGAACAAGGCGCAGAACTCCGCCACCCCGCCGTTGTAGGTGCAGTCGCTGTTTACTCCTCGCCTCATCTCCTTGACGAGCTCCTCCGTCACCATGCTGCCATTGTAGCTCTTGGGGTGAGGCCCCTCCGCGTGCCGCCAGTCGGAGTACATGACCGATCGTTTGAGTTGCGGCTGCCGAGGCCCAGCAGGTTCACCAACGTTGGGATGTAGTGCTCCTCCATGTGCCCCACGCCGTGCCTGCCGTCCCGGAAGACGGGGCCGTAGTAGGTCTCGTCGGTGATGACCTCGAGGGCGAAGGCGCGGTCCATCACGAACCACTGGTCGCCCTTGCGCCACTGCGCGAGGCTAATGTTGTGCTCGGCGAAGTAGGGCCTGTGGCGCACGCGGCTGTCCGGGCGGTCGACGCTGTCGACGAAGTTGGTGTCCGAGCCGGTGATGTAGGCGTGCACGGTGGGTAAGTCTAGGAGGGGGATGCAGGCCTCCGAGAAGAGGGCGAAGTGCGCGTTCGAGAGGTCCAGCAGGGCGTTCCCTAGGAGACGCCGCTCCGCGTCCAGTAGGTTTATATTTCCCCAGCTCGTTCTCTAGCACAGTAACAATATTTATAAAGAGCTGAGCTTCTTAACTACTCACGCCGTACATATATCTTAATTTTTTCTAAATTTATATTTATCTACACACTAAAATATGTCTACATACATACAAATTTAGACAAAATTGAGACATCTTTTTATGAAGAGAGGGAGTAGAATGCATGCAGTTTCAGGACATCAAGAACTAATACTTCCTTCGTTTGTAATTTGCTTGCATTCAAGGTTTAGTGAAAGTACCTGGCTTGGAATCATGCGGCCATAGAATGGTGAGTCTGGCGGCGGCGAGCCGGTGTAGCCAGGGCTCGCGTGCACGTAGATTAAATACAGCTCCTCGTGGCCCTGGAAGAACTTGTCCCACAGTGGACGCAGCGGCAGGTCACCTCTCACAAGGAACAGGAAGGCGATCTTGGGCGCGATGACGTGTTTCGGCATGCTTTTCATCCTCGGCACCATGGACGCCCTCCAGAGCAGCTCGTCGTCGGTCATGTTGTGCATGACGCCAGCGCTCGGCGACAGGAAGTCCGCGAACGCCATGCGCCGCCCCTCGGATGACGTTGACGGTGCAGGCGGCGGTGGCAGCTCGGCAGGAGGCGATGGTGGCATGATGCAGGGTGCGGTTTCCGGCGGCGGCGGCTGTGGCGATTCTGGTGGCGATTGCAACGGAGACGGAGCAGGCAGCAATTGTGGCAAGATATTGTGGATGTAGATATGCTGGAAGGTGCCGAGCAGCAAAGGTACCACGCCGACGCTGCCGGAACGAGGCACGGGCATGGGCTTCTTCATGGCCTAACTGCTACTAGTTAACTAGCCTCCCTCGAGCATGCCATGTAATTAACGTTCTGCCTTGGTTTATATGCGTGCTAGCACTAGCTTGCTCCGGAAAAAGTTAGCCATGACTGCATATAGGTTAATTTCACAAACACTGACTACTGACTAGTACTACTCCGTAGATAGCAAGCAAACTGTTAGTGAAGGTTCCATCTAATGTGCTCTTTCAGGAATAACAAACTACTATTTGTTTTCCAATAAGAAACGAGTATTAGTCTAATACACCTTGCACGCATGGATAGTACGGAGTAAAATGCAACTAATTAAATATGACGAAATTGTGAAAATGATTTGCGCAAGTCTCGAAAAGTTCGTAAATACACATTGCAGCGATATGTTCTGCATCCACCCACCAGGAACTTCAATTTTAAACTCGAAAGTACTTCGGACGGAGTATATGAATATTGGATGGCTAGATATCAACGTCACGTTTCATTTTACAGAATCTGTACCTCCAATAATTAGAAATTCTGCACATTTGCAATGTGTGCGATCAATGCCACTTAGATAACCGAGATTATACGTTGCTTAATTATGACACATGTGACAGCTCAAAGTCAATGGAGGAAACTTACATTGGGAATCACGACACAAGCACACAAAGAGGAGACGGCAGATCACAGTAAAGGAGGTTGCATGGATAATTAAATCGTGGCAGTGGCTATCCATAGTTGACTAAATATATTGTGGCTATCAAGCTGCTACACTGAATATGTTTTTGAGCGACAACGGAAAAGAAGAATTGATCCACACTTTATAACGCATGATGGAGTATTCGCGAAAAAATAAAAAAAATAAAGCATGATGGAGCAGAGGCAAATCCAGCCCATTTTGCTAGTGTGGGGCAGACCTCAGTTGGGCTTGGCCTTTTTTTCTTTGCCAAATCTTTGAGCAGGGCCGGGTCGGCGAAATTCGGGACCCTGTGCGAAACTTTAAAATGGGACTATATAAGTAGAAAAAAAAACTAACCAACAACAATAATGTATATGACATATAATATTTTGCATAACAATTGGCTATATAATAAATCATACCTATTCAACTCACGGTTGCATACTGGTTATTTTAACATCATCATTCTTTTAGTAACTTTTGTAATAAAATCTTCAATATTTCAACATTTACAACAGGTGAACTATTCAAGTTAACGTCAATATGATGTTCATCGACCTCAATATAATCTGTCACTATCTGAACATCCTTAAAATCATTGTAAAAAATAATTTCAAGTGTAAGGGTAGAAGGATCAACATCGATTGATTGATTATCTAAAGACACTTGTGATACTTTTATAATAAACCCGTCCATACTCTTTGAGAATGAGTAATATCTTGTTTCTTTTCTTTTCTTTTCTCTTGCGCTCTTGGGCATCGGGATTTGATGCTTTCGACGAAGCAAGGACCAATGCCGTGTAGAAATATGTCGAGATTATTAAAAAATACGCACACACCTAGGGTAGAGAAAATAAGACGGTGCACGCACCTGGTTGGATTCAATTCGCGATTTTCCGATCGGCGTAGAGGAGCTCTGGTCGCTGACTCGCTGGAACGGCAACCAAACCACCTGCAAGGACTCGATGCCGTCGTCGGCGAGAAGAGGAACGGGCGTTCACGAAACGCGCGTTTCACGAATTGCCAACTAGCGCTAATTGCGTCGTAGTATTTTTGTTTAGAAAAAATATGTCGCTGCCTCCTGGAAAAGATCAATCGATCCCCTGTACACCTCGTTTCTGTACCATCACTGCGTCGCTTGGGCCCAAGTAAGGCAGCCGGTCCATTTCTTGGTTCCCAGCGGACGTGCAAAGCATTTTGGAGCTGGGCTTGCTAATAATTTTCGCTGTCTGGCCAAGTATCTATATAGACCTATAAAAAAAATTTGGGCCCCCCAAAATTTGAGGCCTGTGCGGCTGGCACATCCAGCACAACAGTGGGCCTGGCCCTGTCTTTGAGTCGGCCCCATCGATCCGACCCTACCCTGTTGGATTTGCCACTGTGATGGAGCCCCCTAACCACATAGTTTCCAATGTCAAGTTTCTCCATTTGGAACTGCAAGGGTGGCATTTTGATTAATCCACACAAGTTCATTAGATATATGAGTGCAAATTTCATTATTTTGTGTGAAACCAAAATCAATTACACGCCTAATTAGTTAAAGAAATTAGCTCGCGATAGAAAGTATGTGGCTCCATCACGAAGATCACGTTGTCTTATGCTGGGAGCAGATTCTGACAGCTATGATCTAATTTAGTCTAAGTCAGGTGATGTTGCGTGCGGAAAATATTCCAAACAAAGGTGGTATTTGAAGATAAATATAACTTTGTTGGAGAATATACATAAGTGTTGCAATAAATATGACCAAGGTTGCCCCCCCCCCCCCCCCCCCCCCCCCCCCCGCGCGCGCGGTTACCATGGCTTCAGGCAAATAATTACTTCAGTAGTACGCGAGCACTGTATATCGCTCCTTGCGAGGTAGAATACCGCCTCGCCAGCAGCGGCATGCGCCATGGGTCGGCCCATTTTTTTATTTTAGTTTTTCTTCTTCTTTCCTTTTTCTTTTTCATGTTTCTTTTTTCTATCCTTTTTCCTGGTTCTGTTTCTTTCTGTTTTACGTTTTTGCTTTTCCTTTTTATTTGTTCTGGTAATTTTCAAAATCTTTTTTTAAAGACCAGTTTTTTAAATCTGAACCTTTTCAAATATTTTCATATTTGAATTTTTAAATATGAACAGTTTTTCAAACTGGATATTTTTCAAATCTGAATATGATAAAAATTGAACATATTTTAAAATCTGAATAATCAAAAATGAACTTTTCTAAAGCTAGGGAATCCTCTCTGGACGTCGTCGTGCTGAAGTGTTGATCCATGCCGACTGTTATGGCGCCTCACCATGTCAGAGGGCGTCGACCTCCCAACATAACTTTTTATGAAAATCGTCTAGACATGTAACTGATCAATTTGTCTTTGAGCACGTGTATGCACAAGCACAACTTTCAAGCCCGGTAAAGTGTTAGCCGTTCAGCAATAGTTCTTCATTCAAGCCCGGTAGAAGTGCTAGCAGAAAGTTCAATAATTTTGATAATAAACTTTACATTCATGAGCCATAATTATGATGGTTAAGGATGTGAATTTATTATTTTTCAATATTGAAAATGACAACTCACAGTTACAGGAAGATTATATGTGGAAAGAAAATCTCATTTGCACGAACACATAACAATTTTTTGACTCCATCTGCACCCACTATTTACCTAAATCCTGGCTCCGCAGAAATCATAAATATTGTGAGGAATGTTCTGACATTGCATAGTTCATGTACTAATATACAAGTATATGTATCTGCAAAAGGTGGATTGCACTGCTGAAATACCGGTCAATGCTAAACGACTAGATTGCTAAGGTGGATTGCACTGCTGAAATACCGGTCAATGCTAAACAACAAGATTGCTCAAAAGAAAATTAAGGTTATTGAACGTATACATCGATCATGGTTCTTTCACCTACTCAAATGAGCATCATTTATATACTAAAAGCAAAATGAGGGAGTTTTTCGAGACACCACGTTAATCCACATCATCAGAATTATATTGACTGTTGGATTTAAATTAGTGTTTAGGATTTTCGATCACAACCATTGGATTCACGTAACAAATATGTCACGCGTGTTTTGTTCCAACAAACACAACACGTTAACCCTCACGGTAGATATATTACCTGTAGGACCACGGCGGCCTCTCAAAAAAAAAGGAAAGGGACAAGGAGGAGTACGCCATCGGGACTGCTTAGACTAGCCATAGTGGGGGTATCATAAGTAGTATCATGCATGCCATGTTGGCAAAAAGCTGACATGTCACTACAATTAATGATGAAAGAGATGATAGTGATAACATAGGTAGATACCGTAACATAGCGGATTCCAAGACAAGATGAGTCTATAGCCTAATAAATGTACTAGTATATGATATCACACATATGTTACTACCCATTATGTAACTAGTAACATAGACTAGTATCATACGCATGATACTAGTGTATGATACTCCCCACTATGGCTAGTCTTAGAAAATAACTGTATACGCATTTAAGACCTCATTCAATGTATCCTGACTTCAAATATTTTATTTACTCCTATATTCGGCTGAGCGAAACTGGCCGCAATGTATGGAATTAGGTCTTCATGCACATGTATAGAAAAGGCCATACACATTTCGAAAATACATTATGAATCTCACTTACCAGCGCATCCGATATTCAAAAGAAAAAATTTAAAATTTCCAAAATTTCCAGTCAAGCAAATATTATCAAGTAATATACCTGTACAAAATATTGCGTCAGAGAATAACATTAATTGCACTCTCGGTTAATTTTTTTCCAAAAGTGACGCTATATATATGCTAGACTCGTCAGATATTTATCTTTTTTTCCCAATAGTTAACAAAAAAAATTGTGGCTTACAATACTTAGGAATCTTTCAGCGTAAAAACTTTTGGATTTTTTCTTGACTTTTTAAAGTTTTCTTAAAAAGAAATCTTTATATGAGGTGTGCTTTGTCTCGATGTGCCATTAGTGTTTGTGGACATACGCATTCAAGGATTTTGATTGTTCACAAGGAGGACACAAGATCCATACGCACACGCGCATACAGAAAAAAATCTCCTATGTAGGGTGTGCATTGGCCGTAGTGTGTGGGTAGTGTGTGGATACGATAAGGTAATAGTTCTAAACCAAGTATGACAATTTCATATTGTTGGGTTTACAATCCACACTATGACAATTTCATATCATTGGGTTTAAATCCACAGTACTAATTGATATACTGAAAGGACCGGAATGAGAACCAGAAGAATAGCAACTCGAATTAGTTACATATGCTCTATATTGGAACTTGATAAAATATAACCCAATCACAAAAAAACTGTGCTACAAATATTGTTCATTTTTTTGCAAACATATTTATATAAAGATAATGATCAAATTTGCACGTTGGACACTACAAAATGTTTAAAATGTTACGTATTTTAGTATGGATGGTGATCACGAATCATTTCACGATAGTAGGTGAGAGATGAATTATTGAAGAGAATAGGTAAAAATGTAGGACACAAGATATCACTCTTTAGTTGGTCATTTCGCGGTAGTAGGTGATCACCAACCTATCCGCGAGGATAAATTATTATATTTGTAGTTTTATAAAACAATTAAGAGTTTGTCATTACTTCATAGTAGTATATTAATGGTGTCTGAAAGGACAAGGATGTCGCCCAGAGGGGGGGGGGTGAATAGGCGTTTAAAACTTTTTCGGTTTAGACTTGATAAATGCGGAATAAAACTAGGTGTTTAAATTATCAAGCACACAAACTAAATAAACTAGGTTCACCTATGTGCACCAACAACTTATGCTAAGCAACACAAATAACAAGGTGATAGCAAGATATAATACTTCAAGCTCGAAGGCTATCACAATGTAAAGTGCATAAGTAAAGAGCTCGGGTATAGAAATAACCGAGGCACGTGGAGACGACGATGTATTCCCGAGTTTCTCCCTTTTAGGTGAGTACGTCTCGTTGGAGGGGTGTGAGTATCAAACTCAAGATGCCACAAAAGGCCTCACCCTATTCTCCGATGAACCTCGCACAAAAGCTTGGTTCACCTTCCACTATTGATTTCCTTTTGGGCGGAAATCGAGTCCCTTACAACAATCTTGAGGCACAACCCACAAAAGGATTGGAGCTCCCAAGTGGACCACAAAAGGTCCCAACTAGCCACAAAAGGTTTTGACCACAAAAGGTCCCAACTAGCCACAAAAGGCCTTGACCACAAAAGGTCACAAGAACACCGTCTAGGGTCCAACGACCCAAGAGTAACAAGCTCACAATCTTCACTTCCACGAATCCTCGTGGAGAGAGCAAACCTATGCACAAAAGCAAAGGCAAGAACACAAGAAGTGCTCAAGTCCTTCACTCCCAAATCCCACCAAAACCAACAAATGCTTGTGGGGGGAGAAGAGAGGAAGAACAAAGAAGAACACAACAAATGGAACTTCAAGAACTAGATCGAAAGGGGTTCCACTCACTTAGAGGAGAAATGGATCGGTGAAAATGTAGATATAGGTCTTCTCCTTCAATCCTCCAAAGATCAACGAGTTTGGGTGGAGGGATTGAGAGATCTTGGTATTTTGAGCTTTGCAACAATGAAGGAGAGATAAAACAATTCGTGCTTGGCAGTGCTGCAGAGCAGGAGGAAGGAGGAGGGGTATAAATACCCCTCCCAAAAATATGGCCGTTGGAGAACAGGGGACCGGATATTCCGGTCCAAGTTGGGGCCGGAATATCCGCCCCCCCCCCCCCCCCCCCCCCGGAATATCCGGCCTAGAAACCCAAATGTCCGGTTTTACCAGAGGCACGCACCCGGGGCTCGAAACAAGGTAAAAACCCATTTTAGGGCCGGAATATCCGGCCCCAGACCCCGGATATTCCGGTTTTGACAGAAACAGAGATACGAAAACTGCAATATCTTTTACATCCGGACTCCGTTTTCGATGATCTTGTGCTCGTTGGAATCGCAACGAAGAGCTCTACAAGATTATGCAGAGAAACATCATAGTCCAACAAAGGAGGATAAAACCAAATGTAGAAAGGTAAAACCTCTCTAAAAGGGAATAACCGGTAAAACCTCCAAAACCGAAAACGCAACAAGTTTTCCATACGAAATCCGTTTTCGGTGAACTTAGGCTTGTCATGAAGATCACAACAAGCACCAAAACCCAACAAGGAGAAAAGCCAAGTAAGAACCAAGAAACATGATATGCCAAGTATGCAAAGGTTTGAGCTCTCCACAAAGATGCGATCAAGTTACTCACTTGAGAGCCCCTCTTGATAGTACGGCATCTATCCTATAATTCGGTCTCCCACTAACACCATGAGACCGGTAAAATGGAAAACCTATCAAGATCATACCTTTGCCTTGCGCATTCCACTTGAGCTAGATGATGACGATCTTGATCTCTTCAAGTGGACCACCTTTCTTGATTTGTACTTTGCTTGGTGAAGATTCACATAACGCTCCCCCATACATCAAGATGTGAGTGCTTCTCTTAGGAACATCTTCACTTGACCATTATCTCCAAAGGGTTGCAAGCTTCAAGCATGTGATATCTTCTAGATGTCCATCTTGAACTTGCACATCTCAAACTTGATGACGATCACCACATGACGTCATCCTCCATGAGCTATAAGAAATCTTCCTTTTGATGCAAGCCCATGGAGAGATACCTAACCCCAATAAAGGAATGCCACACATATAATGGGTTAGTTCACAAATCTATATGGACAAATTCTTACCATACCATTTGATCACATGATCCCACATGGTATATAATTTAGCTTTGTGTGTTGATCAACTTGAATCCATTCTTTACACTTAGTCTTGATCAACCTTGTATCTTTTCATCTTCTTGATCATATCAAATATGTCCATCATATCAATGATCTTCATGGTATACAACCTTGAATCCAACACATGGAGTTCAAGCGATGCCAATGGACAAACCTACAAGAATAACTCAATACAAACATTAGTCCATAAGGATTGTCATTAATTACCAAAACCACGCATGGGGCAACACATGCACTTTCAGTGTCCATTCATGTTATGAGTTTACCACGTTATATCCATAATGTATCACATTTTTGCGTATGTTCAAAGCACATATGCTTGACTGAAAAAACAAATCGAGCTAGGAATTTGATGATTTAGGGCTTACTACAGATTTCACCATATTCAACATCAAATTTTTTACTAACCGCAATTGTGTTATTCCTAATCATGTAATATAAATATTTTACTAAACCATTAAATGATATATCCCATACTATGAACATTGTTGACCTCTTCAAAATTTGGTGTGAAGCGGAAAAAAAAGGCACACTGCAACCTTCCGATAAGTACATTGCAAATAACCACACCTTATTAGAGACAAGGAGGAAATTAAGATATAATCAGTTACACTATAACTTAGTTGATAGGATTGGTAACTTCAATGACATATAGATGATGTTACCGGTATCGTATTTGCTATGCACTTCTAATTAAATCAGGTTTTCAAATGAGACTTTGTATTCAATGAATGGACTGAAATGACGTACATTACTACAAAATATTCAGGGTTGCTTTTGCATTGACATAGTATTTATGATGGATGGTTGTAATTTTGTCTTATGAGTGAAACCACATGGATTAAGTGGAGTTTCAGTATGTATAGCATCTTTGTAGTACCTTCTACTGTAGTTGCATAGTTTATATGAAAAAAAGAATAGTCTGAGTACAAAGAGATAATATGGATTGGTAACACACACAAAAAAATCTTGCTATTTACTGTTACAATTTTAGATGACTAATTGATATTTCAAACACTAAAGATGCTGCCCTCGCATTTGCGAGGGCCACCTTGCTAGTTCGTACTCAAAGATTAAATACAAGAGATGTAAACATGTCGGTCAGCCAAAACCCATAACCTTGGGAGCCAAATCGAGCAAGGGCTCGAGCGCATCCGGCTTAAACTTGCGCCCGAACAAGGCACAAAACTCTGCCACCCCGCCATTGTAGCTGCAGTTCCCGTGCATTCCTCGCCTCATCTCCTTGATGAGCTCCTCCGTCACCTCGCTGCCACTATGGCTCTTGGGGTGTGCCGTCCGTGGGTGCCGCCAGTCCGTGTACATTACCGATCGGTTTGAGTTGCGGCTGCCGAGGCCCAGAATGGTCACTAGTGTCGGGATGTAGTGTTCCTCCATGAATTTGAACTCGTGTTCGCCGTTCCGGAACACAGGGGCGTAGTAGGTCTCATGTGAGATGACCTCGAGGGCGAACACACGGTCCATCACGAACCACTGAGCGCCCTTGCGCCATTGTGCGAGGCTGATGTTGTGTTGAGCAAAGAAGGGCATATGGCGCACACGGCTTTCCTCGCGGTCGAAACTGTCGACGAAGTTAGTGTTGGAGCCGGTGATGTAGGCATAAACGGTAGGGAAGTCGAGGAGTGAGATGCACGACTCCGACAACAGCGCGAAGTGTGCGTTAGAGAGGTCCAGTAGCGCATTCCCTAGGAGACGCCGCTCCGCGTCCAGCAGGTTGTATCCCCAGCTCGTTCTCTAGCACAGTAATTGAACTTCTTTATTAGAATGCATGCAGCTGCAGGATAGCAAGAACTAACATAAAGTTATAACTTGGTCTCTATATAGTATTTTTGGGTTAAGTTGCACTTTATAGAAATAATACTTAGACCTCTCACGTTGTGAGTATCATAAAAAAATCATGGAGTGCTGCTACCTAAAAACAAATTATGTGGCATGTCAATTAAGGATTGGAAAGTACTAGTAGATTCTATGGAGTAATACCCCTACGGAATCAAACGAGAATCTGACAACTTAAGACTTTAACAAAATCCAAAATCATACCTGGCTTGGAATCATGCGGCCAAAGAATGGTGATTCCGGCGGAGGCGAGCCGGTATAGCCAGGGCTGGCGTGCACGTAGATGGAGTACAACCCCTCGTGGCCCTCGAAGAACTTGTCCCACAGAGGACGCAGCGGCAGGTCACCCCTCACCAGGAACAGGAAGGCTATCTTGGGCTCGATGACGTGCTTCGGCATGCTTTTCATCCTCGGCGCCATGGACGCCCTCCACAGCAGCTCCTCGTCGGTCATATTGTGCATGACGCCGCCGCCCGTGGGCGCCAGGAAGTCCGCGAACGACATGCGCTGTACCTCTAATGGCGTCGTCGACATGGCAGGCGGTGGCGGTGTAGACGGCAGTGGCTCGGCAGGAGGCGATGGAGGCAGGATGCAAGGAGCTGTTTCTGGCGGCGGAGACGGCGGTGATGGTGGTGGCGATTGCAACCGAGATGAAGCGGGCAGCAATTGTGACAAGATATTGTGGAAGTAGATATTCTGGAAGGTCCCGCTGGACATCAAACCCAGCATATATGCTAAGCAGAACACGAGCAGCAAAGGTAACACGCCGACGCTGCCGGAACGAGGCACGGGCATTGGCTTCTTCATGGCCTAACTGCTAGCTAACTAGCCTCCTCGAGCTTGCACTAAACCTCTTCTTTGACATGCACTAAACCTTCTGCCTTGGTTTATATGTACTAGCACTGGCTTGCACCTGAAAAAGTTAGCCAGGTATATTAGATTATGTGACTAGTAGTAGAATGAAAGCAATCTGTTACTCATAGGGTTCGTCACATGAGCTCTTTCATGCAGGGATAGTACAGTACCACTAGTAGAGAACCCACCTTTAGTGCCGGTTGTAGATGGCCTTTAGTATCGGTTTCACAACCGGTACTAAAGGGTCGGCACTAAAGGGGTAACCCTTTAGTACTGGCACCAAACTAAAACCGGTACTAAAGGGTTACCACGTGGGCGCACAGGGGCGCGCGACCCTGAGGACCTTTAGTCCCGGTTTGTAATACAAACCGGGATTAAAGTTTCCTGCTTTTTTTACTTATAATTTCAGGGGGTTTTTGGTTTTTTTTTTCTTTTCGATTATTTTTCGGGGTTTAGGGTTTCTGTTTTTTTCCTTTTCGCTAATTTTTCTGGGTTTCGGAGGAGATCGCGTATAAAGTACTCACTACACATATAAAGTAGTCATTATACACATACAAAGTAGTCTCGTCACATATAAATTTAAGTACACCTAATTAATTACAATGGAGCCTGTTCCTTTGTAGCATCGACTGCAGGGGGTTCCCTTGTAGCATCGACTGCAGGGGGTTCCCTTGTAGCAACGACTGCAGGGGGTTCCCTTGTAGCATCGACTGCAGGGGGATCCCTTGTAGCATCGACTGCAGGGGGTGGAGAGGGTCTGTCGTCAAAGTAGAATTCACCGAGTTCATCTATGACATGCGTAAGTAAGAATCCCGCCAATTCCTCCGCAATAGCTTTTACGCGGTTGTGTGGTAGGAGGCGGTTTCGCTTGTTTGACATCTTTAAAAGAAGGAAATCAAATTAGCTATGATTTCCACTAAACACAATTGATGGTTGCAAAATAAAAGTTGTGTATGATGTTTACGCACCTCTCGATTTCTTACACTGTTGACTCTCTCATTGACCTTCGTGTGAATGTACTCGCAAACATAGTATCCACATAGTTCTGTCCCCTCTTGTTGTCGCAGACACCACTATATATACAAGAATATAATTTAATCAAATAATAATCAAGAGAATGATAACGGTATTAGAAAGATACACGTAGTAGTACTTACTTTGTTAGTCTTGAACACCAGCTTATCTGGCCATTCACCGCGTTCTTCCTCTTTGAACTTTCTGTAAATCCTGTCCGGAAAAGAAAATAAATTGAGTAGTTATTACTTATACTTTTGATATCAGGAAATGAACAAAAGAGGCTGATATAGTGCGATTGAAATTACCTCCTGAGCATTAGACGCACGCTTTTGTATTCATCTTGATCTATCCTTAATGAGTTCCAGACTTCAACTTCTCCTTTCTCGAGTCTAATGATTATCAGAATGTAGTGGAACCTGCGCACATTTATATACGAAGGTATTCAGAACTTATCGATTACACTTAATATCGGGGAAGCAAAATAGAATGTGGACAAGACAGTAAAACTCACCCGAAGTTGTAAGGAAAAAGTATTTCCTTTTTCGTACTTTGTCGCTTAAAAAAGTTAACAAAACGTCCTCTGTGTTCACGGGATTTTTTTCCACGGTCTTGACATGAACTTTATCCGGGTCAATGAAACCAATGTCCCAGATTCCTCCGAGTCTGCATTCACGTATCTTCATTCTGCATAATTAGCGTACACAAGAATTTTGTGAGGATAATTTCAAGCAATGAATAAGAGATTATAACTATAAATAATTAAATTACAGGAATAAATTACTTACAGACAATAGTAGCTGATGATAGATTTGTCGAGAGCACGTTGATTGTACATCTGAAAAAGTTCTCGGAACTCAACATGCACACAATATTCTCGGAAGTAGTGTTGTTCCTTAACCGCCGCCATGATAGAGAATTTCCCTTCTTTTACGGCGATCATGTACCAGCGATTCAAATTCCATAACTGTGTTGTCAGCAGGCTCGGATTTTCCACCATAGGCAGCCCGAGTTCAAAATCAAATTGTGTGGCCATCTCCGCCATGGGGTAACCTGCATCGCCAATGACAACTTCTCCATGCTCGATTTCCCGAGTTTCAGAAGGTACAACGAGCGGGGCGAGCGATTGTGCTTCTTGTTCTCCGAGCTGGGCAACTCCTTTCCGGCGCAATTTCTCTTGCTCATTCTGTGAGGAAAGTACCTTGTCAATACCTCGCTCGTAGTCTGAAATGGGCGGAGGTGGAGGGTCATATAGGTTGTCAACGGTGTGATCTTTTACCTCATTTGGTATAGTCTTCAGAAGTTCCTTTATGGGGTCAAGTCTTGCCTCGACCCTTTCCTTCTTTTTCTGCTCAAAAAAGGCTCTCGACCCTTCACGTAGGCTCTCAGATATTCCTGCTGAGTCATCTCAGAAGGTAACTTCTCAGGAGCCTTGACTTCCTTAGGGTTCTCAGGAGCCCGCACACTTTTTCCACGTTTCTTAACAGGGGAGGACGACGGGAACAGCTTCCGCTTTGTCAATTTACTAGTGGGGCATCAGTCGGCTGACGGGACAGCGCGGGAGATGGACTCGCGGCGGGCTCCCAATCTTCGTGGGGGGAGGCGGGTGGACTTTGATGTGGTGAATGTCTAACGGGAGGAGTCGGTGGCCTTGGCTCCGAGTCTGGAAACTTGATGTATTCCTTCTTCCATAGAACGATACCAAGCTCAACTTCTCCCAATGTCTTCTCGCCTTGAGCTTTAGGAATGGCAAGAATTATTGCGCCGAATCCCGGCAGAACTTTCGTGACCCCGACACAAGCAAATCCAGGCGGAATCACACCAAAATGGAAGGTTTCTCCAGGTTGATGTCGTAAAGCATAGCCAGTCGCCACCGGACAAGTAATGTTCATCATCGGCGCATGTAACTCACAATTTGTCTTCTCCGTGATATCATCCACAGGGTAGTGAGCCGCCGATGGTTCAGCAACTGGTTCATCAACTGCAGGATCTTGTAGCTGCGTGGAACCCACGCTGCTTTTCTGCTGAGATGGGCCGGTATCGCCTGCAGGAGCTTCTATTCACAGTTGAGATTCCCTGGTCTGGGTCATTGAGGCCAGTTGCCTCTGCACAGCCTGCACCGTGCGTTCTAATGCGGTAAACCTATCGGCCTCCCTCTTCTTACTTCTGCAATGTTTTCTATAAGTTGCAACGTCTTCCGGCCACCCTTCAAGAAAACCAACCCCGCCTCCTCTGCCTCGACATCGCCCCCAGCGTTCTTTATTCCCGAGGGCTTGTGAAAGCTCGTCGTCCTCTCTATCGGGAACATATTTTCCCTCCTTGACTAGTTCTATGACATCTTTTATTTTTCTGATGACTCTTCTAATTTTTCTCCGCCATTTTCCCTTTGCAACAATCAGGCCTGTTTTGGGTGCAACACTGCCCCATGCGCGAACAACCAGAACTTGGACCTGTCGGTCCAGTCATCTGTCTGTGGACGGATTCCGTTTTTCCGCAGCTCGTCTTCATAGGCTTGCCACTTAGGCAAGGCAGTCTTGTAGCCACCGGAGCCCAAATGATGGAAATATTTCTTCTTCGAGGCATTCAACTTATTTTTTGTCGATCGGGCCACAGCGACACCCGAATTCTTATACGCTGCAAATTCAGCCCATCATCTTTTAGCTTCTCTAGATGTCCAGTGAAAACTATATCTTTGTTCCCATATTTTTTCCACAATGTGTTCTTCCAGTGGTTGAATTGCTGGGCCATCTTGCTAAGGTCCACTCCTTGACTTTATCCTTCATCGTCTGTGGGAGATCTGCCGGTAGGCTAAATTTAGACAACATTGAGTCCCAAAGGATATCTTTTATTCTTTGCTCGAGATATTTTGCGCCTATGTTGGCTTTCTTCGGCTCATTCCATTCTGCCACAGTGATCGGGACCTTGTCCCTTACAAAAACTCCACACTGACGTACATATTTAGTGTAGATTCCATCGGGTTTCTCCGGTTTGCCTTTGAAGGTAACTTCGTCGATCGACAACGTTGCACCGTCCGGGAGCTTTATCCCTTGGGCCGGGCCTCGTACGGGGATTGACGACTTAGATCCAGAGGGCTGAAAGAAAAATGTTTCGTTAATAAGTGCGATTATAAATCAATTAATGCATCTAGCTATAGTGATCAACAAGACTTAATATATATACCTTCTGCTTAGCTAGTGATCCAGACGGTTCTTCTTCGTCGTCTCTGAAATTTTCTAACTCAAGTCCATCACCGGAGTCATTCAAGCATTTCGCGCTGAATTCTTCGGCGTCTTCTTCGTCGGACGAATCTTCTCCATCGGAATATTCTCCATCAGAATTGGGTCCGGCAGCGTTGTTATATATTATTTGTTGGAGACGGTCTTCTTCCTCCAAATCTCGGACGAAGGTGGGGGCATCGTCAGCCATAGCTCAATTCACTGCATATTTTGAAACTTAGCTAAAATTTTGAAACTTAGCAATATTTGAAACTTAGCAAAATTGCTACACTAATAATAACCTAAACAACAATATTTCAAACTTGACAATATTATGAAACTTGACAATATTTGTAACGTAGCTAAAATTTTGAAACTTAGCAATATTTGAAACTTAGCAAATTTGCTACACTAATAATTTTGAAACTTAGCAATATTATGAAACTTAGCAAAATTGCTACACTAATAATTTTGAAACTTAGCAATATTATGAAACTTGACAATATTTCTAATTTAGCTAAAATTTTGAAACTTAGCAATATTTGAAACTTAGCAATATTTCAAACTTGACAATCTAATTTTGCAATCTAATTTTCATAGCTAAATTGACAATATTTTCTAACTTTGCTAAATTTGCTTCAATTTCAAATGGAGAAATAACAACTATGGAGAAATAACAAAAATATTAACAAAAATAACATAAATTACAACTACAATAGCTATTAAATTTTCATAGCAACTAATGGCTAAATAACAAAAAATTTACAACTACAATAGCTATATAATGCAACTATGGAGAAAAAAAAGAGAATGCAAAATTAAATCTCTCACCTTGGGCGGCCGGCGGCGGTGGTGCTGTGTGGAGGAGACCCAGACGGCGGCGGCCTCGTGGCAGTGGCAGAGGGGCCGATGGACGGCGGCCTCGTGGCGGTGGCAGAGGCAGTGGGGCGGTGCCGGGGCAGTGGCAGAGGCAGTGGGCGGCGCCGGGGCAGTGGGCGGCGCAGTGGCAGTGGCAGAGGGGTCGGGACGCGCGACGGACACGGCGGTGGGGTGGTTCCTCGCCGGAGAATCGCCGGGGCAGGGCTCGCCGGAGCGCGGCGGGGCTGGAGAGCGGCAGGGCTTCGCCGGCGGAGTCGCGTCGAGTAGCGCAGCGTCGAGGAGTCGAGAAATGGGGATCGATTCGTCGAGCCCCAATTAAAACTGCATTCAAACAACCTTTAGTCGCGGTTGGTGTTACGAGCCGGGACTAAAGATTCTTTAGTACCGGTTGTAGAACACAACCGGTGCTAAAGGATCTTTAGTCCCGGCTCGTAACACAAACCGCGACTAAAGGTGTGTTTTGGGCCGCGGCAAAATTTCGCGCGCGAAGCCCAACCCTATAGAACCAGTTGTAAATAACAACCGGTACTAATAGTCCTTTTTTCTGTTTTTTTCTATTTTGTTTCTGTTTTGTTTTTTCTATTTTGTTTCTGTTTTGTCACACCACCTACAGTACCTCCGCAGAAATGTCAGAGCAAACCCAACCGCGACGAAGAGAGGAATAGAGGACAAAATCTAGAAAAGTCGGCCGCCATCTTCGCAACCGTGTGCTTTTGTTTATTTTTTCTTTCTATTTGTTTTTCTTCTTTACTTTTTTTGTGGACTGTTTATTGGTATATTTTCTAGAAAAGCCCAACCCTGAGCATTTCTGCACGAATTTGGAGCGGGGTCCTATACGGAAACCCATCGCGGCATAACTTCGCCCCGAGCAAAGCGAGATGACTATCAGTGTGCAAAATTTCTTCAATTGGAACTACCCTACCATCTACCTTCAAATTGCTCGAAAGTCTGGCGAGATGCTCGGATGCGGAAATTAGCGTTTACATCTCTCTTCTGAGTTTTCATAACATAGTTACATAAAAGGTTTAATACACAATATTACACATCAGCAACAACATCCCTATCTAGTGTTCACTTTTTGGTGTGTCCCTTTCTTCTGATTGCGTCGTAGCCATGGACAATCTTCATCATTTAACAGGATGCTTGGGTCAGTTTTCACTTTGAAGGGCGGAATTTCAGCAAACTTATTGTAATCTTCTGACATGTCTGTCTTGTCCTCCACTCCCACGATGTTTCTTTTTCCTGAAAGAACTATGTGGCGCTTTGGCTCATTGTATGATGTACCGGCTTGCTTATCTTTTCTTTTTTTCGGTCTGGAAGACATGTCCTTCACATAGAAAACCTGAGCCACATCATTGGCTAGGACGAATGGCTCGGTTTTGTACGCAAGATTTTTGAGATCCACTGTAGTCATTCCGTACCGCTTGTCTATCTCTACCCCGCATGACAGGTTAACCCATTTGCACTGAAACAAAGGGATCTTAAAAGAAGGTCCATAGTCAAGTTCCCATATCTGCTGTATGCAACCATAATATGTGTCCTTTGTTCCATCGTCGTTTGTTGCATCAAAGCGGACACCACTGTTTTGGTTAGTGCTCTTTTTGTCTTGGGTTTCCGTGTAAAATGTATTCCCATTTATCTCGTACCCTTGGAAAGTCAATATAGTCGAAGATGGTGTCTTGGCCAACAAGTATAGCTCTTGTCCAACAGTGTTGTCATTAATGAGATGTGTACGCAACCAACTGCCGAAAGTATCCACGTGTTTTCTTTAATCCAGAAGTCAGTCTTCTCCGGGTATTCTGAGCGTAAAATATCCATGTGTTCCACGATATACGGAGCCACCAATCTGGAATTTTGTAGAACTGTGTAGTGTGCTTGAGTGAAAGAATGCCCGTCCATACTTCTTGTTGCTTTCTTTCCTAGCGTGCCTTTTCCACGCAGTCTCCCCTCATGGCGCGATTGAGGAACACCGATGGGTTAAGATCTGGAAGAAAGTCAACACAGAACTCAATGACCTCCTCTGTTCCATAGCCCTTGGACATGCTTCCTTCTGGCCTAGCACGGTTATGAACGTATTTCTTTAAGACTCCCATGAACCTCTCAAAGGGGAACATGTTGTGTAGAAATACAGGACCGAGAATGGAAATCTCTTCGACTAGGTGAACTATGAGGTGCGTCATAATATTGAAGAAGGCCGGTGGAAACACCAACTCAAAGCTGACAAGACATTGGACCACACCCGTCTGTAAACTTGGTAGAGTTGCTGGATCGATTACCTTCTGAGAAATTGCATTCAGGAATGCACATAGCTTCACAATGGGTACTCGAACGTTTTCCGGTAGAAGCCCCCTCAATGCAACGGAAGTAATTGTGTCATAATCACGTGGCAGTCATGAGACTTCAGGTTTTGGAACTTTTTCTCTGCCATGTTTATTATTCCCTTTATATTCGACGAGTAGCCAGACGGGACCTTGATACTGCTCAGGACTTGAAAAAAGATCTCCTTCTCTTCTTTGGTAAGAGCGTAGCTGGAAGTACCTTCATACTTCTCTGAATTCAGGTTGTCTCTTCCGTGGTGCGTACTTTGCTGGTCCTGCCGTGCATCCGCTGTATCTTTCGTCTTCCCATACACGCCTAAGAAGTTTAGCAGGTTCACGCAAAGATTTTTCGTCACGTGCATCACGTCGATTGCAGAGCGAACCTCTAGGATTTCCCAATAGGGTAAATCCCAAAATATAGATTTCTTTTTCCACAAGGGTACGCGCTTGTTTACGTCTTTCGGAACATTTAGACTGCCAGGACCCTTTCCAAATATTACTTCCAAATCCTTGACCATGCCATATACAACATCACCATCACGGCGTGTAGGCTTCGTCCGGATATCTGCCAAACCTTTGAAGTGCTTGCCTCCGTTTCTTACGTGATGCCTGTTGGAAGAAACTGACGATGCCCCATGTACACAATCTTGTTACCTATATATGCACTGTCAGTCTTATCTAAACAGTGCGTGCATGCATTGTATCCCTTGTTCGACTGTCCTGAAATGTTACTAAGAGCAGGCCAATCATTGATGGTTACAAACAGCAACGCTCGTAGGGGAAATTCCTCTTGTTTGTACTCATCCCACACACGTACACCTTCGTCAGACCACAACTGTAAAAGTTCGTCAACTAATGGCCTCAGATACACATCAATGTCGTTGCCGGGTTGTTTCGGTCCTTGGATAAGCACTGGCATCATAATATACTTTTGCTTCATGCACAACCAAGGGGAAGGTTATAGATACATAGAGTCACGGGCCAGGTGCTATGACTGCTGCTCTGCTCCCCAAACGGATTCAAGCCATCTGTACTTAGACCAAACCTTAAGTTCCTTGCGTCAGCTGCAAAATCCCCAAACGCACTGTCGATTTTTCTCCACTGAGACCCATCAGCGGGGTGTCTGAGCATCTCGTCTTCCTTACGGTCTTCTTTGTGCCATCGCAACAACTTGGCATGCTCTTTGTTTCGGAACAAACGTTTCAACCGTGGTATTATAGGAGCATACCACATCACCTTCGCGGGAACCCTCTTCCTGGGGCTCGGCTCGCCCTCAACATCACCTGGGTCATCTCGCGCGATCTTATACCGCAATGCACCGCATATCGGGCATGCATTCAAATTCTCGTACTTCTCACCGCGGTAGAGGATGCAGTCATTGATGCATGCATGTATCTTCTCACCTCTAATCCTAGAGGGCAGACAATCTTCTTTGCTTCGTACGTGCTGTGGGGCATTTCATTATTCCTCGGAAGATTCTTCTTAAATATTTGTAGCAACTCTTGAAATGCCTTGTCAGATATTCCATTCTTTGCCTTCCACTGCAGCAATTCCAGGGTGGTACCTAGCTTTTTCTGGCCATCTTCACAATTTGGGTACAACGGTTTTTTGTGATCCTCTAACATGCGCTCCAGCTTCGACCACTCGTTTTCAGTTACGCAGTTCATCTGTTCATCACGAATGACCTGACGAAGATCATCATCATCGGACTGATCAACAATGACCTCAGCTCATTCGTCTTCCCCCATTGTAGTATCACCGTGTTCATCAGAGAACACGGATAGTTGTCATCATCCTCTTCTTCAGGGTTTTCCATTATAACCCCTCTTTCTCCGTGCTTGGTCCAACAAAAATAATTGGGCATGAAGCCTTGTCGCAACAAGTGGGAGTGTATGGTTCTTACGCTCGGGTAATTCCTGTTATTCCGACATTCATCACATGGACAAATCATAAAACCATTCTTCAGCTTGTTTAACTTAACCACATCGAGAAAACGATGCATGCCATCAATGAACTCGGGACAGCGTCGATCACCGTACATCCATTCTCGGCTCATCTGCATTACATAAATACATCAAAAACCATTACACCAGCTAAATAATGAATAGAGATACGTGACCAAATTAATTAATACAAGTTCATCACATTAAAACAAAGTAGAGTTGTGCCCAAATGTAATACATAGTTCTCACGAAACATACATCAATCGAAACTAACATACAACTATCTAAAGAATTTAAATCCAACAACAAATGCGATCAGAATCGCAACCAAGGTAACTATTGAACCAACAGCATAATGATACCAAGCCTCTTGACTAATGGCATATTTTCTAATCTTTTTAAGCTTCGCGCATTGCATCCATCTTCCTCTCGTAACTAGCGACGACGTCGGCAAGCTCGACCCCGTGAGCATCAACGATGTCGGCAATCTTCAAGTCCAATTCCATCTTCTCTTCTAGGCATTGGAGACGAAGATCTTCACTTATCTTCAATTTTGCTCTCAAATCGTCGTTTTCTTTTTTAAAATACTCGACAATAGGGTCGGCCGGAATTTCCGGTTCAACTACCTCCTAAATAAAAATATATCTACGTCAAGTTGGTCGGCATGATTGTTATAAACACGAAACAAAATAAATAGTTAAAAAGATATACCACATCCGAATCATAGACCGGACGAGGGCCGAGGGGACGGATATCAAAACCATGACACTATATATATAAAAACATAAGAAAATTATACAAGAAATAATTATGCATTTAAATCATATAACTAACAATTTTTATAAAAGATAAAAAAAGAGGCTCACCGAGGTGGTGTCGGCGACGGAGCGGCGCGGGCGATCGACGGCGGTGAGGATCAGGGGACGGGACGACACTATATAAAACCACAAATTATACTTCAATTTAGCTCAAAATGCATATAAAACAAATGAAATCCCTAACTTAGGCATTTCATCAAACACCTTGCAAGCACAACCAAAATCAAACTTGCTAAACTTGCACGAAAATGAGCTAAACTTGAAATACCGGAAGAGAAGATGAAGAAGTTGCTAACCCTTGTATAGGGTGCCACCAATCTTGACAAATGTTGGAGAAAAAATGGGTGACCTAGAGCTTGGGAGAGCTTGGGAGAGAGGAAAAATGGAGTTGGGGTCGAGTTGCTTCAAAATGGAGCTGAGGGTGTATATAGGACCTTTAGTCCCGGTTTGTAATACAAACCGGGACAAAAGATAAAAAGGAGGAAACTTTGTCCCGGTTTGTATTACAAACCGGGACTAAAGGTTCTCGCCACGAGGCTCTTGCTGGCGCACAAAAGATAAAATATAAAAAGGAGGAAACTTTGTCCCGGTTTGTAATACAAACCGGGACTAAAGGTCCTCGCCGTGAGGCCCTTGCTGGGGCACAAGCACAACCGGTGCTAATGCCCCCTTTAGTACCGGGTTTTGTTGCAACCGGTACTAAAGAGCCGCACCAATGCCTCTGTTTCTACTAGTGTACGGAGTAAAATGCAACTAAATATGCCCAATTTCGTGAAAATGGTTTGTGCAAGTCTAGTTCTCAGATACACCATGTAGTGCTATATTCTGCATCGAGAAGAGGCCGGAACTTCAGTTTAAAACTCTAAAGTACGTCGGAGTACATGAATACTGGATGCATGGCTAGATAGCAACGTCACGTTGCATTTTACAGACTCATGATAGCTAGGTGGAACTTCCAATAGGTGGAACTTCTTACTTCTGCACATTTGCTATGTGTGCGATGCGATAGATAACCGACATCAGACGTTGCTTAAGTATGACATCTCTGATGGCTAAAGGTCATTGAAGGAAACTTACATTACAAATGGCGACAGAAGCACACAAAGAGGAGGAGACGGGAGATCACAGTAAAGGAGGGTTCATGTATGTATAACTAGCTGGGCAAGACGCCATGCTCATGTCTGTGGTGGCTCCATTCATTCCCTCGTGGATGCCTGCCCAGCCTATACCAGCTCAGAATCAGATATGCCTAATCTCTTGGTTACTTGCCTAGTGCCTCACATACTCTTATGTTCTTTTTTTTAGGGGGCATAATATCTTATGTTCTTCCTTGTTTAGAACAGTCCGAACGAATTATTGAGCACACATGTACAATTCCTCACAACCTCAGCCTTGTTTCTCGTTGAGCGACATGTGTGTATATGAAGAAATCAAGTTACCACAAAGCAAAACAAAATACCTCTTGTGAACAGGTCAGAGTTGTGTTGGACTTTTGGTCATGCAGAAATTAACGCAGATTTTGTCACATATATTTCATAATACACCTAGGCGTATACTGCAGCAATATCCTGCTTATCATAGCAACCTCGAGGAGTATGACCATTAAGTGGAATGCTTACCGTATATAATTATCTTACTGAACTGAATAGGCCAACAACCATCGGGGAAGAAAGAAAGGTACATTTCACACAAACTGAAAGGAAAATACTTTTTAGGGATTATAAGTGTTGAAGCAACAGAGTTATGAAAGTGTCGGCATACGTACAAATAACCGGCATACTATGGTTGGTAAATAAGAATAGTGCAGCATCAGCCACCCAGGAACAAAGCATATGGTATCTACTCCCTCCATTCCAAATTAATTGACTTCCTATACATCATATGTGGATGTATCTATATATGTATACACCATATGTGGATGTATCTATATATGTAACCATGTCTAGATACAACCACATGTGGTGGATAGGAAGTCAATTAAATTGGAACGGAGGGAGTAGTTCCCAAGGGAAAGTACAACAGAAGCTGCATCAAGATGTGTGCTTCTACCCTGCACACACATAAAAAGTTCTTCAAACAGAGAACCAAAAAAATTGCAAGTTGTAAAGCACTCTTATTCCATTAAAAAAACAGGAACACATTAATATCAAGATGAAGCAACAATAATATGTTATACGCACTGCTAGGATAGGCACACTGTAGAATCACCTAATCGAACTATTTGTATCTCCCTCTCATTTATAGTTTTTTCATTGATGATGTATTTACATCTTCTAGTGATGATCTCGTAGATGTTAATTAACCATAAAGCTCTTCTGAGTTCGGCAGCAACCAAAACTATAAGGTATCATCATTTATATAGAACAAAATTAAAAAATGACAATGAAGAAAATTCTAGGAGGATTTATGTTAAGTTGTCCTTCTATAAATTCATTAGAAAATATATATATTATTTCCTGCCAATGACCAAACTTGAAAAATTCTAAACTTGGCTATCAATTTTGATTCTAAACAGGACCAATTAAAACTGAATTGAGGCTCGCTTAAGGCTCCACTTCAACTTGTATATCTAGCCGAGCGTAAAAGCCTAAACATTACAGTGAAATGAATATAATCAGCAGCATATACACAGTTTCATACTTGAGTTTTGACTCACTTGTTTGAGACCTGTACTGGTAGGTTAAGCTGACATAACCAAAATCAGGGAATAAGGGCTATCATATGTAAGTGAATGCTGGAGTTACCACAGCATACCCATTGCTAGCTAATGATAAATCAAATTTCTCATAGAATCACGTGACATATACCAATAATGTAATATAGTAGAACTTTCAAAATGGTACTATAAACACAAAAAGATAGGTTTCATGTATCATTAAATACATTTTTTTCGGCAGTGTGCCTCTGCTCCTAAATGTTTGAGTGAAATGTTATTGAGCCACAATTTCATTTATTACTGGTTTGAGAAGGCACGAAGTTTGCAAGATTCCAAAAGCTGCTCCGAGCCAAGCCAAGCCAAACATAGGAGCTGAGTTATGCCCAGGCTAGGGACTAGCCAGCTCCAGCATGAAGACGAAACAGGTTGACCCCAACACGGAAGGATGAGGTGGATCCATCGAGAGCTGACTCGGATGCTTGGATCCGTGTCCAATACGAAATCGGAAGTCAACGTACCTAGTTTATCCACCGACCACCGTTCTCTATATTTCTCATTTCAGCCACTAGATTCCAGCACGGAGGAGCAGCCCGCTGAGCAAATCAATCACTTTAAGTGCTCCCCACTCTATATGCTCTTTTTGGTTGCTGTTATGTCGTTCTTTTCGAGCTGGTTTTGATTAATTGTTGGCAAGGATGCTTGCCTTGCGAATTTGCAAAGGACTAACGAGATTGTTTCTATCGCCAAGATGAGCCGCTTCGGGCTCAGGAGACTATGGTGGTGAGACTGCAGCTCAAGTCCACGTCGTGAGAAAGACTGAGCTATTATGTACTTTTCTAACCCTTTGAAGGATAAAGAGGGATGTCATTTACGACGGGGGAGACAAAGGTGTGGCCGTGCTGTGACCAAGGATTTGTTTACCGGTCGAATTACCACGGTTACCGGCCGGTAACCGGATTACTCGGCCCCTCCCGTAAATGTGTTTATCAGGCGAAAAATCTCGGACCATTTGAATTTGGTTCAAATTCTTCCTCTCAAAATATTGTTTTAATTATTTTTATTGTTTCCAGTTAGAATTTTTAATTTTGACTAAGAATCTTGTCCAGTAACCGATCAGTAATTTTCCATTTACCGGAAATCCCGGCCCCCTCCGATTTTTTTTCAATATGGTAACCAAATCTTTAGTTGCGACAACGGCGGCGGGTGCACCAAGTCAGAGTTGTGCCCCTGCTCAGAGAGGCCACCGGCAAGGGGTGGCGGGAGCAGTGTGACCTTACCTAAGTCAACCGTCGCGAGAAGGGAGCTGCTCTGCCGACATCGCGCAGGTTCCACTACTTGTTGGTGCGTCGCCGATGCTCTAGCTATGTAAACGTCTGGAAACTTATTCCCATCTCACACGGTATTCCGTTCCGTATTACTCCCTTCGTTCTTGAATAAGTGTACTTCTAGGTTTAGTACTTAGTCAAACTTTTTAAACTTTGATCAAATTTATAAAAAAAAAGTAGCAACATATATGACATAACATTGGTATATTTTGAAACTTCATTTCGAAATGGATCTAGTGATACCAATTTTTTGTCATAAATGCGAGTACGTTTTTCAATAAAGTTTGTCAAAATTTAATAAGTTTGTCTTATCCCAAAAGGTAGAAGTACACTTATTTGTGAACGGAGGAAGTATGGAGTATGAACCCTTCTCATCGACAAACCTTTCGATGCACACGGTTGGCAAAACTGCGTGGGAAGGGGTTTGCTAGTTCCGTACTACTAGTTCGCATTGAAATGGTAAATGTCAAAAATTATTTATTCATAGAAAAAAACATTACCTATTATTTTTGGACGGTGATTCCTGCCTGCTCTAGCATCCACGACAAGGAGCAAACACGGTACAAGGGTTTGATGTGAACCCCATCCCAATATACTAGTATTAATGAAACACTTCTAACTCCCAACCTCCAGTGCTCTCCTTTTTTAATTTTTTTAGATAAAGGGCTTTATTACTTAGAGTTAAGTATTACACCCGGCCTCTGCATCACAAAAATGCACACAGCCGCAAACCAAGTAGCAACATAAACAGTAAAAGAGCACTAGGCGTATTACAATCATGAGAGAATAAAGTAAAACGCCAGCACAACAGATGACTACGATCGCCTATGCGCGTGTGCTTCATTTCTTAACATTCCAGTGTACATTTATCCAGCATGGCATATCAATGAGACTTCTAAATATGTATACATTTGATGATAGCTAATATGGTTTGGTTCATTAAATAAGATACCCCTATTATCACATTGTTTAATTTCGTGTAAAAATGTTCAAAGATTTCACAAAGCGGCCTAGATGTTTACAAACTCAGAAGGTGCATTTGATTTGTCTTCTCACAATCACCGTCACTGCCAGCTAGAAATAAATTCATCGCAACTTCGATCGAACATTTCTAAGGAGAAATCCTGCATAA
Source organism: Poa pratensis (assembly GCA_947311845.1). Lineage (NCBI taxonomy): Eukaryota > Viridiplantae > Streptophyta > Magnoliopsida > Poales > Poaceae > Poa > Poa pratensis. The sequence goes on from CAMZMU010000035.1 coordinate 4,009,893, forward strand.
TGATCGCAAGAAAATTAAACTAAGACACTGAATAATTTGCTCTAACAAGAGCATACATTTCAAATGAGAAAATATGACAAAAGGATCCACATGTTATTGTGAAAATAAGTCTCTGGCTTTTTACTTCTCAATTATTGTTAACGGAAATCATTTATCCCGTGTCCAAGATCTCTAGTTAGCTCCCCGGTCCAAATCACGCTAAATGTTTATCCCATTGCACTTTCTCTAGGGGACTCCACTAATATAGCTTATGTGAGCTTTTACAAGATCAAAGAGAACATTATTCAGAAATTTATTATGCCATTGTGTTTGTTTGAACTTTCAACTAATCCAGGAAGAAATTTGTCAAAATGCTAAACTATTACCATTCAGTTTAGTTATTCTTTAAAGGCGGCTAGATGTTACTCTGGATTAATAATGCAATACGATTTTACTCACCTTAGGAAGTTTATGTTGAGAGTTCAAATGTTCAACATGAAGGCGGACATTAAAGGAAGCAGGAATCCATAATTTCGTGTCTACATCTGCATAAGTCCTTGAAACTATGTCAAACAAAGTTTGAGCCCCATTCTCTATGGATTGCAGAACAGAGGCTTCTCTAGCGATTCGATTCCTGAAAAGGAAGTAAACCACAAATTACATCAGAATAAGGTACCATATCAGGAAATATATAATCAAATCATCAATGAACAATATAGATAGTTGCATGTTGGCATCTGCGATCGTGGAAACACACCAAAAAAATTAGCCACTACTACAGAACTAAAAGAAAAGAGGAAAGGAAACAGACTGCATTTGAATTGATTACACAAATCGAAATGTATAATGTGTCCAATCATATAGCTATAGTGTACCTGAGGTATCCACAAAGCATATGCTTGGGCCATAGGTTGATTCTTCCATGCATTGGAACTAACACGTGCGGGGATATATCCAGGAATTTGTATGTGGTTTGGAAGTAATCCTGCATATTTCAGAACAACCTAATGTTAATCTACTATGATTTAGACAACACAGTTCTAGAAGCAGGAACAGCAGAAAAGGTAAAAGCACAGAAAGAACGTACAAGATCAGGAAAAAGAGAGATTTTCCCACGATTTGAAGATTTTTGTGATGTATTACAACATTGACCGTCAAAACAAAACAAAAATATATGCAATTACCTTCATGTTGCCGCCAGCTCTAATGTCCAATGCTGCACTTCCATGCCTGCAAACACAAAAAATATGCATGTTTACTTCTCAGTGCTTATTTTAGCATCACTTGCATGTTTAGTGTGTCACCATTTTCCTTAATGATTTTGAGGAAAGTAAGTTAGTACTTTAAATCTTGTAGTATGTTTTAGGGACAAAAATTAAACAATGATGAGTCTCTAATAGCTGCCTTAGACACAAGCCTATGTAGCCATAGCCTACCAAGGATAACCTTATAGTTTCTAAATTCATTGCAAATAAATTGGAAAAAGTAGCAGAGATGGATTTGCACACAATTCAGAGGTTGCCGTTTTGGAGATGATGGACAACTGCTTTGAGTATTGCCGACCATTTATCTTGATGGGTTGTCACTCTTTGAGGACCTAGTCTTTGTTCCACTCCTACCACAGCCAAAAATATTTTAAGAGGACAATGGGCAGCATTAAATTTTATTGCCACTCGCTCTAGTGATTACGGCCAAGTTCGGAACCCGAGCATGGCATGCTCCTGAAAAGCTAGCCGTTCTGTTTGTGTACTTGTCTGCTTGCCATATATACTTGGTTTCATTCACAAGCTAAATAATTTAGATGCAGCACTTTAGTTCGGTAATTACATATAAGAGGTAAACCATATACTGATCCAGGACAAAAATAGAGTATCTGCAAGCTCTGCTCGTAATTTTTTCAAGAATGATGCTTACCCTACACAATGATCTCCAACAATTAGTGCATTGGTATTGACATGGAGAACCCCCATATGACCATCTGTATGACCCTAGGATTAAAAACATTGAGAAAGTTTCGATCGATTAATCCAGTGTATGTTGTGCTCTAACTAAAAAAAAAAACTTGATTCACAGATGCAGTTGATTTTTTGGACAATTGAATTCCATACAAGCAAACTACAGCAGTCCCCAAGAAGATTCACTCAGAATTGCAAGATAGAAGTTTAGTACAGAAAAGATGGCGTAGATTTCACAAAAATAGCAGAATGTATGGTTTAGATCAGAACACATCAGAAAATAGATGAACTTCAAACTGTAAATGGACCAATCATATACTTCTGTTATTATGACTTCCCATAGTATTTTTTTCCTGGAGAGTAATTTCTTGGTGATGCTAGAGAAAAACTGCTGTATAAGATCACGTGCAGTGTTGATTCCATTTGCCTCTGAACAACATCAGGAAGGCTACATTATACAATTTTTGTCCTGATATTCTTGTGACTGTTAACTCTAGTTAAGTGCCAAACATCATGACACCATCTTTTGTTCAAACAAGAGAACAACACACAAAAAAACATTGGTGAAAAAACTGTGGTTAGTGTAGTCATTCTGTACGCACTATGGCATGCATCTATATTTGAAGTTTTGAACTGTAAGAAACAAAATGATTATACCCCGTTATACATATTGGACTGCCAGTTGCTACCAAAACTTCTGTCTAGGTAATGTTGTTGTGTGAGCCTATTAGAGCTTCGTACATAATAAAGTTTGTATGATTGGGCAAATCAAATGAATTATCATGTAAGGTAAAAACATTGGCATGTGCTCAAACAAGAGAATAATTCTCGAAATAAAACACTGGCTTACAGGAGCAAAAACAACTTGTAGTTCTTGGTCACCTATGCATATGTTTTCACCGCCGGTCACTGCAGTATAGCCACTTGACCAATTCCCTATACACCATGCACGTTGCAGATGAAATATAAGTGTGTATGGCCAAATAATTTAATGAGTACGAAGTATGAGCCAAATCGCAGACATGCACATGGACATGGCAGTTGAAGCATTGAAGGTAGTGAATGGTCTAACTTAATGATATAACTGAACTATCATCTACTGCCATCATTCAGAAGCAAATCAGAAATAAAATAAACTATAACTTGTTTGACATTTAACAATAAATGAAGATCCAACAATACAGCACCTTAGCAATGCCAAATAACCAGGTCAGAGTGCTATAAAGATCATGTAAAAAAGGTATAACTATACATCATGTAGTGAATAGTCTGTTCACATCATTATTTTCTAAGGATGTGCATGTATTACAGACATATGGACTGTAGAAGGAGCATCTTTATTTTTTCAGGTGATCAAGACAAGGTCTAAGGATACGTTTTCACTTTCTCAATACCAGATGAATTATCCAAGCACCATATTCCTAACTACTTTTGATAATCAAAAAAAGGGAAGATGGATACACTATGGCTAAGTGGATAATAACAATAAAAATTTAGTAGAAAGGGATGTCGGTAGTTACCTTTCCCTATCCGCTTCATGGTGTTTTGGTGTGTCAAAAGAACAGCATCAGGATTGCATCTCTGAACAACCGAAAGACCTGCATTATTCAACCAAAGCAGCCAATAAATTTATGAACATGGTAGTACATGTTTCCAGCCTCTTTATTTTTGGGATTTTCCCAGATATGGTCTTAATTTACAATATAATAACTAAGAAGTGCTACGAAAAGCATTTGTAACCATACCATCAATATGATCATTATGATGATGTGTAACAAGGACTACTAACTTCTTTGGAAGGGAATTGACAAGATCTGCAAGCTGAACATGACAGCATGTTGTCATTTATTTGAATTGAATGGATAGCCTCTGTTTAAACTAGAAATTAACATAAGAAATTAATGCTCCACTATGCATAGCTGTGCATACAACATCGTCTAAAAAAATTAGGCAAAGCCTATAGTAAGAGCACAATTTGATGTGTAACAAAAACAACGCTAGGCACACTTCTGAAATTCCTCTACTTATGTATAACTTTGAAATAAAAATTTGTCCACACTGAACTCACATTGTTCATGGGAGACTTATACTAATCTTGTGACATAGTTTTGAGTTTAAAGTTCACATTCTGAAGGGTGATACAACCAGCATAAATCATACCTAGAATTTTCAGAAAAGTTTGAGTTGATTCTTTCACAAACCAAAAGTTGTGCGGCTGTGCAAAAAATCATGCTTTTGTACTAGATAGAGACCCAACTTTGTAAATGTAAAAGTTTTTGCATGAAGTCTTGTAATGCTTTTTTTCCTTATTATTATTTAGTAGTCCTTGCAGATTCCACTCTAATATAAAAACATTCAGGAACAGGTTATTTTTGTCATATAGCACAAGGGTTCTAAGGCCTTCTAGAAATAAGGTATGTGAGAAGATGATTCAGTACTGCAGCTCCCATGAGGAACCAAAGCAAATGAATATGATAAGAGAGAAGGTGCACAGTTGCACTTCTCTGAAATCTACAACAGCACATTAGGATACTTAAAAAACAAGTCCAAGGAGCAAGACACATTTTAAAGATAGTGAAAAAAGAGATACACCATGTGTCACTGTATGTGGAGTTACAAGAATATAATCTTAGGTGTTGCTCTTACCTCTGTATGAACCTGAGTGCAACATCCAGGATCTATCAGTAGAGCATCCGCACAAGCAAAAAAATCAGAACGTTTTGATCCACATGCACCACCGTTTGCTTGTACTACCACGAGATTAGTCGTACGGAAAGGAGATAAGGTCCTACTCTTCATTGGTACAAGCGTTAATCCAGGAGGATATTCCTATCATTGAAACATTGCATTTCAGGAAAAGAGACAGCACATTGACTACAAACAGAGATTTGATCCAAGCAAAATATACAGACCTGGGAGGCCAATGCAGAGGCAGCAGCACAATTTGAGGATGGTTCCGACTTGGGAAACCCAGCGTACACACACGGCCCTATGCGAGTACCACCGGGCTTCACTCCAGAAAGCAGTTCCCAAGCACCCTCCTTGGACATCCATTTACAGGAATCTAAAATGCACAGCTCAGCTTAGGTTGTCCAAAGCAAATTCCTAGACACAAACATTAGTATGAAATTGAGCACCGGACCTTGCAACGCCTCCGGTATCGACTCGAGCCCCCCGACGAGGAGCACCGTGTTGACGCCTGCATCCGGGCCAAACTCCGGTTCCTCAACGTACCTGAGGAGCCTCCACTCCCCGCACATCGCATTCGTCAGGCCCAATTGGTTCAGAATCTGGTTAGAGGTCATGTAATCCGTAGCTTCAGAATCAGTTGCAGTTTGGCGAATTATTGTTCTAAGACACAAGTAACCCATGCTTGTAACTAGTAATCCGTAGCTTCCACACACACAGTCACACACACACACACACACACACACAAATATCACTGGATTGGCGAGCTACTTCGAGATCCATTTTGGGAGCAATTGCCAGTACTAGTATCTGCTAAGCAAGTCGCGTTTCACACTAGAGCAGCAGCAAGCGACCGAATTTCACTCCACTAATATTAATGATGGATCACCTGGTCGAGGGCGGCGGGCACGTCGAGGCGGGAGAGGTCGAGGCGGCCGTCCTCCGAACCGGCGACGGGCCTGCCCCGCCCGGCCGGCTCCTCGTCCGCCGCGAGACGCCGTAGGGGCGCCGACGGGAGGTCGTAGAGGTCGCTGTCGACGTAGCGCCCGTAGTCCTCCTCCTCGGACGACGGGGAAGGCGGGGGTTGCTGCCGGACGACGAGGAACTCGGCGGTCGAAGGGGCTGTGACCGCCGCCGCGAGCCGGTACGAGGGGGTGTCCATCTTCGCTCGAGCTGCGGGCAGCGGCGGTCTTGGGCTCGACTGGGGGGAACTGGGGATTGGCGATTCTTACGAGAGAAGGGAGCTTAGTTTCGTCCGTCCGCTTAAACAACGAGAATTCAATTAAATTTCGGTTGGTGATCTACTTCCGCGGCTGGGAGTTGAAATAATTACTAGAGAGTTTTAAAATATAAACCTTTCTAAATCCTGTTTTATACGTTGATTTACTTATTTAGAAACGAATCAGCATGAAACCGAAAATTTTAGAAAGTCTTGTATCTAAAAACGGAGTAAGTAGTTCATCATGATGACCGAAATGTGGAGCACTGCATAAATCTGTTTCGAACATTCCGAATTTTTCTTAACACATGTATACCACAGCACTGTCAAATTCGCATGGTAGTTTTCGTTTGGGAAAAAAAAGTAAAACGCTCATCTGCCACAATGTGCAATCGAATCAAGATGGGGCCGCCTTCTCTTTTCCTTTTTGAGTAAATTTTTACACTAATTATCCCCATTTCCTCAAAAAAAAAAATCGAATAGCCCCGGCACACGTGGAGGCATATGTAGTCAAAAGTTGTGAAAACAATAGTTGACGCTCGACACCTCCAGGTTGTTGCACTTGACGTGCGGAAAATGTGGTGGCAATGGCCTTGGTGCCGCCGCCAGACCCACCAACATGTCGAGTCCTTGGAATAGGTTTTGTTCGTAGCCCCGCCTGATCAGGTACATCACAAATGCATGCGTAATGTGCCGTGGACCCACGATGCTAGCAACATGGATGAGGAAACGATGACACGATGCATCATTCGATAGGATCGGCAAGAGGACCCCGAGTGGGGTGTCAAAACGAGGAAGCGCGAGAATACGGATGACAAAGGGTCTCCTCCCACAGGAGAGTGCCTTCTCGTACCCGTCCCTATTTAACTAGATGATACCCCGCGCGTTGCTGCGGCAAATTACGGCTATGCACATGAGTATAATATACAATAAAGAAGATGGTTATTTCGAAATTCTACGGTAGTGTACACACATGGCGTGAGTTGAAGTTGAGAATGTAAAAGATTATACATACATGTACCTGATAACACATGCGCGTGGCTTTGAAGTGAGAACAAAAGGTGCAGATTGAATAAGCATCTTTGTAATGCAAATTAAATTGGGAAGATATTGGCAAGACATTGGAATATGATTGCATCAGAAAATTTGAGTACAGGCGTGCAGCACTGAGCTAACAGATGTGAACCGGATTTGTCTTCAATAAACCAGCTGGCAGTGCCTTTAGGTGAGTGGACTATTTTTCCATTTGTACCTGAAAATGTAGCGCATAATTTATTAAAATCAATTAGACGATAAATAAATAGATATTGACTGTTAGATTGAATATGATTTTTCAACCACAAACCATTCAGTGATTAGATAGAATGAACAGTGTGTTCGTCAGATTCACTGCACAAACCTTTGATTGAAGCCTAGTCGCAAGTGGCAATCATGGAAGTAGAATTGCGCCCCTACCTTCAAAAAAAAAAAGAATTTGCAATGTGACCCATCAAATATCCATGGAAACTTGAAACATACATCTCTAACTATATCAAAGACACCAACTTTCTCGCCTCCTCAGCGATCGGCTACTGTGCAACTACAGTAAGCACTGTAGATTGCTACAGTCTCTACAGTTCCTCGATCTCCACCATTGCTAGCCGATCGGACGGTCCAGCCGCATCTTCGTGACCATTTTGTATAAAAACCCCTCACAAATCCAGACATCAACCCGCAGTCCACAGATTCCCGTGAGGAGGGATGTGACTCTAATTTTGACAAACTCCAAGGGCGTTTTTGCATAAACATCACTCCAAAAAAACAAACATGTCTTCACACTAAAAAAAAAAACATGTCTTCACACTCCAAAAAAAAAGACCAATATATCAAAAAAAAAGCAAAATGCACTTCCTCTAAATATACAAAGGTAATTTTTTTTACAAATGCTTGATTACATGAATAATTGCAGAGAATACAAATTCATATCCCCCGATTATGGTTTGGATTTAAATTTAATTTCACAAATTCTCATATAATGTATTTTCTCGAATTATTCAGCTAAATTAGACAACTAACACAAGTTCAATAATTTCCCAAATTTTCCACAATTTCTAAAAAATGGACATTCCCAAAATTGAATTTTATCACACGGCATTTCCCGAAAACTGAACAATTTCCCAAACGTACGCTCTCTTTGCATTTCGCTGATTTCCAAATTCCCGTACTTTTAAAATAGAGGCATTTCCAGATTTGAATTTTACCGCACAGGCGCGGCATGTCGCCGCGCAATTTCAACATATTTGTAACTAAAAAATAACTTAAAACTCCCAGGTAATGAAGCTAAATTTACAAATACCTGAGCAAATAAATATTTAGACAACAATTACATGGAAGCAGTAATATACCTCAAAACTCTCTAATAATGAAGTTACACTTAACGATTGCCTAATCAACATGCAAATTCATTTCTCCTGATTATGTCCTGAATTTAAAATAAATTCAAAAAAAGCTCAAATAATGTAATATCTCCTACCATTGAGTCAAATTAAATATTTAAGGCAAAACTTAAACATATTATACCAGTTTGGAAAAAAGTTTCAACTTACAAATACTACAACTCAACTCACTCCAATTATGCAGCTCAAAATAGTAAATGTTACTTCAACTAAACTCACCCCAAATATGTGAATACATACAAATAAACCGCAAACATATACTAAAAAAATATCATAACACAAAACAAAAAATGATAACTACTTACGTCATTAGATTCAAATATCAATATTCCTAAACTTCAAAAATTGCTAACTCTTCGCAATTCAACAGTTCTCAAACCTCCACCCAAATTTGAAATTCAAAATCTACACACCTTACAAATAAAGATACGTCAACTATATCCAAACATCCCAATTTTCTACATATATGAAAATACTCAATATGCCAAATTGCTTATTTCTTTTACATGTTTTTATTTTTCCTACTCTTTTATCTCTTTCTCCGTCTTCTCCCACTGCCACCAAACTTACAAATTTATTGACAATTCGTCTATTTACAAAATTTACGTTTCAACTGCACGAGTTACGGCAATATACAAACATTTTTCAACATTTCAACTTACCAAACATTTCGACAAAACCTAAATGCATCCCTTCTAAATAAATAGATTTGAATTTTCAAAAATACTTATATAGTATGTTTCTTCTGATTAAATAGATTAATTAAATATCTATGTCAAGCTACAAACACACTTGAACATTTAAATTCGCTAAAAAAAAGTTACTCCAGACGACAAATTACGAAAAAAATTAACATTTCAAATCACAACATTTCGGATGGAGTCTACTAAATGATGAAATATAAGTTTTGTTTACAATTAATTTCAACGATTTTTTTTAATGAACTAGAAAAGATAAAAGAACTATGAAATTTTTTGAGTGTTGTTTAAACAAAAGAAAAAGATAAAAAAGAAAGAACTGTTTATGCAATGTTCCAATTCCTTAAAAAAATGATAATGAAGCCATTTTTTTTACAATACTCCAAATGCTTCACATCTCACTTAAAAATGGCATCATTTATCTAAAAACTACAAGTACTATTCCACTTTATAACAACAACAACAACAACAACAACAACAACAACAACAACAACAACAACAACAACAACAACAACAACAAAAGTTTGCAGTTTGTGATTTGTCCAACATTTGAGCGAATATTCCGATATTTCATAAAATAAAACCAAAATGCTAACCAAAAATAACCGCAGTTTGCTCATAACAAATACCAAATTTATTTGAACATTTCAATTTGGTCAACATTTCAACACGACACAAACAAACTTTCCCCAAATGTCAAATCAAATTCAAATGAATTGTTCTAATTCCAAGTAAATATTGACGTCGAAATACAAACATGTTTAAGCATTTCAAACCTTCACATATTTGAATATTGTACACAATATATCAGAAATGCACACAGAAAAATGCTACCTATTCATAACAGAACAAACAAATGTTTCAACACTCCAATTTAGCCATATATTGCACCGGAAAAAAAATCACCAAGTGCGTGGCGTGACGCCACGCCAAAATTCAACTAGTGTCTACTGATGGTTAAACCGTTAAAGGCAATCTTCCTTGATCCAATATACTGGGAGAAAAAACACTGCCAACAACATATGTAAATCGTGCGAGAGCATAGAGAGAGAGGGACTACCAATTGGGCATGGGGAAACGGCTGCGGCAACACTGCTAATTGAGTATTTAATCTTGACCTGGAGTTTATTAGTGGAGAGCACAGACGCATGATCTTCCTCTACTGTTTCTCCCTTGATAGAAACTGATGCGGGAGCACGCATAGTAGATCAATTCGGCTGGACTCGGCCAAAACTGCACCAGTTTCAAACCAGGAGGCGCATCCTCCACCTCCAACTACATAAGCGTATGTGCATGATTGCGTGGAGGTGGGCAAGCGGAGGAACAATAGAGGATTACTAGAAATAGATACTCTCTCCGTTCCAATTTAATTAATTTGCTATGCATCACATGTGGATATATCTAGGCATGTTACATGTCTAGATATATCCAAATATGGTGTATAGCAAGTCAATTAAATTGTAACGGAGGGAGTATATAGCTACAGCCGGCCATACGCCTGCCTACGGGAGGTGTTAATTCTACGGGGAGAAGAAGCAAATTAGGGAGACGAAACAGAGAGGCATAGTGGAGACCGAAAAGCTCAAACTTTGAGACATTGAATAATTGATGAGGTGGCATGAACGAAGGCTGGACAGTTGAGGCTGATGTGGCAAGTTGTTAATGTGGCATAGCTCCATGAAAATGATGAGATGCCATGTTTGTGATGTGGCATGCTTGCATGTTGAGAGAATTCTTTTAGTGGGTTTCTCCTATTTAGATATAGAACATAAGTGGATAGACGGAAAGTGTGTTTGGCTCCGAACTTCAATGCTCCCGCAGGTTTAAAAATTCGAAAAATCATATTTACGAGTTTCAAAAAAATTTGAAAAAAATTCGGATGTAACCAATAGTATAACCCATGAGCGTGTAAAATATCAACCTCAAATACTTTGTATTCCGACCTATACAAAAATAACAAAATCGGACAAAAACTTGGAGTTTTGAAAATACACATAGTTAGATCCACACTTTTGTTATTTTTGTGTAGCTCGGAACACAAAGTTTTTTATGTTGATATTTTGCACGTTTGTGGGATATACTATTGGCTAGACCCGAAATTTTTTCAGAATTTTTGAAAACTCACAAATATGATTTTCAATTTTTTTTTAAACCGGAGAGAGCACTGGAACTCGGAGCGAAAAATCTTCACTCGTGGGGATACCTTTTTCACATCCCATCCCCATTGGCTTCAGGTAGGATCGGGTTTCCCATTAATACAAGAAACTTAATGCAAACGATCTTGTCAAGATGTAATGATCTTATACATTTATTACAGACAAATACACAACTTGTATAACGTGCATATGGTAAAATGACAATAAATTGGTATCACATGTTAAATATTATTAATATATATGGCTCTAGATTTAGAACGTATTTAAATGGCGGGGATCAAAATTCTACATACTCGTCCCCTAATAGATGAATTCACCACGTGTATGGAGGGGGCGAGACGAGGCAACATTGCCATCTCTATGCGAGAGCAGCGTGGGTCCATAGGTATATGGCTTATCTAATTCGGCGTGTAAGAAACTATAACGCGCCTTAGAGGGGCGTCAAGGAGAGCTCGGCGACGAGGTCGGCAACCGTGGTGGGTTCATGGCGGCGGTGGATGGTATCAGGGATGTCGAGCTTGACAGTGCACCATATGGGCCATAGACTTGGTGTAGGCGAAAACATGTGGGCCCACAGCTCGGCTGTGGTTTGATTTTTTAGGAGCTCATCGTCTGTACTGGTTGGATAGTCGAGGTTAGCGTCGTGATTACTCCGTATCAAAATATAAAACTTTGTACCTATTTTCTACACACATGTATCTAGACATGTGAACCTTGCACTAAAACATGTCTACATGTGTGTAGAAAGTAGGTACAAAATCTTATTTTTTTTTGATACAGAGTGAGTAGTTTTTACATAAGAGGCGTGACCTTACCCTTATAAATCATGGGTTAGGTGGCGTTGTTTGCATAGTCTAGATACTACATGGGCGACCAATTTGAATTCACACCACCTTTTGTTTTGAACCGATGTCACGTAGTACTTGGTGTTAGCAGGAGAGTTGCTAAATTCAAAAAAGCATTGCAAGTACCAAAGCAGAAGGGCTGAAGGCGCGATCTCTTTGGATTGACAAATTCACCTATGTCTTTTCTATTCCTGGATGATGGAAGAGTTGGAAGAAAACAAATTGTTTGTTTTTTCCTATAGGATTTACAGAAACTGTTTGTTTTTTCCATATCAGCATTTATAGATATGCATTTCACCCGATAGTGCCCGTTTTTCTGTTTTTGCATGGAATCAATTTAACAATCCATCACGCATGGATCATCGGTGAAGATTCACTCCGAGTCTCCGATTATGTGCCTTGTATTTGATGTGCTCTTTTCTGGAAATTGTGATATACAGTATTTAGCATCGTCTGGTATACTACCATATCATTTCGATACTAACACGATCCTACGATGCTGATACGATTGCAAGATCTGATCCTGCGTAAGCGGAACTGAGACGATCCGATTCAGATATACCGACAACATTGGATGTGATAAAACTTACCAAAAACATGCAGAAAATCTCATGGCCTTTTGGGCCTAATGCTCAACTGTCTTGGGCTTCAGCCCAACTTAAGCTATCTTCCCCTACCTCTATAAATCTCCACTACTATTAAACAAGCAAACTTTTCTTTGCTACGGCCACCCCAACAGATGTACACAGATTTACTTCCACATAACAATCAGGCCCACTTGATTACATCCAATGGTCCAGATTCATCCCACCTATTTCGTGTGTGCATCTAGCAATTTTGTCTGGTGGAACGTTTTTGAGCAGACGAAAGACGAAAACCAGCAGACGCAATTCATCTAAAAAAAAAGATACCTCAATTAAGGGCCTGCTTAATTAGGACGACAATGACCTGGACGCATAAGTTAGGAAGAAGTTAGGAAGGATCGCTCCAAAATGTTATTCAATGATCAATTAAGGGCATGCTTAATTAAGACGACAATTACGGAAATAATCAATTGCCTCCAGGTGAGGCATACGTCCAGTTTTTTTGCATTCGCTCCAGATTTTTGCCGCCATTGACGCCGCAGCTCCCTACCATGCGCCAGCGCCGCTGCGCCTCAGTTTGCCGCCGCCGCCGCCTCCATTGACGTTGTCAGTCCTGCGCCGGCGCCGGCACGCGCAACCGGCGATCTCGACGACCATCGCCTCCTCACCGTCGCCAGGTGCAATATCATACCTGTGTAAATTGCTTATGTATGACCTGTACCATTCTCAAAAGAATAATTTTGCAATCTAAAAAGTACAATCTCTGCATAACCTATATTCGTGTCTTGCCCTAGAATCTCTATAAGACACATGCACGCAGTGATTTAGTTCCACATGAATTTAACAGGCGTGTTGGTGGAAATTCTCTATAAGACACATGCACCCGATGATTTAGTTCCAGGAAAAGATATTCTTTCCACCAATGTTGCAAAAAAATTCAGCACATGATGCATCTATTTAATTGTTAATTGTTAGAGAGTGTACTACTCTGAGCTCAATTGTTAGAGAGGGTACTACTTAACCCAAGGAGACAACAAGCAACAACCAGCCAATTTTCATCAAAAGGCAGCAATTAGCAACTAATTGATGAAGTCAACAGATTAAGCTAGCAAATCATAGGCAACACCATTGAATGACACTGATACTAAGTCAAAATGCAACTTATGTAAGATTGAGGTATAGCTTTCATGTACTAATCCAGCTAAACACATGTTTCTCCCAAAATGATAAATACAATGGAAAGAAGACATACCAAATTGTTCTTATCAGTTAACAGAAAAGTATATATCCAATTCCCACAATCACTACCATGGTTGGATATATACATAAACACGATGCACTGTAACAGATCATACAATGAGAAGATGCATCAGTACGCACCTTCAAAATTTCCAGAACTAAGGTGCTGGGTAGCGGCAGTCGGGGAGGAGCTAACAATTAAATCCTGTAATATATTGGTCACACCTTTTGGGACTGCACATAGACACACAAAAAGAGAACATTTAGATCATCAATTTATAGATGGGTACATTCGCTGCTGGTTGGCCAAAATAAATGATTAAGCATCTCAAAATATGCATTTCGATTTTGTTGGTGCCATATTCCAAAAGGTATCTAATATTTTGACTATTTCGCAGGTATGGCATCTTCCAATCCGAATGGTGCACGCAGCCCGCTCCGAGATAGAAGCAACAATCACACTCCTAATGGTGCACGCACCCCGTTCCAAGATATGAGCAACGGTCAAGCCTTGGGTAAGTAGATCATCAAAAAAGTACACTCAGAGCGCACTTGTCGCCTATAGTGCTAAACCGTTGCTGTAATCCTTGCAGACCCAAAGGAATTGAGGAGGCAGCGGGACAAAGAACGGTATGCACTAAATAGAGATGAGATACTAGCTAAACGACGACAGTCCCGTGAACATAACAAACTTCCCAATGAGGAAAACACCCCAGAACCAGGTACCTGCTCATGAGAATTATGCCTAATGCATGCTTGGGAAGTTTGTTAACATGCTAAACTGTGTCGTATATGCAGACCCAAAAGAACTAAAAAGACTGAGGGCTAGAGAGCATTATTCACAAAATAAAGATGAGATTAATAAGAGACGACGCGAAGCCTACCAACAGAAAAAAAGGCCACTGCCGAAAGCAAGGGCCTAGAAGATGGAACACACACATTGCAAGATATGACACCTGTGTGTAACATGATGTCACATACACCAGCTACCGGACAGTCAGCTGTCACACAATTGCAGCAGAGAATATGTGCAGATGGGGTGATATCAAATTCATTACGACCGTCACAACTCATATTGGACAAGGAAAATATTTATGAGGACGATGATGATCAATGGCTGCATAGGAATGATTCCTACCAGATGCAGCAAAATTCAATACGAAAGAGAGATGTTGTTCACGCTTTTGGTACTGACCCACAAACAATTTCGTCCCTCGTAACCGATAGCACACAAGGTAATGTCATTTGAGGGGGTTTATGGGTTCCCAACAATACCACTATAATCAGCACTAACCTAAACCCCGTCGTTTTTCCAACACAATACAGTGCCCCTCACACGGGCATCAGGGGTTCACAACCCGCAAAGCAATACATTCCTCGACACATGGATCCCAGAATGCATTGCTGAAAAGCACGGTTAGTGTATTCATTATTTTTCTCTATTATTATTTCTCAACTATCAACCTTGATCAATGTTAAATCAGGTTCAGAGCCGGTTTGTGGCGACAGTGAACCACAACACAACCAACATAAGCCTCACTCCATTATATTGGAACCGTCTCCAGTTCCGAACCAAACTAATCATAATCCAATAGGTACTATTGGTATACCTATGACTTCTTCATTGAATACTATGCTCCTGTTATTAATATAACTTCAGTTATGAGCTGCTACTTATACATATTATGTTCTGTGTATTGTTAACAGGCAACGACCACGGTGAAGATGAATTTGGAATTCTGGAACCTGATGTCAACACGATAAACATTGATGGTACGCACAAAGGTCATGTTAAGTTTCTCTTAGCTATGTATTAGGGTATTGTGTACTAAAGTAAATCACTGCCGTCTAGACGGCTTGGGAGACGAAAATCTTGGAGCAGATGGAGACATTGACCCTGATGATGAAGCTAGGATATTTGCTCAACAAGGTACATCATTGCTATCATGATTCACTAATGCAAATATAAATTCTTATTGTGGTTTGTGTAAATAAGTCTAATTATTGCAAATCTCATTTTACTTGCAGATGTGGAATTTGAAACCGTTCGAGTGGAACGTCACCATGCTAACAGAACTCCAAATAATGATCCTCATGACAGGATTTACATGAATCTGCCCAAAAAACATCATGTCCTCAGAAAAACACCCGACTGTCGTCACTGTGGAGCATTGCGGTTTCAATACGAAGGGCCTGCATTTGTTGCAGAAAGGGGAAAGTGGATATTGCGACTCCAGAGGTTCCTGAGGACTTGAAACGGTTGTTCACAAGTCAAGTTGATGAGGATGCCAAGTATTTTAGAGATAATATACGGTATTTCAATTCCCACTTCTCATTCACAAGCCTTGGTGTCACACTTGATCGTCGAGTCAGCACTGCGGCAGGAACCGGTGTATATACCTTTCGTGCGTGTGGGGGTTTGTACCTTGCTCTTGATGATCTGGTGTCTGCTGATAATGGGCCTCGACATTTGCAGCTATATATTTTTATGATACAGATGAAAATTTGTTTCATAGAATTAAGAGGTCTCCAAATCTGCGCCTGGATCTCATACGGAGGATTATGACAATACTAGAGAGAAACCCTTATGCTCAAGTTTTTAAAAGCCTTGGTGCTGTTCCAAATCTAGATGAATATAAGATTGTACTGAACACAGATATCAAACTTGATCAAAGAAGGTATAATGCCCCAACTTCTTGAAGGGAGCGACCCACAAAATTGCTTTGATAGGAGTGTTATCGTGTATGGAAAAGGTGACCGTCCACTTTATATTAGAGCATACTATGGGTGCTACGACCCATTGTCATATCCACTATACTTCCCGCGTGGGGAGACCGGTTGGAACCGTTGGATGCCATATCTTCGGGCCCCTGATGGCACGACGCAAGATGCAGCAGATAATTCTGCACAGCCAAATCAAGCCTATGATTTTCCAACAGGTATGATGTTCATTATTTATTCTCAGTGTATTTTCAAATTATATGGAAACTTATCAATGCAAAAACCTTTCAGATGATAACATTCCTATAGGCCAATATGACCATACCGCTAGACATGAAGACCAGACCAGACCATACCGCCAAGATAATTCTGTACAGCGAAACCAACCCTCCGATTTTCAAACAGGTATGATGTTCAATATTTATCTATGAACTTTTTAATTAAATGGAAACTAATCAATGCCCCACCTTTCAGATGATAATTTTGTACAGCGAAACCAACCCACCGACATGCCATCAGGTAGAGGCCAAGATGACCATACCGCACGACATGAAGACCAAACCACTTTTGAAACCCAGGTTTTGGTCCTGTACCATTCATTAAATTCAAAAAACGGAGAATCATGTAGGTACTAATATTTATGTTGATAATCAATTTTTAGATGACAATGAGGATAACCCAGATGAGGATTTTGGTGACAATGAAATGAGTGCAACACAATCTAGGAAATTTGTTAGCGCAAGGGAATACTATTGCTTCAAGTTGCAGGTTCGAAAGAAGCTCTTTAACATCATATTGTTCGGAGGGCGCCTTTTCCAACAGTGGGTTGTTGACATGTACATAAAGATCGAGACAATGAGACTGGACTGGTACTCAAAGCCAGAAAATCAGAAAGTTATACGTGCTGATCTCTACCAGGTAACGGCTAATACAATTAAATTTTAGCCGCCACAATTTGTTCTCAATAATTGTATACTAACTGGCGAATTGTCTCTAAAATATAGGGTCTTGTTGACACTATCATTGCCGGCGAGTCACGCGGTGATCGGATTGGCAAGAGAATTGTGCTTCCACGTACATTTCCTGGTGGTGACCGTGACATGCAGCGGAGGTTCCTGGATGCGATGGCATAGTTCAGCGGTGGGGTAAACCTGACTATTTTATCACGATGACATGCAATCCCTACTGGGAGGAGATAACTCAGGAATTGTTGCCTGGACAGCTGCCACAAGATCGTCCAGACCTTGTGGCAAGAGTATACAGAGCTAAACATCGAAGCATGATGGACTTACTGACTAAAAAGGTAAACATTTTGGAGAAGTCGCCGCTTATGTACATGTGACAGAGTTTCAGAAACGAGGGTTGCCCCATGAGCATATACTTCTAATTATGAAAGCAAACAGCCCAGATGACTATGATCGGGTGATATCTGCAGAGATACCAGACAAAGAAAAATATCCTGTTCTCCATGATCTGGTAGTGAAACATATGTTTCACGGGCCATGTGGGGCACTCAAGAAAAGTTGCCCTTGCATGATAGATGGACAATGTCGGTTTCATTACCCGCGAGAATTTTGTGATGTTACATTACAAGGGAAGGACTCATATCCTATCTATAGAAGGAGGGAAGATGGGGTTAAAATTCATATAAGAGGAGGAACTTTGGACAATAGATGGGTGGTGCCTTACAACCCATTTCTACTGATGACATACAACTGTCACATTAATGTCGAAGCATGCTCAAGCATAAAGGCAGTGAAGTACTTATTCAAGTACATATACAAAGGGCATGATAAGGCATCATTTGCATTTGAGCAGGATATTATAAATGATGGGGGAATCATCAATGAAATTCGCCAGTATAGAGATGCACGTTTTATATCTCCTCCAGAGGCTCTTTACAGGATTTTTGGTTTTAAAATGTTCGGTGTCAGTCCATCTGTGTTACAGCTCCAACTTCATTTGCCAAACATGCATTCAGTCGCATTTAAGGCTTATGAAAATCTAGAAGATGTTGTCGCTCGACCATCTTCCAAATCCATGCTTACCGAGTACTTTGAGATGAACCGAAAGTTTCCAAATGCACGGAAATGTTATACAGAGAGTTTCCAGAACACTACAGATGGATATCAGGACAAAAGAAGTGGCAGAACAGAAAAACCAAGAGATCACAAATTGGACGACTTGTGTATGCACACCCCGCTGAAGGAGAGAGGTACTACTTGCGGGTGCTCCTAAGTCATGTCCGAGGTGCCACTTCTTTTGATGATTTAAAAACAGTAAATGGAACGCTATGCGGGTCCTTCAGGGAGGCATGTGAGCACTTAGGCCTCATTGAGCACGACAGGACCCTTGATGATTGCATGACGGAGGCGGCTACATTTCAGATGCCCTGTGCCCTAAGACGGTTGTTTGCGACTATACTGGTATTTTGCGAGGCAACGGAAATCCGACACATGTGGGACAAACATCTTGCATCTATGTCTGAGGATTACCGTCGTAATCAATCCAATGAGGCAGTACTTGAGCAAATGGTCCTTAGAGATATCAGGGATATGTTGCAATCCATGGGGAAGGATATTACAAGCTATGGACTTCCGGAACTGGTTGACAGCTATGGTTCTTGCAATGCTGATGACTACAGAGAGGTCATAGAGGAGAGGCAGGTCACCGCGGACAAAGAACATCTCGATCTATTTGGTAGTTTGAACGAAGAGCAACTGGCTGGTTTCAATGACATAATGGATCATGTGACGAACAAAAAAAGTCAGATATTCTTTGTTGATGGTCCAGGAGGCACCGGGAAGACGCACATGTACAAGGCATTGCTCGCGAAGGTGCGTTCGATGGGCCTAATAGCAATTGCAACCGCTACATCAGGTATAGCGGCGTCGATAATGCCCGGAGGGCGGACTGCACATTCCAGGTTCAAAATTCCAATCAAGCTCACCGACAACAGCATGTGCAGTTTCACAAAGCAGAGTGGTACGGCAGAGTTGCTTAAGCAGGCGTCCTTGATAATTTGGGACGAAGTTGCTATGACTAAGCGTCAAGCAGTTGAGACGCTTGATATCGCTCCAGGATATAATGGAATGTCCTCTACCGTTTGGTGGAAAGGTTGTCGTCTTTGGTGGGGATTTCAGGCAGGTCCTCCCCGTTGTGACACGAGGTACAAGAGCACAAATCACAGATGCCACACTGTTGAGATCCTATCTGTGGGAGAAGACCCGCAAGATACGCCTCAAGCGCAATATGCGAGCGCAGGCTGACCCTTGGTTCTCTGAATACTCCTAAGGATCGGCAATGGGACAGAAGAAACAATTGGCGACGACTATGTGCGTCTACCTGAAGAAATTGTGATTGGTTATAACGAGGATGAAGAACCAATTAACAAGCTCATCGAAAATGTCTTCCCATCCCTACACGCCAATGCTAGGTCGAGAGAGTACATTAGCACACATGCAATTCTCTCGACGAAGAATGAGCATGTGGATAAGCTGAATGACAAGATGATCTCCAGGTTTCCTGGCGAAGAAAAGGTATACCATAGCTTCGACTCTATCGAGGATGACTTTCAGAATAATTACACGATTGACTTTGTGAACTCGATCACACCAAATGGATTGCCCCCGCATGTCTTGAAAGTGAAGGTCAATTGCCCGGTCATTTTGCTACGGAACCTCGACCCTTATAATGGCCTATGCAATGGAACGCGGCTTATGATTAGAGCCTTCCAGGATAATGCAATCGATGCAGAGATTGTTGGTGGCCAACATGCTGGAAAAAGGGTGTTCATACCTAGGATCCCTATGTCTCCCTCGGAGGATACCTCACTTCCCTTCAAGCTTAAGAGGAAACAGTTTCCCATCCGCCTGAGTTTTGCGATGACCATTAACAAGGCACAGGGCCAAACCATCCCAAACGTCGGTATTTACCTTCCCGAACCCGTCTTCTCACATGGGCAGCTATATGTTGCATTGTCCAGGGTGTGTCAAGAAAGACGACGCGCATTTTGGCAAAGCCGAACAAGGAGGTTGATAAATCCGGGAAAAGCACCAAGAACATTGTCTATAGAGATGTGTTAGAGGGATGAGATAGGTGTGTTCTTCTTTCCTGTTTTTTTATTCCAGCTAAATTGAGGTCAACAACACTTTTTGCTTCTATATTATATTTCTGAATTAATTTCCTCTGCAGGTCTGACCAAATGGCTTGCTACTGCTACTACCATCTTTAAATCAGCCGTCAGGTATGCATTTCATATTATTATAACAAAACAAATGGCTCTGGCAATCACATTAAGAGCAGTCCAGGACCTCTTATATTCATCCATCTTAATGCTAAATTTTAATGAACCATCATTTGTTTCAGCCTATAAAAGATACAGTTTTTTCAATATATTTAATGATCTTTCATATATTAATTGATACCACTATTCAATTTGATATTATGTTTTTGTTACTCACAGATCAGTGAAACTGAGAGACATTAATGTGACACAGAAGGAAAAAAGAACACCAGGAGAGCAGCAGGGATGCCATATTCTACAACGTCTAAAATCAATATATGAAAGAAGCTTGTACCTGTAAAACTGCTGTTGTAGCCAATAAATGAATAGATGAAAGATGCCATATGCTCTTGTATACTCAATTTATCAATAAGTGTCGATTTCATTAGCAGCAACAGCTGAAAGGACTGGAAAATTTATTCAAATTTGCATCGCAACACATGGAACTGAAATCTGATAAGTGGAAAGACTTCAACGTCACAACATGGCCAAGGATAGAGATTTTTAAAAGCAGTTTGCAGAAAGACGGGTACAACTCCTAACTCAATGCTCTCTATTTTATGTGTTTTTTTAATGTCCCCCTTAATAATTGAATTAAAATGAAAGCTCTCTGGAAAAGAATAAAGTATGCATATGCACGTACCAACTGAGAATAGATGACCTCAAGTAAATGTGTCCGTCACAAGCAGATTATTCATCCCTCACGTTTAACCTTCAGAAATAGCAAACCTTCACAAATGAGCAACGTGCTTGCATATAAGATGGAAGCAACAATAGCACTATCATTGCTATGTGCATGTTTATTTGTTGCTTGTGTGACTCAAGATAACAACAAAACTATAAGTACTTCGGAACTCACCAAACTACTCAGCATTAAGCAAGATGTTCACTGTCGCATATCTTCAAAAATTACTGCATCTAGGAAATTGCAACATTCCATTAGGAACTTCAACTGGTGAACATAAAGATGTCTATTTTATGTGTTTTTTGAATGTCCTCCTTAACAACCGAACAAAAATTAAATCTGTCCGGAAAAGAATAGATGACCTCAAATAAAAGTTTGGTTATTTGGAGTTTTGACAACAACCATCATCTCCTGGTGTGATGGTGTCCACACCACACAATTGCACGATTTGAAGATGATTCTGTTTTACTACCATTAGTACCTTCCGATTCTTTATATATTATAGTCAACCAAGTTCACTAATAATTTACGAGCAAAGATAATTCTATTGATAGACAAATAGACAGCATAGGAACTTTAAGTGATCAGCTTGAAAGAAAAATAGCCAATTTATCCGTTATTTCCCTTTAGAAACATTAAAACATATATGTGCAGACTTATGAATGTCATTGGTTACCTCATCAACCAGTGGCTCAACCTGCATTGAGGATGATTTGCCTCCTGGACTTGCCCTGCCTTGCTGAATAGTAGAATAGCTCTCCTACCACTGAAACCTACACACGCCGCAACAATTTCACGCTCAGATTGCACATTATCTAGCAAGTCATCAAGCAAACAATCCACTATATCTGCTAGAGTGTAAATCACCTAGATTTCTTCTCTGAATATATTAATTAGACAGTAGCTTAACTGACAAAGTGAGCATATCTGACAGTGAGGGAGCACAGCACAATCACACATCCGTTCATCCATAACAGCACAAACCAAAAGTGAACAAATTGCGACATACCAACCGAGGCTCACATCCAGAATGATGAGCAACCTCAGATCGACAGTAGAACTTCAACTTAGTTGATTAGAGAGAGTATTTTAAAGATGAACCTCGGTGGCTTAAATCAGACAAACACACAGTCACAGACAAAATTTAACGGCGCTAGCTAACCTGGATGAAGTCGTGGAGCACGAAGACCGGGAGCCACGGCGGGCGGTGCATGGAGCGGCACACGAGGCGTCGCAGCCCTTGGGCGGTGTCGGAAGCAGCGCTTCCTCGACGGCCATCTCCTCCGGCGCCGCCATCGCGCGTATTTCCTCGGCCGTGGCCGCGACGCCGCTGGTCATGAAGACGACCCTGCCGACGCAGTCGAGGACCTCCACGGCCGGAAGTACGATCTGGTGGAGGAATGCGGTGGGGTTGAGCCACCGGTGGGGAGGCAGGGTGCGGCCGGTGGGGAGGTGCGTGCGGCCGGCTCAAGGTACTGCAAGCGGCGGCGGGGAGTACGAAGCGGCGGCGGGGATGCTACCGGAGGGGAGGAGAGTCCACCGGTGCGCAGGTCTCCGGCGATGGGGAGGCAGTGTTCACGGGAAGCAGATGGGTGAAGTGAAGAGGCAGAGAGAGTAGGGAAAAGAAGCCTTTTTTTCCTTCTCCCTTTAAAAAAATAAATCTGCCATTTTTATTATCAAAGGTTCTTAAAATTGATATTCATTTTTTATGATTATTATTTAAACTGAATATATTAACAATTATAATGTGCAATCGAGCAGGTCATCATGTGGTTTGTGGATGTTAAATTTGATGGAGTATTGGACAGGAGACTTTTTATCTGATATTCCTGAGCAGGTATATATCTCGATATCACATGATATATATTGTATTGTTATTTTTTTTGAAACTAAGTTGGATTACTATTTGACAGGTTCACATGACAAAATTTAGGACAAAATTAGCTGTGATATTAGTCGACTCGGAACTGAACGATGACGCCGTGAGAAATCGAGTCTTCGAAACTGAGGAAAGCAACATAGATCCCACAGATTATGTGATTTTGGGTCATCCTCCCAAAAAAATTAAAATATCAAACTCATCACCGAAAGGAGAACTGATAAAATCATCGTATGATGATGAGGCTCTATCGCAGTCATCGGTACTTTCACCATATGTCAAACCAACAAACGGTGACTTAATAGATGAGCTTTGCTTATACATAAACATGGTTCATGATGTCCCTTCATTGGAGTAAGTCATCTTTTTTTGGCACTTCATTTCATGTTATATATGTGTCATTGTAGTCACAAATTTCTCTCTTTCACAGGAACGAATGGGTGATAAGCTCAATGCCTTATCCTATTAGCTTAAATTTAAGAAAGATAAAGAACATATTAAAGATGGATGAATATATGGACGTAGATTGTTTCAACATGGCTGTGCGTGTACTTGCGTGCCACGATATCAACTTCTTCCGTGACATTCCTGCTCACTATATGGATCTAAACTTTTGTGTAAGTTAATATAATTACCTACAAATTTTATCTTTGTTATTACTAATATTTTTATTTATTTTTCAGACGATGTCTCACATTGCACGAGACCCGAGTTGTCGTGGAAGACTTGATTTTGAACAATTAGCACGGTTATTTCATTGCTGGCCTAATAGTAGAGAGTATCATATATCAGAATGTGACACGGTGAGATTATATTCCCTGCTCATGATATTGATTCATTTTATATCAATATGATTTACTTTACTTATAAACCTTTCATCACAGATTTTCTTGCCTTACGACATTCTTGGCCTATTTATATTATTCGTGTTGGATCACAAGAAGAAGGTTATCCATATTTTGGACCCGCTTTCGAGACAAACTTGGGGGTACATATATTAAAACATATGGAAATTTGCAATAAGATAAACCTTGCGCTTCGATTGGCAAACCCCAAATGGAATGACGACATCTCCAAATGCGGACGCAAAGTACCTGTTGTTCCGACAAACTCGCACGGGTATGAAGCTTTTCACTTAAATATAACCTTGCTTTATTTGTTTTACGCTCAATTTTTGACATTTTAAATGTATTCAGTGCTTTGTCTGGTTATTTGGTCTTTAATCTAATGCACTCATGGCATGATGGAGCGTCATATTTTCCGGTACCCATGGTGAATATTCTCAACTATGCTCATTTGTACACTTTGAACATGAACTTTATATGACAATGTTGTATAATGCACATGTAGGATGGTCTGGAGTTAAGAAAGCGATTTTTGGTACATCTCCTGAAATACCAGGACAATGAAGCGATAAACAATATTCTGACTTGGAACGAGGAATCATTGACCATATAAAGGGATGGATCTTCATGAATTAATAAATAGTGGATGATACTATGTTATTTATTTTTTAAACTATCACTTCAAACAGTGTTGAATTGTAATATTTTGTACTTTGTGGATTTTAAACAATGTGTGTCGATTATATGTTCTTCGCACTTCTTTAAATGGTTTAGACATAAAATTATTATTGTACTGTAAAGACGTGCGTTGCACGTGCACGACTAGTTCAGAGAAATCCTCCAAACCCCAAATCACAACCACACTCCGCCGTCGACGATGCCTCCCGCCACCTCCGTCGTGACCTCGGCCTCCTCCATGTCCTCCTCCTCCGACATCAGCCTCCCACCATCCCCGTCCGCCTCGCCTCCCCACGACCCCTACTCGTTCGCCTCCTCGGACGAGATCAGCAGCGCCGCCCCGCCGGCCAAGAAGAAGCGGCCGTACCAGAGGCTCGGCACCGAGGTGCGGCCGCGGACCTGGCCGGCCGCCGACGAGCTGGTCCTCCTGGAGGCGATGGCCTCTCACAAGGTGCTGCACGGCCGGATCCCCAGACCCCGCGAAATCGCGGCGCCCGTCGCCGGCAGCCTCCCGCACGTGAGCGCGGAGCAGATCAGCACCCGCGTGGGTATCCTGCGCGAGCGCTACCACGCCTCCGTCCGGAAGCTCAGGCGCGGCACCGTCCCCGTCACCGACGACGACGTCCGGATCTTCCGCCTCTCGAAGAGCATCTGGGAGGGCGAGCCGAAGAGGAGCCGGCCCCGCGCGGCGCCGCACCACGAGCGGAGGAGCTTCGAGGAGCTGCAGGAGATGTACCCGTGCCTCGCGTCCATGGTGGAGGCGATCGACGCCGGGTCCGGGCAGCCCGGGATTATGAGACGCGCGTTCGGGATGATGGGGGACGAGCAGGCCGCGGTGCTGGAGGCCAAGGTGAGGAAGCAGCGGGTCGAGCAGATGAAGACCGATGTGCGCCGGGGCGAGCTCAGCAGCGCGGTGTCCCAGGCGATCATCGACGTCATGGAGGACTGATCTGGTTCCTCTCCTCTGAAGGAATAATCAATCTCTTGTTGTCGATAACGTGGAATCTGCCATGAGTAATCTCGCGTTTTCTCTTTCACAAAGTGTGTGATCTGAGTAAGCTAAAGTGTTTGATCTGAGTAAGGCAATTGATAAACCACGCCGAAGCTTTTTCTTTCAGGATCAGCAAGAACTGTCTTTGTTACTATATGCATAACAGTGTCTGTCCACCATTTTATACATCAGTACTACTACGAGTGTCAGTGAAATCTCTGCTGCTGGTCGTCAGCGAGCTCTCCCCAATTGACATTCGCTCTGTTAAAATGACAATAGTCGATCGGCGTCAAGACTCATAGATGCTATGCCCAGCTCAAGAGTCGCGGCACACTGCCACCGCTGATACCTTGTTGGAATTTACAGTTCTGCAAGATAGGCCCTCTCGGAGGGATGAAAATGGAGCGGTTACGAACGGAATGAGTGGCGCTACATTTATTTTCATATTTTTTGCGGAAACAAAAACGAACAGAAATCCTAGGAACAAATATTGTCAGAAGACCGAATACAGTGCGAACATAGCTTACAGTACGCTTTCCTTCTTCTTTACTGAACCTACGATCCTTGGGAATGGTTGATCTTGAAATTTCATCGAGTCATGCCCGCTTCTAAAAAAGGGTCAGGGTCTGAAAAGGTAGAGAGCATTACGAATTGCCAATTTTTTGAGTTAGGTTTGAGTTAGGAGTTCTAGTTTTTCCCCAGAAGTGGCAGCAGTTTAGAGTGGGTTGATTGCTAGTGGTGAAACGGAACAGAAAGGAGATGTTTTCCGAACCAAGAGGCATCTTACAGAATGCAGGAAAACTCAAGCAAACCATATCATATAAGTCCACTTAGCAGCTTTTGATCCTTGGGAATGGTTGATCTTGAAATTTCATCAAGTCATGCCCGCTCCTGAAAAAGGGTCTGAAAAGGAAGAGAGCATTACGAAATTGCCAATTTTTTGAGTTAGGTTTGAGTTAGGAGTTCTAGTTTTCCCCCAGAAGTGGCAGCAGTTTAGAGTCGGTTGCTATTCTTGCTAGTGGCCAAACGGAACAGAAAGCAGATGTTTTCCGAACCAAGAGGCATCTTAAATAATGCAGAAAACACAAGCAAATCATATCATAATTATATAGTATAGTGTGCACAACTTATCAACTTTGGCAATAATAAACATACCTACCATCGCTCCTAACCCTAATACAACATTGAAACGGCGAAGTGGGAATAACTCGGGATGATATGTAAAGTACGTAAGGCCTATCCTTTTTTCTTAAATTCAGATCTTGTGTTGTGGCCAAATGTTTTAACTAGAATTCTTGTGCCCGCTAGATTCAAAATGCACCGGGTAGAAAAAAAAAAGTATAAGTATCGTATTATCAGAAACGGAATTTCTATTTCCGTCGTCATTCCACCAATACCCAGTTCGTTTCCACATAAAAGTTTCCACGAAATTCCATTTCTGTATTTCCATTCCATTTCCGTTTTTATCGAAAGTTTCCCGTTCCGATTTCTTCTGTCTCACAAGCCCGTTTGTTCAACTGCTAGGCGTAATCCACATCATGCGAATCGAAAATCAGGAGCTATCTACAGCAACAAGCGTTCGATGGGAAAATACAAAGATACAAAGTTCGCTTGAAATTCGACAAATTGGACTTTTATTCCCAACACTTCAAAAGAAGAGTTCATCTATACACTAGAAAACAACCTAAATCTTCCGCCTCCAGCCACCGCAGCTCTTCATTCTGAGGTTTGACAGAATGAAAAGCCGATTTCATGGCATCGGGTCATCTTGCAGCTCGTTTATTTCCGTAACCACATAAAGGTCAGAACTTCTCCAGGTCAAAGGATGTTTATGCTCCGTGCTCATTCATCACTCACCAAAAAAGCACCTAGCGTCGGCTTTACTGGGCGAGGGCCCGCTCAATCTCTTCCAGAGATCGCCCCTTGGTCTCGACCACGTTTCCAGCTATGTAGAGGACCGCGAGAGCACACACAGATGCGAATCCCAAGTACACGGTGCTGATTCCAAACTTGTTAACGACGCTCAGGAAGTACAGGCCAATAAAGAAGTTGCATATCTGCAAACAGAAATAAAAACATATAATGATGCAGTCATATCGGTGTATGTGTCCACACGAAAACATTTGAATTATCACACGACACTGATCATCTGAGCAAGCAGAAGGGACAAAATGAAGCACAACGCAATTCTTTTTCCAATTTCATCTATCTATCGAAGTAGAAAGCAATGTATCATATCTAAAATCAATCAGACGTCACCTAATGCACAACCAATGACTCCCTTGTATTAGACAATAAACAAGACATGCTGCTATAGAAGGATATAAAATACGACTGAGTGGCACAAATTTCTGCATGTCAAAATGTAACCACTAGAGACTTACCCAGTGCATGCCCAGCGATAATGCAACAGCCTTGGCCCTTATTCTGGAGGCAAATATTTCAGGAAGGAGCAGTGCTGGAACAGGGCCAGCTCCAAGAGCAAAAGACAGCACATACCTAAATTTCAGAAGATTTCAAGTCAAAAGACTCGAATTAACAAAAGGATCAGCACAAGGCCATATTAGGTGAATGTAAACCACTTACAGGACAGTGCCAACAACAGCAAGTGTGCCCGAATAAGGTGCCAAAGCCTTCCAGGTGAAGGACAGTGACAAGAGTAGCATCGATGCAGCCTTCACAAGAAAAGAAGAGGAGTTAAATTTGCAAGTCATTTCTATGTTGAGAAACGCAAACACACATGGTTTACTCTAGGTGAAGGCAATACCATTCCAGAAAAGCTTGTTATCAGAAGGCTCTTCCTTCCTTGCTTGTCCATCAGTGAAGATGCAATCATGGTGCCTAGGAGAAATACATATGCACCTCAGGAAAAGCGTTGAAAGTTACAACTTAAGTACTATTGACAACATTGAACTAACCAAAAACATTGGCAGCACTGACAAGAGCACTCGCTGCAACATCAGATGCAATGCCGGCACTGCGGAACACTGATGTGGAGTAGTATACAACAGCATTTATGCCAGCAAGTTGCTGGAACAAAAACAGTGCCGCTCCAATGCTAACAACTACAACATAATAAACATATCAGGACACATGTAGCAAATTTCATCATAATCATCAGTTACGATACAGGCAATACCGATAAGAGAACCCAAAATACTAAATACAGTGCTAGCCAAGTTATGTTATGTAGCCTCTACAGAATCAATTCCAGCCTGAGTACATGATATTCATGGCATTGTCGACTGTCAAGAACACTTGGCAGTAGCGATGGTTTGCTATGAAAAGTTCAAAGCAAATCCTGAGTTTGTAGTTTGTGCAACTATGCAAACATAAGCATAATAACTATTCTAATCGTGTGCATTTTTTTTGTTTCATAGATGATTGGTGGAAGTTGCTCTGCACAAACCACTTGCATCTACAAAGATTCAGGACTTTTAAGACACATCCTACTTTATCAGTATGTTTTTGGTACCAAGCCATTGACTTGATGAAATGTCAGATGCTAGCAGTAAAAGGGTCTTGGTAAGCATTTTGTGGTGACGTGGCGCAAAATTTAGAAAACCAAAAGAAGACGAATCTGATACAGACTAGAAAATAATACCTTTCCAATAGCGTTTGCTGAAAAGATCAAACCAACTGGCATCTGCCTCATTAGATCCTTGCCCACTAGATCTTAGGTCATACATAACTTCAGTAACCTTTTCCTTCCCATACAATTTTTTTATGGCTGCTTCTGCTTGAGAAAGCTTTCCTTGCTGTAGTTAAATCACACAAAAGTTATTTGCAAGTGGTGTTTTGCCCCCTGAGTACGAAATATGGTGAAAGAATTTGCACAGCACAAACCTGGAATAGCCAGCGAGGGCTTTCAGGTGAAACGGCCATTCCTAGAGCCAGCAAAATAGATGGAACTACTGAAATTCCAAACATTGTCCTCCACCTGGTTACACACAGCCACAAACAGATAAAACAAACTGAATAACTCATATGTTTATCATGCCAAATTTGTTGTGATTTGCATCTCTTGTTATTTTCTATATATTAAATGGGTACAAAACATGATTTGTCGTTTCAAACTTCCTTCCGTACAATTGAATTTGTTCCCAAAAAAATTAAGAGTAGGCCCCCTTCTAATTGCGAAAAAAAGGTCTTGAGAATTCAGAAGTTGGTAAATAACATGATTTTTTGCACAAACACAAGAAAGTTCGAAAGGCGACAATGGAGTGACACAAAAGAAATATAACAGGAGGAAACTCACCAAGCAGGATTTTGTGCCAGCGGCAATCCAGCTACCAAAGCTGCGAGAATTCCAATGCAGATAAAAAGCTGATTAACCGAACCAAGTGCTCCTCGTATTTCAGTTGGTGAAATCTGCAACGTGCAAATAGCTCAGCTGGGGAAGTTCAACATCACAGATGGTAGTTGCTGACAGTGATTGCAATAATTTTGATACAAAACCTCAGATATGTAAAGGGGCACAAGAGCAGAAGAGATCCCAATGCCAATCCCAGCAAGTAATCGGCCGATAATCATTGTGCGAACATCTTGAGCTGTTGCGCTACAAATGTTTTAAGCGTTAGGTTTACACAGCAATCGTATGCCTTGAACATTAATTTGTTAGCTGTGAACTGAGCCACAAAACACACCTCAAGAATGCACCTACAGCAAGAGGGATGGCATCCAGGATAAATGTCCGTGTTCTCCCTAATTTATCAGCCAAAGCACCTCCAGTAAAAGAACCTACTGTAGCGCCAGCAAGGGTTGTGCTGACCACCCATCCTGAGTGAAAGAAAGATGCATTGTGAAGACAAAGAAAAATAATATCTCATGGAACAACTCTATGAAGTCCTAGCGTATATATTATTCTTACCCATTCAAAATTAGTATGCAAATAGTTTGTTCAAAAGAAAATTTTGTATAAAATTGACCTGCGATTTCAATGCAGACACGAAGAGAAGGCTATGTACTAAAAGGTTAAAAAAAAACTACAGTACAATTACGGAAGCATAGCTTATATGTTGAGCAGGTAAGAGGAAGCCATACCTTGTAACACAGCATTTTCAGCAATCCCAAGATCTTTCGAAAGATATTCAAGTGCTCCATTGACGACACTAAAGCACATAGATTCAAAGAAGATATTCAATTTTGCTAGACATTGGTATTTTTCAGTTAAAATTTAGACTAGGAAACTATGCTTCATCCGTTCCACTCTACAGTACAGCGAAAAAAGAACATACCCAAGATGGTAGCCAAACAAAATTGCCCCCAAGCAAGCAACGCCAACATATGGCAGAACATTTCCAGAAGATTTAGCTTGAACCTTGTCAGGCAGAATATCCTCAGGGTCAACTGGATAAGATAGTACATGAGTCGAGATTAGCTGACAGGCTTAAAAACGTGTTCCAGTTTCAACTTACAGAAACGAAGCTAGGACCAACACATGGACACCACTACAAGTTTTTTTTTTTCGATCAAAGGTCCCTAAGACAATCCAGATACAAACGTTCAAACACTGAAGTCAGCACTCACTACACTGCTACAAGATTGGAAACAGTATCACAACGATCTAACAGTCGACACATCTTACTTTACGGTTCTCACAAAATTGGTAAAACACTAAAAATGTGTGTTGCCCATTTTCCTATTATGATAACACATTATACTTCAATAATAACCCCTAAAAAGAGGAACCGTACAAATAAATTCGGGTGATACACTGTGATGGTCACTATGTTATGTAGAAATAACTAACTAACTACAGCCTGGATGCACACCCCCACAGAGGTCACAGCTTTTTCACCAACGTCTGTGTATAATTCGGAGCATACTATGCAACACAACACAAGGAAATTTGAATCTGGGGCAGACAATAAGCATGTCAAAGCCCGGTGCCAACCACCACCCAGGACGATGACACCTACTAGGCTGGTAGTACTATGGGGTGCAATGCTTCCAACAATCCCACAACGAAATCCACACCAAAATTGCCGTCCGACACAGCACGCGTGACCCTCCGTCACATTCCGTATCCAATACTCAGAGCCACACGCGGAATCCAGCGGCAATCGGCTGCTGCTAGAGAGCTTGCAGCAAGCCAAGCCCTAATTATACAGCCAGCCCCAGATGGCAGAAACCCCCAATCAGTGACCACGCGGGAGTCGGGACGACGGGAGTGAAGGACGACGCACCTCCGGCGGTGGCGCTCAGGCGGCCGTAGCGCGGGCTCCGGAAGACGGCGCCGGTGGCCGGCCGGCCCATCTCGAGCCCCGCGAGATCCGCCGCCCGCGACCTCACGCCGCAGCAGAGCCCGCGGCCCTCCGGCATCCGCACGACGCTCCTGCTCCCGCCGCTACCAGGCGACGACCTCCGCTCGACGCCGACGACGCCGTTACCCTTCACGGCGCACCGCATCATCTTAACGGGAAGGAAGGGGACCGACATGTATGCTCCTGCGATCGCACACCACCGCAGGAATCAATATTACTTTTCCGTAAATTAAAAAAAGTTACGGAGAAAAGTCGCGGTAAATCGGGGAGTTGACTAGCGGGGAGTGGCAGTGGTGCTACTACAGTCCTACGTGGGAGTGGACAACGACCTCGTACCTTGGAAGGAGTGGGATCAATGGCCTCCCCGATTGGCCGGCGTCCCCTCTGATGTGCTCGCGAGTGGATGCGGAGAGGAGGAGGATGAGGAGGAAGACGACGAGTGGGAGCCAGCGAGGATATCGTCGTCTCGAGATCCGATAGTTCCGAGGGGGATCCCGCTGGAATTCTTCTTCCTCGAGGTTTTTTTTCTGCTTGTTATTCGTTTGGCGCGAGCGACGTGCCGTGCTGGCGACGACGACGTGTGCATTGGATAAGGATAGTGTCAGCAAACCGATGATGATGGGTCTGGATCACGAGGATATATCGTATCGTCGCTTCGATACGCTGGTCCCGTCCGGCCCGGTAGGATGCTTCGGTTCCGGCTAGCTTTGCTTTTGCATGTGTCGGCCCGTACGGCTGTAAACGAAGCAGAACGGCCAGTCCGAGTACCTCGGCCCGAATCTCTTTCTTGGGCCTGTCGCACGCGAGTGGCGTTTTGGCAGCCGGAATGTTATCCTACCGGTTTTTATAATCCGCTTTAAACACATTTTCTCGAAACGTTAATTTTGTTGGATAATACAATTCATACCATACGTCTCGATGTTTTATGTGTTCCCGAAGTCGTTCCGTGAAAAATGAAATATTTTGTAAAAAGATAAACTTGCTCCTAAAGAAGCTTTTTACGAGATATTTTCTTTTTCTTGTACACGGGCAAAAAAAATCGCCTTTTCACAAATAGAATGTAAAGATGTACAAGCGAGTTTTTTGTTTGGAATTTTTTCGTGTTCCAAAATATATGTTTTTCGGTGGTAGTAGCATACACTCCTATATGCCAAAGTGAATTTCCATTGTCGCCCTATGTTACTCACTTTCATTTTTGTTTTCTCTCTGCGTCTCCATTATTCCACATGCTAGGATTTACGTTATTGTTACTTCTTCTTTTGGAAACACTAGTTTAATACGTCCTCATGCAACAAGTTGCGCGCTAAGGGAGGTCTCACTCTCACCACCACCACCACCCCCCCCCACAGGTGACTTAGTGGGTTTTTTTTTCCTTCCTTCTATACGTTCAAATACAACAAAACGAAATATCTGTTGAACTGATCATCCAAATCATGATATTTCACATCGAGATTTTCAAACTGGATCTCATACTGATATGTTTGACACACTTTTTACACCACTTCCCGAGGCTCGGGTTTTTAGTGTGGTCACTTTTCTATGCACTTGCGTTCGGATGCACTGAGCCGCATGCATGTTATGTCATGTCTTCGTGTGTTTTTATGTCATGCCCTAAGCGTCTACCTTGCACTGCATATCGTTGAATGATGTTGTGCCTTCTGATGGGCATAACAAACAAATCGATCCTATGAAATATTAGGTGCAATAAAAATCCAACCCTTTCAAGATCCGTATGATTCAGTACTAGTTACATGTAAGCTAGATAATCATTCCATGAAATCTGATGTAAGGATATTTTTCAGAACATTAGATGTAGAACCCTCTGGATATTTACACATTAGGTTTGACACACATACATAGAAACAAGACAATGATACATCTAAGTGGCGTAAATCATTACACGGATAAATATACCTTTGTCATATTTATGCAATTCAATTGAATTGAGATAAAATTCAGTTAAGCACAATAGTTGAAACTTAAAAGTAATATTTAAAAATAACAATCACATTATCTTTACATGAAAATATATCGACTTTAGCATCGACATAGTTGTATCTATAAACTGATGTTTGATTCTTATAAAGTGCTATCCATATTTTTTGTTTTTACAAAATATGGCACTAATGTTGTTAGATACAATTAGATTATATTAGTAGTTAATGTTGTAAGTTAAAGAGAAGAGATATATAAGATTTAGTGATGATGTAACGTGCACACGCGTGACTCAACAAGTATTCTTCATACTCCCGTTATATCGCACACATCTTAAATTGTATCGCCTCAAAGGTACAAAGAATACCTAACACAAGAAGCTAATTGAAACATAAATGTTAACTACATTATTGAGAGGAAAAGAGATCATGTGAACATGGAAATAAGCGATTTGAATGCGTGGTCTAGAAACAAACACAAAAGTTGTTGGAGGAGTACAAACAAATAAGCCGACAACAACAATTGGCGTCGGAGTCGAGATTGAACAACCAACACTTGAGGCTGCAACTGATGGTGCTAATCCCTAGACTAAGTCGAATGTGAGACATCCTGTAAATCAGGAGGCATATACACGTGCAAGCCATAAAAACCAGACGTGATGGATCATTAAAAGGATCTCATAAATTTAAATTAATATATTTTACATTTAGAAAAATAAATAAATTTTCTAATCGTTTTCCCACCGAGTGTCCAGCCTACTCATCTGATGACGTCTTCTTCCGCATGTTCTTACGTTAGCATTCACTCCATCTAAAAAAATAAGAGGAGGCAAGAGGAATTACGAGTTATACTCAACAAGCAGATACTGAAGGACAAAGCATGATTAAATAGTATAACAATGAATTAATTATATTTAAAGAAAGTAAGCGAGGTATCAAAGGAAAAGAGGAAAAGATAAACAAGGTACCAACTAAACTGGATTTAAAGGAATGGATTATTCACCAATGATCTGGATTTAAAGATGGTGAACGAGGAAGTATCGCTATCACAAATGACTAGCATGTTTCCTTATCTGGAAGTCGGGGGGGAGGGGGGGCGAAATTTCACACATTTACGCTCTTGAGAGTGTTACTGCGACATCGACAGTCTCAACTAGAACCATGTGGGATATAGAAGAGCTGACCTCTTTAGCCCATCAAGGCACGGTTATTTGACTTACTAGTATGGGCCGCTCCCAAGTATCTATCACTGATCCCCTGTTCGGACCAAGTTTCACTCCCAAGGATCTATCACCGATACCCTGTTCGAA
This sequence comes from Poa pratensis, assembly GCA_947311845.1. NCBI lineage: Eukaryota > Viridiplantae > Streptophyta > Magnoliopsida > Poales > Poaceae > Poa > Poa pratensis. The sequence goes on from CAMZMU010000035.1 coordinate 4,045,285, forward strand.
CCAAGTGTCGCTCCCAAGTATTCATGGACTTAGGAATTACAACATAGATAATTCCAAGAAATAAACACACATATACACCGAGCCGGTTGTGAAGCTTTGATAATCGACGGCACGAACAAATGCTCGGAAAATCGAGAGCCACAAAACACGTTAATGACACACAAAAGATCCCAACACTATGATCGTTGAAGGCACGACAAGACTCGACTAATAGAAAACACCATCAACTTACAATTTGTAATCATCTCCATCCCCGGATTATTGTTTAGAAATCATAAACCAATATTTGCTTTGGCTGATAATTTCATATTATTGGTTGCAAATAAATTCTGCATATTCAAGAAAAATAATCCCTATGGTTCGAGATACGTGAGTTCAGTTAGAGTATTCACACGAGAGCAACCAAGATGGACATGTTAATTTCTAGGCTCATGGATATGGGCATAGAAGAATTAAAAAGTGCGTAGTGAAATACTACATGTAAGTATGTGGACAATACAAATAGCTCCTACAAATAAAGAAAAAAAAACGAATTGCTACGTAATGTAAAGTATGGGGATAATGAAAATAGCTTAAATAATACTCCCTCTGTTCCAAATTAATTGACACAGTTTTAGTATAACTTTGTTCTAAATCTGCGTCAATTAATTTGGAACGGAGAGAGTATAATAGATGGATGGAAAATCTTTTCCACTTTTTGAAGAAAAAAGATGGAGATACCGAGGTTAAAAACTGTTTTGTACATCAACCGCGATGGGTCTGTTTTACTGCCACGTCAGTTTCGTATTAAGCAACCATGGGTGGACATGTAAAGCAACACCTTTCAAATTGTATCGGCGCAAATACCGTAGTTTCAAAACTCTTCTTTATTCGAACATATGTAGATGTGCTTAGACACATTACAACGCGTAGGTTCACTCATTTTGCTCTGTGTGTAGTACATCTTAAAACATATCTAGAGTGTTTTAGTGTTTTGACTTGCAGGTCCAGATGCACATACACGAAAATATTTTTAAACGCGTTTCAAAATATCGGAAAATTCCAAACAATTTTTTGAGCGTATATCCAAGCATTTTATGTTCGCACACAAAGTACTCACTCTGTTTTCAAAATAAGTGTCTCAAATTTGCCCAAAAGTGGGTGTATCTAGACTTTTTTTTTAGACGGAGTGAATATCATAGAAAAACCGGCTCAGTCTCTCGAAATTGCTCACAAGGATAGGCTGTGCGTGCGCTTTTGTGTTTAAAAAAAACAATCGAACGCACCGGACGTACGCTCGCATGGTTTCGGTCGGCAAGCGAGACGTGTCAGCCCGTGGTGGTGAATGCACTAGTCCGACGCTGCATGCAGATCGGTGGATGGATCGAGCAGAGAGATCTTGATCGTGTGATACGGTTTGTTCCACCAGCGATACTTGGACGGTTACGTCGAAATCCACGGACGGACGGAATGGGGACGAACCACTGCCGCGTGGACCGGAAGTGAATGCGGATCGACCAGACCGGCGAGGAAGCAGTACGTGCGTGCTTGGATCTGAAATAATGGCGTCCGTCAGGTCACTAGTGTTAGAGTAGATTTATGCATATTGTATTTTGCCCATATGTTAGGAGCTTTCCTGCATATTCACCTGTACATGTACTATATATATGTGGCCTTTGTCCCCCTGGTAATACAAGCTGTCTATTACCCTAACATGGTATCAGAGCCCTGGTTTTAGTGTCTCTTTTTTTTCTCTCTCTCTCCACGCTCGTGCCGCCGCCGCCGTCGCGCCCCGGCCGCTGCCGCCGTCCCCGTCCCTTCGGCCGCTTCTTCGGCCGCTCCTCCCCGTCCCGCCCGTCATCGTCCTCAAGCTCCTCGGGCCGCGGTCCGGCTCGTGGTCGCCGCCACCTTCTCCGGCTGTTCCCGCCGCTCCCGGCCGCCGCCTTGCCCGGCCGCCTCCCGCCCGGCCGCCTCCCGCCCATCCGTTGCCCGCCTTCCGGCCGCCGTCCGTCTTCCGGCCGCCGCCCGCGGTCAGCGTCGCCCGCACGCGCTGGTCCCCGTCCGCGCTGGTCCCCGTCGTCGCCCGCACACGCAGCTCGCCGCCTCCATCCGCCGTCTCGGGCCTGCACGCGCTGGTCCTCATCCGACCCGTCTTGCTGCTGATTTCCCTTCCCGTCGGGTGCTCCTCTGCTTCCCGTCGTTGCAAGCAGATCAAATCGATCTGAGTTGACTTTTCCTCCTCTGTAAAAAAAAAAAAAAAAACAGAGAGAGATGTCTACCTCGTCGGGCTATGTTGCGATTCCTCGCTGCCCGATTATCTTTGATGGAGCGAATTACCCTGATTTCGCTAACTTCATGCGCGTCCACATGCGCGGTCTTCGTCTATGGGGTGTGCTTTCTGGCGAGGTCCCCTGTCCGCCCCACCCCGTTGCTCCTTCGGTGCCTGTTGCACCGACTCCTACTGCCCTTGCCTCTGATGCTTCTCAGGAGGACAAGGATTCCGCCACTCGTGCTGATGCTCTTGCTCTGACTGCTTATGACCGGCAGGTCCAGGACCATTTTGCTGCTGTTGCGACATACCGGCAGGATCTGGCTGCCCACTCTCAGTGGATAGATGAGGATGCTCGTGCTGCTGCTGTTCTGACTTCCAGTGTCCTGCCTCAGTATGCTGCTGAGTTTATGGCTCTTCCCACTGCTGCTGCTCAGTGGGCCTTTCTTCGTCAGCGTTATCAGCCGTCTGGGGATGCTCTTTACCTGTCTGTGGTCCGCCAGGAGCATGCCCATCAGCAGGGCGATTTGACTATTGATGAGTTCTACACTCAGAGTGCTGCTATTTGGCGTCAGCTTGATTCTCTTCGTACGCCTGTGTGTGCCACCTGTCCCTGCTGCTTGATTGTTCGCGCCGACCTGGAGTTTCAGCGCGTCTTTGAGTTCTTGTCGCGGCTCCGCAAGGAGTTTGAGCCACGCCGTGCACAGCTACATGCCCGTGGTCGTGTTCCGCTCTCTGAGGTCCTGTCTGAGTTTCGTGCTGAGGAGACTCGTCTTCGTGGTGCTGGTCTTCTGGAGGTTCCCTCTGTTCTTGCTGCTCGTGGTCCTCCTGTGCCGTCTGCTCGTGGCTCTGCTCCGCCACAGCCTCCGTCGCGGTCCTCAGTACCGCCGATACTACCTACTCCTCAGGTCCAGGGTCAGAGTCAGCCCCCGCAGTCTCGTGGTTCTCATGGCCCTTGCACCTACTATGGCAAGCCTGGCCATGATGTTTCTGGCTGCTGGCAGAGGGATCCCAGCTTACGTCAGCAGTATCTTGCTCGTCGGAGGACTGGTTCTTCAGGCTCTTCAGGTTCTTCTGCTGCTGCACTGTCTGATCAGGACATTATCCGTGGTCTTCGTGGTCTGCTTGCTGCTTCAGGCTCTTCCTTGCCGGGTACTGCTGGTTCTGTGTCTGGTTCTTCTGGCAACACGCGACCACCACCTTCTACACAGTCAGGTATGTCATCCCCGTGGTATCTGGATTCTGGAGCTTCTTTTCATATGACTTCTGCGTCTTCTATTCTTTCTGCTCTTCGCTCTCTTATTTCTCCTGTTCGTGTTATCACGGCTGATGGTACCTCTCTTCCTGTTTCTAGTCGAGGCACCCTCTCTACTTCATCTTTCTCTGTTCCTGATGTTTCTCATGTCCCTAGCCTTAAGATGAACTTGTTTTCTGCTAGTCAGCTTACTGATTCTGGTTGTCGTGTCATTCTTGACGCTGATTCTTGTGCTGTTCAGGACCGTCGGACTCAGGCCCTGGTTGGAGCTGGCCCTCGTAGTCTTCAGTCTCCGGGGCTCTGGGAGTTAGACTGGCTTCGTGTTCCTTCCGCTGCTACTTCATCTGCCAGTTCTCCTGCGGTTGCTGCTTCTGTCACTGGCTCTTTCCAGCAGTGGCATCATCGGCTGGGTCACCTTTGTGGCTCCCGTTTATCGTCATTAGTTCGTCGAGGTCTTCTAGGGTCTGTTTCAGGAGATGTGTCGTTACATTCATGTCAGGGTTGTAGGTTAGGTAAACAGATTCAGCTTCCCTATCCTACTAGTGCGTCTGTATCTCAGCGACCTTTTGATTTAGTTCATTCAGATGTTTGGGGTCCGGCTCCCCTTCAGTCAAAGGGGGGTCATCGATACTATATTTTGTTCATTGATGATTTTTCTCGGTACACCTGGTTATTTTTTATGCGCTCTCGCAGTGAGGTTCTCTCCATTTATAAGCGCTTTGTTGCCATGGTTCGTACTCAGTATTCCACGCCTATTCGTGTCTTTCGTGCTGATTCTGCAGGTGAGTATATCTCTCAGCACCTGCGTGGTGTTCTTGCTGAGGAGGGTACCCTTGCTCAGTTTTCGTGTCCCGGTGCCCATGCTCAAAATGGTGTCGCCGAACGTAAGCATCGTCATATTCTTGAGACTGCCCGTGCTATGATGATTGCTTCCTCTCTTCCGCCACATTTCTGGGCTGAGGCTGTCGCTACATCGACTTACCTCATTAACATTCAGCCCTCTGCTGCCCTTCAAGGTGGCATTCCTCTCGAGCGTCTTTCTGGTACCTCTCCAGATTACTCGGCTCTTCGTTTGTTTGGTTGCGCTTGCTATGTTCTTCTTCCTCCCCGCGAACGCACCAAACTGACCGCTCAGTCTGCTGAGTGTGTTTTCCTTGGGTACAGTGATGAGCATAAGGGCTACCGCTGTTGGGACCCTGTTGCTCGTCGGATGCGCATCTCTCGTGATGTCACGTTTGATGAGACGCGCTCCTTCTATCCTCGCCATACCTCTGGCACTTATCCGGTGGATGATATTTCTTTTCTTCTTTTTCCGGATTCACCTCCTGCTGTCTCTTCCCCATCTCCTAGTTCTCCATCTTCTACACCTGGTGCGCCTCCTCCATCTTCGGAGCCATCCTCTCCTCCGTCTAGTACCCCTAGTACTCCTCGTTCTCCTGCCTCGGCTCCTCCTTCTCCTATTCCTTCTTCCTCTTCTTCTGATGAGTCATCTTCTGCTGATGAGCCTTCCCATTCACGGCCTGTTCGTCAGCGTCGTCCTCCAGACCGTTATACTCCTAGTAAGTATGGTCTTTCTGTTGTCTCCGAGCCGACTTCTTATCGGGATGCTGAGCGTCATCCTGAGTGGCAGCTGGCCATGGCTGAGGAGATTGCTGCGCTTGAGCGCACTGGCACCTGGGATCTTGTTTCTCCCCCTTCAGGTGTTCGTCCTATCACGTGTAAGTGGGTCTATAAAATTAAGACCCGCTCTGATGGATCTCTCGAGCGCTATAAAGCGCGTCTTGTGGCTCGTGGCTTTCAGCAGGAGCACGGCCGAGACTATGACGAGACTTTTGCTCCTGTCGCTCATATGACCACTGTTCGTACTCTTCTTGCTGTTGCTTCTGTTCGACGCTGGTCTGTATCCCAGCTTGATGTTCAGAATGCTTTTCTTAATGGCGAGTTGAGTGAGGAGGTTTACATGCAGCCTCCTCCTGGGTATTCTGTTCCCGATGGGATGGTTTGTCGTCTTCGACGATCCTTATATGGTCTCAAACAGGCCCCTCGTGCCTGGTTTGAGCGTTTCTCCTCTGTGGTTATTGCCGCTGGCTTCTCTCCCAGTGCTCATGATCCAGCACTGTTTGTCTACACCTCTTCTCGGTGTCGGACCTTGTTGCTTCTCTATGTGGATGACATGATCATCACTGGTGATAACCCTGAGCACATTGCCTTTGTTAAGGCACGTCTACGTGAGCAGTTTCTCATGTCTGATCTTGGTCCTCTTCGCTACTTTCTTGGGATTGAGGTTTCTTCTACAGCCGATGGCTTCTTTATCTCCCAGGAAAAGTATATTCAGGATCTTCTTTCTCTGGCTGATCTTAGTGATGAGCGTACCGTTGAGACTCCTATGGAGCTTAATGTTAAGCTTCGATCCACTGATGGTGAGCCTCTTTCTGATCCCACACGTTATCGCCATCTTGTTGGGAGTCTTGTTTATCTCGCTGTCACTCGCCCTGATATCTCTTATCCCGTCCATATTCTGAGTCAGTTTGTCTCAGCTCCTACCACCGTTCACTATAGTCATCTCCTCCGTGTCCTTCGTTATCTTCGTGGCACGATTACTCGTCGTCTTTTCTTCCCTAGTTCCAGCTCTCTCCAGCTCCAGTGTTACTCGGATGCCACGTGGGCGAGTGATCCTACGGATCGTCGTTCACTTTCTGCTTATTGTGTGTTTCTTGGTGGTTCGCTTGTTGCTTGGAAGACGAAGAAACAGGTCGCGGTTTCCCGTTCGAGTGTTGAGGCTGAGCTGCGGGCTATGGCTTCGTTGATTGCTGAGGTGACCTGGTTACGGTGGTTGCTTGCAGATTTTGGGGTCTCTGTTACGACACCCACTCCACTTTTGTGTGACAGTACAGGTGCTATCAGTATTGCACGTGATCCGGTCAAGCATGAGCTGACCAAACATATTGGTGTTGATGCTTTCTATACACGTGCTCAGGTGCAGGATCAGGTTGTTGCGCTTCACTATGTGCCTTCAGATTTGCAGCTGGCAGATTTCTTTACAAAGGCACAAACTCGAGCGCAACATGACTTCTTACTCTCCAAACTCAGTGTTCTGGATCCACCCTGAGTTTGAGGGGGGGTGTTAGAGTAGATTTGTGCATATTGTATTTTGCCCATATGTTAGGGGTTTTCCTGCATATTCACCTGTACATGTAATATATATGTGGCCTTTAGCCCCTTGGTAATACAAGCTGTCTATTACCCTAACAACTAGGTCAGGTGAGGTCTGGTCAGGTGGGTGCGTCGGTGTCACTGCGCCACAGTGCCAGCGTGGGGTTGCACGGACGAAAACAGCAGAGGGGAGACGAGACGAGACGTGGCGGCATGGGTTCGTTCAGGGTTCGAGTTGCAGAGGCGCCAACGGCTAGCTCGCTCGGTTCGAAAATGGGCGGCCGGCGGGCCAGCTCAGACCACCGACCCGCCTGGACTCGGCGGCGCTTTCCAGCTACGACCCCACGACCACCACCGCGAGCCCAGCGCCAGACCGTCTCCCGCTCCTCCCCGGACCAGCCGCACGTACACGGGACGGGGTCGCTGTTTTCTTCTTCACTTAATAACACGAAAAAAAGGGGCAGTATACCATCGATCACAGCTTTGACGAATCGGTGGACGAGGAGCCATACTGTGCGAACTGTTTTTAAAGACGACTCTCCTGTACGCACGATCTGAAACAAATCCTGAGCACCATAAAACCACCACACCTACAGCCAGCAACCACCAGTCAGTCCACTCCACCGCGCCTCGTTCGCCCACATTTGAATGTGACAAAGAGAGGGAAGCCAAGAGCCACCTCGGCCGGCGCCGCCACCATGCCGAGGTTCTCCTCCTCCAGGCGGCCCATCCTGGGCAGGGCCATGGCCATCCTGACGACCCTCCCGCTGACGCCGACCGCCAAGGCCAGGGCGGCCCGGACGCTGCTCCTCTTCAAGAAGCGCGCGCGCAGGCTGCGCCACTACAGCTACGCCTACGTCGGCGAGTACCAGTTCTCCCCCTCCGGATCCCCGCTCCTCCTCCCGCGCCCGTCCGCCTGGCGCAGCGCCAAGCACCGCCGGAGCAGGGGCACCAGGGCCAAGGCCGTCCTCGCGTCGCTCTTCCTCTGCGGCGGGTGTGGTGGCCGGGAAGGGGAATGGGATGGGGTCGACGTCGCCGTGCTCGACGGCCTGCCGCCCCGGCCGGTGCTCCTGGAGGACGACGGCGGCGCGTACGGCGGGTTCGAGGAGGTGTGCGGCGGCGAGGAGGAGGAGTACGAGGTTGAGGTTGAGGAGGAGGAGGTGGATCGCCGCGCCGAGCGGTTCATCGAGCGGTTCTACCAGGAGATGCGGATGCAGGAGACTCGGCGCCTCCTCCTCTAGGCTGCACACCGCGAAGCTCTCGGATGGACACTGCCGCATTTTCATTTTCGCACTTGGTAGAATTGTCGCTAGCTATCTTGGCTGCAGTTCGGTTCAAAACGTGTTCTTCCCTTCTCCCACTGTTGTTGCTCTGTCCTGTCATGGTGTGTGACTCTTGTCTGAATTTACCCAGCTCGTCACAGTGTTGATGATCAATGTTTCTGTCAGTGTTGTTGACTAGTAATGTTTCTCGTGTTCAAATTCTTGGCTTGGTGCCGTAGTATCTTTTCTGTGACGACACATGTCATAGTCTCTTGTATATTTGAAAATCTGAAGGAGCGGCAACATACAGAAGGAGGCAGCAGGGAGAGCAAATCAAGGGAAGAGTTTTTTTTTTCTTACAGCGAATCGTGGAAAAGTTCGTAATAATATATTGTGATAAGAGCAATTCAAGGTGCCGGGGCCTTATCCATCGTGTAAATTAAGCACATCGAGGAACGAATGCCTTTCCAGATACAGAGAGACAAATGCTCTGCTTCGAGAAGCGGCACTGTTTTGTTCTCTGATGTTTGCCTGTTTCCTGCTGAGTTACGCTTCGACAAGTCCAGGAAAACTAGCATTCTTATAATAATCCCAGTTTGCTCAGTGGGAGCTCTTTTGCAAATCACAACGGCATGATGACCGAAAGGTTAAAGCGCTTGAGATAAAAGAGAAGCACATACATTAACTATTTTCTGGTGGATTAGCACCAACAATGACAATTTGAAGTCTTTGCCTGATAGATCATAGATCCAGCGAAAGGTGGAGCACATGCTGCTTTCCTTCCATTATCACAAGGCAAAGAATTGGACAAGTACAAGAATTTCACGGAAATTCCGGCAGGAATTGGTTGGTAATGGAGGAAATTCGGTCTGCCACTCTAGTAGAGTAGAAAAACCCTTCAAAGTTCTTCACTATTCAGTAAAGGGGCAGAAAATGTATCAGAGGGTAACAACAATGCCAAACACTTTTAGTAGCACGTTTCAGTTAGACAGTACAAAAAAGGCCATTCCGATCTTACATAATGACTCTGCACAAAATTTCCCGTGGAAGAAATACAGTACATATCTGCCAAAGTCGTCTTCGACAAATGCAGCAATTCCAGAGTAATTCTGGCATAAATCGGTACATTTGGTGTGCAGCAAGCACAGTAAACAAAAGGACACTGTCCTCAAAGTTCTTACATTATTCAGTGGAAGGACAGAATGCCTGGGAGGGTGAGAACAGTGCAGGCACTTTTAGCAGCAAGTTTCAGTTAGATAGTACAAAAAGTGGAAAATAACTGGAAGCCGTTTCGATCTTACATGACTCTGTACAAAATTTCCCGTTGAGGAAATACAGTACATATTTGCAGAATGTAACTTATACGTGTTCATGCCAATGTCAACCAGAACACCTTCAGCATTGGTTGAATGCAAACTCACCAACAAGGGCCTCAAGTATGTCGTCCTCGATCGCGACACTGATGTCGAAGGCTTCAACTCGGCACACGTCCCATCCGGCAACCACCTGGTCCAGCTCTTTCTCGGCGACCCGGTTCGAAGGGTTCCCGCCGGTGGTATCCATCCAGCTGCTGATCTCTTCGGATATTTTCCTCTTCAGCAGGTCCTTGCTCAGAGTCAGAGGGAGCCTCAGCCACGCCTTGTACCCGCATTTTCCGAAGTCACGGAACTTCGAATCCAGGAACTCGATGATGCAGTCGAACAGGAAGTTGGTGCGCTGGTATCTGTTTTCTTCCTTGAAACCTAGGATCTCCGGTCCACCACACAAGCTTTCGACAGCTTCCAGCATTTCAACGATGAAAGAATGGAGTGACAAATTCGACGGTGTGCCGCAGAAAAGGCTACTGTCCAGAAGCAGTTCGGCGTTTGAAATAGCCTCTCCAACGCTGTGCAGCCTGCATTCCAAGATTTTGAAGTCATGCGCCGCAATACTCTCAACTCGTGGCATTTCACCACTGCCATGAGCATCGGTCTCTGTTGTGTCGATGGATATGGCCAAATCTACAATGTCAGATTCCAAATTGAAGAGGTCCTCCATCTTGTTCTCCATGGAAACAAAGAACTCTTTGCCCTCTGCAAGCAAAAAAAAAAAAAAGGTTATCACTATAATCTACTTCAGTACATACGTCAAACCTACTAATCCAATCCATTTTGTAACACAGAATTATTTTAAGCTTCTCTCTAATAGAAGAATTATCTGAAGATGAGTGAAGTGAACTAGATTTATAGAGAAACAAGGTCTTTTGACCCACGTTTATAGAGAACTATAGAAAATATTTACCGATCTTTTTAACAAGATTTCCTAAGGAGGAAGCGTCATTTTGTGCTAGACATAGCTATTCATTTGAGGTTTTATTTGTTTACTTTAGTTCAGTAACCAAAGTTGTGTAAATTAATTAAGGGGAAAGTATGTGTTTAGCACATAAGTTTTTGAGAATAAATCATTCGCCGATTACTAGCTACCAAGATCCTTCCATGTTTGTTTACTTTAGTTCAGTAACCAAAGTCGTGTAAATTAATTAAGGGGAAAGTATATGTTTAGCACATAATTTTTCGAGAATAAATCATTCGACCCAGCTTTATAAAGAAGTACTCCCTCCGTTCCAATTTAATTGACTTGCTATCCACCAAATATGGATGTATCTAGACATGTAGCAAGCCAATTAAATTGGAAAGGAGGGAGTACAAACTTATGTTTTGGTGGGATTACTAGCTACCAATATCCTTCAATTCTAGATCAACATTCAAGATGATAGAAAAATGTTTACCACTCTTTTCGACTGAACTGCCTAAGGAGGAAGCATCGTTTGAGAAGCAGGCTTCGAGGACTGATGTTGGACTCGGCTGATTGGTCTCCTCATTCATGCATGTAACGGAAAAAACAGCCTCTTGGTCACCCTGAAACTAGAACAAACGAATGTTTTCAAGTTTCAATAGCAAGCAAGAAGAAAAATAGTGTGAGTACAGTACATTGAATGTCAGGTCGCGTACAACATTAGTTTGGTAAAGGCTTGGAAACATCCAACAACAATTTTTAACAAATTCACAAAAATGTACCAATCATGGTTCTTGCAAGTCCTTCTTTAGCAGTTTCTATCAGTAGACAAATTCTTTTGTATTAGCACTAGAATTTCACCATATGTGTAGTGAACAAACGGGAAAGGGAAGACACATGAATAAGTATCAAAGCAGTATCTTCATCATTTCATGTTGAACAAATAAGTGTTTTGAAGTGAAGATAAGACTTATAAAAACACGGCATAATGACGCCACAAGGCAACGTCCAAACTAACCTGGTAAAGCTTGTGAAATTCAGGCGATTGATCACTGGAATTGCATACAGTCTCAGCATTATTTCGAGGAGCTGAAATATCGGAATAGTTACTGCTTTGGGAGGCTGAGGTGTTGGTGTCATCAGTAAGGGCAGAGATGAGCTCTTGGAGCAATGACACAGTCAAGTTTGCTGAACGAGACTCACTTGGTTCAACCTTATCAGACAGGCCAAGCTCACCGATTTTTGCTTTCAGCAACCTGCTAAATTCCTCTTTCTCAGATGTAGCACCCATGACACAATGATCGGCTTCCAAAGATTTGGCATCCACTACTGGCATTCTTGTACAATTGGTTTCAGATTGTGAACCTCGGAACCCTCTCTTCTCTGAAACTTTGCCAAGTGATGATGTCCTGGATACCGGTCTCATGGATGAACTAGAGGCAAATGCAGCTGTGCTACGGTCTCCTCTACTATTACTACCTGCCGTACCACGGTCGATGTTCTTGTGTGTTGACCCTCTTCTCGCCGCAGATGCATTGCTTACATTCCTATTCGTGGACGCCGACCCGCTTCGGTCGATCAGGTCTCTGCGATTGCTTCTCGGCAGCTTGATCGAACTCATGGACTCCCTCGTTGGACAAGAACTGTTGGCTGTCCTCCTACTGCTACCACGGGGTGCCAATTCACGAGCATTGCCAATCGAGCGCGTCAAACTAGCCAAGTTCCCGGACCCAACACTCCTCGGAACATCTGGCCTAGAGAAGGTTCCCCGTTTGCGCAACAGCCTCTGTTCTCCAGCCCTTGCGCCGCCGCCGCCGCTGCCGCCTGCACTGCTCGATCTGACCCCGGCAGAACTGCCCATTCCGCCATTTCTTGCCCTGTAATCTTTGTGCAATCCATCCACATCAGAAGTGCCTGTACTCGTGTCTGCATCACCAAAATCTGTTCTTGGTACCACAATTGTATCATCACCACTCATCTCTACGCCAGCAGCAGCAGCAGCAGCAGTGCTGCTCATGGTGTCAATGGAGCGCTGCGTCTGTTGCCACCTCGAACTGACGGCATTGTCCCGTTCCGCATCCGGCGGAGGAGCGGTGCCATCGGAGCGAGCGAGGAAGTCCTCGAGCGTACCGCCAGCGTGGCCGCGGTGCTGCGGCGAGGAGCAGGCGTACGCGAGCCTGGCCCTGGAGCTCGCGCGCGCGGCCGCCGGGTCCAGCAGCCTGGCCGCGGCGGCGTGCACGAACCGGGCCCGCCTCGGGCTCCTCGCCGGCAGGTCCGCGCTGTGGTGGCTCCGCGGCGTATGCGCATGCGCGGGGGCCGGGGGACGCCGGGTCAGTGGCAGCATCACCACGACCTCGGACACGGTAACTCCCTCTCCCCCCGCCGGTGGCGGCGCCGCCTCGACTTTCCGTTGCTTCTGCGGCCTGGGCCCCGCGCCGGGAGAGGCGCCTGAAGGCCAGGACTCGAGGCCCATGAGCCGCGCGACGACGCCCGGAGCGGCGGGCCCATCGGGCGTGCTCGGCGCGGGGCGTGGCGGCTGGGCCGGGGACGGCGGCGGCGGCGGGAGGAGCCTGCGGGTAGAAGACGAGGAGGAGCGGACGGCGGCTGGTAGCAGGCGGCGCGGGGAGAAGAGGCGGCGCTTGCGGGCGAGGCGGCGGTGCCAGTCGAGGAGGTGGAACAGCACGCCGCCGGCGCACCCCCCGGAGCCAGTGCCGAACTGCGGCTTCTTCTCCACGATGGCCAGGCTGGCGCCGCCCATCCTAGCGCCCACCAGGCTGCCACCACCCCGCAATGCCGGCTTCTGCTTCTTGCTTCCTCCGTCTGCCCGAAGCAAGCTCAGCAGGTCAGTGGAGGCAGTGTGGGAGTGTGTACCTGGTTTCGCCGACCCGTGGAAAGCAGGAGGAGGAGGAGGAGGAGGAGGATGTTGTAGTAGGTGGCACGCAACGGCAGCTAGCTACCCTCCACCTCGGCACGCGCCGCGAGGAGAGAAGAAGGTTTAGCGTGGGTGGGGTTGATGACAGGTGGGGCGGCGGGGAGCATGGGGCCGACGGTCAGTGGGGATCGGCCGTGCGCCGACGGGACGGGACGGAGGCGTCGCGTGGAAGGAAAGGCAGGCGATCAGCAGGCAGCGGCAGCTTTGTTCGGCGCGGGGAGCGAGGCGGGTGGAGAGCTGGACACGGAAGCGAGCGTACAGGGTACAGTCCTACGTACTACACTGGGGCATGCATGGACCTGATTCGGGTGAGAAGGGGAATGCGAGGCACCGGACTTCATGAAATTTGACATATTTGACCCGAATTTGAAATTTAAATACAAAATAAACCCGGATTTAAAAGTCCATCTGACCCTTTTTCATGGATGCCAGCTTCATGAAATTCAAAAACTTCACATAGTTGCCATCCTTCAGAGCACACATGCACGGGGCCATATATTTCATTCAAAACACACATGCACAAAACCATTCGAAATATGCACCTCTTCAATGGTAGTCATCTTGTCGAGCAGGTTGGCGGTGACGCCATCACCGAAGAACTACTATCGGGAACCCAATGATGACCGTGTCACCGTTCGCAAGTCCCGTGAGGCGTAGGCAGCCTCATGGTTAAGGTCGATGCCTCGGCCTTGTCCTGGGTTGACGAGCGCAACCGACGACAAGACCACGCTCCGGTTGATGGTTTTTGTTCTTGCCCATCTCGAACGAGTAAATGCCTTTTCTTGCGAGTAAATGCCTGATCTTTCTTTCGTGAGGAGGGTCTTTGATTAGTTCAGAGAAGAAGATGGCTCAACATGTAGGGCTTGTTGGTGCCTTTTCCTGCTTTCGCTTGCCAGATCGAAGGGTCGTCGCCACAGCGCAGTTCGCCTTTGTTGTGGAATGGAGAGGAAATATTTGGTGTCCTCTCTCTTCCTTTGTTGCGCCTATGACATGTGTGGCCCATCTGTCGGAGGCAATGACGGATCTACATGGGGCAAGGGGGTGCACAGGATAGGGGTAGAAAAATATTTCTTGATAAAATAGCAAATTTTCACCATATATGCACTCAAAAAGATGATTTGTTTCCCTCTTGGATAGGCACCCCGGTGCAATATGCTCTAGCTCCACCTCTGTTCCTGTTCTAGCGCTTTCTGAGTTGAGCCGATTGAAAAGGCCAGGGTGGCCTCAGGGGTGGCAGACACATTTTCGGTTTGTCCTGGACCGATGTGGGGTGCAGTTTTGTTCTTGGGGTCGGCACCCATGTCGAGCCTCTGTTGAGTTTTGTGGGATTGCCGATGGAGATGCTCCGACGGGCATAACCCACGCTTGGGCCAACCTCGACGTTGAAGATGATCAACGGTTGACGACCAATTTGTAAGGACCAACCATGGAAAAAAAGTGGTTGGCGACATTCAAGGCTGCCAAACGAGCCCGGTCACGTTGGAAGAGGCCGGTGCAACAAACTGAATCGAGTGAAACGGCAATAGCCTCCTGTGACCATAGAAGGCATCGCAACTGACGAGGTGTTAACTCGGCAAATCCCATGGTAGCGTACCTAGGGTTGAGAATAGGAACGAGATTGGTAGCACTGGCGGTTATCTACGGCTGACAAGCAAGGTTTACCCAGGTTCAGGACCCTCGAGTGGAGGTAACACCCCTACGTCATGCTTGTCTGATTATTGATGAGGTGAACACAGGTGTTACAAGGGTCTCGGCGAGATGTCGATATCGCCAAGGGTTCTGAGACTAGAGTATTGCGTGTATGCTATTATCCTTGATCGGCGCCCCTCCCAGCCTTTATATAGGAGGCTAGGTCTCGGGTTATCGTAGCCGACTAGGATTACAGATATGGCAAGTCTAAACCGACCTAATCTATGCATAACTTGGAGAGCAATCCTTCCTTGCGGGCCCCTTCATGGGCCTTGATCTTGTTGTCTTGATGGGCCTCCATATCCCGTATGTGCACCAGGTACCCTTACAGTGGGTCACCCGAAGGGTATGCCCACGTCAGTAGCCCCCGAGTGCCTGGCTGACTCGAAGATTCGGGCAGGGACTCCTCCGTTAGTGCACATCTTGCTTGGATATTTACTCAGTCGACAAATCTTTCGACTGACCATTGGTTACTGTGATAGGAATGCGCTGGAGCCAACTTTTAAGTCGACTAATGTTCTGGACAGCTTTACTGCCTTTATGACGTGTTGGGGATAGTGACATAGTAGGCCTGGTACACTCGACGGATCGGGACCAGTTAACTTCTCTTGGGCAAAACCTTACTAGCCTACATCAAATTCAAGTCCCTAGACTCGAACCCGGAATCGACTGGTCAGGATCGACTCAGGCCGCGGAGGTCTTACAGAGTCGACCTGCAGTATAACTGTTGAGGGTACCTAGCGCGTCCGCCAGGATTTTCTTTGTGCCGTCAAACATGGAAAATTTCAGAGCTAACGCAGTATGTGCGCGCCCCGGCCCACTCGACGGATCGAAGGGTCTTACCTATGCACCATGCATGCAGCTTCCAAGGATCGAAGATACATCTTGGGGAGATTGTGACCTGATTTGCATTTATGCGTCCAGCTAAGTAGCTGAGTCGAACGTTATTCGACTGATCATGATTTCTTTTTGCTCGTTGTATTTATCGGGTGCGCGTCAGCGCTCCCGATGGGAGTAGCCCCCAAGATTATGCTTAATTGTTTGTAGTTAAGGATAATCTCTTTTCCAAAAAAATTGCAATAGTCGACTAAATGTCGAGTCGCTCCCGATGGGAGTGTTTCATGCTTACCGGTGTAACCCGAACAATCTTTTGCTTGTTTTTCCACTCTCCCTCATGACATCAGGGATGACGTTGCTGGCGACTGCACCATCTGACAAGCAATGTCACGCGCTGCGTGATAGATGGGACGTGACCAGTGGGCCCAACTGACAGTGTTGACCAGCGGCGACGCCTGCTTTGATGGGACTTGACCGCCCTGGCGCGATTTTCATGGCGTGCGTGATGATGATTCCTCGTTTCGCGCGCGTAGTGGGCGGAGTGGCCGACGACGGTTACTCTCTCATGCTGCCACGTGTATGGCCAGATATGCCGTTGCGCACGAAGCCCGTTTTCCACGGTCGTGATGTGAGGGCCCATAGTGGTAAATAGCGCGACGGTGAGATAGATTTACCTCACTTGCCATTTTGCCTCCACCGCCGCTTCCGTTGCATCTTCTTCCTCCTCGCGCTCCTGCCATTACTCTGCCTCCCACCGTCGCCACTGCTTTTGCGCTTTTCTTGCGCCATGGCCAAGGGAGACAAGCGCAAGAAGGCCGCCGCCGACGCGACTGCTGTTGCCAAGGGTGCTCCGACCACCGCATCTGCGAGCACCGCGGCCCCCCTGAGGAAGAAGGCCGGCGATTGGGCGCGGTCTAACATCGCGGTGTCCAAGGTTGATGGATACCGGCGCGACGGCCTGCTGCTGCCGGCTGACGTGCTGCCAACGCGCATCCCGGGCGACGAGGTAACTCCGCAGCCCAAGGAGCATGAGCGCGTATGCTTCCACGATTTCGTGGTTAGGGGTCTCTCCTTCCCCATCAATGATTTTCTGCGTGCACTGATGTACGTGTATAAGGTGCAGCTGCATGATTTCTCCCCCAACTCTATCATGCACGTTGCTATTTTGTTGTTTTGTGTGAGTGATTTTTGGGCGTTCACCCGCATTGGGGTCTTTGGAAGAAGATCTTCAATGTGAGGAGGAATGCGGGTGCTGGTGGTGTCTACACTGTTGGTGGACTCATCATCCAGGCCCGCAAAGAAGTCAAATATTTCGACATCCGCCTAGTCGATTCCGCGCAGAACTGGCGCAAGAAGTGGTTCTACTTCACCTCACAGCAAGAGGGGCTGCCAGATTTTGCTGTGCACACGCCGTTGGTGAAGAGCCGAGCGTGGTTGCACCAAACTTCGGCTGCGGAAGAGGCGGAGGCCAAGCCCTTGATGGAGAAAACCGAGAAGCTGATGAAGACCACATGTCGCGTAGTTGATACGTCCAAAACGTATCCACTTTTCCGAACACTTTTGCTACTGTTTTGCCTCTAACTTGTGTGATTTGGATGCAACTAACACGGACTAACGCTGTTTTCAGCAGAATTGCCTTGATGTCTTGTTTTTGTGCAGAAAGTCGAAGTTCCAGAAAAATCCCAGAAAAAATACAGAAAGGCCTATTTTTCCAGAAGACCCACGGAGCCAGAAGATGGAGCGAGGAGGGTGCACAGGGGCACCACACCATACCAGGGCGCGGCAGGCCCTTGGCCGCGCCCACGTGATAGATAGACTTCGTCTTACAGAAAAGATAAGAAAAGCGAAGCGGGAAGGGTCACAAAGAGCTTATTTTGGGCTCTGTTCCCGAGGCATATTCTTATAGATAGAGAGGTGCCAGGCTAGCTTTCAGGTGTGGTGTGGCCCCCGACGCTCCCCTTTGGACTACTTAAGGCCTCTGACCTAAAAACTTCGGGGGGTTCATCACTTTTTCCAGAAAACATCCAGAGCTCCGCCGCCATCGAAAACCCTATTTCGGGGATCAGAAACTCCGTTCTGGCACCCTGCCGGGACGGGGAATTGGAGGAGATCATCGCCATCATCATCACCACCGCCTCTCCATCGACCATCCATGACTCCCCCATCCATGTGTGAGTAATTCCCCGCTGTAGGCTGAGGGGATGGTAGGGATTGGATGAGATCATTCATGTAATAGTTGTGAGATTTGTTAGGGCATGGTGCCTAGTATCCATCGGTAGTACTTTATGTCATTGTTGCAACTTGTTATGCTTAATGCTTGTCACTTAGGGCCCGAGTGCCATGATCTCAGATCTGAACATGTTATTGAATCATGATGATAATTATTGTTTTGGATCATATCTATAAGTTGTATACACACGTCACTGTCCGGAACCCGAGGCCCCAAAGTGACAGAAATTGGGATAACCGGAGGGGATGGTTGCGACGTGAGGATCACATGTGTTCACGGAGTGTTAATGCTTTGCTCCGGTGCTTTATTAAAAGGAGCACCTTAATTACCAGTAGTTTCCCTTGAGGCCCCGCTGCAAACGGGCTGGTAGGACAAAAGATGTTGTGCAAGTTTCTCATTGCGAGCACGTACGACTAAATACGGAACACATGCTATGATTGATTATTACTTGGATACCTTATTATTATTTATCTGCAATTGCCCTATGTATGACTATTTCATGAATTATATCATCCATGCAGCGCCCGTTCATCCATCCCTATGCCTACAGTATTTTAATCCTGCTGTCTACTGCAATTATTACTGCTGTCTTTATTTTACTGCTGCTATTATTTCACTACTGCTACTGTCATAAAACTGTTGCTACTGATAAACTGTGTCGAGCAAGTCTACTTCCAGGTGCAGCTGAACTGACAAATCATCTGTCAAGGCTTATAAATATTCTTTGGCTCCCCTTGTGTCGAATCAATAAATTTGGGTTTTACTTCCCTCGAAGACTGTTGCGATCCCCTATACTTGTGGGTTATCAAGACTATTTTCTGGCGCCGTTGCCGGGGAGCATAGCTCTATTTATAAGCTCACCAGGGAGTCATACTGCTCGCTGCAATTCATTCATCATGGGTAAACCTCGTGATGATAAGGTTCGTATTTGCCATCCACTACAAGGAGAGGTACAACTCTGAACACTTCTGCTGCTCTTGATTCACCGTCTGTTATAAGTCAACTTGTCACACCACCACATGCACATGCTTCACGTGCTGCTACTTCTGCTGAATCTGAGAATGTTTCTGATGAATTTGATGATGCTTCTACTGTGCTTGATGAAAGAGGTTCACTAGGTCCTTTTCTAGATGCTACAATTGCTAAATCTAAACAACTTGAAAATACTGAAACACCTAATGAAACTCCTGTTACACCTGCTTATTCACCTGAAACAGAGAAACTACTAGTGATGATCTTGAGGAAACTTATGTTGAACTTGATGATGACTTTATTGATGAATGCATGAATTGTGATACCTCTAAAGATGTTAATGCTATTAAAAATCTTCTTCAAAGACGTGCTGTCAACTATAAACTTTCTCCTGATGCTAAATTTGCTACATCTCCCATAAATATAAAAGATAAAGATTATGATTTCTCTGTGGACTTGTCTTTTATAACTATTGCTGAGAAAGAACCTTTTCGAGGAACTGAAAATGAAAGTGCTGTAGAACATATGAACACTCTCTCTACTCTGAGTAGTTTGTTTTCTGATGATATTAAGAAACGCAGTTACTTTGTTACTAAAATTTTCCCTTTCTCATTGAAAGATGAAGCTAAAACTTGGTTTAATGATTTATCTCCTGGATCTATTGAGAGCCCGATGGGTTTAGTCAATGCTTTCTTTCAGAAATATTTTCCTGCTAGTGCTCAACATGCTGCTTTACAGAAAATCTTTAACTTTAAGCAAAATGAGGAGAGAAAATGCCTGAATCTTGGGCAAGGTTTTGTTCTTTACTTAGAGCTCGGCCTGGACATCAACTAGCTAAAAATGAACTTCTTGATATATTTTATAATGGACTAACTGTTGAATCTAGGACATACCTGGATAGTTGTGCTGGTTGTGTTTTCAGGAAAAGAACTCCAGATGAAGCCGAGGAATTATTGGCTAAGATAAGCCAAAATCATGATGATTGGACCCTGCCTGAACCAACTCCGGTACCTACACCGAGGAAAAGAGGTGTATTGAATTGAATGATGAAGAAATGAGAGAAGCCAAGAAATCTCTTAAGGAGAAAGGTATTAAATCTGAAGATGTGAAAAATCTTCCACCTATAGAAGAATTGTGTAAGCCAATTCCTCACTCATCTACAGTTGAGGTACACTCTCTCCAACGCTTTGATGATAGAGATATCCCTTATTCTAAACCTCCTGATCAATGCTTAGATGAGTTTGATAATTTCATTGTTAAGCAAAACAATTTCAATAGGAGAATAGAAAATAGCTTCATAAAGAATTCTCATGTCATTAATCATTTGCATGATGTTTTGGAAAGAACTTCTAATGATGTTAAAATACTCATTAAACATTTTCATATGGTTCAAACTCAAATTGAGCAATTGACTAAAGTGCAAAAAGATTTGCTAATAATGCTTCTAGAGAAAATGATAAACATGCTTTTGGTATAGCAACTAGAGGTGGTGCTTCCACTCAGGATCCTTTGTATCCTGAGGGACATCCTAAAAGAATTGAGCAAGATTCTCAACTAGTTAATGAAACTACTACTCCTTCTAAGAAAAAGAAGAAGAAGAAACATAAACATGTTGAGGAATCTCCTGAACCTATTAAAGACAATGAGCATGTTAATAATCCAAATAGTATATCTATCTCTGATGCTGAAACTGAGAGTGGTAATGAACATGCTAATGATAAAGATAAGAATGATGCTTCTGATAAAGAGGAAAGTGAAGAGGAACCTGAAAAGCATTCTAAAAACAAAAAGTACACTAAAGAAGATTTTCTTGCTAAGAAACATGGTAATGAAAGAGAACCTTGGGTGCAAAAACAAATGCCTTTTCCTACTAAGAAACTCAAATCTAAGGAAGAAGAACATTATAACAAATTTTGTGAATGGATGAAACCTTTGTTTTTGCAAATTCCTTTGACTGATGCTATTAAGTTACCTCCTATTCAAAGTACATGAAAGATATTGTCTCTAACAAGAGAAAGATTCCTAATGAAGAGATTTCTACCATGCTTGCTAATTATTCTTTCAATGGTAAGGTTCCAAAGAAGCTTGGAGATCCAGGTATACCAACTATTCCTTGCTCAATCAAAAATAACTATGTTAGAACTGCCTTATGTGATTTAGGTGCAGGGGTGAGTGTTATGCCTTTTCTCTTTACAAGAGACTTTACTTGGAAAAATTGATACCAACTGATATATCTTTGCAAATGGCTGATAAATCTACTGCTGTTCCTGTTGGTATATGTGAAGATGTTCCTGTTCAAGTGGCTAATAATTGCTTATATTAACTGATTTTGTTGTGCTTGAAATGCCTGAAGATGATAATATGTCTATTATTCTTGGAAGACCTTTTCTTAACACTGCAGGGGCTGTTATTGATTGCAACAAAGGAAAAGTAACTTTCCATGTTAATGACAAAGAGCATACTGTTTATTTTCCCAAGAAGCTGGACAAAATATTTGGAGTTAATACAATTACCAATTAAAAGTATCAAAGTGGGAAGTATTGATTGCCCTATATATGAACCTCATGAAGAACTTCAATATATTATGATTGGATCTATAGCTATACAATTTAAGGTGATTTTCAATGTGGTTTAATTCTTTTATGTCATATAAAATGTATTTGGTGGCAAGACTTGATCAACCTTGTTAACAAATATGTTTTACATGCATAAAATTGCTAAACAACATTTTTTTTTTTTCTCCTTTGTTTTTACCTACTGTTTTGCTACTGTAATTTGCAAAGTTAAGTAATGTTTGTCTTTACATAAATTCATTTTGTCTAGTTTTCATTGTTTAAAGCACCCAGAAAATGTCAGAAATAAAAGTTTTCAAAAAATTCTGAAAAATATCTACAAGTCCTAGTTTTTAAAGAGGAACGTGGGAGTACCAGGGGGACCCACCAGGCCACCACACGCCACCACGGCGCGAGGGCAGGCCGCGCCCTGCCCTGGTGTGGGGTCCACCTGGCCCTCCACTCACTCATCTCCTCCCACTCCTTTCTCTCTCCCGACCAAACACACCACCATTGCTCAAACTCGTGTTCTTGCTGCTCTTGCTCGAGATTTTTCGATCTACTTGCTCAGCCCATCTTTGCTGCTGAAATTTGGATCAATTGCTCTCCGGTATGTGACTCCTCCGATTATCCAAATAGAATTTTGTTTAGTTGCTATATCTTTGCATTTTGGTACTGTAGGTGACATGTTATTAGAGCTTGCATGCTTGTTCTTGTTTAGATTAACTAGTTTTGATGCATGTTTAGTCCTTAGCAAGTCTCCCTAGTGTTTCCCTTGAATTAATCACTCCAAAATCATTTTTATGAGGTTTGTTTAAAATTTCAGAAAAGGAAGATGGATGGAAACCAACTTAATTATGAAGAATTGGAAGTATCAGAGGTCATGGGAGTCAACCGTGAAGACTCTGTGTTTCCCTCTATTTATCCATGCCATGAGTTTATGAATGCTGCAGGAATCTTGCAAGATTTCAACACTCTAATCTCTAATGCAGGTTGGAATACTTTGTTGCTGATGAACCACATCAATATGTAAAGCTGACTATGTCGTGGTTCAAAGTTTTAGATTTAGTTGGAATTTGCCTACTCCCATGGTTCATTATAATATCTACAATAAAGCTGTAGATTTGTCTCTTCATGATTTTTGTGCAGCTATTAAGGTACCACATGGGGATCTCATGAGAGGATTAGAGGTCAACCAAAGCATTTACAAGACCTTACTCAGAGATTTGCCAAGGGAAGATTTTACAGCCGAGGATGGTAAAATTCGAAACATCCAACTCCCATCTATTCGATATTTTGCCTACTACATTAGCAAATGTGTTTAGCTAGGAAGAATGCAAGTAAATTATCTGTTTATGATTTGGCATTTCTTTCTGCTGCCTTAAATGTGATAGAACTTATAACTTGGGAGCTATGATTGCATTTCGTCTCTCCACTAACCGTGAAAAAGGAGGGGTTTGTGGTGGTCTCATTGCTTCTCGTTTATTAGCCATGCATGGTGTAGGACCACATCATTTTGATATTCAGCTTCCCATTGAAAGACTTGATCTTAACTCTATGATTAGCCACCAATTTGTTTCCCGCTGGTCCACCATTGATAATCTATCCTATGAATTGGTTTTTGTTAAGAAGATCAGGTGGAGAACTAAAACTATGAACGCATAGTCTGTTTGCCTGCGCCTCTTTTGTTTAACCTTGATGTCAGGCAAGGATGGTCATTCTCGGAGGGTGACCTTGATGCATACATGGAGGAGCATGGCCTTCATGCGGATAGTGAGGAAGGGTCCTGAGGAGGACTTCATTCAGCCCTTCGACACTACGAGCTCTTCATACCAGTATCCTGATTATGGAGCTTCAGGCCCTTCTTCTTCACAGGATCCTGATTATGATCACGCTAGGTATGATCGCCTGGATGGAGTTCTGGGCCATGGGATGATGTCTCCCACTTAGGCCAAAAGCCTAAGCTTGGGGGGAGGTATGCCGACAAGTTCACTCATTTTATCATATTCATATCATGTCGGTACTTTGTATATCCATGTTTTAGTTTGTTTCTTTTCTTTTCGCTTTTGTTTCTTGTATCCATTTTATTTTCGCAAAACACCAAAAGACCAAAAATATTTCCTTTATTTCTCTTGCTTTTGAATTTGTAGTGCTAGTTTACTTTATTTTTCATTTCGGTTTGTTATTCAAAAATCCAAAAAGATTTTGCTTTGTTTGCTTGTTTCTTTCTATGCTTGCTTTAATT
The DNA here is from genome assembly GCA_947311845.1 of Poa pratensis. NCBI lineage: Eukaryota > Viridiplantae > Streptophyta > Magnoliopsida > Poales > Poaceae > Poa > Poa pratensis. The sequence goes on from CAMZMU010000035.1 coordinate 4,068,934, forward strand.
CGAAAACCCAAAAATATTTGTTGTTCTTCTGCTGTTTTGTATAGTTGTTTCAGGAGTTCAAAAATTTCCGTGGTTCCACTTGGGCTTGGTTATCATTTCACATCATTCAAGCCACACAAGTGAAAAGCAATAATGACGATTACGACAACCGGATGTGGTAAAAGGCTGGTATGAACTCTATTTGTTTTTCATTTTTGTAAATATACCTACTCATGTGAACATGCTTAGCTATCATGGTAGTGGTTATGTTATTTAATGATTGCTTAGTAGTTCATGTCTTCTTATGGTCAGTACCAAATTGCTAATAGTGAATAACATGTCATATAGATATTTACATGCATTGTTCTATTCGTAAAACGGTATGGCAGGATGGTATCCTCCTCTGAATAATTCACTTGATTCGACTTGGCACATGCTCACACATGTTATGACTGAAAATAAAAGTCAATTAAGCCTTGATGATCTATTTTGCCTCAGAGTTTTAGTATCATCTTTATGCCTCCGTTAATTTTATTTTGTCGCAAGCATGATTATGACCGTTATCGCTCTCGTGGTTGTCGCTTCCCAGTCTATTGCTAGCCTTCACTTGTACTGAGCGGGAATGCTGCTCGTGCATCCAAATCCTTTAAACCAAGTTATCCCAAAGAGTCCACCAAAAATTCCTATGCATGGTATTTCAGCCATTCCAAGTAAATTTGCATGTGCTACCTTTAAAACCTTCAAAATATTTCCCTTTTTGTGTCAATGTTTACTAGCTCATGAGGAAGTGTGGTTATTCTTTATTCTATTGTCAAATGACTTTTACACCTGGACTAGTGGCATATACATCCGCTTATCCAATAATTTTGCAAAAAGAGCTGGCAACGGGGTGCCCAGTCCCAATTAATTACAACTTTAACCGCTTAATTCTCTTCACACTTTTGCCCTGATTCATCAGTAAGCAATGACAAACAGTGAAATACCTGCTGTGTGTAAACCAAAGAGAAAGAGGGATGATCTGCCTTGCTGGTAGAAATAACGTCCTTCATGGGAGCCGCTCTTAAAAGTCGTTTGACAACTGTTTTACCCGCTACCATTCGTTGACAATTAACAAACACCTCTCAAAACATTTTTACCTCTGTTTTAAAATAAAAAGCTCTAGCACGTGTTAATCCCTGCTTCCCTCTGCGAAGGGCCAATCTTTTATTTTTATGTTGAGTCACCATCCTTTCTTTGAGCCTCTTCGAGAGCATAACTGTCGTTCTTAGTGTAATGTGCTTGTCCCAGAATACGATTAATTGAGGCATAACTATGATACTCTTATCTTTGATATCTTTATATCTAGTCTTCACTTGAATTCAGAGGTGCCTTGGCATTTATGTTTTGCCCTTCAAATAAAGGCAAGCGAGATACCACTTTGTCATATCTTTTTACGAACATTGCAATTCTGTGGATAGATGTATGCTATGTTTTCATTCTTAGTACTTTGGTATCTTTTCATGATTTGCATAACTACTAGGTGTCATTATTTGCATGGTTCCTATTATGAATTGCTAAGTATTGATCATATAGTAGGTATGTATACATCATATGAAGCAAATGTGTTCGTAAAAGTTTCTTTTATCGCACTCAGTTGTTAACTGAATTGCTTGAGGACAAGCAAAAGCTAAGCTTGGGGGGAGTTGATACGTCCAAAACGTATCACTTTTCCGAACACTTTTGCTATTGTTTTTCCTCTAATTTGTGTGATTTGAATGCAACTAACACGGACTAACGCTGTTTTCAGCAGAATTGCCTTGTGTCTTGTTTTTGTGCAGAAAGTCAAAGTTCCAGAAAAATCCAGAAAAAATACAGAAAAGCCTATTTTTCAGAAGACCCACGGAGCCAGAAGATGGAGCGAGGAGGGTGCACAGGGGCACCACACCATACGACGGGTTCTGCTCCCTCCAGGGTGCTCCTCGACTGTGGCTAGGGCCCCGCCTGCCATGTGGAGCGACTTGATTTGCTGGCGATGCAGGGCCACGTTCGGGTCACTGTCTAGAGGTTGCGTCGCTTTCAGGTACGTGGCCACTGACATGAGGGCTCCCTGAGCCGTTTTGGGGATGGATTCCATCTTCGTCGTGCGTCATGAACGATACGTCTAGATCGCGGGTCAGCGCCGCCCTCTCGCTTGCTGTCAGGTATGCCAGCCTAGATCGCGAGCGATGTTGCGTTCCTCCAGAGGAATAGAGTGATGACAGCTGGGCGCGTCGTGCACTCGACGCGCTTGCAGCTTTTTGCGCTCGTCTAGAGTTGCTTGAAGGTTTTACAACCTTAATGTCTCCGGCCAGAAGATGTATTTGTGTGCCGCGAGTTCTTCGGGTGTCGAATCCTCGGCATCATGGTGCACTCGTGTATGGATTTGATTGCTTTGATCGCCTGTTCCTTCGTGATGACGATCGTGCTGCCGTCTGACATGGTTGCGGTCATTGGATAGTTCCTGACGTCAGGACGGCTTGCTCCACTCGCCGAAGATTCGGGTGCTCCATCCTCTCGGTTCTCGATCTGCACCATGCAGATCTGGTTTGGAGCGTCACGCGAAATTTTGCCTTTTTCAACCGTTGCTGCGATTGTTGAGGAAGGCAGCGGCGGTGTTGAAGTAGAAGTCGATCATGGCCTGACGTCCGCAGCCGTCGACGCTGTGGACGGACTCGACGTCCATTGCGTCGTCTGACGCGGTTTCTTTTGCTGATGATGGTGCACAGCCCTCAGTCAAAGGAGACGCGGGTGCCGATGGAGACACAACAGGTAGTTCATCCATTAGGGATGCCATCTCTGAGGGTGTTGGAGATGGCACCGGAGTCGATGCAGGTGTGGCCATCAGCGACATCATCTCCGAGAGCGTTGGCGATCTCGACTAGTCGATGCAGACGAAGTTGCAGATTTTGCGGGTGAGGATGGCGCGGCCGGCGCAGATCCAGTCGATGGGGATGCGGATGTCAAAGGCCGATTCAAGTCCGTCGTGACAAACGTTCCTGGCAGGTTAGCAGTTATGTTTGAAGGACCAACAGGCACGTTCTCACCTGGTTGCAGATCCGAATTTGCAGGTTGCGATCCCGGCGAGTGTGGGTTGTAGTCAAAGGAGCCGAAGCGGATCGGCCCCGTGATGGTGATCGGCGAGCTGCCGTTTGCAGATGCAGATGGAGCCGGCGAAACCGTGGATCCAGCGCCACTCGTCCCCACAGACGGCGTCAATTGACGAGGTGTTAACTCGCAAATCCCATGGTAGCGTACCTAGGGTTGAGAATAGGAACGAGATTGGTAGCACTGGCGGTTATCTACGGCTGACAAACAAGGTTTACCCAGGTTTAGGGCCCTCGAGTGGAGGTAACACCCCTACGTCCTGCTTGTCTGATTATTGATGAGGTGAACACAGGTGTTATAAGGGTCTCGGCGAGATGTCGATCTCGCCAAGGGTTCTGAGGCTAGAGTATTGCGTGTATGCTATTATCCTTGATCGGTGCCCCTCCCAGCCTTTATATAGGAGGCTAGGTCTCGGGTTATCGTAGCCGACTAGGATTACAGATATGTCAAGTTTAAACCGACCTAATCTATGCCTAACTTGGAGAGCAATCCTTTCTTGCGGGCCCCTTCATGGGCCTTGATCTTGTTGTCTTGATGGGCCTCCATATCCCGTATGTGCACCAGGTACCCTTACAGTGGGTCACTGAAAGATCGATATGTCGACTAGAGGGGGGGTGATTAGGCGACTACCAAATTTTAATTCTTTTTCGATTAATTAAGGCTTGAGCAAAGTATAACAAGGTTGACTAGATGTGCACTAGGTGATAGCAACCTATGTGATACAAGCAAGGTAAACAAAGTAGCGGAAGCAACAAGTAAAGGATAGAGGTAACCGCAAAGTGGAGACACGGAGATGTTTCCCGTAGTTCCTTCCCAAGGGAAGTACGTCTACGTTGGAGGAGTGTGGAGCCACCTAGGCGCTCCAATAGCACGGATGTGCTCACTCTATTCTCCGTGAGCTTCACCCGTGGGGGTTTGGCTCATTCACTATGAGGTCACCTTGATGGCGTTGACCAAGCCGGTACACAAAGGTCGGGGAACTCCACAATGAGTTGAAGCCTCCCAACAATGCCTCGGACTTCCTCCGAGACTCACAAAGGCACCTCGAGTTACAAGCAACCCAAGATGCAAGTTCCACACTATCCGTGTGGAGGGATTTGAAATTCCTTCGGTGGAGATGTAGATCTAGACCTCCTCCTTCACTCCACAAAGTATCAAGAGGTTTGGGTGGTTGGAGTGGGAGATCTTAGTAGGTTGAAGCTTTCATCAATGGAGGAGAGAGAGCATAGGAAAACTTAGTCTTCAAGTGGGGAAGAAGACCCCTTTAAATAGCTCCTCCAAAAGTGGCCGTTGCACAGCCGAATTCCCGCGGCGGTACTACCGCTGGGGGCAGCGGTAGTACCGCTGCCCTTCTTCGTCTTCAATTCAAACGGCTCGAAATTCTGGAGCCCGCGCTGTCTTCAAAGCGGTACTACCGCTGGAGGCAGCGGTACCACCGCTGCCCAGCGGTACTGCCGCGCGGTACCGCTGCGGCTACCGCCCAACGCAACAGAGGGTGGAAAACAGCGGCACCTCGGGCGGTACTGCCGCTGCCCAGCGGTACCACCGCTGGGGCTGGCGGTACTGCCGCTGCCCAGCGGTACTACCGCTCCAGTACCGCTGGAGCTACCGCTGATGGAAACAGAAGCTGAAAAACGGCGGTACCTCCAGCGGTACCGCCAGCGGTAGCTGGCTGAGCTTGCGAGGAAACTCTGCGCAGCGGTACTACCGGCCCTCCTGGCGGTACTACCGCTGCCTGGAGCAGAAAACTGCTAAGACCATTTGCAAGCTCTATTCGATGACGCTTATATCAGAAAACCCTGGAAGCTCAAAATACATTGTTAGATACATAATTGTGTTATCACTAACACCAAAACATCATCTAGGGAAGATGCACTTTCAATCTCCCCCTTTTTGGCGTTAGATGACAACACAATTATCGCAAGGCAAAAGATTTGTAAAAGATAGACGGAGCTCCCCCTAGACATGTGCATTATTCATGAAATGCTTTTGAATGCACAAACGCACACAACCTAGGATCAATGCTCCCCCTAGCTTTTGCAAACTTTGCAAATGATATATAAAGAGCTTGCAACAAAGAATAAGACATGAACAAGATAAACAAAGCTAAGCAATTAAGGTAAGGTTCACATGTCTTACACCACATGGAGAGATCCATAACTGAGAAATAAAAAGTGTTCACAAGCATAAGAGAAACAACACGAATAAAGAACAAGCTTGTGACACACAACCCTTGCGAAACCCCGTACGAGAGCCTACTAGATATCTCTCCCCCTTTGGCATCGAGACACCAAAAAGGGAAAGACCGATGCTAACGCCCCAAGGGTCACTCGAAACCGAACGGAGGCTGCTGAGAGGTGACTTCATCTTCTTCATAATCTGCCCAAGTGATCACCTGCCCTGCACTGTCCTGAGCTTGCCACTCCTCCCATGGAGTGATGTTCTTCTCCGAGCCGGACTGCACTTGTTCTCCTTGAGCACGACGGTGAGCAATTTCAGCTTGGCGAGCCTTCATCGTGCTCTCATAGACATCATATTGGTTCCTCTCAACTTTCTTGGTCAGCTTGAAGAGCTTCTTCATAGAAGTAGCCATCCAAAGGAAAGGCCCTTCCTTCTTAGTGTGAGAGGGACCGGCTTCATCCACAACTTCTTTGCTCTTCTTCTTCTTCGGATGGGGCTTAACAAGGAGCCGCTTACTCTTGTGGGGGATCCATTCCTCCGCATCCCCAAGCTCCGCAACATCGTTCTCCTCAACCCACTTCCAAATGATGATACGCATGATGAGAGGAGCAAAAGCGATGTTCTTCTTCTTGATAATGACCTCCCAAAGTTCATGCCAAATGAAATCCATGACATCCAACTTCTTCCCTTGCCTTGCATCTCCTTTGTGAGGAGCATGAGATTTTTGAGAAAACCATGAATTTCATCAATGTTGCCCACCTTTGGGTTGATTGTCTCGCGATAGATCCGGTGCATGATGTCCCAAGTGGGAAAAAGTCCCTTGGACTTGCCAACCTTCCACTTCTCAGCGCTCTCCGGGTCATATAAAGGCAAGAGCTTCTCACTTCTACAGCCTGCACCCCCACATGATGGACACGGAAGTGAGTATCGTCAAAGTCGTCGTAGAGGACGGAACCAAACTCCTCATACTCAAGCATCTGAGCAATTGCAGACCACTTCTCTTCAAACTTCTTCTCCTTTGTCATCCATGTGATGGTGCGCTCCGTCTCATTGCCAAAGTGAACGGTGGCTAGAAATTGAGCCACAAGCTTCTCATCAAAATCTTGTTCCAACTCCATCATGGGTAAAAGCCCAAACTCTTCGCAAATATCAAGGGCTTCTCCAAAGTAATCAATCTTGTCCCTCATGTGATCCATATTGATGAAGTGTTGCTCCACATGGTTCTCCACCGGCTTTTTCAACAAGATCTCATTGTAGCATTGTTCTTGGAACTTGTTGTGAAAGAAGGATTGTTGCCCCGAATGGAGGGAATTTGATCCATCCTCTCAATCACATAGCAATTGACAGCCCGCTTGACCGCAAAATCCTTGTCCGACATCTGACTAGCAGACTTGGTCCTCTTGGGCAGGGTCTTCTCCGGAGGTGGAAACCTCCGGCGAGTCACGGGAACCCCATCAATCTCATCTTGAATCTCATCACCACCATCGGTCCTTGGTTTCTTGCGCCCAACAGACTTGGTGCGTCGAACAGACGCACTACCTGTGAATAGCATGGGAGGGGCAAGCATATAGGTAAGAATGCACCATTTCATTATTTTGGAGAAAAAGAACACATGTCTACAAAATTGTATGAAATTAAAACTAGAGGGAGAGTGCCAAAACTAGTGTTGGAGATGTAACAAGAGGTAATATTATGGCTTTAAAAAGCACTAACATTATCTAGGGTTACTCCTCTAAATCTAGGAAGAGGAACTTTCAATCTAGCCACAAATTTCGCAACAAATTTATAGACAAGGTTCTAGATCCACAAATACACATCTCTACCTACTCAATCTACCACGAATCCAAGAGGAACACCACTAATTTCATCTCTATCCATCAACTAGATGAGAGAGAGGGATAGGGCATACCGGAACTCATGGCAGAGGATCGAGGAGGAGGAGAGATGCAGGAGGCGTCCCGGGGCGTGGAGGTTGAGATCCAAGCCTGGGGAGAGCTCCTTCCCGGCGGAGGAGTGGCCGGCGGCGGCGGAGGTGGGAGGAGAAGTTGGGGAAGAAACGAAATGAGGGAGGAACCCTCAAAAACGAGTCTCCCCGAGCCTTATTCTGTCCAAACTCCGCGAGCGGTACTACCGCTCCATCCAGCGGTAGTACCGGTCCCGATAAAAACAGGCACCGTGGCGATACCGCGCTGCACAGTGCTGTGAAGCACGCGCAGCGGTAGTACCGCTAGGATGCCCGGTAGTACCGGCGCCTGGGGCAAAGTCAGCTAGGGCTCAAAATGAGCCCCGAATCCGATTTGACCGCCGTTTCCGACCATCCAAACAACCAAGAGCATGAAAAAGGCATTTTTAGAGAGAGATAGGGCTGTTTTAATAAAGAGTGTTGGCTTGGGATAGACAAGTAGCTGAGAAAGGAGAAGAAACTCAAGTTTGCAAAAACCAAACTTGAAGACCCAAGCTTGAGTTCTCTCCCCAAAAAGAAGTCTAAAAACCAAATAAGATCCAAATAAAACCAACTCCTCAAAAGGAGGAGGGCGGTGGCCTAGGCCACCATGTATGAGCAATTATCAACCCAAAACCGCGAAGATATATCTTGGGTTTAAGGCCAATACTCATCGTTTAAGCACAATTTGTCACCGGAGTGACCAAATAAAGCACGAATTGTCTATGTGCGCATAATAGAAGTAGTGTTGACTCATGAGTTGAGCTACACTCCCCCTATGTCCATGCATGCATCTAAACTAGTTACGATGTCTACTATGGGTACTTGTGCAAGGCGGTCAAGCAAAGTTGCTCGCATCAATGACATTTAGTTCATTCCTCAACTCTCGAAATCTTGGTTCATCAAGGGCCTTGGTGAATATATCCGCAAGTTGATCCTTGGTTCCTACAAAAGAAAGGTCAATGTTGCCCCTCTCCACATGCTCCCGGATGAAATGATGACGAACTTCAATATGCTTCGTCTTGGCATGTTGCACGGGGTTGTGGGCGATCTTGATAGCACTTTCATTATCGCACATGAGGGGCACCTTGGAGAAGATAATACCATAATCCTTCATAGTTTGCACCATCCATAAGAGTTGGCACAACAACTTGCGGCGGAGATGTACTCGGCTTCGGTGGTGGAGAGAGCAACACAATTTTGCTTCTTGGAAGACCAACACACCAAGGAGCGGCCAAGAAATTGACAACTCCCGGATGTAGACTTCCTATCCTTCTTCTCTCCGGCATAATCCGCATCCGAGTAACCCATGAGATGAAAGCTTGAACCCTTGGGATACCAAAGACCAAAGTTTGGGGTATGAAGCAAATATCGAAAGATGCGCTTAACCGCCACTAAGTGGCTCTCTTTGGGAGCCGCTTGATACCTTGCACACTTACCCACACTAAACATAATATCCGGTCTAGATGCACAAAGATAAAGCAAAGAGCCAATCATAGAGCGATAGAGTTTTTGATCGACATCGTTACCCTCGGTGTCGGTGTGGAGGTCGACGGAGGTGGACATGGGTGTCTTGTAAGATTTGAGCTCCGTCATCGTGAACCTCTTGAGCATGTCTTGGGTATATTTGGCTTGATTGATGAAGGTACCTTCCCTATATTGCTTCACTTCAAATCCTAGGAAGTACTTCAACTCCCCCATCATGGACATCTCAAATTTGCTTGTCATTAGCTTTGCAAACTCATCATTGAAAGCATTGTTAGTAGAACCAAAAATGATGTCATCTACATAGAGTTGGCATATGAAAAGATTGCCACCCACCTTCTTGGTAAAGAGGGTGGGGTCAATAACACCAACTTGGAATCCACGGTCTACAAGAAACTCTCGAAGGTGCTCATACCACGCACGTGGGGCTTGTTTAAGGCCATAGAGTGCCTTGTCGAGCTTGTAAACATGGTCCGGATGGTTGGGATCCTCAAACCCGGGAGGTTGCTTAACATATACCAACTCATTAATAGGACCATTAAGGAAAGCACTTTTAACATCCATTTGTTGCAATTTAAAGTTATGATGAGATGCATATGCAAGCAAGATGCGAATAGATTCAAGACGAGCAACGGGGGCATAGGTTTCACCGAAGTCAACACCTTCGACTTGAGAGTAGCCTTGTGCCACCAATCTTGCCTTGTTTCGAATGACAATGCCGTTCGAATCTTGCTTGTTCTTGAAGACCCATTTGGTGCCGATGACGTTCTTGCACCCATTTGGCCTTGGCACCAACTTCCACACCTTGTTGCGCTTGAAGTTATTGAGTTCTTCATGCATGGCATCAATCCAATCATGATCTTCAAGAGCTTCATACACCTTCTTGGGCTCGATGAAGGACACAAAAGCATGGTTGGTGCTAAAGCTTGCCAATTGTTTTCTTGTGACGACCTTGCTTTGGACACCTCCAAGAACTTTGTCCAATGTATGCTCTAAGCGAGTTAATTTTTGCTCTCTTCGCAATTCTCTTCTCTTGGTCTCTCCGAAGTTTCTTGAGAGATGACTTGATCATTTCCTTCATCATCGGAGTCATGTGCATTGTTTTGATCTTGAGCTTGATCTTGATGAGGACCACCTTGATCTTGTTCTTGATCATTGTCGTGTGCACCATCTAGAGCTTGGTCTTGAACATCAAGTTGTGGAGAGGAACCACTAGGTTGATCTTGTTCTTGACCTTGCTCACTTGTTTGAGGGCTCGGAGTTTGTTCTTGGTTACGGGGAGGATCTTGAGTTGGTGATGGTATGACTTGAGGAGGAGCTCGAGGAGGATCTTGAACTTGAGGAGGATCCTCTTCAATGGGACGAATGTCCCCAATTGCCATCCTTCTTAGAGCGAGCTCCATAGGTACATCACCTACAACATTAGGATCAACTTGCCCCACTTGGGAGCCATTATCCTCATCAAACTTCACGTCACTAGATTCTTCAACTTGACCGGTGGTCTTGTTGTAGACTCTATAGCCGTGAGAGTTTGTGGAGTAACCAACAAAGATACCCTCTATAGATCTAGTTCAAACTTAGATAACCGGTTACCTTTCTTGCGAATGAAGCACTTGCATCCAAAGACACGAAAATAAGAAAGATCCGGTTTCTTCCCAAGAAGAATCTCATATGGGGTCTTGTTCAATAGCTTGCGGAGAAATAACCGATTTGTTGCATGACAAGCGGTGGAGATGGCTTCGGCCCAAAAGTTAACGGAGAAGCATACTCCGCAATCATGGTCCTAGCCGCATCCATAAGAGTCCGGTTCTTCCTCTCCGCAACACCATTTTGTTGAGGGGTGTATGGAGTGGAATATTGATGAGCAATCCCTCTTCACTAAGAAACCCCTCCACGGTGTAGTTCTTGAATTCGGACCCATTGTCACTTCGAATTGTCATGATCTTCTCTTGATATTGCGTTGAGCCATGTTGATGAAGTCAATGACTCTTTGTTGAGTCTCACTCTTTTCTTGAAGAAATAGACCCATGTGTATCTTGAATAGTCATCAACAATCACCAAGCAATACTTCTTCCCACCAAGACTATCATAAGATAATGGACCAAAAGGTCCAAATGAATGAGCTCAAGAATCTTGTGGTGGTAATCTTCGTCTTTGGTGGATGGGCTTCTCCATGTTGCTTTCCTAGAACGCATGATCTACACACACGATCTTTGGAAAACTTAATATCGGTTAGTCCAAGAATGTGATTACCACTTTGAAGATCATGGAGTGTTCTCATATTGGTGTGGGCTAGTCGGCGGTGCCAAAGCCAACCCACATCAACTTTAGCCATTAGACAAGTCGCGGCCGACATGCTCTCTTTCGAGAAATCAAGCACATACATGCCGTACTCGACATGTCCAACAAAGACTACTTTAAGAGATCCCTTCACGGTGATGATCACACTCTCGTCATCAAAATAACACCCATAACCACTTTTAGTAAGTTGATAGACGGAGAGTAAGTTGTAACCAAGGGACTCAACGACAAGTACATTCTTGATAGAGACTTCTCTAGCAACAACGACCTTGCCTCGTCCCAATACCTTAAGCTCGCGGTTGTCACCAATTTTGACTCGTGAATATTGAGGTAGAGGAGGTTCAATATCATCCACCAAGTCAATGCGTCCGGTCATGTGTTGGGATGCGCCACTATCCACCGTCCATCGACCCGCACCGGACGCCACACCCTACAAGGAATCAAGTCTTTGATTTAGGTACCCATTTTTCGATGGGTCCTTTCTTGTTAGTCACAAGGGTCTTAGGAACCCAAATAGCCCAATGATAATCATCACCATAAGAAGAGCCAACATATTTAGCATAAACATGACCATCTCTAGATTTCATAAGAACATAAGATGGGTTATATTTGCCGGCAAAGTCATTATGGGTAGGAAGGTCCCTTGTGACCTCACCACCCACAATGGTGTTGGTCTCCTTCTCTTTAGCCAACTCCCCCTCCTTCACAAAGATAATAGCTTTTGAAGAGGGAGAAGACTTCTTCTTCTTGTTCTTCTTCTTTGACTTGGTAGAGAAACCAAGTCCTTCTTTTCCAATTTGATCCTTTTGATTGCTCAAAAGGTCATTGAGGTTCTTTTCTCCTTGGGCACAAGCCATAATGCCCTTCTCAAGTTGAGATTTCAACTTAGCATTCTCTTCAACAAGGTTAGCATGCTCACAACAAATAATAGATTTAGCAATAATTTCATTTGATGTGGAAGCAATAACTTCTTTCACTTGTTGACCTAGGAATTGATCATGAGACTTCTCAAGTTTGGCAAAAGACTCTTTGAGGGTTTTGAGTTCCTCATCAAGTCTCTTGTTTTCCTTCTCAAGTCTAGCATGTTCAATGCCTAGCTCAAGCTTCTCATTCTTATAGACTTTAGAAGTAGCAAGAGCATGTTCATGATCCTTTTTAACTCTAGACATGTCAATAGCATAGGATTCCTCGGAATTAGATAGGGCCTCCTCAAGGGACCTTCTACGAGTTTGCTCCTTTTCAAGAGCAATAGCGAAATCCGCTATCTCATTAGCATAGTCAACCTCACGGTTTGCCATGCCCGAAATGATCTCCTCCTTTTGATCTACAAGAGAGTTAGTTTCCTCAAGTTGCTCCAAAAGAGCATCAACATTCACTTTGTCTTCTCCTTTAAGATTTGCTAGCCACACGTCCACCTCATTTGGACTTTGGGGCTCCTTCACAACATTCTCTACACAATCCAATAAGGAAGGAGGTGTAGAGGCAATAGGTTTAGGAGAAGGAGTTACCGAGGTGGCTTTTGCCATGAGACATGTGTAGGGAATGGACTCATTTTCATTGGGGGATTCAAATAGGGATGACGGTGTAGAGGAAGGTGTAGCTATGGCAATGCGAGCGGTAGCTACAACTTCATCTTCATCTTCATCACCGGACGTGTATTCTTCCAAAACTTTTCTATCTTGAACACACAAGGCATTGGTAACCCTCTTCTTCACGTAGTTCTTGTTGCCGTTGCCCTTGGACTTGTCTTTTCTCACAAGCTTGCCATTGTGGTCCTCTCGATTCTCCCAAGGACACTCGGCAATGTAGTGATTGAGATTACTACAATTATAGCAAGTCTTTGGACGGTCTCCTCTTGGTCTTGCAACGAAGTTCTTCTTAGCAAAAGGTCTTGAAGATCTCTTGGAACGGTTGCCCCAATAGGCTCTTGAAGCAAGAGCCATGTGCTCACAATAGTCTTTCTTGATCTCCTCCGTATCCTCCTCTTCACCTCCATGTTCAAACTCTTCTTCACTAGTGATGGTGGTGGACTTCAAAGCGACATTTGGAGATTGTCCCGCAAGTCCCCTTTGCCGAGCTTGAGCATGAATAGAGCTCTTGACAACCATCCCAATGGATACAAACTCGTTGAGCACGGTGTTGGAGTCAAGTGTTGAGAAGTCCGGTCTTGATCGAATGGTTTGAGCTAAGCCTTGATTTGAGGGAGTGATGGCCTTGAGAAATTTGCGCTTGATCCAATTATCACTAATCTTCTCAAAACCGAAATCATTCAAGGTGATGGCAAGAGCGGAGAGTCTTCGATAGAGATCTTCGGGGGTCTCATCTTCATTCATCACAAACTCATCGGCTTCATCTTGAACCGCTTCATACTTGGAAAGTTGAATGCTTTTGTTCCCCAAGAACAAGTTATGAAGATTCTCCCAACATTGCTTTGCCGTCGTGCACATACGGATATGCGTGCGATAAGTTGGGCTTGCGGCCGTTTGTATCATGTGCATGGCGGTGGCGTTGAGTTGATGATTGGCCTTCTCCGTTGGAGTCATGTTGTGTGGGTCTTGAGGATGGAAGCCTTGCTCTAAAATGTCAATCAAGAAAACACAACAACTAGACATGTGTGAACGCATAGAGAATTGCCAATTAGGAAAGTCTTTTGGATCAAGCTTAGGAGGTGCGCCCATATTGGCGATGTGTGGCGGAGAGACGTGTTGGTGGATTGTGTTATACACTTGTTCCGGTGGAACATTAGCATACACCCCCGGCGGCTTCCTTGGGGTTGAGTTACCATCCTCGGAGTTCTTTGTTTCGGGATTGGCTTGCGCCTTTCCGTCCGCATTGACAATACCCGTAGAAGGAAGAGTATCTACCTTCCCGGGGACATTTTCCAAGGAGGGTAAATCAACCTTAGGAGGATCCGGTTTCCCTAGGAACTCCTTGAACATTTCTCGCATCGATTCCTTCATGCTTATGTTGAGGTTGGTAGTGATCTCGGTATTGAGATTCGATATCTCACTCTTGAGTTCACTAACAACCTCACCAAAGCGTTCATTAGTAACCGATGCGAGAGGGTCCACGACGTCCGACATATTCTCTTAGGCGGTGAAGCCTTAGATAAGAGACGAGGCTCTGATACCAATTGAAAGATCGATATGTCGACTAGAGGGGGGGTGATTAGGCGACTACCAAATTTTAATTCTTTTTCGATTAATTAAGGCTTGAGCAAAGTATAACAAGGTTGACTAGATGTGCACTAGTGATAGCAACCTATGTGATACAAGCAAGGTAAACAAAGTAGCGGAAGCAACAAGTAAAGGATAGAGTAACCGCAAAGTGGAGACACGGAGATGTTTCCCGTAGTTCCTTCCCAAGGGAAGTACGTCTACGTTGGAGGAGTGTGGAGCCACCTAGGCGCTCCAATAGCACGGATGTGCTCACTCTATTCTCCGTGAGCTTCACCCGTGGGGGTTTGGCTCATTCACTATGAGGTCACCTTGATGGCGTTGACCAAGCCGGTACACAAAGGTCGGGGAACTCCACAATGAGTTGAAGCCTCCCAACAATGCCTCGGACTTCCTCCGAGACTCACAAAGGCACCTCGAGTTACAAGCAACCCAAGATGCAAGTTCCACACTATCCGTGTGGGGGATTTGAAATTCCTTCGGTGGAGATGTAGATCTAGACCTCCTCCTTCACTCCACAAAGTATCAAGAGGTTTGGGTGGTTGGAGTGGGAGATCTTAGTAGGTTGAAGCTTTCATCAATGGAGGAGAGAGAGCATAGGAAAACTTAGTCTTCAAGTGGGGAAGAAGACCCCTTTAAATAGCTCCTCCAAAAGTGGCCGTTGCACAGCCAGAATTCCCGCGGCGGTACTACCGCTGGGGGCAGCGGTAGTACCGCTGCCCTTCTTCGTCTTCAATTCAAACGGCTCGAAATTCTGGAGCCCGCGCCTGTCTTCAAAGCGGTACTACCGCTGCCTCCAGCGGTACTGCCGCTGCGGTACCGCTGCGGCTACCGCCCAACGCAACAGAGGGTGGAAAACAGCGGCACCTCGGGCGGTACTGCCGCTGCCCAGCGGTACCACCGCTGGGGCTGGCGGTACTGCCGCTGCCCAGCGGTACTACCGCTCCAGTACCGCTGGAGCTACCGCTGATGGAAACAGAAGCTGAAAATCGGTGGTACCTCCAGCGGTAGCTGGCTGAGCTTGCGAGGAAACTCTGCGCAGCGGTACTACCGGCCCTCCTGGCGGTACTACCGCTGCCTGGAGCAGAAAACAGTTAAGACCATTTTGCAAGATCTATTCGATGACGCTTATATCAGAAAACCCTGGAAGCTCAAAATACATTGTTAGATACATAATTGTGTTATCACTAACACCAAAACATCATCTAGGGAAGATGCACTTTCAGTCACCCGAAGGGTATGCCCACGTCAGCAACGCAAGGTAAGATTGATGGTGGACTGCTACGCGGTGGTGCCAGTGGGTGGGTGTTCACGTCGAGCGGTCATGCTGGGCATAAAACCTGATACCCGAAAGCCCGAACCCGAAATACCCGAGCCCGAACCCGACAAACCCGAGAGCTACATCGGGTAGCAGTTTTGGAAACCCGAATTTTATTCAGCAAATTCGGGTAGGAAGTTAGGCTACCCGAACTGCCTGAACTATCCGAACTTTTAGAAAGCCCAGTGAAAAAAGTCCTCGTTTTGCTAAGGCCCAGCCCAACTTCCCCACGTAACTAATCCCTGGCTGCATCCCTGTCCACGACCCCATCCCCAATCCTTCCTGGCCGAACAGATGCACTCGCCCAAGCACATCCCCAAATCCCAACTCGCGACCTGGCCGCCGCCAGCACGCGGTCGCTACCTTCCTCACGTCCCGTCGCCCTCGCCCCTGCCGCCTTCCTCCGTGTCATGCAGTTGGCGGCGCTGCGCCGACCGCCTTCTTCCGCGTCACGCAGTTGGCGGCGCGGCGTCGGTCGACTCGCTCGATAGAGCGCAGTGGTGTTGCGCTGCTCCGGCCTCCCTCGATTCCCGCCGGCCGTCGGCAACCGCAGTGCCAGCTTGATCTGCTCCGCATTTAAGATTTTTTCGTCGCAGTGCTCCTATTCGGGCAAATCGGGTAAACCCGAAAGAACCCTAATTTTCGGGCCCGAAATGTCGGGTTGTGATTTTTCTGTGACAATTTCGGGTGTGCAGGGATGCCGCGGCGCGCGGATCGACCGACAACGGCACTGCAGCAGAAAAGGAGAAAGAGAGGCCGAGAGAAAGTGAGTGGATCGACGACAAGTGGTGACTTTTTTCTGGGTCGCGTCGTCGGCGCATCGAGCTGGCCGTGCCGCGTCGGCGTCCGCGTGGATGGGAATGGATGGGTCAAAGGCGACGGAGGGACGCCCGATCCATGGCCAGGCGTCAGAAGATAGCATATCTGCATGCACGCACGCACAGGAGACGGACACGGGCCAACAGTACTGTCGCTTTTCTTTTCTTTTGGATCCATCCATCACTGGGTCCGCATCATCGCCGGCCCTTCTTCTCCTATTCAGCTGCACCACCGACGCCGTCACCGCCACACACACCACCGCACCGCACAACCTCCTCCTGCTCGGCGAGCGACTCGGTTCAGTCCAGATAGGACGTCCAGAGATGAGCTTTTGTCATGTAGGGACGTGGCGCAGAGGGCGTGAGTGATGATTACAGACGGTTTTTATTATTATTAGGATGACCCTCATCCTCATGCACGCATGCATGCTACGCTTCGCATGATCATCATCATAAATCAATGGTCGCATCATCTGTATCACGAGTCCATGATGCCAGGCCGCGCATGTGTGCCTGCCACGTCGGAAAGACGGATAAAATATGCAGGCCGTGTGACTTCAGATTCACTCACGAGTCTTGTCTCTCGATGCGTGCTCACGTATTTCTTAGTGCCATTTTTGATTTTCATAGGATTCCAATGTCTGTAGGATTGGATAATTTGTACTAAGAAATCTTTTGTACTACTTTCCATAGGAATTCTAACATCCACTCCGATCTCTTTTTTACAATTCCTTTGGTGGAATCAAACAAACTTTGGTACAAACCAAATCCTATAGGATTGGAGTGTGCATGACATGGCAATACTATGCTTTTCCTACTCTACATCTTTCCTATCTTACGAATCAAACATGCCATATCCTTTGCAATTCCTTTGAATCAAAGGAGCCCTTAGGCCCCGTTCGGACCATAGGTCTAGAAATCAAAGGAATGCAAAACTGTACAGGAATAGGGTTGGGTGGATGTAGCAAACCCGTGGGAATAAAAAACAAAGGAATGGGTTCAGGGGAGAGATGCTGCGTGCCGTTCCTTCAGTCTGAGTAGATGTTTTCTTTCCCGTGAAAAGTACGGGTGAGCGAGACTTTCCGGCGGATTGGATCAGGCCGATTCCTGTGAAGCGAACGCACATGTAGGAAAAGTTTCCAGCGGAAACCGAACCCGCAAAATCCTTTGAAATTCCCGCAGGCCGAACGGAGCCTTATTGGGGTAAGGGTGGGCGTTCAGTCTTTTCGGTTAGTTCGATTCGGTCTTTTCGGTCTTTAACATTTTTGGTTTATCCAGAAATGATATTCGTAATAAATTCGGTCTTTCCAGTTTTCTGTTCTTCGGTTATCGGTCTATTCGGTCTGGTGACCAAATAGACCAAAATATAGGGCGCAAGAAGGGGAATCGGCGCCCGGGACTGAGAAAGTGGGAAGCGATCTACTGGCCTCTCGCGCACGGGAGAATCTATAGTACGCTGGGCTGGGATACTCAGTTGTTGAGACTAAAGACTAGATGGTATGCTTGGTTTAGTAGTTGGGCCTATAGACTAGATGTACACATAAGTTGGGCTGACACACAAATTCGGCTGCTTCCTTACGTAATTCACTCAATAAAATAAAATCGGTATTTCGGTCTATTCGTGTTATGTATAAGTGAAGCCCGAATTTCAGATCTAATTTCGGTCTTTTCTAATTTGCTAACCAAATTTCTAACGGTCTATTTGGGTTATGTATGAGCACTGTTCAAGATATCTCCCGATATTCCGATAAATCAGCCGATTTATCGCTTCTCGTTGTCTGACCGATAAGATAAATCGGCCGATAAATAGGCCGATGTGCTGATAAATCATACGATATGCCGATAAACCGACCGATTGAGCTCTTATGTTGGGTCGACCGATAAATTACTGATAAGCGATATCCCCAACATTGTGTATAAGTGAAGCCCGAATTTCTGATCTAATTTCGGTCTTTTCTAATTTGCTAACCAAATTTCTAACGGTCTTTTCGGTCTATTCGGGTTATGTATAAGTGAAGCCCGAATTTCTGATCTAATTTTAGTCTTTTCTAATTTGCTACCCAAATTTCTAACGGTCTTTTCGGTCTCGGTCTTTTTGGTTTCGGTTTTTATGCCCACCCCTAGCTTGGGGTAGTTGGTGCTGTACGTCGAAACATGTACTCTACGGTCCAATGTATAAACCCGTTGATCTAACCTTTATTGGTTGTATCAGGCAATGACCTCGTTACCTTATTGAAATCATTGCATGGAGTTTACCCAGACTTGCGCTCCATAGTGAAAACTTTGATCGGGTTATTACCGACGGGATCCGGCAACGACGAACTTTGTGTGACGTTCCCTTCGAGAAGGCGTTGCTGCTGGAGGACCAATCTCGCTATCCGTGTGTTGTTCGGGTGTGTTGTTCGGGTGGTGGTTGGTGTCGCTTCAGCTTGACACTTGGGTGCCATTTTTTATTTCCTTTTATTTTTTTCAATTATTTGGCGGTGTGCATTCTCCATGTCTTGATTTGCTCTTGATATTGGGTTGATGCAGAGGCTGTGTGTACTTGATATCTCCTTAATATTAATATATTTTCCTTTATCGATTTTTTTTATTTTTCCCTTCTTCTAGGGAGAGGCAGGCGACAGAGGTCAAACTGCAATTGCTAGACATCCGTGAAGCCCGACGTTCAAGTTTTTCTCGGTCCAGCCAAAATACGCTTCTCAGCCCAGCTATCTTCTCCTCTAATTCTGGCCCATCTTATGCAAGCCATTCAACCCAAGCAGCCCAACCCAACCCACGCATGCTTGCCCGGTTGCCCAGAGATATTTTCCTTCCAATTCGGCTCCTCCAAGAAAAAGAAAAAACGAAAACGAGGCCAATTCCATTCCAGTTCCTCCCTCGCCCTATCGCCAATCAGTTTCGCCCGCCAGCCATGTCGCTCGCCATGGCCACTCCCACCACCGCCGCCCACCTCCCTTTCTCCACCTCCTCCTCCGCACCCCGCCGCCGACCCCACGCCGCGCCGCTCCGCCGACGCGCCCGCCTCGCCGTCGTCGCCTCCGTTCCCGACCCCGCGGCGGGGCCGGTCGAGTACACGCCCTGGCTCATCGCCGGCCTCGGCAACCCCGGCACCAAGTACCACGGCACGCGCCACAACGTGCGTACGCTCATCCCGTTCCTCTCTTCTCCCATCACACCCCTCCGGTGTTTGATATAGCCCCTCCCTCACTTCATTTTGTGCTGTGTGTGGGATTAGGTGGGGTTCGAGATGGTGGACCGCATCGCGCGGGAGGAAGGCATCGCCATGAACACCATCCAGTCCAAGTCCCTGCTCGGAGTAGGTACCCTGCTCCTCACTCACTCACTCACTCACTCCTGTACCTGTATCGTGTTGGCGTGTTGGCCTGAATTTCTTAGTTACGAGGAGTACTACCTCCAACTTCACCACGTATATAGACAATGTTTGCTGCTGTAATTTGGAATACCAATTGAACCGTGCAGAACACCCTCCTCTTCTACCAGTATGTAGACAATGAATTAGAGCATCTCCACTACTATTGGGAGCGCCGACACGAAAAGACCCCCCACCGGCCCTCCTAGTAGCGGCAAAGTTGCCGGAGGGCCCAATAGCGCGTCCAGCAACCACGCTTCATACCCCGTCTGTAGGGAGGGAAGTCGGAGTGCCGGCAACCGTGGCAACGCAAGCGACCTCGGATATTGACGGGCGGGACCGACGCGTCATTGGCACAGACGAACTCTATTTCACTTTCCCCTTCCCCACCCAATTTTCATTCTCCCGCCTGCTGCCTCCCCCGCCCACCTCGTTCCCGCCCTTCCAACCTTCGGCGCTCCACGTTCGCCCGCCGTCGCCATCGTGCCGCCGATTTCTCCAGCCAAGTGTACCCTCCCCTTTTACCAGTCTGTAGACAATGAATTAGAGCTTGATTATGTATGACCGTGCCTGTGTACAATTTTAGCAAAATGAATCTGTTGGCGGGTGTTTGCTCTACTCTATTTGTTTCTGGAAAACAGGCAGCGATTTTTTTAAACTTTTAGTGAACTCTAGGGAAACTGGGTTTCACTGTCTTGGCCCTTTTCCCTGCTCGAATTTCAATAGCTAGACACTGAACATGTGTCAGTAATAAGCTGATGTCCTTAAAAAATGTAACATCCAATTAAGCAGGATTTCGTTTTTTTCACTAGCAGACGTCGTAATAGAAAAAAACTCTGTTCTGAATCTATTTATTTGTGGTCCTATTACTAAGGACAAACAATGCATTCATGCAGGAGTAGCTTTTATAATTCAACACTTGATTTTGGACCAAAACTTCAAAATAGTAAACTGTATATTTGTTAAGAGCAAATGAAACACCATTTTCTCATGTTTGATCTTCATTTGGTCTCAGGTTTACACCTTTTTGATTCCCCCTAGAATTATGTAGTTTACCTAGCCAATTGCTCCGTGTTGTTTGAGGTACTACATATTTGTAGTGGCATATATCTGATGCATTAACTGCTTCTGAACAAAGTAATCTTGGCTCACCAAAGTTTGGCTAGTTGAGTGAACATTTTCTTACTGGATGCATCGTTATGAATGGCAAGATGTTGTTGCAGTCTTTGTAATCTTGATATTTGATTGTGTTGTCACTCATTCTTTGTGGTTGAATTTGGTGCAGGTTCAATTGGGGATGTCCCCGTGTTGCTGGTCAAGCCACAATCATACATGAATTACTGTGGTGAAGCAGTGAGTCTTTATTCTTGACCTTCATGTAATAAGCATGTCGTGGGAATTATATTATTTCTGGACCAGTTGCTTAAATAGATTGTGATATATTTACAATAGTAATATCACTTTAATGTATGCATACATCTGGGGTGGTGGCTGGTACCTAGTAGCTATATCTGGGGTAGAAAATTTTGCCTCCTTGATATAAATTGTTAGTGAAGAATCACATATGACTACAGGATATGACTACAGGGACCTTCGAGTGCTGTCTCTAGCATCTATGAATCTATATAGGTTTCCAATAATCATAAGTTACTTAAATTGGATGCAAAGTATCAGTTACGTTGGTAATCTGTTGAGTGCTTCATAACTATACCTAGATATATCAATTCTCATTTCACTTAGTATACCATGGATCATGTCTTACCGAAATGAACTACTATTAGTTGGTGCCAGGACTTGTTGAACGCCTGTTGTCTCTATTCTGATGCAATCTTGATCTTCTTATTTGTCATGTACTAATGGAAAACATTACTCTATCATGTGAAGATTGGACCGCTTGCTGCCTACTATCAAGTACCTCTGCGACACATTCTTCTGGTACATTATATCATTGTTCTCTTAATGGTTTACCACAACCATTCAGTATCATGTGCTTGCGACTGAAATCAATGAGGTTTTTTTTGTTGCAGATTTATGATGAGACGAGTCTGCCCAATGGTGTGTTGCGAGTTCAACGGAAAGGTGGTCATGGCCGCCATAATGGGTAACATCGGAAGTTCCAAATCATTTGAACAATTAGTAGGTTTACTACTTCTAGTCACATGGAACGTGCTGATGGTAATCACATACAGAATGCAGCAGATTTAGTTGAATTACTTCATTTTATCTTTCTGGAGTTCGGAGTGAACCAGAATTGAATTAATTTATAGTAAATATAATGAAACTTGGCCTGGTTTAGTATTGTGATGTAACAGAAAGATTTACTTCTCGATATGTTCGTCTAAAGTACTCAAGAACAAAAATCATGAGTTTGCTGAAGAGGCAGCGTAGAGTCAGAACATGTATTACATGGATCAGGAGAATATATTTAGCATTGGTTTGTTTATAAGTATTATACTTTTCAAATGCTGTTTATGTGATTTTAATATCTAACATCCATTACTTACATTTCACAATCTATTGCTTACACTCTGTAATTACCATCTTCATGGGAAAACAGCCTACAGAACGTAATTGAGCATTTGGATGGATGCCGGGAGTTTCCTCGTTTATCTATAGGTATATATGTTCACCACCTAACTCTTCAATTTCGTACCTGAAAAAGTGAAAATTCATATTACGCCAATATTGAGCTGTTGACTGTTGGATACAGGCATTGGTAGTCCACCTGGTAAAATGGATGCACGAGCTTTTCTTCTGCAGAAGTTTAGTTCAGAGGAACGCGTTCAGGTATTGACTTGGCCCTACGTTTAATTATTTAATCATATTCATATTGTCATATAGTGTGAAAATCTCGTTATCTTCCCTCCTCTTTTCCACTATGTTCATCTCTCTTTTTTTCTCTCCAGATAGACATAAAAAAAATACCAATACCGAATTTCAATTGAATTTTTTTTTTCAATTGAACATTGGCTATAGGGAAAAGAGAAAAGGTCTCCCACTATTTTGTTCGATAATAATTATAACCAATGAGCTTGAATGTTTGGTGAAGTCTTGATTTTAATTTAGCTACAAATTATTGATGAACACATCTTAATTATAAACAAAGATTGACGATGTGGTTCTGTATTGGTCACACTGCACATTTTCTAGCACTCGGTTGTACCCTTTTGTTGTTGACACAAAGGGACTATCTCAATTTATGCGTACTTTCAATTATAACAATAACAAGTTACACGGGGAGTTTTGGCATACTTGGTTCTGGGGAGCAACATTAGGGATCTTAACCTGTACTTTATCATCCTAAAGAAAACTGCTCTTAGTTGAATCTGAATTCCCTGTTTTCTAGTGGTCTGCCCTATTGTGGGAGGAACTCTGATATGGCTGTTGCTACATGGTTGTTGATTTAAACCTGTTTTGTTAATTTGATCAAGATTGACACCGCGTTGGAGCAAGGGGTGGATGCTGTGAGGACTCTTGTGCTAAAGGGTTTTAGTGGAAGTATTGAGAGATTCAATCTGGTGCAGAAGTACAAGTTCAACAGGGTTTGATGATCTGTAGATGCTTGGATCTGCCTACTTTTTGAAGATACATGAATATGCACCAACATTGTTGGAAGTGTTTGATGTATAACTGATAATTTGCATAACCTACTTAGGTGCAGTAAGTTCGGTACCCGTTAGTTTTGAGGATGTTAAGAACTTAGCAGCATGTACATAAGGTTAGAGTTCTGCACATCTTCCGAAAGATAACTCATGGTTTACTCAAATTGGAATATAATAGGTCCAATTGATAAAGTCCATGAGTTATATAGGTTAATGATTAAGACATTTGAGTCTGATGTAAAAGAGGAATATAGACTATTTCATTCCCCCTTTCCTAATTCAGTGATTTGTCCATGCAATTTAATACTTGTTGTCCTTGTTGGAGTAGATCATCTGCCTGCAAAGTGGCGATTGCATGTAATTTATTATCTTTGACCGTACAACTCGTTTTCATCAACATGATGTGGTAAAGTTGTTTAGTAGTGTGTCATGATATGGTTAGAGATTTCTACACCCCCACGTTATCTCACCCTTCAGAAAATTATTGTAGAAGATCCTCGGCGCTTATTTGATAAGGACTTGAAAGAAAAATATAGTTTTTTTATTTTCTTATGCTGATATATATGTCAGTTCGAACTTGTCGGTAGCTGATAGATCACAGAAGTTTCTTGTGCTATGTAAAAGTTTGCACAACTTCTTGCATCAGCTAACCTATACTACCAATCTACCATCTAGAAGAAGCAGTAAAGCTAATGTAGCTCTAATTTGTATTATGTTTTCAAGTTTAATCTAGAAATTTGGTGATTAACTTGAATAGGTTAGATTATGACTAAGTAAATACTATTTGCTACTATCTAGCAACCTACTTTATAGCTCGAGTTTTGAAAACTTAGTCTGGACAGTGTGCTACTCCCTCCGTTCCACAATGTAAGATGTTTTAGGTGTTACACATGCATGTCTAGATTCATACTAGAAAGAATGGACACATGCACTTAAACATGTCTAGATACATGTGTGTGCATGTGAATGTGGGAAAAGACTAAAACATCTTATATTGTGAAACGGAGGGAGTACATGCTAATTTAAGAAGGCAAGATCTGTTAGACGGGTTATTTATTTGGAGTGATGGCCTTGAAGCGTTTGAGCTGATAAGAGTAGAGGAAGGTGGAGATAATAACTGAATCATCTTTTTAATTCATGGCTGGTTTATACCCATCTTTTCCTTTACTACCATCTTATCCTTGTCTGCATTTCAATTGCATGTTCAGAATGTACATGAGTTGATTAGCTCCTGATCTGGAACCACACAATGTTACTACCACAATCACGAAAATTAACAACCAATAATTATAGTGGAGCATACATATTCCTTAACACTAGGTTTGGTTTTGTACTAGCACGTCTTCATGTTCCTTTTGTATTTTTGACTTAAAGGTTTTTACATTTTGAAATAGATGCTGCTTTGCCTCCATTTTTCCGAAAAATGGTGCCATTCATAAAAATTAAGTTGGTGATGGTAAGGACATGTATGTTTAATTTTCTGGAAGTATGCCCTTATAAAACAGTTATATATATGTTTCATTTCATTTCCTTGCAGAACAACTACATTGGTGTTTATATGTCATCTAATTTAATTAGTGAATGTTACAAGATCAATTGCATGATTTGGCAATACAGTAGTGAAGGTACAGATTTAGAATCCTAGTCTTTTCTTGCAACTGGGAATGGCGACTGGCAACCTCCATCCATTAATTATTTGTTGAGTTTCACATATTACTCCAGAAGCTTGCATAGTTGGAGAAATGACCTATGTCTAATGCTTGGTTTTCATAGTTGATTAGTTGTCATATAATAAAACAAGGGGACTGTTTTTTCTTCATAATAAGAGCACATAAATATCTTTTGCCCAGTCTTAATTGACCATACTTGATTAAATTAAATTTTCCTGCAGTGTTCAAACTTCAAAGTGTCTGAGAGCAAAGATGAAATAAGCACTCCTTTAGAAAACAAAGATATAAGCTTTGGGTATTTGTGTAAATGTGAAAGGATCAGTTTTGAGTAACTGTATGAACTTCTGATGAAAGAAGTTCCTAGAGAGCAATAGCAGAATGGAAAGTAACTTTTTTCTGAATGAAATAACAGTTTGCTTTACTAGAACATCAGTGGGCGAGAAGGAGCTAGTTCCAGTGCAGAGCTACCAATATTCCAGAAAAGCAAGAGATAACTTGTGGTGTGATGTTACCAGTAACAACCAAGTGACTTGTCCAATACATCACACATGATACGATATTTGTCAAAGGCTTAGTTTTGACCTTGGTTTTAAGACCAAAAAACATTAGTCTGGTATCCTCACTTCCACTACTTTTCGCTAGAAAAATTCCTTATGCCTAATTCTTTATTAATCACCAAGTGGATTCCAAAGTTTCAAAGATTATATTATCTAAAGCTCTTCCCTCCACCATCACGTTACCTAAACTACTTGCTAATCTCTTTCTTAAAGTCATCACACAAGTAGGACATGGAGTAATCATACATCTAATCCATGTGCATCCATCTGTTGATCATTCGCTTGCCGAGCTGTATTATATTTACCATGTGTCGTAATCGTAGCCGTATTAGCTTAATTTGCGGGTTACACTGGATCTCTATGTTTTATATAGTTTTCTGTGGTGACGTTTAATTTTAGTGTTTTGTCAAGCTTTAGACATTCTAGACTATTAGATTTTGGTCTAGGTGTTTCTTTACTCCCTTATTGCATGATTAAGTATAGGAGAATCACTTCGTCACATGACTTTAAGTGAAATCCACCCAATCTCAAGTGCTTATTTTTATGGAGTAGGTAATGTCACTTGGAATGCTAGAACATAGTTTATAGTCCTTGCTCACATTGCTTGGGTTTGTTAACTAGCTTTCAAACTTATTCTGAAGGAAGTCATCAAGCTCAATTATTAAGCCAAGCCATTTTTAATCTCCTGTGGTGGCCCAAAAAGCACTTGCGGAGAAAAATAAAGAGATATGGTTTCTAAGTTGAGTGTTATGTATATATTGCTTTGGAGTAAAATGGGTGAGGTCATCCTTGGGATTAAACTACGTGTTAAACTTGTCATCATGAGCCACAAAGAAGGATTTTCTCTTGAGAGCACAGCTTGGGCGGGTCCCTGCTGGGATTCGGGCGATCTTAAATGTTGCCAGCTTTGTGCTTACACAATCAATTAACATAAAAGTTGGGGGCGTGACCGGGAGCCTTTGTTTAGGTAACACAACAAACTCAAGACAAACTTGGGACTAGTGACATGTCTAGCTTGTAATCAAGTTGTCACTTGTATCATATCAGCACCACATCAAGTTACAGAGCAGTGTTCTGTTTTCCTCTGCTGTGATTAAATGGTCCACATGTGTTAGGTACTTGAGAGAGTAAGGTGCAAACTAGTGAGAGCCACACTGACGTGCTATCTACCTTTCATAAAACCTTGAGATAACAGACTGTCATGCTTTAGAGCATTAGTGTAGTAACCCTGTAGAACATTTCTGGGGTCAACACCGTTTACTCCTTTGCTATACGGTCGAATGCAAACATGGCACATTTTCTTCTATGAAAAACAAAGATGCATAACCGTTTCAAAGCTCTCATATTCCTGGGCATGAAATCTGGAATAGAGTGAAATAGAACAATAATATGACAACAAAATAATGTCCGCTTAGCTGTGTTTCCTGGCTGTGAGAGTTAAAAAATGGTCTAGATGAGGTGCTCTGCAGAGTAAGGTGGAGACAACTGCTGCAAGAAATTGCTAATGATGTATGTAACACCCAAATGAAGTTGTCCCTTGTCGGTAGTCCCCCATCTTTAATCAGGGGAACAACAGGATGATTCACTGACCCTATTTTTGTTTTTTGTCATAAACTAGGAAGTAGGAAGTGGAAAGATATGGAAGAAAACATAGACAACTCTCATTTGATTCCCTAAATGTTACTAGATCACATAGAATTATCATCAAACGAGGGGAATTATCAGCAGGGACAGAATGCCCAGAGACTCTACACTGGATGTAATGCATTGGGTCCAGCAAAAATTGTCTAACCCCTCCCTTACAATAATTAAATAAGTTGAATATGAATTATGACCAATGAGCTTATTTAGGTTCAGTTCTGACATGTATTGTAGCACCACTTATTTATATTAGGACGGTTACTTACACTTCTCCAATCAAATTATAATATTTTGCATAAGATGAGTGTAAAACCTGTAGTATTGTTTAGAACTCAATCTAAATTTGGTTCAAGAAAGAAATACACTTGCGAATTGTGATCAAGTACTTCTGCAGCTTATGTTTCGGTGAATTTAATTGGTACCAGAATAGCCAAACATCCAGAGTTCAGGAATCGTCTTACAAAGTATGGTCCTCCTAAAATTTATTACATGATCCACCACGGGTAATTTGAGTCCAGATATTTTTAGTTAACTTGATGATACAGTGCATCTGTATTTGCAGGTCTATTCGAGTACATGTTAGATTCTTTGCAGCATAAACTAATGATATTGGTGCCGCAGAGCTTCTATATTATAATAAAAGACCATGTGCTTTTGCTGCAAATTGCAGTCTGAGGAAAACATTTAGGATCCCTTACCCTCCAACCGCCCAAGCTTCTTTCAGACAGTTCCTCCTGGAATCAAAACATATTGATTTTTCAAAAGAAGTTGGTATCTTTTTATGGGGCCCTAGTATTACCCATCCCATAAGGAAGCCCAGAGCATGGAAGGAAAGGACAAGTAGATGAGGACTTCTGAAGTTATAGAAGCCAAAGTTTCTTTATAGAACATAGCAACTTGCATGGCTCTACATATTTTGGATTTTGCTAGGTTCACCACTAGCATGTGGGATGGGCTGGAATCAGTCCTAACCAACTAATGACTTGTACTGTTCTCTTTCGGTTCAAGCCTTATGCAGTATACAATGGATTAATACTTCTCATTCTACATTTGTTTTTGTTTGGAAAATTTGATTGTTTGGTTGTAGTGTACATGGAATATTGGTTCCAACTTGAATAATAAAATACTGAGAGTTCCATTTTTTCAATCGTAGTCATATCAAAGATAATAGGATATTTTTATGAAGCGATAGATAGACCAGGTATGCTAATTCAAATGAGTTAGTGTTTGTTGCAAAATTATCAATCAATTTTAATGAAAATAATGATGGATAGCTGGGAGGAACTAGGTACCAATCTAAAAAATAGTCATCCAAATCCGAGCTGAAGAGGATTCGGGGGTGTACACCCACACCTTCGACCAACTGAATATATGTAGGTGTCTTCTGGCAGGAAAAATGTTTTTGATCAGAAAAGATAAAGGATAGTAGTTACTCTTTTTGGAGAACATATAAGACTGCATTTTAGCTTTAAAAAACATATTTGACTGCAGAGCCTGCAGTAGATATGACTGAAAACAAGTTCAGTGTTCTGGATAGTTCAGATCTGGCCTATACAAGAGTAGGATCTATCTCAATTATGTCTTCATGGTGGTCATATTTGTGCACAACTTTCCTGTCTCACATGATTGTGGTTCTGAAATCTGCATCATAATTGTGTGATTTTACTTTTTTAGGAGATGTTGATGTTTCCTGCATTTGCCATGCACTACCTTATAGACTTGAAAAAAATCTAGCTACAGTTGGAGATGTCAAATCAGTATCACATTGATTGGAACTTCAATTTGGCATAGCTGTTAAAATTCTTTTGACTGCAGCGCAACGAGGACACTTATTTACAGTAAGCAAAAACTGTTTCACTAGGAGATTCGTTCATTGATTTAACATTAAAGGTTGCTACTTAACATCAATAGAATATTTACTATAGTTTATTTTCTTTGTAAACAGTCTTGAGCACATTGTATGCCGATAACTACGCTTGATCCTTTCTTGTCGGTAATAATTGGCTACCGGCTGGAGGAATATATATTTATGAACTAGTGGTTTTCTAACGCTTGTCTCGATACATAGCACTGTATAAAAAATAGATTAACAGGTTAGCAAGAGAAGATCCCATGCATGTGAGGTATCTTATTTAATAGCTGCTAGCATGTACGACATTTTAGGTAACTGTAAGTATCCAAACTCTAGGATCATCTTGATAACATATTTATTCTTTGTTCCTGTACAGAATACGAGTTTGGGTTACAGATGTCAGTGTCAAGCAAAAGGTGGCTTTGTTGCATAAAAACGGGCTGTGTCAGTCTAACGGATCCAAAAGATCTATTAAAATGGTTCTTTGACTCTTGCTTGATTTGTTATAGATGGAGGCATGTCTAGAGAGAATAAACAAGTACAAGACGATATACTTTATGGTCATCAATGCAATCAAGTATTTGCTCAACTTGGCTAACCTGAAACCATTAAAGTAAGATGGAGGTCCATGACCTAAGCATGGTTAAAACTCCAAAGTAGTAAAAATATTGGATCAGAATAAAGCCACATCTGTGGTGACAGCTATATAACCGCGACTTCTCTCTAAGCAACAACTGCTGATAATATATTGTAGATGGTATCAACTTTTTTTTATAACAGCAATCGCGACTCCCAAGCTCATGTTTTAGCTGAAAGGGATAGAAAGAGGGGAATAGATGGGAGCCAAGTTTAGGGGACAGGGTGGGCCTTGTTTAGAAGTTGGAGAAAGACTTTGGAAAGAGGGGAGATAGGAAGGGAATTCGGGGCGAAAGAAGCTTTCGTAGATGGTGGAGACGAGATTATGTTAGGAAAAAAGATGCGAGAATTCTAGCTTTCTCTGGGGTTAGTAGGATTTGGGGAGATTTCTTTCCAACCTGGTTGAAGAAGAAGTCCAACGAAAAAGCTTGCTGATTTGAACTCATGTAGGTTGCAGGAGGCGCTGAGCTCGAGATTATGCCACTGCCCAACTGGTTTAGCTGTGTGAAAACACACAAAGGAGGAGGGCGGGCGATCTTCGCGCACTAGTTAGTAGTAGTTACAGTAGAGATTTCCAAACCCTGATCTTTCTGGAGAAGTTGCATCCTGAATATGCATGCATGGTGGTGCCTCCCTGCTTTCGATTCTAAGTCAAGCATGATAGTACATGTTAATTAGTGTCAGTACAACAACAACGATCACTTTTTGGATTGTTGGCTTTTCTTTACATGTTAATGATCCCAGCTTTGTTGATTAATTCCCAGTTATGGTAGTAGTACAGCAAGTGGAAGTTGATCCTTTCACTTGAGTAGACTTACAATAATTGAAGCAGATTAATACTGATGCCTCACCACTTAAAATGATGTGAAATGTCCGGAAAAAGCTGGCTGATTAGCAAGGTTTGGTCAGATATATTTTTCGTTTTTGTTAACGTCAGTGTGTGCATTTTTTCTATTCTTCTGCTTTGGGTTTGTGTGGACAGTGGGGCTTAAACTTCGGCCAGACAAGACAGATATATGTTTCAAACTGTCTTAGTAGTTATCACGTCAATAATTACTGTCACTTTTTCTGCGACATTTTGAAATGTGATGGGAAGTGATGATGCTCCTCCTTTGTTTGTTGCAAGGAAATCTGGGAGGCATCTCATCAGGGTGCATTATGTGGAAGTTAACGAAAATGCTAGATAAGCTATTTCTAGTTTTATCAATGGATGGGTAAAATAAAAACAAAACTACTCCCTCCGATCCATATTAATGGTCTCAACATTGTCTACATACGGATGCATCTAGTCTAAACACTTAACTAGATACATCCGTATCTAGATAAAGTTGAACCCATTAATATGGATCGGAGGGAGTATCATTGTCACTCATGTTTTCTTGCGTCTGATGATTGCTTTTACAGACGAAAAATATTCTATAAATTTGTATTGCATGTCCTTATACGAGTGATATATTTTCACGCATAACAATGGTACAGTATTATTCTTATAGGGAGTTGATGCATATTTTGGATCAACATTTTGTATCTGACTAAATTTTCTCAGCTTTCATTAATTTGAGACTGGTTATGCGCTCGAGAAACTTAACACCATATGTATAGTCTTGTTGCATTTTCCGTACATGAACAGGAATATACATACGCACTCATGCATTTGGAATTTTTTACTGCAAGAATTCCACTAGTAGAAATCGGACCTTTAGTCCCCGGTGGGGAGGGCCTCTAGTCCCGGCTGCTCAGCCGGGACGACCGAATCGGGACTAGAGGCCCCCCCCCCCCCCCCCCTCTAGTCCCGGGTGTATTACGAACCGGGACAAAAGAGGTCCCCACGTGGGCGCTCTGGCAGCGCGTGGTGGAGAACCTCTAGTCCCGGCTCGTAATACGACCGGGACTAGAGATATGGTTAATTAATTACAAATCAGAAAAACAGATATATGTTTCAAGCTGTCTTAATAGTTATCACGTCAAAACTTACTGTCACTTTTTCTGCGACATTTTGAAATGTGATGGGAAGTGATGATGCTCCTCCTTTGTTTGTTGCAAAAGGAAATCTGGGAGGCATGTCATCTCATGGTGCATTATGAGGAAGTTAACGAAAATGCTAGATAAGCTATTTCTAGTTTTATCTGTGGATGGGTAAAATAAAGACCAAACTATCATTATCACTCATGTTTTCTTGTGTCTGATGATTGCTTTTCCGAATGAAAAATATTTGTATTGCGTGCCTTTATACGAGGGATATATTTTTCATGCATAACAATTGTAGAGTATTATTCTTATAGGGAGTTGATGCATATTTTGGATCAACATTTTCTATCTGACTAAATTTTCTCAGCTTTCATTAATTTGAGACTGGTTATGCGCTCGAGAAACTTAACACTATATGTATAGTCGAGCTGCATTTTCTGTACATGAACAGGAATATACATACGCACTCATGCATTATTTACTGCAAGAATTCATATATAGAGCTATGAATGTATCATTCTTTCCATGTACCAGAAGCATTTTGTTGTATTTCTGATCCCTGGCTGACGAATACTATACCATTTTTGCAAAAGACATAATAATGATCCAAGCGATGGGACTCCCTCAAAAGGCGACGATTCTTTGCGGAGGTCATCCGTCATCATGGCAGGAAAGGAAAGCTGGCCAACACAAGGGAACAAAAACGGGCACATACCCACGTACGTAGACATACATACATTCCAAGCATACTCTTTTGGACACATACACTCCACAAAGAATTTCATGCTACCTTTGCAGTAAGCTGGTCCAACTGATCCTCACATGCACATGAGCATTTCAACTTTTTTTTTTTGAAACGAGGCAAAAGATTTATCATTTTCATTAATAGAGAAGAAAGTTTTTAGAGTTCTGTTGTTTCAACTTTAGTTTGTACTACACACACATTCACAATTAGATTAACCAAGCACAAGCTAGCTAAGTGTGGCACCCACTGACTTAGCTCAAATGCATGCATGGTCCCTCTCTTATCTCTTAATTTCTTCTACTAATGGATAGTACATCCATGGAGGGGCACGCATACATATTAATATGGTTTCATCCATGCATATATCAAAAAGAACCCTGCATTATTGTAATGCGTCGCCTCGCCTCCACACAACACACGGCATCATCGCCAGTGTAAACTATTTGCATTACGTACTACACGGAACCAAAACATACTGTAATTGATTGAGAGTATCCTGCTCCATGAGCCTGACCCCTAAAGAAATGGAGCGCCTAGTACGTATTAGTTGGCCACTTAATTAGCTCTAGCTACCCTAGCTAGTGCCTTCAAGACACATTTGTTTTACAATATAGATAATATATTATCGTGTAGGTAGCTGGATAGGAAGTGTATATTGTATAGGGATCTACTGCTTCTCGGAGGTTGCTAGCTGAATATATAAAAATGTTCCGGATAATATATCAAGGCAAGGAGCTAGCTCTATCATGCGTGTGTCGATGGATTGTAATAAACCAATTGAGGAGTCGTTCTCTGTCCAGCTCCAGGCACGTACATAGAATACTGAGGATCATGGAGCCCGGACAAAGCACAATCTAGAACCCAACAACGCTGTCTCTAGTGAACCGTGCTTCTCCTGTTTCCAACTACTACGACTCCTCCTGATCTCTCTCTCTCTTGTGCAGAGGATGAGTACTTTGCATCTTCTCTCTCTAAAGTGTACTGGTCCTTCTCTCTCTAAAGTGCATGGGAGATAGTATAATATATCTGTGCAATGTTAGGAGGAGTCCCTGCGTATGCATGTATTCAAGTCATGCAGCATATATCCATTCCACTGTGCTTGTGCATCCAGCTCCGGGTGTTATATATACCGGCCGACCCCTTCTCACCTGACACAGCCACAGCCCATGCACATCCAGCTTTGACACCATCGATCGCTCCTCTCATCTTCTTCTCCTCTCCTGTAGCTGTAGCCTGAGAGCATGACAAGCCCCAGGCTAAAGCTCTTCGGCTTCCACTTCTCATCCTCCGAGGAGGATCAGCAGCAGGAGGTCATGGAGTACACGGAGTCTGATCAGGCCGGTGAGGCGCCGGAGAAGGCCGGCGGGTCGGACTCGTCCTCGTCGTCTAGCACCACCACCACGACTGCCACAGCAGCTGCGGCAGCGGGTGCGGGCGGCGGCGGCGGGGGTGAAGCGGGGAGGAGGTACGAGTGCCAGTACTGCTGCCGCGAGTTCGCCAACTCGCAGGCGCTAGGCGGCCACCAGAACGCGCACAAGAAGGAGCGGCAGCAGCTCAAGCGCGCGCAGCTGCAGGCCGCCGCGGCGGCAGCCGGCCGCGCCGCCGGAGGAGGCGCGCTCTACCCGCGCGGCATGAACCCCATGGTGTCCTCCTTCGCGCAGCCGGCGCACCTCCTCGGTGGCGGCGGCGGCGGCGGCGGCGACGGAGGGGCGCCGACCAGCTGGGTCTACTTCTCCCCGCGTGCTGCCGCGGTGGCGGGGGGCGCGCAAGGCCAGCAGTTCCACGTCTCCCACGGCTGCGTCTTCCCGTCCGGCCGCGCAACCTCGGCCGCTGCTTCGCCCGCCGTGTTCTCCTACGCCCCGTCCGGCTCCTCCTCCGCCGCCCAGGCCCCCTACGTCGTGGCGCCCGACGTCGTGGACCACCACGGCCGGAGGCTCGTCCACGCCGCCAGCTTCGGGAGATACCCCGGCATGGCGATGGCGCCAGAGCCTATGGCCGCGGTGCCGGAGGACGCGCTGGGGCTCGACCTGCAGCTCAGCTTGTGACGATCGAGCTCATCTCTACGTGCTGTTACTTCGGCAGCAAAGAAAATTAAGTACCCACTTACTAGTTACTACGTACGTACGTTCGTGCTAAGCTCGATCGATCCCGGCCGGCCTCGCTAGGTAATTAAGTAATTAGCTAGCGGTAGTAAGTAAAGTATTCTTAGCTTAAGTTTGGAGTGTATTGTAACTGGACTCCCGGACGTTAAGTTCGTTCTTGGTATGAATGATCGATGGCCGCGCGCGCGCCTTGTAAATTCTTTGTCAATTCCAGCATCCATCCATGATCCATGATCCGTCCATCTCTGCCATTTGCAGTATCAATTAATATCACCATTTTTTGTTGTTGCTGTTGATGTACTACTATTATATATAAAGCCCGTTCTTAATCACATTGTCGATCGATGAGGAGGACGTGTTTGGTTTGATTTGTCAAGGATGTCACAGAGATGACCACATTACGCAAGTGTATTATTCTTGAGTCGGCACTTGGTGATAGGTGAGTGCTCCATGAGTCAGTTTTCCTCTTCCATTTTCATCATGCCACCTAAACTTTAATTCCAATTGATTAACTATTCCTATTTCATCATGCATAATACATTACCACTAGTGTTAACACTAACAGTTAACCAAGCACTAGTAGTGCTAATTGACTTCATCTAGAATTAACCCAAAGTCACTTTCCATCCTAGTTGATCTATATATGTATATCTAGTTACCACCAATAGAGGCAATAGCTAGGAGCACACATGCATGCATGCAAAAAAAATAAGTTTTATGTTGTACTCCGGCCGATATTCATCACGTACGATCACCAACGTAGGGGTAGCAAGCATGGGGGTGTGGCGATTGGACGCAAGATGTTGAAGAGCGCACCAAAGCGTGATGGAACAAACCTGGTTCCGTGTGCAAAAGAAAAGGGCATCCGGCCGGCCGTGTGTACTTCGCTCCACTCCAAACCGGCCGTGCGGATTCACTCATCTCCCTCACTGTTCATCACGCCTGCGTGTCAACCCTACGTGCACTGTAATGGACACCGTCCACGGTATTGTACAGTACATGCATGTATTGGTTTTTTTGGGTTCAAAACATAGTTTCTTGTGTGAGAAATGGACACGGTGTTTCGTTATGAAAAATGTACCCCTCCGTTCCAAAATAATTGTCTCAATTTTGTCCAAAAATGGATGTATCTAGATATGAAACTGACAAACTTGAGTCACTTATTTTGGGACGGAGGGAGTATTTAATTTAATTGACTTGCTATCCACCAAATGTGGATGTATCTAGACATATTACATGTATAGATACATCCACATGTGGTGAATAGCAAGTCAATTAAAATGGAACGGAGGGAGTACATTTTAAAATGTCAAAAACTTCCAACCAATTTTTTGTTTGTATCGCATAAAAAAGTTTCACAAAAAAAGACATTCTTGTGTGATATGTAAAAAGGACAAATAAATGTCTCGTGCAAAGTAATTTTGGAGCATCAGGATTTGTCCTTTTTATATAGCCCATAAGAAATTTCTTTTTTTCCGCAAAACCTTGTGTGTAAACATAGAATATCCGGATGTGTAACCAAACTTTTTGTTTGAAATTTTGAGATGCGTTTTTAGGTGGTGGGATAATATGCTTCCATTACCCCAAACTGATTTCCGGTGAAAAACGATAATGTTTTTTATTCAGTGCATGTGAGGTCCAAGAGTCCATGCATGCGTTGATTAATGTTCCATCTAATCTAACGCCACCTAAGCCAGGTGAAAGTACTTGTACACTCCTGGGCAGTAGTACTACTAGTAGTAATTAAACACAGTGCACATAACAGGAACGCAGGAGATTTCTTTTTATGGTAATGTCCGGCGAATCCCTGCATGCAGATTCTTAGACGCCACGTAGTCTGGCCACGTTTCGGGCTCTCATTGGACCGCTCGAACCAATGTCAACTCGACACATGTCCCGCGATCCCATTGGCCGCCTCGACGACAGCAGCCACGGCGTACAATGGAAAAGCCTACACATGGCATGGATGCCGGCCAGCAGGATCAGGCTCCGCTTTACACTTGGGTTTTGTTTAATGCCTGTGTCACCAGTAGTT
The DNA here is from genome assembly GCA_947311845.1 of Poa pratensis. Lineage (NCBI taxonomy): Eukaryota > Viridiplantae > Streptophyta > Magnoliopsida > Poales > Poaceae > Poa > Poa pratensis. Next base: position 4,105,438 of record CAMZMU010000035.1, read on the forward strand.
CATGGCTACTCTAAGACCCTAAACTATGGTTAACTAGTCAACATGTGTACAGTGGCGACCTGAAGTGGATGATTATAGATAGATCGTTCTAAGATTCGTATCGCTTATATTAACCACGGCTTGCCCGTCTTTTCCGTCCACCACAGCTGTCATGCGCCCTCGCACCGGTTCCCTCTTTTTCTTCCACCTCTCGCCCTTTTCTCCCGCCCCTGAGACCGTATTATAAGACACGATTGTCGGAGTTGCATTGAGCTCCACATGCATGTATATATATGGTAAGATTATTATTACCAATTATATGCCACAAACTATCGTTACGAGTTTTTATGTCATCGGTGCTCTTATGAGTGAGGGTCGCAAATTAAGCTTGCATACTAAAAACTCACCGCATGTACGTATATGTCGTCATGTATAACGGTTAATTAATTTATTGTGTCGGCTAACTGTTGCTTATCAAACTTGCACCATGTTTATTGAGGCATACCAAACTAGTTAAATTGACCATGACTGTTAGCCCTACTCGAAGCTAATTAAGAAAACGGTGGTTCATTGTATAATGTCGTATACATGTCATTAAGCGGTCGCTTTACTCTGCAAAGCGTCATGGGATATAAACTAACCTACGTCGACTGCCATAATTGTACGGGATGCATGTACAAAGGTTTCCATAGGATGTCTCCAGAGAGGCAACTAGCCTAGTTTAATACACTATCCTAATTAATTAGCATAGTGGTCACTATCATATGGGGTGTATTTACACAGCAGAGACAGCTCCGTTCGACAAATCGATAGGGGACAAACAACATCACATATATTAGACCATATCACTCTCTTAATTTGTGTTAACTTGGTTGTCCTTATTAGTGACCAAATCAAGCTAGCATTTCATTACCAGCTTAATTGAGATGCAATCAATTAATTTGATGTGGTGGTGAGGCTAACAATCTAGGGTTGCATCATCTTCGGATCCTGTGTTGCTTGTGGCACTAGTTAATTGGTGACCCAAGTACACGTAGGTATAGGTCTTTTAATAAAAGGACAAGAAGTAGGTGCCTACGCATATATGACCCCCTCTCTAGTGCACATTTCGTTCTCATTTAGACCAGGCAAGTTAATTGCGCTTGGATTGATCTAGCCGGCCAGTTTTGATTATTTGATGACTGAAAATACAGATAAGCTACCTAGAGTACTTGAACAAAATATATATATGGACTACCACTAGCAAAAGCAGCGGCGGAGCCAGCGAGTTAATTGCACTTGGATCTACCTGGGAGATTTTGGTTGGATTGTTTGGGGCGTGTTTGGTTGCTCACACTGATTTGGGTTTCAGCTTGATGATGGTATGGCGAGGATGGTGTACATTTTGGGTTAGCTAGGGCTTAAAACACCTCTTATGTCATGTATATTTTGATGAGGTGTTACATAATAACCCCTCATATGATGGTAAACTTGGTGGTGGCAGGATGACACATACTTTTTTTTTGAAGTCAAAAGCCTTTTTTTTGGAAACAATGCCTCCCTTTTTTTTTTGATGACACATACTTTTGATGTGGTGGTAGTTTGAGACCATAGTGGTAGGATGAACTTGTGATCCTTTTTGGTAATGATCATGCCTGATGCTCTTAATTCATGATATGGTGTGAACTTGTGATCCTTGTTGTGATGTCGATTGATGTTATGTTGTTCATTGATGCTTGTTTATATGACATTGTGATCTTTCTTTGTGTGTTGGTAGATGAACATGTATGTATTGTACAGAGGGAGGCATTGTTTCCATAAACAAGTGAACCATTTCCCCAACAACAACTTCGAAGGGTTTGAAACTTTGGAGGAGGAAGAGGAGAACTGCTCGAAGTTGTGAGCCATCACGCTTTGCTAGCGATCGCTACTGATTATCAGCTTGATACCAGCTGTGCATGAGAGCGAGTAAGCAAAAAGAGTTAGGCGGCTCAGAGTCATGTACAGGAGTTGGAGGAGTATCTCTTACTGTGTATGAATGAGAGTAAACCTACAGGGTCACACACATAAGGATTGGAGCCAGCCAGAAGGAGTTCCGACTAAGAGAACAGTAAGACTCTATAGGACTCGAGTCGGCACAAGACACATGGCAGCTAGGGTTTTCTAACTGCGCCGCAAGTGTTGCAGACTAGCATGCCCATATCTTAGTCGACCTACCCGCCTATATATAGGAAGGGGTCGGGGTGTTGCTGGGAGAGAGGTAGTGAGTGGAACCTTATCCACATTTGTGGTGGCCGATCTCTCCACTGTCCAAGACTTGGTGGGCTAGTCTAGCACCCTCTCATCAGGTGCTCCACCTTGTACGTGTGTACAACCCACGCAGGCGCCGCACCATCGGCGTTCAACTCACCAAAGCAAGGCGTAGCGGCATTGCTGAGGCGGAACCGCTGGAGGCGGTGACGACCACGAGCTAGCGGTGGAGCTGTCCGAGCCAAGAGTACAAGGGCTGCACTTTCCCGATGCGCTTCATCGATTCCGCAACCGCACATCTAGTGGTAACCTCCATAAGCTATCTCCATGGATTGATCTTGGGTGTTGCACTAGGGAAACCGTTTTATTGTGCAAGAGTTGCACCCGACGCGACCCAACACCGGCGAGTCACCGAGTTACTTCCAGGTGGTTCAACTTTGGTTAGCGACCCTAGGTGCACAGAGGCACACCGTCGTCGCCTCCGCCATCCCCGACACCCTGGGCTTTAGTGCCCAGTGGTTGAGCGGGAGAATTTCATGGTGCCCAGCCGGTGATGGGTGCCACCATCCCCGACCGCCCAGTCATTCTTAATCACCATGTCAGCTATGGAGACATTGTTCATTACTTGTGCAAACATTGGTGATCAGTGGTGCAAATAATTTGTAAACCATGTCCATACAAAGCATATTGTGCTAACATAGGCCGTACATAATCAAGATTCAAGCACACACATGCACTTCATATCATCTACGAACTACAACGAACTTCATAGCAAGCATGCATTTCAGATCATCTACGAACGAAAATGGAGTTCATAACAAGCATGCACTTCACTCAAGTCTATGGATATATGAACCTATCGTAACGAATCTTACAATCCACATATATATCACGGTGACTAGTATTCGCCGGGAAAAAAGCAGTGTTGCCTATTGCCGGAGGTGGAAAATCAAGCAACAAGAACCACACTAAATAACCCTAACCGCAAATCCAATCTCACCCACCCCCTCAAATTTACATCTACGAACCAATGTAACCTAGCATGCGGACTAGATAATTATAGTGTCCGTCGGAGGTGGATTTGGTGGCGCCGGAGCCGGGCCATGAAGTAGGGAACATGGAATCTGGGATGACAACCAAATTTTTGGAAGTACGAAAAATTCTTCAAAAACTATCAACATGGATTGCAACGATGAAAACCGTTCGTAATTTGGATGATGGGTTCACAATATATTTAGTTTCTCAAGATAAATGCAAAACTTCCATACTCACGTACTCCTCTCTCTCTCACCCACGTCCCCACTTATGTTCAAACAGGGGGATACCAACAAGAGCCACGATGAAGGAGAACACAACGTGAGGAGAACACGTAGGAACAAAACTTCGTAAAGTTGGCCTTTTTCTTAGAGATTTCGATATATATGTGCACAATATTACGAAGAATTTTCAAGCTAATATGCTAGCTAGCTGAAAGGGATGTCCATATAATTAACACTTGATTAGTTTGTTTTGATTGCATGTATAAATAAAATTAGTTACCTTCTGAGAAAAATATGATATTGGCAACTTCTTAGGGATCAAGTTTTTCCGTATTCTTGTAGTGGTTGATGTGATGGGGAAGGTGATGTAAAGCTGGAAATATTGATAAATAAATTGCGTCGGTAGGTGTCTATCTTGATATCAACTCGGGCTTGTCCTTGTCATGTCCCGATTTCCTGAGGCAATTGTAATCTTTGTAGCATTGAATAATTAAGCACCCAAGGAGCATCATTTTAGTCCACATGTACGAGCGATATGCTTGAGTTGGAATCTAATTTGATTCTCTAACAATTATACTATACAACAAACTTGTTTGCACATCTGTCTAAATATTAGGAATCACCGGGGTGCTCACATACTTCTTGATGAACGCTAGAGTTATTTGCCAAAATTTTGCTTAGAAATGTTAGGTGGATTGACTTTTTTATTGTTTATGGATTTATTAAAAACGTGTAAATGTGGCCCAGTGAGTTGTTTTTGTCGGTCTTAAGGTGTTTATTCTAGTTGATTGTTTCCACTCCGAAAGCATGTATTCTCAGCTCATTAGTTTGCTATATACTGCCACCTTGAGTTAGCACTCTTTGCCGAGACAACTTGTAATGCACATGACCAAAAAGAGGCTGCGATCACTTTCCTAGATGCAGATCTGAACCACCTGGTACTAGTTATATCTAGTTTTTGTGATCACTTTTGTCATGGTTGTTGTATATTAACTCCACTTTGGTACCAAAACATTCCTTTGTGAACGAGGACACTCAAAGGGTTCGATTCTTTTTGGACTATGCATTGTCTTATTTCATCAACTTTTGTTTGGACAGAATTGCAGAAGTAGCTGATGTAAGGACCACTTCTTAGGATACATATGTACACTTCATATTTTTAGTAATTTATAAATAGTGCTATCTAGTTTTGAGCACTAATTAATACTACGCAGTGCGAAATAATGCATCAATATATGGATTATGGCTGCATATATAGTTTTGTAATTCCAAGTGCTCTCATGGCCGGTAACTAAATTTAGGGCGTGGTGCCTAGTTCAGAGATGTCAATAATTGATCACTACAGAACATTGTTTATATTTATGAAAAAGCGGCCCACTTTTGAAAGAAGGAGACATAACAAACAGACTGAATGACCACCAAGCGACATTTGTTGCCCTAAAGGTTTCCTTGAACCATACTTTGTTAAGTCGGACACCCAACCACTAGACGCAACGAGCTGATGAACCATCATATTTCCCAACAAACTACCTATGCATGTTGATACCCTTACCACAAGGCATCTAGAATTATTATCATTTTGCCACCCCTAGCAGTAAAGGCTAATGGGACTAAGAAAATAAACTTTGGCCTGAGGCTCCTCCTTCCCATGCGAGTCACCATCACCAAGATGTCCCAACTACAAACAAGATCTCGAAAGGGGAGATTTGAAAACACTTTTGCCATGATCTCACTTGAGTCCTTGATGCAGTTTTATGTCAAGAAACCTTATCCTAAATGGGACGTGATTAGACCGTGGGTCCAAGCCGGCCTCCTTGTTGTTTTGTAGCTAGGGTTCCTCAACTTGATTATTGTACATGCGCCGAAAGATGTGGCAAGCTTGTGCGTGTTTCCGGAGGACTCAAATATATGCTATAAGTATATGTGTGTGGTGCTCGAGCATATCCCAATTTCGGGCAAGCATCTTAGTTGGCATGCATCCTCTAGTGGAACCTGAACAAGACAAACAAAAATCAATTAGTGACTTTGAAAGCATGGAATAGCCACTATTATTAGCCTGATACATATATATGCTACACAAGTTTCGGATACGAAAATTTTAACCCTTACAGCAAACAGTTCGACTGTTCTCCACACATGCAGGCAGGGTCATGAGGAGGAGTTGAATTATACTAGAACTAGAACATCAAAGAAAAGTCATGGATCTCAAGGCATCTAATAGTGCACTAGTTAGCTTGCTAGGATGGATTTCCATCATGCATCAGGACAGAAAACAACATTGCTTGTTGCTGAGGAGTTGATCAGTTCCCCTCCCCTAACTAGCTGGCTAGCTTGTCCACAAGGGAAGCAAATGGAGTGAGTCAATGTCTTGTCTCCTTTGGAATAATCATGTCAAGACCCTCTTAGGGCATCTCCTCATGTGAGCTGTACTTAAGTACTACCCTCTCTCCCTTGTTTCATGGTGCTGGGCCCTCACTGCACCAGCCAGTCAGGGCTCAACAGGCAGTGCCAAGGTTTTAGTAGCCCTAGGAGTGAGCGCTATGATTAGAAAGGAAGATGCCATGCTTAAAATTAAGCTGTGACACACATCTATCTATTGACAACGCAAAGATGAAAAGCGCACGTATACCTTGGGTGGAGTGGACTCCTGATCATTTGGTCTGATGAAGAAAAGCTTGCCCGCTTTATCGGTATCTGTACTTTGCATCCTGCCTGTCACCGGTTGTGTTGTTTTTGTGGAACAGCTCCTCGTCTCTTTTTCCACAGGGGCTCTCAGCTCAGCTCAACTGGGTGATTGTTGTTCTCTGTTTTGGTTGGTTGCAGGGTCTGTAGCTAGTACTTGATGCATGTATGGTTATCTATCTATCTGATAAAATATCGTTTTTCCTGTTCAGTACTGAAATTCAGCATATTTCACACCTTGTAATAACGCCACTTTTGCTTGTGATGTGTCATGTGCCAAGTGTGAATCTTGACCTACCTTTCAGTTTGCTAAGCACTTTGGCTGGCAGAAAGACACCGCGGTGCGGTGCCATCCACCCTGGCACACCTCGGAGTTTTACTGATTAAGTTGCGCTGCAGCCACACATCACATCTTCAGATTAATCTCTCCCTGGCTAGGGTTCAGATCTTCATGCATGCATGATTAGTGCTGCTGGTAGAGCATGAGGCTGCTTAATTAGCCAGACTGGTCCAAAACTAACTCTAGCTAGCTTGGTCCAAAACTAACTCTAGCTAGCTTGGCCCGTTAATCAAGCCACAAAGCTATCTTATTTTTGAGATGCTTTCTACCGCGTACGGAGGGCTAGCAGCCTATACGTTCTATAATGGCACTTGTGGAGTAAGTAACAACGCTAAATTGGCCACTAGTGCTAGCTAGTGTGATGCTGATTAGCGCCTGCATATGTAGGTTTGTTAGTCGTGGGATGCAGTCATGAGGCGTACGTCTAAGCTCTAAAGCGCTTGTCGGTGCTGATCAAGCTTGAGTTGCTTGCAAGGCAGAGGAAGAACATCAGGGTGACGAACGAATTAAAGTGAGTAAAATATCGGAGATAGGCCGATGCTGCTGCACCAGCAGGAACAACAACAAACACTTAGAAAGGTAAAAATGACAAGGTGAAAGAAAGAAAGGAGATGTCAAGGTATATATCAGCGATGGTGTGTTCACTCACGGTCACAGATCACATGTAGCGATGTGCCACGGGATGCTGAGCATGGAGCTGCTGTGACTGTCAGTGTGTTGGCTTGGCTTTATCTTCGTCAGTTTTCTTATTGAGGGATGATCTTCGTCAGGTTCGCGGACCACCTGAACGGAACTGGTACAGGGCAGAGGCTTTTTTCCGCCCAGGCGAGACTACATGGCGCTTCTCACTGATTCCTCGGGCCCGGCCTTGTCTCCAGCTCGTAAGGCCTTCCCACGGCTCCCGCTGGCTGAACTTTGGAATGGACCAAAACAAGGCAAATCCTATATAACGCCCATTAGCGGTGCTGCAACTTGGCGCCGCCTCAGGCTTTTTTTGTTCCTAGAATTTTTTTAGAGATTGGTGGGGATTATCCCGGTCAAACCCTTAAATCGCCACATATATAAAAACATCGTTTGTTTCTAGTGTATTGGACAGGTATTATCCCCACTTTTCCCCACAAATTCCCAAACTCTAGTTCATTTTTCTCAATCCCCTAGGAGATCCAATACACTACCCCTACCTAGTGGATTATCTCCTACGCGATTGGGTGAAGTTTGGGGTTTCACCCAATCCACTAGAGGATTATCCCCACCAATCCCCTAAAATACCCTAAAAACAAACAAAGCCTCAAGGAGACACCTAGTGGGCCGGCCCATTTTGGCCTTTTTTCTTTTTTCTTTCTTTTGTCTTTTTTCTTCTTTGTTTTCTTTCTGCTTTCCTTTTCTATTTATTTCTATTTTTGAAAATAGTTCAGATTTAAAAAAAAATTCAGATTTGAATTTTTTTCAGATTTTGAAAATATTTAAATTTGAAAAATTATTTAAATGGGAAAATTATTCAAATTTTAAAAATCTCGTGTTTAAAATGTTTGAATATAAAAAAGTTTAGGACTGAAAATTGTTCAAACTAAAAAATTTCATCTTTTAAACAAATTTTATTAAATCAAATTTAAAAATTGTTCAAACTTAAAAAAGTTCTGTTTTGAAATGTTTTCATATTTTAAGATATACAAATTAAAAACTGATTTTAAACACACAAAAGGAAAAAGAAACTGCGCTTTTCTTATCGGGCCGACTTTGCGAGCGGCCTATGAAGTGACTGCTACACGGGGCCGAGGCGAATCGCGAGGCATGTGAGCGCTATATAGGAGCTCGCCAAATCGTGTTTGCCACGTACTGCGTGTTTTTAAAAAAGAAGTACTCAAGTGCTCACTGTTTGGAAACAAGGTACATTCTCAGATTGTAAAAATCGCGTGTTAAAAATGTTCGCTCCTCAAATATATTTTTGGGAGTTACAAAAATGTTCACGGGGTTCAAAAACATACATCCATGGATTCAAAAAATGTGTTCACCAGGTTCGCTCCACGGATTTATAAAAGTTCGAGGGTCAGCAAAAGTTCATGGATTCAAAAAAAGTGTTCACAGTTCCAAAGTAAGCTCACATATTCAAAAAATGTTCACAGGTTAAAAAAATGTTCACGTCTCACAAAGATAATTACAGTTAAAAAATATTCTCATGGTTCGAAAAGGTACATCCATGTTTTAAAAAAAAGATCGCTTTGTATAAAAAAATCACTAGGTTCAAAACAATACGATCACAGATTGCGATAATTTAAAGGGTCAGCAAAAGTTCATATTTAAAAAAATGTTAATGTGTTCCAAAAAGTGTTCAGAGTGAGGAAACAAACTTCATTCACAGATTCAAAACATGTTCATGCTTTTTAAAAAAATGTTCACGACTCAAAAAATGTTTACGAGTTAAAAAAATGTTCGCTTGGTTTGAAAAGGTATCCACATATTCAACAAAAAAAAATATCCGGTTCAAAAATACGATCACGGATTTAAAAAGGTCCAAAGTTCCAAGAAAATGCGATACATGAATAAAAAGTTGAAAGGTCAGCAAAAGTCCAAACACAGTTTCGAAAAAATTCAGCAGGTTCCAAAAAAATGTCCATGGTGCGTCCAATGATTTAAAAAGATTCACAGATATCAAAAATATTTCACGGGTCCCAAAAAAGTTCACGGTTTGACATGCTTGAGTGTTAAAAATATTAATAATCCCAAGTTTTGAACAAATAACGTACTCCCTCCGATCCATATTAGTGGGCATAGCTTTGTCTAAATTCATATGTATCTATTTAAGTATTTAGACTAGATATATGTATATCTAGACAAAGTTGTGCCCACTAATATGGATCGGAGGTAGTAGCTTTTTTTTGGCATCACAAAGCACGTCGCTGATCTGACATGTTTTTCTTGATTCGTAGCGTAGCACTTGCTCTAACGTTAAATGGGCCAGCCCAATTAAGTTGCTAGTGGGCGGCGATAGTACTAGCGCACGCAAAAGGCAGAGAATAGGAGGTTCGCAAAACAAAGTCGCTGGTCTCCCCTCTCTCCCGTCCTACCACGATGAGCAAGCCGGGCGGCGCCCCCGGCGGCGGGGCCACGGCGGGCCCGACGGCAGCGGCCGCTGCGGCCGCGGCGCAGAAGCAGAGGGCGCTCCTGCAGAAGGCCGACACCGACGTCGCCAGCCTCGTCGACAACTTCTCCCACCTCATCAACATCGCCCGCGTAAGCCTTTACCCCCACCTCTCCTCCTCGGTGTCCTCGCATCCTGGCTAGCTAACCCTAACCCTGCGGCCTTCCTCGTCCTGTCAGGTCAACGACCCGCCCGTGCGCAACACCCAGGAGGAGTTCCAGATGGAGATACGCGCCTCCCGCATGGTAACGCCCAGCTCGGCTCACTCGCTGCCCACCACCTGTTCGGTCCTTTGTTTCCTTCCACTGGGTTTCATGTAGCCGTGCCAAAAATTGGAACGCTCTTGTTAGCTGACTCCAGTGCTACATGATTGGTTCCTATGCAGTAATGTCCATATGTTGTAATTAATCCGGCGATGCCATACCCAATTACCCAGCAGCAACAAGACATTATGAGCTAGTGTAATCTTGGCATCAGCCGGAGTGAGAAACTCAGATCTAACCAGGCGATGATCCTAACTCAGATCTAACCAGACCATGATCCTAAAAATGTAGCCCGTGACACCTTATTAGGCAATGTTTGAAGTAGGAGAAGCTATCCCTGTATTGGATGCTGCAATTCGGTAGTGCAAGAGCCTGCAATTGACATGGTGTGGAGATGAGACTCAGCATGAGAGAAATAATTGTGCAGCTGTGATGTGGCTAGGCTGAAATTGCAGATGCCAGTCAACGAGGATCTGATCAAAACAGAGACCAGTTTGGTAGAAGTAAGATATAGTGACGAGCTGGGTATATACGTGCAGGGTAAAATTTCAGAAATATTAATAAAAGATGAAGCATGGAAATGACTTGGCTCAGGGGCCCCAGGCTGCGATTCTAACAAGTCGAAACACTTCTTTTCCTCTATGGGTACTACTCCCTCCCTGCCACTATATAAGAACAGCTTGCTAAAACGTCTTATATTGTGGTAGGGAGGGAGTACTATATAGTAGTGACTGATTTGATGTTATATTGTACTGCAGCCTACTGTTTTTTGTGTGTAAAATCTAGAAACAATCAAATCTAGTATCACTCTGGGATTCATCTTGTTTAGTTGTCAAATGTTGTTTAATGTTTTTCAGGTACATTCAGCGGACTCTCTGTTAAAACTAGTGTCAGAACTTAAGAGGACAGCCATCTTTTCTGGGCTTGCTTCTTTGAGTGAGAATGTTGATAGGAGGATTGAGGTGCTTAGTCAGCAGGCTGAGGGGACAGAAAGATTGCTGGAGAGAATTGGGCAGGAGGCAGCAGCGAGTCTTAAGGAATTGGAGGCACATTACTACTCATCTGTTGTGCGGACTCCGCTCTGCGATTGAGGTGAATATATATTTGTCTGAGAAAAGGAAAGTGTGTTAAAGATGATTCCGTACAGTGACTGACAAACTGTTACATTTACCTTTAGCGGCAATTAACCTAAACAAGAATTATATATGCTTGGTACAGTAGTTTAACGATGGTCGAATAATAGAAATACCACCTAGAGGAATAAGGACTTCATGCCTCGACAGCAGACACAATCAGACTTTGAAGTAGAAATAACCGCAACCTGACTAGTATTCGATATTGACTGTTGTTGCTTGACAGTTCACAAACGGTATTTTAAATTCCTTTACACCTACCTGCGCAGCTGCGCTTCATGCTTCGGTTTGCCTGGATGCATTATGCTTACCTTTTGGATTCGTCTTTATTGATCAATAAAAAACTGTTAGCGGAGCTTTATGTCTCATGTTTCCCTTTTTGTTTTTGTTTTTTAATAATCTAAGCCTAGGTTATCAGTTGATGACTTACTGGTTACAGTTAACAGTCAAAAGGTGAACTAATGAATGGTTCATGAATGACTAGTCAAGTGTCCAACCATGGCATTTTCTAGGAAAATACAAAAGTTCATGTTTTTGTGCAATTGCTAGTTAACAAGATGGCAGCTATCTGCTAAGTTAAAGAACTTGCTGGTGGCATATAACAGTGACCTCAGTGAATTTTCTTTATAAAATTATTCTTCTAGGGAAATTTAAAACAAAAAACTTGTATACTGAAATAATGGAAAGCTGTATCAGGGCAACAAGCCTTACACCTGTGAATTCTTTTACCTGCTCCTTGCATATTGAGCATCTGTTCTTTTGACTGCAAATGGTATACCAGAAAAGTCTCTGTCGTTAACTTTTTACCGGCATTCATGGTTTCAGGATGTCTCTAGCTCCCAGCTGATGGCAGAGTGACTCTAGAGAAGCTGTGCACTGAGATATAGTCGATGTATGTTCTGTGAAAATGACTTAGGTCGAGAACGAATGTAATCGTTTCCAGTGATGTTGTGTTAGTTGTTGAGGTAGCACTCTAATTCTAGCTTCATCTGTTTTTCCCTTCTTGTTTTCTACGGAGTAGTTAGTTTTCAATGAAGGTTACATTGTGATTTTCTACTTCTGCGAGGTGTTGTGTGTTTGTGCTCCTTTTTCTGACTCCGTGTGCTGCTCCATTTTTTTAGGGTCACAAATTTCACCCAAACTTTTTACTGCAGGCAGTTTTGGCCAAACTCTTTATTTTCAAATCAGTTCCCATGGGCTCTAGCTTTTTGCATCCCCCTGCCAAACTGGGCTTGATTATCTAGCATCTGGTTGGGCATTCTTCAGGTCACTTGTGATGCTATGTTGAATCAAAGCTGTCTTTGCTACAGTAGATAGCCGAAAAGGCAAATCTTATGGGATGCGAATTTGATACTTTTGGGTCACCCTTTGTCTCGTCAAATGTCAATTCCAGGACAGCTCTGTCTGTACCTGAAGAAGTGGTACGTGTCGAGTATTCAGTGAGTCGACTGGGGAGATGTTCCTTTTTTCGTCTTTGAACTACTTTTTTTTTGTTCATGCATGTGCATTAACCACTGGGCTATCGACCTAGCCTGGTACAGTGGTACTCCTGCCTTTGGTCCGAGTCTTGGTCGTGAAGAAAACATGCGAGGACTGGGCGCTTGCTTCACAAGTCCACGGAGCTGCAGGCATGGCGTGTGCCTGCAGCAGCAGCAGCTAGCCGCGTCAGTAGATTTTCTTTTGTCAGAGTACTTGTTGGACTACCGGGTGCTGACTGTACTTTTTGAGATGTGATCAGAATGCAGCATCGATCAGCTCATGAATGCGACCGGCCGACCGGATTGTGTGAGTGAAGAGATAGTCGGTTTGAGCGTAGATTCTTTTGAGATGATTTTGGTTCTTGACTAATTACTGCAAACATTATGTCAGAACAGCGTCTTCCATTTTACCTTTTGCAGCCATCCATGTTTCAGGATGTCACTAGCTTTCCGGTGATAGCAGAGTGACTCCACAGGAACTGTGCAAGGACATGGTCAATATATCTTGTGTACAAAAACCCTCAAATTGTTTAGGATCAAGAACAAATGTAGTTATTTCCAACGATGTTGTATCAGTTCCTGTGGTTTTATAGCGAATAGCCACCCACAAACGCCCGCGTCATCCTTCTCGGCCTGAACTCCAACCATCACAATGTTGGTTTTTTCCTATGATCAGACAGCGCAAAAAGAAAATAGTAAAACAATTTACATCATAGCCAACATACAAAAATGTATATTTCAACATCATGATTAGCTAGTTACTACCGAATACCTACCTTGGCACAAGTTTTTGATGGATTGTCAACCCGACGCTGTTGACAAACAATGGCAAATACTAGGGACCTTCTAGAGCAAACAAGCCACTCAGGAAGAATCAGCCTTATAGAGACGAGAATTCAGACCAAGCAACTGTGACTTGCATCTTACAAGCGCCAGCATTTAGCATGCCACAACTTCTACCGGCGTACTTTGGCATGAAAACAACATCATCCCATGTAGCTTCTTATTCATCCCCTTCACACTGTGCAACGATAGAGATCTTGAGCTCTTCTCCATAAAAGGATCCAACCGATACAACACGCCGTGAAAGCTTGATCGTGCCATCATCGGAAACAGACAATTTACCATCTCCGAAAGCAAGCAACGGAACTTCCAAATCATCTATGCTTGAAGTACTAGCGGTGAATACACCACTTGGTGGCAAGGATGAGCCAGCAATGAGTCGCACGCTGACCGTCGCCTCGTAAGAGCGTTCAATGTGATGAAATGTACATTTTTGTATGTTGGCTAGTGTAATCTTCGTCGTAGGAACAATAATGCCGTCCTTTTAATGACAAGACTAGAAAACTTAGGTCTCTATCCTCGGTCTGAGTTGCGCCTTTCACTTTGAGCACAACCTCGATGTTCCCAGGATCGATACATGTCACAATGCCACGTGTAGGACCCGTGAGGAGTAAATGGCACTGCCGGTCACACAACTCGTCCGCTATGTGCACTTAAGTCACACAACTGGAAAACGAGATTTTTTGGTCACACAACTGGACTTTTGGTGCACGCAGGTCACAAACCCCACATGTCAGTCCGTTTTCCGTTGGTAATTTTGCAAAAATAACCCTGTATTTTTGGACATTTTGCAGAAAACTCCCTGTAATTGGACCCAAATTTGGGGTTTTTGCGAAATATCCCAAAATACAGGGAGGTTTCTGCAAAATTACGTGTCCACGTCAGCACTCTTGCAACGGAAAACGGACTGACATGTGGGGTTTGTGACCTGCGTGCACCAAAAATTCAGTTGTGTGACCAAAAAATCCCGTTTTCCAGTTGTGTGACTTAAGTGCACTTAGCGGACGAGTTGTGTGACCGCCAGTGCCATTTACTCACCCGTGAGTGCTAGATAGGGATGCTGCAAATACACCATTTGATTAGTTAATTAAATATCATCGCCACTGGCCAACGAAGATTAAGTAAGAAAACACGATGAACGGAGAAAATATAAAAATTAGTTATTACCTCCTCGGTGATGGTTTGGCAGTTACTCCTTGCACGGGCATAGATAATAACACGTCTACGGTCGTCCAGGACATCTCGTGCGGTGACCATGCCAAACACGTCGAGCGGCCACCGTAAAGCTCCGCGTATGGACGCAATCTTGATAGAGAAGATCTGCAGGGTGTCTCTGGGTTCGATGCTGCCACGACGCTTGTCGGTGTAACGCATGGCAGGGATACAAGCTGCAAACGAACGTATTGTTTAGTCATCTCTACTATATAATATTGTTAAAGGTGATGGTCGGCGGCGGTAGGTCGCGGAAGAAAAAACGAATCCATAAGTGAGGAGCCCACACCAATCCAAACCGAGTACAACATGAAGTGATCGTAGGGTATAGGTATATGATTCGAACCAATCTCTTGTTCGTGTACGCAAGCACGATCAGGAAAAAAACCAACCAAACTCACGGCCAGACTAGCCTGTCAAACACGACATAAAAAATATAGAAAGAAATATTTAAGGCACACCGGACCTGCATGCATTAACGTCACACCCATGTTACGTCACACAAGGTAAAAAAAATTAAATATGGAAATAATTAGAAATTAAGGCAGCTCCACCATACTCTGATTGGATGATCTTAGTCTTAGCATAAAATAGAACGAGATATTTAAGGCACATCGGATCTGCATGCATTCACGTGTCACACCCATGTTACCTTACACAACCGTAAACCAAATATTTAAATATGGAAAGAATCACAAATTAAGTCAGCTCCATTATACCCAGATTAGATGATCGTAGTCTTAATTAGCACAAAATAGTATATACTATATACGGGTAAAATTGAGGAAGTTATCTTAATCGTTAATCCTTCATATAGATCTGATCGGTCACACCGTGAGAAATAAGAAAACCCATTTGCAAGGTTGCAGCGTACACATAGGAAAACCGAAGACCGATGCGACAACAACTTATAATAGAAAAAATAACATCACGAGGAGCTGAAGACGGACACGGCGAATTATCCTGATTGAAAAATAATTTGGTGGTGTGTTCGATCATGTTCACGCATTCGTTGATAGTTGCTCTGTCTTGGCGAAACATAATACCAGGAATGTTATAAATTTATATGTTTCCCGTTGCAACGCACGGGTATTTTATATATGGTGTATTATTGGAGCCGGCCGGTTAGTACGTTAAAATTAATAGTACTACAATTAGGAAGCTCTTCTTACTGATGTCGTCGTCCCCGATGGCCCACCTCCGGCGGGCGTGGTAGTAACCAGCGTGGGTGGCCTCTTGGTCAGACTTGTCCTCGTTAGGCCTCCAACCTTCCTCGGCCCATCTCCTCACCATCGTCGATCGATGGATCGCCGTGCTCCTACGGTGGTCGCCCTCTTGGAACAAGAGCAGCCAGGGGCGGACCCAAGTGGAGCCTTGTGGGGGCCTAGGCCCCCACTCAAATTTGAGAAGTTCTAAAGAATTCGTTGATTTTTTCACAGAAATACACTTAAAATTTCAGATGTATGTAAGAAATGCCCCCACTGCAAAGTTTTGCCCCCACTTAGAAAACATTCTGGGTCTGCCCCTGAGAGCAGCGTTTATATAGGCATCGAGTTCGAATCTTCATGGTTCTTATCTCTGCAACTCGCGATTTTCGCGAGAGAACCAAATCCAAGTTGGTGAAGATCATGATTTGGGCTGGCATAGTAGTTATTACCTTTGCAATTGCGGTTCGAATCTATCCGATCTTAAAGTGGAACATAATAAAATGAGAAATTGAAAGATTTCGTTGAAATTGTTCGTTTGGAAATTTCCCGAAAAGCTAGAATTAAAATGTGCAAGGTTTACCTAGTAAGCAACGAGTCCTAATCGGATACGTTCACAGGGAGAAGTGCTCCGCGTCGTGTATGTGGCTATTCCACTGGGAGATTTTTCCTTTTCCGCCCTTAACGTATCTTTTTTTAATCCATCATGTGCATTGGCCTATCGACCTAGCCTACTTCATGTGGTCTTCTGGGCTGGTCAAGTAGTAATTTCTGTAGATTTGCAGTCGTCGCAGTAGTAATTTTTTATATTTCTTAGACCTCTTGGTAATTTGTAACCTACCGCGGGAATGCATGCAGTTTTTTTTGCGAAACGCAGTTTAATGCAGACGCTCACATAGACGTGCACACACTCACCCTAATACACACACGCACACCCTACCCCTATGAGCACCTCCGAAATACTGAGCCGGCGATTGGGTTTTGAGATTGACAAAGTCAGCACAGACGCCTCGCTGTCGATGGGAACGTCGCCTCCAACTGAAGAATATTCCGCTTAAATGAGAAACACCAATGTCAAATGTAGAATTTAAACTCTGATGGGCAGGGATAAAATCACCCTCCTAACCATTCTACCACAGGCAGGTTCTTAGGAAATGCATGAAGTTACTAGGTCCTTCGTGACATTTTCCTTTTCATAAAAAGAAAATCAAAAATTGAAAAAAAACTATAGCGACCCACAAACATCCACGTCATCCTTCTCGGGCCCCAATCAAACCACGGTAAATTTGGTTTGTTACTCTGATCAGACAATGCAAAAATAAAATAGTAAACAATTTACGTTATAGCCAACATAAAAATATAAATTTCAAAGACACTTTTGATAACGGAGGGAGTAGTAAGCAACGAGTCGTAAGTGGATAGGTATGTACAGCAAGGGAAGCTCTACTATCCAAAAATTGGAGTCCCCAAAATGCAATACTGGGCTCTGAAATAAGTTAAATTAACTATGTACTCGCTCAGATCCAAAAATAAGTGTTGAAGTTTTAAATTTAGATTAGTTCAAAACTGTGACACTTATTACTAATCGTAGGTAGTACTTTAACATCTATATTTCTCAAATATAGATGAATAGGGAGTTTCACCCATACACTTATTACTAATCGTCGATGGATGGATCGCCGCGCGCATACGGTGGTCGCCCTCTTGCAACAAGAGCAGCGTTTATAGGGGCATCGAGTTCTAATCGAGTGGTAAGCAACGAGTCCTAATCGGATACGTTCTCCGGAAGAAGTGCTCCGCGTCGTGTATGCTGTTATTCCATTGGGAGATTTTTCCTTTTCCGCGTCGGTTCTGTCTTCGGCCAGATGATCGAGCAGCCGACACAGTTGGCCGGTCGATCGCCGAACGCATGCCAATCTAGGTTTTCCTGGAAGATAAGTACTACTCCCTTCGTTCCATTTTAATTGACTTTCTATTCATCGCATGTGGATGTATTTATACATGTAACATGTCTAGATATATCCACATTTGGTGGATAGCAAGTCAATTAAATTAGAACGGAGGGAGTAGATTGCTAACGGAAGACGATCGTTGATAGGTACTCCGTATATCTCTATTTGGGTTGTTGGGCTTTTTGTTGACGCTTATTGGGTGGTGAACTGGTGATTAACATACTAGTAAGCATAATTAAGATTTTGGAGGCCCCTGAATTTTGGGGCCTCGTATCAGAGCCCTCAATCCTCCGGATCTATCAGGTCAAAAAAAAAAAACCCTCTGCCCACTGATCTATCGGCCTAGCCTACTCCCTGTGGGCTGAGCTAGCCAAGTCTTCTTGGTCGTCAAGGAAGAGAACATCTGGAGCTTGTTCCACAAGTCCACGGAGTGTGCTGCAGCAGCTACTACTAGCTGGTACGACTTCTTTCTGTCAGGGTTTCTGTTGCCTGTTGGAGCACTGTACCCTCGAGGTGCAATTGTAAAGAAGTGCAGCGTCCATCAGCTCATGAATGGGAGTGTCAGCAGTTTGCGACCTGGAGATTTGTAAAGAAGTTTCACCTGTATGAAGAGATTTGCCAAGCGAAGCATTCAAACTGGAGAAATGTCGAGGCTACGGCATCTGGCCTAAAAATACAGTAGAGGAAGCTGCGAGTCCAAGCGAAATCAACAGGTTTAGACACTGCAATGCATACGTGATTCCGAGGCTCGAGAGGGATGGGCATGGCCTGAGATGAGGCCACGGGTTGCCGACTTGCCGGCAGTGTTTACGAGGAATCTCCCTCGCTCGGCGGCGTCGCGCATGGTATGAGAGCGCGTGACCCGATGTTTGCTGCCGACAGTGTAGTGCAGTGCAGTGGAGCGTCCTGGCAGCTCGAGCTCACCCTGGTGTCTGGCTGGCTCGCGAGATCCGCTCCATCCATCTACCTGGCCTGGGTGCAACCGTGCAAGTCAACGGGGTCATGCATGTTCGACGGAACCAAGTTTTTATTTAGAACAACGGAACCAAGTATATATGCTCCGTCTTTAACCCGAAAGTGCAAATGAGCCCGACTTCGATGGAGGCCCATTCCAAATTTAGAAAGGAGAAGGAATTAAACATGTCTGAGGAGGACAAATATTCGTCCTGTTTATTTTTTTATGAAAATTGAAACGAAAATCCTAGGTGTAGATAACATCGAACTCTACCAATATGCAAAGTTCATCGTATTCTAGCCTACACAAAAATGACAACGCGGCATTTGTCTTTTTTATCCAGACTACTATATAACGAACTTGGCATTAAGATTCTGCACAATGCGAGATTGCAACATTATCTACTCGTAGAATTTTTTCCATTTTTTAAAAGCTTTCAAATGCAGATTTTGGTTTACCTTTTTTCAAAAACCGGTGACGAGGGGTAGACTCATCAAGACCCATGGTTAAGGTCCCTAGGTTATGAATATGGGGGAGAGAACGTGGTAGAGCTGGAAGTATCGTCGGCTGACAAGCAGGGCAAAGATTTTACCCAGGTTCAGGGCCCTCGTGTGGAGGTAACACCCCTACGTCCTGCCTGTCTGTTATTGCTTTGTGAATATGATGGTTACAAGGATCCCGGCGAGATGTCGATCTCGCTAGGGTTTGTGGCTCTGGTGGTTCGTTGTCTGGTTCGATGGCCCTCCCAGTCCTTAAATAATAGGCTGGGTCTCGGGTGTTCGTAACCGACTCGATTTACAAGTAAGGAAACTCTAAACCGACTATTGCTTCGCCAAACTTGGAGGATACTCCATCTTCGTGGGCCTCCCTTCATGGGCTTCATGTAGGCTCTGATAGTTGGGCCTAGTCGATACGTGCACCAGGTACCCTCATGGTAGGGTACCCGATAGGCATACCCATGTCAGTAGCCCCCGAGTACTTGTCTGATTCGAAGAGTCGGGCATGGACTCATACATCATGCACGTTATATTTTTTACATCTGTATTTAGAATTCTTATGAAATAGCACATGTTGGCTATGTCGAGTGTTTCATCGACTATGAGTTTTTGCTTATGATAGTCAAGGGATATTAGCTTAGCAGGCCCGGCACACACGACGGATCGGGGCCAGTTAACTACCATTTGTGGCAAAACCATACTAGCTTTCAATCAAACTCGAGTCCCCGGACTCGAATCTGGAACAAACTGGACAGACTCGAAACAGCCGTTGAGGTCTTACGGAATCGAACTGCAGTATAATTTTGAATCAACCCAACGCGTCCGTCGGGGATTTCATCATGTCTGCTGACACGGAACATTTAAGGATAACGCTGCTGGAGCGGTCCTTAGCCCAGCTCGACTGATCGGGGGTCTTACCTTTGCACTATGCATGCAGCATCCAAGGATCGTCGGATCAACTCGGGAATATTTTGAGTGTGATTTTGCTTATGAACTTAGTCGAATGTTTCGTCGACTGACACTTTTGCCATTATTCTATCGGGTGCGCGACAGCGCTCCCGATGGGAGTAGCCCCCGAGATTGTGCTTTATTGCTTGCAATGGAGGATAATCTCAAAATCTTTTACCCTGCACATTTTAGTCAAAGAAATTTTTTGATACGCTCCCGATGGGAGTATGATGCTGCAGTCGAAAGAATTTCGACTGGCCTCTATGACTTTGCTAAAAAACCAACCGAGACTTATGCGAGAGACCACCCGAAGATATCATCGAGTGACTTTTATGCCAGTTGTGAAAGAGAGAACAACGTCAGCAATGACGCATTTTGCGACTGCTATCTCTGACAAGCGGTGGCGTGCTTGGAGAGGCTTTGATAAGACGTGACCCTGTTTTGTGGGCCCGTTTTTGCAGAGCTGACCAGGGATGACGCCGCGTGGACTTGATTTGACCGTTCTGGCGCGATTTTCACGGGGCGTGATGATGGCTTCCTGGATTCTCGTGCGTAGTGGGCGGAGTGGCCGGCGACGGTTGCTCTCCGTGGCCGCCACGTGTATGGCCAGATTTCGCGCGGAGCGTATGGATTTGTTTTAACGGCTACGATCGTTTTTGCGCTCTGTGGTAAATAGGGGGGACGGCGCTGGCAGAGTTTTTTACTTGCCATTTGCCCCTGCGCCGCCCCTCGTCTCCTTCCTCGCGCTGCCCCTCCATTGTTCTGCGCCCAAGTTCTTTGCCCCACACCCTCCACGTAGCAATGGCGAAAGGTGGAGGTGCGAAGCGTGGTGCTGCCGCCGCCGCCGCGACCGATGCGACCAAGGGCAAGAAGGCCGTGGCGGGTACATCTGCATCCGCCGCGCTGAAGAAGGGCAGCGGGGACTGGGCGAAGTCCACCATCAAGGACGCCCATTTGGTCAAGTTCCGCGAGCAGGGGTATCTGCCACCCGCGGAGCAGCTCGCCGTCCGCGCGCCGTCGCCCAAGGAGGTACTCCCCGAACCACGCGCCAACGAGCGTGTTTGTTTTGCGGAGTTTTTGCCTAGGGGCTTTTCGCTTCCCCTCCACGATTTCGTTCGTGGTCTTCTTTTTGCCTACGGGGTGCAGATCCATGATCTCACCCCAAATGGCATTATGCATATCGCGTGTTTCATCACGCTGTGCGAGTGCTTCCTCGGCGTCGCACCCAGCTGGGCGCTGTGGAAAGCCATCTTCATGGTGCGGCCGAACAGAGGAGGTGGTCGCACCTACCCGTGGCGGCTGTGGAATCCAGGTGCGCAGCGACACCCGCTACTTCCGCCTGAAGACCGTCGACTCCGCTCAAGGCTGGAGGAAGGGGTGGTTTTATGCGACTGTCGAGCAGGATGCAGCCGCCCCTTTCTCGACTGCTGCTTTCACCAGGACCAAGGCGTGGGATCACCAACTCTCAGCCGAAGAAATGGAGGAGGCAAGCCCTTTGCTGGCTCGGATCGGAGGCATGCTGGACAAGGTCACAGGCATCCATTTGATCGCCACCTTTGTGAAGAGGCGGGTGTGGCCCATCCGTGCCCGAGCGCACCCCATGTGGGAGTATGAAGGCGCGGGTGACATCACCCGAATGAACCCAGAGGAGCTTTCAAGGAGTGAGCTGCTGACGCATGTGCGGCACATCACCAACTTGACGACAGGCGACACTTGCAACGTCGACTGCCCTGTTGCACCATATGGGTTGGAGAACCCTTTGCTTGAGGTATGTATGTGTTATAGCCTGCTTGCAATGAAGAGTTTGCCACTCGCATGTTCTGCGATATGCGATTTTTGATTCTGACTTTGCAATTTGTGATGTATGCTATGCAGGGTCACTCGACTGCTGCCTCCCTTCCTCCTCTGCCTGAAAATGGCGAGACTGAAGAAACACAGGCACAGGTGGTGGACCCGAAAGGGGATCAGTCGCCCATCCCTTCTGCCACCACTTCACATGTGGAGGAGGTCGAGGAAGAAGCAGCAGAAGAAGTCCAATCTGAAGACAAGGCCCCTCTGACCAAGAAGTCGATACCGCGCACCGAAGCGGCGTCGACTGGCCAAGAAGGCGCCTTCTGCTGCAAGTTCACCCGCGAAGGAGCAGGGCTTGGAGGATGACGAGGAATCAGGTTCACCACCTGTTTTCCAAGCCGCTCCTTTGCGTGCGTGCTCAACAAGCTCGACTCTTCCGCTTCAGTCGAGTGGTACCCCAGCCTTTGGGGGACCAATTTTTGGCGACTCCGAAGATGAGGAAGATGAGGAGCACAGGTATGTGTTTTTGAGTATGATATGAAATTTTGTGCTGTCACATTTTGTGCTGACCATCCTTTTGCTTTGTTGTGTTGCCACAGTGCTGAAAACAATCAGCCTGGGACTCCTCCAGTCGAGAATGTTCCAACCCTGGAGCACTCTCTGCACCGACTGGAAACGAGGCTGCCCAGCCAATGGCCACTGACGCTGTCGTTGAGACAGCCAAGGCGGCAACTCCAGATGTCGGGACATCAGTCGCGGCTCCTGAGCCGTGGATGAACCACGTGAGTAGTTTTTTGCTTGACCCGTTTAGTTGTAGGTCTGTGAGAGTTTTGGATTTTTGCTGAATTCGTGTGCTCGCAGCCCTTCTACCACACCTTGGCAGATTCTGCCAAGGCTTATGTCCAGGTGGAGCAGGAGAGGGACACCATGCGCGCCGAGCTGAGCGGCTCAGTCGTGAGTTTCCTTTTTGCTTTTGTTTTGCCGAACTTCTTTTTGCAATGCTTGATTTTGTCGAGTATTGAATGCACGTGATTTTGCTGGGCCAGGCGAGAAGAAGGAGCTGGAAGACGCACTCGCCGCGCAGCGCGAAGAGTCGAAGAAAGAGCTGGCTGCCGCCACCAACTCAGCCGCTGCACGCGAGCGAGATATGCTGACCAGCTCGCGGCACTCGCGCAGGTCATGGGAGGTGAGTAATCTTTTCTCCTTTTGATATGACGATATAACTTGTCGAGTGTCGTAAAATGACTTATGCCTGTTTTGAATTGTGCAGAAGCTGTTGGCGCACCGGCCTCTGCGGACGTGGCGAGTGACGATCTTTCGCTGGAACAGGCTGTGGGCGGCTTAGGCGCTCTATGCAACCAGGCGAAAGAAGCACTCGCCAAATCGACGAGCACACTTGGCGCTGTATACCAAGTGGTGTTCCCGACTGGCGTGTGCCGTCGACGGTGGATGACTTCGCCAACGTGTTTGGCCCCGGGACGTCCACCATGGCGGGTTTCGCTCGCGCCAACACGGTACGCGGATCCGAGTCCACCATCAAGCTTCTTATGGGACATGGGATAGATTGCGACTATGAGGCAGCACTGTCTGCGTTCCCTCAGAAGCCAGATGGGAAGCCCATTTCCTGAAGGGGGTGAGCGGAGCCGCCGCGCGACTGGCCGAAGTTTTTATGAACACCATGGAGCGCCGGGCACTCGAGACTGCCAATCGTCTGCTTAGGAAATCGAAATCTTAGGTTTAGGGTAGCTGTACCCTTTTGCTTTTTTATGCCTTGTAATGATACCTTCTGAACTGCGCGAGTCTGCGCTTTGTTTGTGCTACCTTGTTTATGCAAACTGTCTTTTGCTAATGTCTTTCACTCGAAGAGTTGTATGCTTATGACATGAGTTTAGCTTCTGACACAAACTTTGTGTTTGTGATTATGCTCTTTGAACAGTCACGAGAACCTGCTACTGCGACTAGTTCCTCGCAGGCTCCAATCACCACCCGATCCCAGGGTCAGGTGGCAAATGATGCCAAGGTGATGGAGTATATGAAGGCAAATTTGTGAGAATGGAGCAAGATCTGAAGGACGCCCAGGCTGAGCTGATCGATTGAGGGCAGACCCGCGTTGGCCACCCAACGCGAGGATTATGTGCTCGGGGAGATGGAGCTTGTGAACAGGCAACTCGAGTGTAAGTTCGAGTCTTGCTCTGTTTACAAGCTTTTTGCGTAGCTTTGTCCTTTTGATCTGACTGGTGCGCCCGTGTTTGTAGGCTTTGTCGACAACTTCCAGGCTGAAAAGATTCGCGTGGAAGGGCGTCTGGATAGCGTGGTTGACGACCCTACGACTGGGCGTCAACACTTTTGGCTTGATAGGTACCATGCCCGCATACTCGCCACCCTGAAGGATCGCGTCTGGCGAAGTGCTGAACTGCTGGAGTTATGCCGGGCAGCGTTTATTCGCCTGAACGAGACTCTTTTTCCTTCGGGGCCACAACCACAAGGGATTCGTGCTGTGTTGAACATCTTCCGCCAAACAAATCCCATTCGAGAGTTGCTGTCTCAAGACTTGTGATTGGAGCCAACGCTGCAATGGCGTATATGCGTAGTCGAAAACCAAGGTTGGTGTTGCGGACACCTGCAGCCGGAGAGGTTCTCGAACAAAAAGACCTGGATGACACGATCCAAGCTGCGGAGACACTAATCGAGTGCACTCGCGAACAGCTTTGCGGTCCCGAGCTGCCCGTAAAGGACGAGCCTGAGGATTAGAATAGTTTGCGAGTGCAATTTTTGTATAGGGGCAGCCCCCGAGTGTAATTTTTGACTCTTTGTATATTGTATAGTTTGTATACTTTGATTTTTTGTCGAGCCCCCGAGTCAGTCGAGCGGGGTTTGTGAAATATGTGTTGGTTGTGAACCAATGACTGTGCAGCCCCCGAGTATTCGAGTGCGGCTGCAGAGTTTTTGTGTTCTTTGTTTGGATCCTTGTTACGCAGCCCCCGAGCATTCGGGTGCGGCTAAGGCATTGTGTTTCTGCAAGAGCGAGAGCTCATTTGATCGATAACACAGCCCCCGAGGGTTTCGGGTGCGGTTAAGGTATGAATTATGCGGGTAGTAGCCACAAAGAAGTCGAAGGAACATTGATTTTATTCCTCTTTTGAATGTTAGGCTGCAGGCCGCCTCATTAAAAACCTTCCAGTCCCCTTAGGTACCCTGGTAAGGAAAAGAGCGCGTCTGAAACCTGCAGCCATCCGACATATAGCCTATTACATTGTATGACTGTGAGCACTTTATGCGTAGAAACGGCGCAGATGCGCAACGTTCCAAGGATTATGAGAGAGTTCGCCTGTCTTCGCGTGCTTCAGTCGATATGCGCCTCCACCAAGGACCTCCGTGATGATGAAGGGACCCTCCCATGGGGAAGCGAGCTTGTGCACCTTCTTTTGCTTCAGTCGAAGAACCAGGTCACCAACGACGAAGGACCTGGTTCGCAGTCGACGGCTATGGTAGTTGCGGAGATCTGCTGGTAAACAGCTGTGCGGGCCAAGGCCGTGTCTCGCGCTCATCGAGTAGTCGACTGCGTCTTCGAGTGCTCTTCTTGCGTCTTCTTCATTGTATGCTTCAACTCGTGGCGCATTGAACCTTACATCTGATGGCAGAATTGCCTCTGCACCATAGACCATGAAGAATGGGGTGAACTGCGTAGAAGTGTTGGGAGTTGTGCGTAGGCTCCATAGCACAGATGGTAGTTCTTCGACCCAAGCACCCGCAGCTCTTTTGAGTGGCACCAGGAGGCGCTTCTTGATCCCACTCGTCACAAGTCCATTGGCCTTTTCGACTTGGCCATTGGATTGTGGATGTGCCACGGATGCGTAGTTGAGCGTAATGTCCTGCTCTTTGCAGAAGGTTTTGAACTCCTCAGCCGTGAAGTTTGTGCCGTTATCAGTGATGATACTGTTTGGGACACCGAAGCGGTAGATGATGCTCTTTATGAAGTTGACTGCCGTAGTAGCAGTCGAATTTGTGATGGGGACCGCCTCGATCCACTTTGTGAACTTGTCGACTGCCACCAGTAGGTGAGTATGCCCGCCATGCGATGATTTTTTGAGTGGCCCAACCATATCGAGCCCCCATTGGGCGAAAGGCCAGGCCAGCGGTATAGTCTTCAACGCCGATGCGGGTGCGTGCGGCCTTGTTGCGAATTTCTGGCAGCCGACGCACCTTTTGACTATGTCCTCCGCGTCTTTGAGTGCTGTAGGCCAGTAAAACCCTGCGCGAAAGGCTTTGGCTACGAGTGATCGACTGCTGGCGTGATGCCCACAGGTACCTGCATGAATGTCTCGAAGTATGGCTTGGCCATCTTCGAATGCGATGCATCTTTGGAACATACCTGATATGCTGCGCTTGTATAACTCGCCGTTGATAACGGTGTATGCTTTTGATCTTCGAGTCACGCGTCGGGACTCGGTTATGTCATCTGGTAGCTCGCCACGGAGTATGTAAGCCAGAAAAGGTTGAGTCCAGTTGGCTCAATGAGAATACCTCGACTGGGGGGTCCTCTGTGCTAGGCATTTGCTTTTGGGTGGCGTAGTCGACGGAGGAGGCTCTCGTTTCTCCTTGATAGATCTGTGTTCGATGCGCTCGAGGAAGACACCAGGTGGAATTTGTGCGCCAGTTGAGCCAAGATTGGCTAGCATGTCTGCTTCTTCGTTACTTTCCCTTCCTATGTGCCTCAACTCGCAGCCCTCGAAGCTGCCCTCCAGTGTGTTGTACAGGTCGCGATAAGCGATCATGTTGTCCGCGATTGCGTCGCAGGCCTTCATTGTTTGCTGCACCACGAGATTGGAGTCGCCGTAGATCATCAATCGAGTGCACCCAAGTGCTTTTGCCATCCGCATGCCATGGATCAGCCTCGTATTCAGCCTCGTTATTGGAGGGTAGTTTGAATCCCATCTGCAAAACATAACGTAGCTTGTCCCCTTTTGGTGATATGAGGATGACGCCTGCGCCTGCGCCTTCGTGTTTCTTGGACCCATCGAAGTACATGGTCCAGGAATTGGACACGTCTGGTGCTCCAGGTAATTGGGCCTCTATCCACTCGGTTGTGAAGTCGGGTAGGACTTGTGCTTTGATAGCCTTCGGGTGCTCGTACTTGATGTCTCTTGGAGCCAGCTCGATGAGCCATTTTGCGACTCGACCCGTTGCATTGGGGTTTGTGAGGATATCACCGATTGCTGAGTTACTTACCACGGTGATCGGGTGCTCGGTGAAGTAGTGTGTCAACTTCCTTGAGGACATGAATACAGCGTATGCCAGCTTTTGATAGTGCGGGTACCGCTGTTTTGATATGGAGAGAACCTCGCTAGGTAGTAGACTGGACGTTGTATGCTTTGGATGTGCCCCTCCTCCATGCGTTCGACTACCAGTACGGTGCTCACCACCCTGTTTGTAGCCGAGACATACAGGTAGAGTGGTTCCCGTTCCTTAGGTGCGACGAGGATCGGAGGGCTTGTGAGGATCCGCTTGAGATCTGTGAAGGCTGCTTCAGCTTCTGGCGTCCACTCGAACTTGTCCGCCTTCTTCATCAGTCGATAGAATGGTAAGCCTTTTCACCCAGTTTGCTGATGAATCGACTGAGCGCTGCTACTCGTCCTGCTAGTTTCTGCACATCATGAAGCTTTGAAGGCCTTTGCATTGTGAGGATGGCCTGTATTTTCTCCGGGTCTGCTTCGATTCCACGGCAGAGACTAGGTACCCTAGAGCTGCCCGGCTGGAACGCCGAACGTGCACTTCTTAGGATTGAGCTTGATATGGAAGCGTTTGAGGTTTGCGAACGTCTCCCTCAAATCGTCGAGTAGTGTGTGTTCTTCCCTTGTGGTAATGACAATGTCATCACGTAGACCTGGACGTTGCGTCCAATTTGCTTTTTGAGGCAGTCCTGCATCATGCGCTGGTATGTTGCACCCGCGTTTTTGAGCCCAAAGGGCATAGTTGTGTAGCAGTAGACCCCGAGTGGGGTTATGAACGCCGTTTTTTCTTCGTCTTCTTGCTTCATCCTTATCTGGTGATAACCTGAGTAAGCATCCAGAAAGGAGAGTCGTGCGCATCCGGCGGTGGAGTCGACGATCTGGTCGATCGGGTAGCGGGAAGTGATCCTTTGGACAGCACTTGTTCAGCGCTGTGAAGTCCACGCACATCCGAAGGATGTCTGTATGCTTCTTTCTACGAGTACGGGGTTGGCCACCCATTGTGATTTCTTGATTTCCCTAATGAATCCTGCTGCGAGTAACCGGTCGACTTCAGATTCGACTGCGGTTCGCTTTGGGCCGGAGATTCGACGCATCGTTTGCTTGACTGGCTTTGCATCTGGAAACAATTGGAGAGAGTGCTCGGCGAATTCCCTGGGAATACCTGGCATGTCGGCTGGACACCACGCAAATATTTCCCAGTTCTCACGGAGGAATTCGACGAGCGCGCCTTCCTATGCGATAGGCAGGCTCGAAGATATGTTGACTGTCTTGGACGGATCGGTCGGGTGCACCTGATGCGACCTTGTGTCATTTGTAGCATTGAAGGATCTGTCGACTGCCAACTTCTTATGCTCCGGAAGGAGTGTGCGGTCGTTGGTAATCGCCAAGTCGGCGAGTGATTCTTCCACCCCGAACATCTCGGAGATTTTGCTGAACTCGCGGTCGCAAGCATCGGACCTTTGAAAGTTTCCACGGACAGTGATGACTCCCTTTGGTCCTGGCATCTTCAGCGTGAGGTACGCATAGTGTGGCACCGCCATGAATCGAGCAAACGTCGGGCGACCAAGAATAGCATGGTATTGTGATTTCCAGTCGACGACCTCGAACTCAATCGACTCTGTCCTGAAGTGGCTTTGTCCCCGAACGTAACGTCGAGTTGTATGGTGCCTTCTGGGCTAATTGCTTTGCCAGGAACGATACCGTGGAAGGTATTTGAAGATTTTGGGAGGTTTTCGACTGACCTGTTCATTTTGCGGAGCGTGTCCGCGAAGATGATGTTTATGCCGCTGCCTCCATCCATGAAGACCTTGGTCATGGCGTAGCCTCCTATTTGCGCGTCGAGTACCAGAGCCGCGTGCCCTGGTCGAACTACAGCTGGGGGATGATCCTCTCGACTGAAGCTTATGATGGTTTCCGATCCCTTCAGAAATTCGGGCACGGCAGGAGGTGCCATGACAGCCATGTTCACCTGTCGAGTGATTAGCTTTTGCTGCCTGTTGGAGGGGCGACCCTTTTGTATCATGTACATCTGCCCGTGGGGCTGTGGATATTGATCATCTTCCGCCCGTAGTACGGGTTGTATGGCACCTGCGAGGTTTGCGCCTGGAGCAGGCTGTGGTGGTGGTTGCGGTGGCGGCTGTGGCGCCATGAGAGCGGGCACAGCGTTCGGCTGTGGTGCGGGTGCAGGCGTGGGCTGAGCAGGTGCTGGGCCGTACCTTTGAGTCGTATCATGTAGTCAGTCGCCATTTGGTCGAATTCCCTGCAGTTCCTTAGGGTGTGATTGGAGCGTAGTTTTCCGTCGTCCCCCTTGAAGAGGTGGAATCTGCACCAGTCGTCCATCTTTTCCTCGAATGACCGCTCGGGTTTTGCGTCGCTACGTTTGCGCCATTCTTGCCTTTTGTAGCTGTCGCTCCGCTGCTCGCGATCTCGACTGTCCCGTCGATCATCCGAGCGTCGATTGCTTCTATCTTGGTCCTCCCGGTTGTGTGTATCCAGCCGCCATGAACTCGGGTCTGTTATCGTCGTAAGGACGTTGGAACGTTTGCGCCTGCGATCTTCTCTGTATGAATCTCTGCGGCTCGACTGCCGCTTTCGTAGTTGTCGCGTGTTGGGGAAGCACGGGATCTGCGTACAGAATCCTCTCCATCTGCCCACTCAGTCGCAACTTTGATGAGGTCAGCCAGGGAGGTTGGCTTTTCACGACCAAGTGCCTCTTTGAAGTCCTTCCTGGCGAGACCTTGTATGAAGGCATCCATGGCCCTGTCTTCTGACACTTTGCCAACCGAATTGCGTATTTCGGTCCACCGCCGTATGTATGATCTCAACGACTCGTCTGATCGTTGAGTGCATGTCCTTAATTCTCGAATGTCTTCGGGCGCTCACACAGAGGCTCGAAGTTTTTGATGAAGTCTCTGCGGAAATCGTCCCACGAGTCATATGATGATGGAGGGAGCGATTTGAGCCAGTCGCGGGCAGTTCCTTCGAGCATAAGTCGTATGTACTGCATCGCCGTGGTGTTCGTGCCACGCTGGCATGCCACGGCGAGTCTGTAATCTTCTAGCCACCCAGAAGGTTCTTGGCGACCGTTGTACTTGGGTTGTTCGCCTGTCAACTTGAACCGTTTGGGCATCCGCGTCTCACGGATGCGTCGAGTGAAGCACAATGCTCCGCATGGCTCTGGTTCGCGATCAGAGTATGAATCGCTGCTATAGGATCTTCGAGATCTGCTTCTGCTGGACCTGTGCCGGCGCGTGCTTCTCCTTCCTTCATCCGAGTGGTGGCTGCGACCACTGCGATGATGTGCTGCGTGTCGTGAGTCGACTATGTCGCGATCGCGATTCCTTGCTGGAGTTTTGTCTTCTGGCTGTATAGCCTGTGCCGCTAGAGCTAGCGATTTGAGTTGTTGGCGATGCAGGGCTGCGTTAGGGTCATTCGCCGGAGGTTGCATTGCCTTGAGGTAAGCACCTACGGAGAATAATGCACCCGCAGCAGTTTTGGGCACTGGGATTCCGTTAGCGTCCTCTGTCATGAACGACAGGTTACGGGTGATTGCTACCCTTTCATGTTCTGGAAGGCTTGCCAACCGCGACCTAGGTCGTGGGGTTGGTTGCATTGTGGACCCGAGGGATTGCTCCCTTCTTCGGGCACTCGAGAGGCTGGCTTGCCTTTTGCGCTCCTCGAGCGTCGCTCGGTAGTTTTGCAGTCGAATTGACTCCTGCCAGTTGAAGTACTGGAAGGTCAACATCTCCTCTGGGGTGGAATTTGGTGGCATCATTGTGCACTCCTTTATGACTTTATCTGCTTTTGCTGCCATCTCCTCCGTGATTGTCAAGGTTGTGACCCCATCCGGCATGGTTACCGTGCATGGGAATTGTGCAGGCCTGCGAGCGGCTGCGTCTGCGGATGATTCTGCGGTGAAGGCCACGTAGACCTGATGGGGCGTGACCCGAGGACAGGTGTATGTGCTGTCGATTCCAGTCATGGACTCGACGTCGCCGTCGAGGCTCATGTCAGAGCCAGTGTGTTCATCGAGTAGATCTTCGAGGCGAATCTCGTTGTCGATGTGCTCATCGCCTATGCTCATCTCGGTGTTGGCGAAGCCATTATGGATTTCTGAGTCGAGGTTGGTGTTGGTGAAGATCTCCGAGTCGACGTTGCTGTCGTTATGAATCGCGGGCTCGTAGAAGTCATCGAGGGAGATCCCGCAGTCGAAACTCTCGTCGAGTGGTAGGTTGAAGTCGACGTTGCTTGTGCGGTATGCTGATTCTGCCTCCTCGCCTTGGAGTTCCGTCATCATGAACCTGTCGATCTCGCCGGTCGACATGGTTGTTGCGGGCGAGCAGGCTTCAGGAATCGACGACGGGGCGAGCGCAGTCGACGGAGCCTCGAGTGCGCCCAGCAGTTGTTGCGGATCTGTCGAGTCCTGCGTGCCAAGATTGTTTACGAAAAAATTGAATGCTCCAACAGTTAAGCTCAAACCTGATTCAAGGCCGAAAACGCCTCCTGAAGCTCTGGCGAGTGCGGATTGAAATTCATTGGAAGAGCAGATGCGCTTTTTGCAGGTGAAGCGGGCAGGCTGCCGCTTTTCGAGTGGATCGGCGAGTCGCCGTGTGTCGCCTGGATCGGCGAGTTGCTGTTTGCTGACATGGCCGGCGAGTTGCCGTTTGCAGATGAGATCGGCGAGTTGCCGTTTGCTGGTGTGATCGGCGATTTGCCGTTTGCTGTTGGGACCGGCGAAACTTCGAGTCCAGCGCTATTCTTTCCCACAGACGGCGCCACTTGACGAGGGGTAGACTCATCAAGACCCATGGTTAAGGTCCCTAGGTTATGAATATGGGGGAGAGAACGTGGTAGAGCTGGAAGTATCGTCGGCTGACAAGCAGGGCAAAGATTTTACCCAGGTTCAGGGCCCTCGTGTGGAGGTAACACCCCTACGTCCTGCCTGTCTGTTATTGCTTTGTGAATATGATGGTTACAAGGATCCCGGCGAGATGTCGATCTCGCTAGGGTTTGTGGCTCTGGTGGTTCGTTGTCTGGTTCGATGGCCCTCCCAGTCCTTAAATAATAGGCTGGGTCTCGGGTGTTCGTAACCGACTCGATTTACAAGTAAGGAAACTCTAAACCGACTATTGCTTCGCCAAACTTGGAGGATACTCCATCTTCGTGGGCCTCCCTTCATGGGCTTCATGTAGGCTCTGATAGTTGGGCCTAGTCGATACGTGCACCAGGTACCCTCATGGTAGGGTACCCGATAGGCATACCCATGTCAACCGGGCTCCATGGAGATGGTTTTATAGTATTACAGTGGCTTTTTTAAGACAACCTGTTAACGCTAAACCTAATTTGGATAGATGGAAGGTTGAGCTAATGAAGTTTAGAGAAAGAGCTTTGGCTCGCTGGCTACCTTGAGATCCGCTCCATCCATCGTTTGAGCGATATGCCTTTGCATGTGAATGTAACGCGTGATTCTCTGCTTCTTTTGCTCTTAGAGTTCATTTACTACAACATTAGCATGCATGTCGGTGCACTGTCAAGGTCCATCTATGCATTCTCTATCTAAACCATGTTGGATAACTAGACAAGTTCATTATTAATTTCAAAATTTAGAACATGATTAAAAAAACTATGATCATATAGAAATTAACATATTAGATGGATTACACAACATGATCAATAGAAACATGTTCTCGTAAAACAAGTAATCGTAAAACATGAACAATCTTCATAAATGGTTACCAACCTATACATGAAGTGTGGACTTATTTTAGATGGTGTTATTTTATTATGGGAGGCCTTGCATGAGTTCATAGAAGTAAATTAGATGTAAATTTCGTTAAGGTTGATATTGGGATAGCTCACAAAAAATTAATCTCAGGTTTTCTAAAATTTGTTCCAAAACAAGATTTTCCTTATATGTTCATTAACTGGTTTTTGCAGATAGTCACACATGGCAAAGTAGCTTTTGTGGCACACTATCAAATTGGACCTTTTTTAAAACAAAGGAGGGATCACTAGTAGAAAAAGGGCCTCTAGTTAAAGCCCCCCCTTTTTCCCCTTTTAGTCCCGGTTGGTCACGAAACGGGACTAAAGGCTCTCCACGTGGTTGAGCTCGTGCGCTGGGGCTGGAAGACCTTTAGTCTCTCGGTTGGTAACACCAACCGGGACTAAAGGCTCTTTTCAAAATATTTTTTATTGAATTTTTTCTATATTTCAAATCTTTGAATTATTTGTCAGTTTAATCTCTAATCGCCCCTAATCGGTCACCCATCCTCACATTAGAAGCCCTTTGCATACTCGTGGTCAAACTTCTCGATCGGTCACCCATCCTCACACTGGTCCACTCTCAGCACGCTTAACTTTTGAGTTCCTTTCCAATTAGCTTTCAAGATTGCACTGATAACATCTTGATAATACTATGGTATCAATCTTATTATCCCTTAGACTTTGATG
Organism: Poa pratensis; assembly: GCA_947311845.1. Taxonomy (NCBI): domain Eukaryota; kingdom Viridiplantae; phylum Streptophyta; class Magnoliopsida; order Poales; family Poaceae; genus Poa; species Poa pratensis. The sequence continues at coordinate 4,139,024 of CAMZMU010000035.1, forward strand.
TCACATGATATTATTTTTTGAATTCCAAATCTATATTAACATACATATTAATGATTAATTAATAATAATTATTAATTCAAATAACAAAAAAATGAATTTTACATTATTATTGCCATTTTCAATTTAATATGGAAAATTTCATATCTTTAAATCCGTAAATCAAAATTTGACAAATAATATGTGTAAATCGATCAGAAAAATGATAGGAATCCAAATATTGCATCCATACCATCTATTGCATAATGCGCTATGTCTTTTATATAATGTACTGCTAAGTGTGCTTTTTTTATTTTGTAGAAAAAATCTTCTTTTTAAATAACTTTTTTTTCCTTTTGGAATTTTGAGAACCTGAGAAAATTTCACCGGGTAAACCATTTATTCTCTAGTTTTTTTCGATATATTAAACGCATTTTTTCGATGTCATATGCAAAACTTATGGCCGTTTTAATTTTTTTTTCTGTTTTTTGCAAAAAAGTCAAAATTCATATTTTAAAATTTCTATACCAACTAGACACTAACCTAACTACATCTCAAAGGATTTTTTTTTGAAGATTTTATTATTTTCTTTTATTTTCTACAAAACTAAAAAAGGCGATCCACAGGGGGTGGGAGGTAGGCATGAGAGGGGGAAAAAACCTTTAGTACCGGTTCGTATCACGAACCGGTACTAAAGGTGCCGTAACCTTTAGTCCCGGTTGGTGTCTCCAACCGGGACTAAAAGTCTTGTTTGAACCGGGACTAAAGGTGGTTGTGCCCGTGCCCCGTTTGAACCGGGACTAGTGACACATTAGTCCTGGTTCGTAATGTGACCGGGACGAAAGGGCCGAACCGATGGCCCTTTTTCTACTAGTGGATAAGGTAAGGTGGCCCTTTTGTCTGGTTCCTTGGTTCATTTCAAGATAGCCGTATACTCTCTAAGTATTTCCTAGGAACACCATTTAGAATTAGTTAGCTATATAATACATAATATAGTAAAATGGGGTTTGACAATTTTGTACCATACCGATCAGTATATTCATGTTTTAGGATGAATTGGAGGAACGTGAAATTTTAGTTATATATATTTGAACACTTTTCTGACATGAAGGTGAATTTCCATTCATAAAGGTGAGGTTTATTTGTTGTTGTGGTGAAGCTAGAAATAAGCGCAACTCTATCTTTACTTTTGTATAAGGTAAACTCCCTCGAAAGAATCCGCTTAGACTTAACAATAAAGAATGGAAAATTACCCGATCAACACTTACAAACATGGAAAGGAAAGCTTAAATGGGATGGTTTACTTTTCTTAGTTCTTGCATGTGCAATATTCAATTTTGTATGGTCTCCATGTTTGAGTTAACAAAATATCCTTTGAAAGAACGAAAATTTTAATGAAAATATAGCTTTGGCAAGAGGAGCATGGAGCTAAAAAGTATCATGTAGTAAATTGGCGAGATATTTGTACAATTACAGAACAAGTGGACAATGGGGTGGTAGATTACAATACATTAAATGTCTGTAAATGGATATGGAAGACTGGAAATGAATAAGAAGCTTGGAAGGATTTATTATGAATAAGTATATTAAAAACTCTTTGGTTTTCTTCGTGTAAAGCTAAATCTGACCATTCACATTTCTTGTCAAGGAATGATCAAATTTAGATATCTTTATTTTCGATTTTGTATAATAGTTGTGGAAAATGGTCAAAACTAGATTCTAGATTCTTTAGAAGATAAACCTTTATATTGTAAATTTGCAAGTTTGTAAAATTTCACCTTAAGCATAAATTTTAATATTGCTAAATAGCCATTGGAGAAAGCTTGGAGGGCGGGGGAGGGGAATTTATTGTGTGGTCACTGAATATGCTTTCGAAAACTAGTCAGATTAAGTGATAAATATAAAAGGTTTCACTGTTTAAGGTTCCTCTAAGAGTATAGGTTTTTCTCTGGCTAACTTGTAGAAGATGTATTTAAAAATATATATATAATTTGGTGAAATTGGAAAGGGAGCATTGATCACATCTCTTGGTTATGCATCTAAAATAGGTATATATATCATGGATGTAGTTAAATGTGCTTCTGTAATTGTAGACATTCTATAAATTTTAAATCATTTTGGCCAATGGACTTGGAAATTCGTAAGTAAATATAGTTACACTATTTCAGTGGGCGTTGATGTTATTTTCTGGTAAATCTAGGAGGCTTGAACTATAGTTGGTTTTGATCATGTTTACCTGCGTGATCCTAATTCTTTTATCTTTCAAATATGTCGCCGGATGGATGTCTTAATGGGCTAGTGCGCATATGTGAAACGGGCTACAACACTAACTCTCGGTAGCTTTGTTGTTATACAAGGATGGTATCTAAACTCTTCAATACGAGATAAGGCCAGGATCCGATGACTCTAGGATTGGACTGGGATAATGGTTTGGTTTATATACTCATGTTTACTCATTCCTTGTAATGATTGTTGGGTCTTTTTGTTGTTGGATGGCTCATGAAGTAATGGTTCCAAGTACATTTGTTACGGTAGTGCTGGTTTTGCTGCAAAGGTCAAGAGCCTAGCCTTCACCCCTACTGTTTTTCTACAACATCTCAAGAGTTTGGGGGTATGTTTTGTTCCATGGATTTTTTTTGGAGGACTGTTTTGTTGTTTATCGGTTTGCAATGGATGGAGATCGATGACAGGAATTTATTGACGGTATACCAAGAGGGAATACAAATGGATTTTACAACTGGTACTTTGAGGTATGGTGTTGGCTCTGCTGCTATGTTGTCCATTTTGTGTGTGTGAATTTGTCTGTCTGTCGCTCTGGACGGTGCACGCTTTTTTTCTTCCGTAAGGACATGTTGCGAATTTTGTTCGTTTTGCCCTTTTAATGTTGGCATAATCTTATAATTTTAACTTTGTGGTTCTTTCAATCGAAACCAAAGGGTCTACCCATTTCTCAAAAAAGAAAAACACGTAACTCCTGAATGTAATGGTTCATGTAGTCGTAATGGTTGCGTGATCATGTAGTTATTGGGTGGCTCCAGATGTAATTGTCTGAAATTCATTAGTGTTTGCGGTAGTGATGGTTCATCTGCAAGGGTCAAGAGTCGAGCCTTCCCCTTGTTTTTCTGTAACTTCTCAAGAGTTTGAGGGTATTTTTTTGTTGCATGGAATTGCTTTGGGCATACTTCTTTGGTATTATGTGGGTTATAATGAAATCAAAGGGAGGAATGCTGATAGATTTACTGGTGACAGTTTGGGGTACTGGGTCAGGTGCTCTGTTTTCCGTTTCATGTGTGCTATTCTGTATTTGTCATTGTGGATGTTAGATGCCTCTTTGTGCTTAGCGACATAATGCGTACTATGTTTTTTGCTCGCCTTTTAGTTTCTTTCAATGAAAGCCGGGGGTCTACCCATTTCTCAAAAAGATATGTGACTCTTGATTGTAATGGTTCATGTACTTGTAACGGTTGTGGGATCATGTAGTTATTGGGTGGCTCATGATATAATGGTTCGAAGTTCATTAGTGTTGTTGTTCCGGTAGTGCTGCTTTTTGTGCAAGAATGAAGAGTCGAGCCTTGCTTCTGTTGTTTTTCTGTAACATCTCAAGAGTTTTTTTTGGGGGGGGGGGGGTGTGTTTTTCTTTGCTCCATGAAATTACTTTTTGGGCGGATTGTTTAGTGTTTTGTTGGGTTCAATGAAATCGGGCGTGGTGAGCTGTCGGGTTAAAAGGCAGGGAATGAATGGAGACAGACAACATGGGGTTTTAATGATGGTCTACGAAAAGCGAACGCGGACTGATTTTACGGGTGGCAATTTAAGGTGATGAGTGGGATGCTCTGTTGAGCTATTTTGTGTATTTGTCGCTGGACGGTGGACGTCTCTCTATGCTTAGCGGCATATTGCGCATTTTGTTTTTGCTCACCGTTTAATGTCGTGGAGCCTTGTAATTTTAACTTTACAGTTTCTTTCAATGAAAACCGGTTGGGTCTACCCATTTCTCAAAAAAGGTATGCAGCTCCTGATTTTAATGGTTCATATAGTTGTAATGGTCGTGGGATCATGTAGTTGTTGGACGATTAGTGTTGTTGTTGTTGTTGTTGTTGTTGTTGTTGTTGTTGTTGTTGTTGTTGTTGTTGTTGTTGTTATAGTGTTGGTTTTGGTGAAAGGGTCAAGAGTCGAGCCTTCCCCTTGTTGATTTTTGTTTTGTAACATCTCAAGAGTTTGGGGTGTTTTTCTTTGCTCCATGACATTGCTTTGGACGGACGTGTTTAGTGTTTCTTGGTTTGAATGAAATAGGGCGTGATGAGCTGTGGGTTAATAATAAGGCAAGTAATGAATGGATACCAACAACAAGGGGTTTAAATGATGGTCTACAGAGAGCGAATGGGGACGTATTTTACAGGTGGCAGATTGAGGCGATGAGTCTGGTGCTCCGTTGTCCGTTTCAGGTGTGCTATTTTGTGTGTTAGTGACTGGACGGTGGACGTTTGAGGCGATGAGTCTGCCCCTCTGTTGTCCGTTGCGCGTGTGCTATTTTATGTGTTGTCTCTATGCTTAGTGACATATTGCGCTTTTTGTTTTTGCTCATCATTTAATATTCGTGCAACCATTGTAATTTTGAATTAATGGTTTAATTATTTCAATGAAAACTATGGGGGGGGGGGGGGGGGGGGGGGCATTTGCTTTTGCTTGCTTTTCAATGCTGGCAAAAGCTTGTAATTTTAACTTGATAGTTTCTTTCAATGGAAACCGGAGGTGTACCTATTTCTCAAAAAGGAATGTGAGTCTTGATATAATGGTCCATGTAGTTGTAATGCATGTCGGATCATGTAGTTATTGGGTGGCTCCTGATATAATGGTTCAAAATTTGTTGTTGATGTTGTTCCGATAGTGCTGATTTTTTTGTGCAAATTCAAGAGTTGAGCCTAGCTTCCTCCTCTTGTTTTTCATGTAACATCTCGATAGTTTGGGTGTGTTTTTCTTTGCTCCATGGGATTACTTTTTACGGACTTGTTTAGTGTTTTACTGGTTTTAATGAAATCTGGCGCGATGAGTTGTGGGTTAATAAAAAAAAAGGCAGGGAATAAATGGAGACCGACAACAAGGGGTTTTAATGACGGTCGACAGAGGAGCGAATGCGGACAGATTTTACGGGTGGCAGTTTGAGGCGATGAGTCAGGTGCTCTGTTGTCCGTTTCGCGTGTGCTATTTTGTGTGTTTGTCGCTGGACGGTGGACGTTTGAGGCGATGGGTCTCGTGCTCAGTGCTTTGTTGTCCGTTTTACGTGTGCTATTTTGTGTGTTTGCCACTGGACGGTGGACGTTTGAGGCGATGATGAGTCTGATGCTCTGATGTCCGTTTCACGTTGTCTATTTTGTGTGTTCGCTCTGTGCTTGGCGACATATTGCGCTTTTTGTTTTGTTTTTGCTTGCCGTTTAATGTTCGTGCAACCTTTGTAATTTTGACTTAGTGGTTCATTTCAATGGAAATCGGGGATCTAACCATTTCTCAAAAAGTACATGATCACCATCTAAGAATAGCTAATTAACCGAGCCATCCTTTGCCAAACAGTCTGGTGTTTTCACCATCCACAAGTAGAGAGGGCTCGTTTAAAGTTTCAACGAAAGAGCTTTGTTTCATCACATTTGAAAGAACTTTGGTTAACAAGACACGAGAAATAACCGCGCCCGCTCAGCACGTAACCTCTCCCTCGCGGGGGGACCACCGTTGATGAGATACGTGCCTGTCAACCAACTCACCATGCCAGCCCCTGACACGCCGGCCCCACAAGGCAACCGGAAAACAGGCGACGAAAAGACTCTGCCTGCGCTGCCCACCGTGCCAAGCGGTGCCAGGGTTTTCGTAACTGTTCGGTCTCCGGCCCACATGTCGGCCAACCACAGCGTAATTCCTCTTCGTGCTCACAGACGCCGGAAAATATAATCACAATTCGCCGCTAAAATAAAATCACTTGAACAAGAAAAAATTCATGAAGGATGAATAGAGCTCTGCATTAGCTCGTCTCTGTTGTGCTGATGCCCTACATGTCAGTGCCAGTCTCTGCAAGTTTTGAGCATGAAGCTGGTGCAAACGGAAAGCTGGCAGCATTGAAATTTGCAAATAAGGAGATCAATCGATGCTAACGAATGCACTGGACCATCATCAGAGGACAATGCACTTATGAGTACCAACATTACCAATTGCTGATGACACGAAACAGAAGCACCGCCACTACTACATAGCATCACTCTACTAGTCATCAGTCATCACTTGCTGCTACTTCTACAACCAGTTTACTACTACTACTACTACTGAAGTTCCACTCTGTTTGATCAATGGATCAATTAATCGATGGAAGGGCAGCTACGAATCATTGGGAATTGTGATCGGGGAATTTGCACTGCTGGCTTGCTTACATTACAGCTAGTCGACGGACGGCGGCGACGGTTGAATGAAGGTCAGCGCTCGTCCGGCACCCGGTAGGACTCCGCGGTGATCTCCGATAGCCACGCGCCGGGGAGTAGCATCTGCAAACGCGAAATTCCACGGAATTACGAATGGGTCCCTGGGCGGCAGGGGCTGGAATGTAAACAGAGGAAGCAGGGAGATGGAGCAGGGGCACGGCGGACGGACTCACATCGAGCTGGTTCTGCACGGCACGGGGCCGGCGGCGGGGGCGGCGGCGCGGGCGGGCGCCGGTGAGCGCGTACACGTCCTCCTCGATCTCGTCCGCGGAGAGCGTGGCCGAGAACCGCGGCCTGTCGAGCGCGTCGGCGCGGACCAGCCTCCGCTGGGACTGCGACGGCGACGGCGCGGAGGAAGGGGACATGGTGGGGTGGCGTGCTCGTCGGGTGCGCGGCTGCGGAGAAGCCTCCTCGGCCTCGGGGTCATCGTCCTCCTCCGCGGCGGGCGCCCCCGCCCCCGCCCCCGCCGCCGCCACCTCGCGGAGGCGGAGCAGCAGGTCCTCCCTGACCTCGTCGAGCTGCTGCGGGGAGGAGCGCCTGCTGGCGGGCGGGGCGATGGCGTCACCGGCGCGGTTGACGGCCGCGCACCGCAGCACGCGGTGGCTCCCCCACGTCTTGAGCGTCGCCGACGGGAACGAAGACAGCGCCCCGCGCCGCGCGCTAGAAGAGTTCGTCGTCGTCGAGACCGCGGCCGCGGCCGCGGCCGCGCCTCCTTCCGCCGCGTCGGCGCCGCCCGCCGCGGTGGGATCCGACGGCAGGGGCGGGGGCGGCTCCGCCGAGATCACCATGGCCGCGGGCGACGTCGCGACGACGCGCGGCCTCGACTCCCGCTCCGGCGCAGGATGTGTCGGCGGCGGCGGCGGAGGGCCTGCGTGGACGTGGTGAGGAGGAGAGGAGAGGGACGAGGAGGCGGGTCTGGTTCGGCGATGGAAGCGGTGGGGCGGAAATGAGAAATATTGAGGAATAGTAGGCAGTCGTCCACGAATAAATATTGGGGGTGCGTGCGTGTGTGCGTCCAGCGGGGGCATTATAGGGTTTTTCTTAATCATTTTGTAATTTCTTTTATTGGAACTTTTAAGGCGTTTGTTTTGTTTTCCGTTGATGTGGACTGTGACAACATTTGGGCAACTGCACTGGCAGGCAGTTCTGCATGGATGGATGGACCGCGGTGTGGTGTGCAGTGCACACCTTGATATATATTTTTACACACCTTATGTTTTTTTACACACCTTGATGTTCTACGGTGTACATGTACATTATTTACGGCATCTCCTGACTTTTTTATTTGTGAGAACGATCCAAATTTCTGTTGGATGAGGCGGGACCCGTCGATTCTCGGAACATGAGCGGAAAGCGGAGGAGGCGGGGATTCGTCAATTCTCGGACGGATGCGGAGGAGCCGAGCGGAAGCTAGAGTTTTCTTTGTATCGGGAGATTTCTCTTGACATTGTTTGGGTCTATGTTTCAAATACTTGTAGTTATATGCCATTTTCTTAATTAGATGTACTCCTTCTGGGCAATCTATTCTAGAATACATGTCTAAATATTTGCATTGTAGAAATAAAATATGCTAGTTCTACTTATTAACTCGAGTCTTTCTGCATTGCACTTTGCATGGGTAAAGACTTGACTCGTATAATCCTTCACCAGACTCCACCTGGTGTGGGAGCTGCTAGCATTGTCCTACTTATTAACTCGAGCCTTACAAATAACGGAACATGAAGTAGTGTATCTGACACAACCGTTAATTAGATGATCCACGCCCCTGCATCCTCCATGTGTGCCTTTCTTCTCGAGCGTCATCGCCACGCCTCTATGTCGCTTCCTTCTAAATTGTTTCCGGTTTTCAGAGGGTATAGGGGCAATGGGCTATGTTGGGCCATATTTACAAGGTTTTAACTTTTTTTTTGCCCTAGACTATTCACTAGGGATGAAAGTGGAAGGTGATACGTTCAAAAACATATCTATGACTTTAAGATTTTAGTATTTGAATAATAATTATTACTATCATTTAATGTTTTAATGATTTATATGTGATTTTCCAGAAAATTCCATTATTTTTTCTTTTAATTCTGAAAGGCAAGAAACGTCTCTTTCCGTATTTTCACATTCTATGAACATTATGGACACAATTAATTCGGGAAAAACATAGTGTTCATATTTTGTGAAGATCGAGTAAACGAGCACAAGATGGACCTGTGAAGCCCAAGGGAGTAGGAGGGCCCATAGCGCGCCGACCTCTACCACCTGAAGAGCCAACGAGGGTCCTTCTCCCCTCTATCGTCTAATCCCTTCAATTCTTTCGTCGTCATCTTTCCCTAAAACACTCTATATATACCACCCAAAGAAAAAAACAAAAGATTGCACTCGACAGCCGCTGGAAGAGAATTTAAGGGAGAACTGGTGCCATGAATCCATGATCTCCTCGTCGATCTATACCATGGAGAGAGAGTAGTACACAGTACTGGATTATGGGTTTGTGGTACTATCTCCATTATATCTCTCTATGTGTCATTATTGTTTTAAACTGTCTCAGTTGCCATACATTACTACAAAATTATTTATGTAATTTTATCGGTGGATCCTTATCTAATCAGATGATAAATTCATTTTCAAATGTGTTTATGTTTTTCTTCGATAGATTATAGATCCATATTATTCTCTATTATTGTTAGGATTGGAAACATAGTTGATAGAACAATTGAGAGAAGGGTGTGCATTAAATGGAGTGGGACTTTGCAGGGTGTTTTAATTCAGTGTCACTGTGGTTAGACCGCTAAGGCATGTTGGCAATTTTGTAATGATACCCCACTGGCGATAAAAGAAGCATGCAAGGTGATTGCCATTTGTGATAGGAGGTGATGCATTTGAAAGCATTGTCATTCTCCACTTCATGTTATGAAACTTAATGCAATGCTATGTACTTGTACATAATTATGTGTTTGGAAATAACCCGCTCGCCCAGGAGTATTATCAACGCATACTTATGTGGATTCTAAGTATGTTTCGATATCAGGATGTGATGCCCATATACATGTATCAACCACTATGTAAAACAAATATGCAAGTTCTATAAAGAATAACAAGCATTGAAAATTTCAAAAAAAAGGAAAAGTTTAGAACGACCAATTAAAACACACATATTGAAATGTCAAAAACTTCTCAAATAAAATTTCACGGATACATCATCACATTCTATGTATTCACAAAGTCGTTTCGCAGAAAAATATCATTTTTTGTGGCCTGTCTAAAAAAGAAAAAGCATGTCCCGTGAGAAGACTTATTTCAGCAAAAAATTGTCTTTTTATACAAGTCAAAAAAATATAGATTTGTCTGTGAAACGACGTTGTGAAGACATAGGGGGTTAAGATCTATGCGTGAACATTTTCGTGCCATTTTTTTGACATTTCAATATATGTTTGAAATTCATTTTAAATAAAGTGTGAATATGCACCCAGGAGCCAAAACACCTCTCTTGCCCAAAAGGTTGCTTTAATTTCATGACATAACTTGTTGCTTTAAAAAGCTAAACACTTTATGTTTCTATCCGGATATAACATATAGCTTGTAATTGCAGCATATCACGGGATGAATTATGCTCATCCCGGGATGGAGCAATTTGACAATCTGTTGCTTTTATGACAGCTTATAAGATATATTTTTTTATTGATAAAAATTCAAAACTTTCTGTATGGCTCGTGAACTTAAAAACTCAACTTCTCTTCTCCTTGATCATTGCATAGGAATTTTCATTGATAATGCGTCTATTTTTTTTAATACAATGAGAGGATGAAAACATGAACCTACGATGCGAGACTGATGGGGAATATAACGAAGAAACAATGAAACAAGAAAGTGAGAGCGGGATCCTCCACCCTCACCATCCAAAGATGATTATAATTATCAAACTCAAAACTTCACTATTGAGCATGAACCACTTTACTTTAATGATGAGTCCAATGATGAATCTTTAGATATGTATGCTTGTGATTTCTTTCGTCCTAGTAAAACTGTTTACTATGATGAGGAGTGGTATTTATATATGGTATATCAAAATGCCTTAGAAGATGGTCTTGTTTTGCTTGATGATCCTTCGTGTGGAACAATGTTAGATAAATCATCGGAGGATAAAAATGATATTAAGATGTTTGATGTTTATAATGAAGCTCTCATTTAGGAGACTTGTATCTTATACGTGGATTCTTCTAGCTTTATAACACAAAACATAAATATGCATATGTTAGAAATATGTTAATGATAAGAATTATTTATGCTGGTTGCAGTTATCCTATGTTCATGTAACTCTTGCTGCAACCATAATGTTGAGTATGATTATAATTCTTTTAACTACTTTGAGAAAGAAAACCATGCTTATGGTTGTCATGATAATTTTCGTGATCCACTTTGTATGAAAAAATTGCAGGGTTGCAACCGTCCGGTTCTATTGCAATTTTGCTTCTAGTTATTACAACTCTTATGAGAGAAGAGGTGATAAGTGATCTCTTTATTTATCAATAATTCTCAAATTGCATGCACCTGATGTACAATAGTCACACATTGATCTCCTCCTTTAATAGCTTATCCGTATATAAAATATCAGTCATGAACTCATCACTTTGTCAAATCTCACAAAGCTTTCGAGGCATTCCCACTGCTTGTTACGCGGATACATGTCAACCTGATGTTGTTACCAACCTTTTCAGTAGGGAGTCCATGAAGGTTTTCTGTCTAGAGATCAGGCTACTGGCGGAACCAGACACTACAAGTAAAGCCTTGTCATGTTGAGGGTCTAATTCTGACGATGGGATCACCCCCACGTGGATCAAGTTAATAACTGGGTTGAGCAAGCTTATGGTCATCCAAGTAAACGATGCGGCCCAGCTGACCCAGGGTGGCCCATGTCAGGTCTTACTAGGATGCCTCCTAGATGAAGGTCGACTCTTCCAATTGGCTTGCCTGGGTTGACTCCAGAAGTGTCACATGGAAGATCAACTTCCGAGATATCACCCTGATGTCGACTCACCCAAGGGTCGCTATTAAGATGGGCTTTACCGACACTCTCCTTCCCCATGTCTCCACCAAGGAGGAGAGCAACAAACCTCCAAATCCGACTGAGCCGCCACTCCGTCGCGCTTATCGGGGGGGGGGGGGGGGTGATCTGTGATCCACCCACCATCCATGACACTGCCACCTCGAGATGCGCGGCGAGACATCACACAAACACGGTATAGCGCAGGCAACCTTAACAAACTAGACAAATTACTATAAATCTATAACTACTATGGTATCGTATCATTTGATAAAGATACACATTATTATTTTCTCATTAACTCAGTTCGTACTTCTTCGGCATCAACTCTTTTTGAACTTTTATTTTACTGTGTGCGTGTGCCGGAATTATTCTCGTGTGCGCGCAGGCATGTACAACACTTGCTCTTCCCAGCTTAAGGATGACTCCAACGGGCCGACGCATCGAGACCGTTGGCGTCCGGATGGCAAAAATCAGTCCCCAACCATGCGACGCATCCAATCCGCTGGTCCGTTTTGTGTCCATTTTTGTCCGGGCCGACGCATTTTTGGCCCAAATTTGGTCCAGGTTTGCGTCGGGGACGGACAGAAACGGATGGAAAGAGAGGTCCGCAGTATCCGCGCATGTCCTCCCATGTCCGTGTGCCGGCCCACATGGCAGTCAAAGAAATCTCCTCTCTCCTCCCCCTCCCACCTGCCTCGCTTTTCTCTCACCTCGAAAAATCCCCAATCCCCACCGCAGAACAAGGAGACGGCGGCGAGCCGCGCGAGGTCCTTCCCGACTCGGCGCTGTGGAGCCTTCTGCATCGCCGCCACACAGGGCGAGGCAGAGGGCGACGCCGTTGATGGCGGCCGTGGCACTGGCCGTGGCCTTGGCGGCTCTGCTCCAGGTGGGCAACTCTGCTCGGGTAGCTGCAGGCCATGGCCACCACCAGCTCGCACGCCCACTCTCCGTCCCAGTTCGCGAGCCCAAGCAAGCAAATTTCCATCGATTGCTGGCTGCCGAGATCAGACTTGGCTGGATTTGGCTGCCGTGGAGATCCCGGTCTCAATCTGCGCCCTTGAATCAGTACTACTTTGGAATTTGCTAGCTCTTGCTAGCTTCGAATTTGTGCTGCATTTTTTCTTTTTACTGCTGCCCCTGCTTTCTATTGTGCAAATTTGCTACTAGCAATGATATTTGTGCCGCTGCTTTTCGTACGAGTAATCTGCTAGCTATCTTTTCTGCATCTTGATTGCTTTTTTCTCTCTATTTTCTTGTATCAATTTTCTCCAGATTTGCTAACTCTTTTGTGTTCAAAAGAAAAGAAAAAAGAATGCGTCGGCCACCGCTGTGGCCACTCGACGCATATTCCTATCCACCCCCTGTCTGCCCGGCCGGACCCGACGCTAACGGACATAATTTGGTGTCCGTTTGCATCGCACCGTTAGAGTCATCCTAACCAACCGACCCGTGGGTCCGGGGAGCCGCCAGATGGTGGACCCGGCGTATCAGTTCCTCTAGAGTCTAGACTTCTACGGACTTGCCTTTCCCGAATGAGAGCACGCGTCAGGTTAGCGGAATGGGAAAAAGGCACCGCACGACGCAGGAGCAACGCACTGCAACATGGGCCCACTGAAGCCATTGGCCCGCACGTCAGTGTGCGAGCAGAGCTGCGGGAGGTCTTTGTCTAGACTTTTTCTCTCCTACCCAGGTTTGAATGTTCGGAGGGTACGGCCGTCACGTGAGCACTGCTAATTACACGAATCTCAAAGCAAAATCGAAGCGCAGGATCGGGCCCACCGTCCGACGCCGTGAATCGGGTCCACCCGAGGGCCGGAGCTGCAACCGTAACCGTTGGAGATTCGTCCCTCAGCTATCAGATCCGTCCAACCCCTATTGGAGATTCGTGCAGCTGCTTTGACCGCTCCTTCCGTGTGAACGCACTTCCGTTTTTCTCGCCGGCACACGCATGTACTTTCCCCAGTTTAGCTGTTTTGGAAGGGAGCCATAAGCGGTGGGTAGACTAGGAAATATTTTCCTGCCCGAGATGTCTTTCTCCCACCTCCAGTCCTCCACTCCGAGCTCTCTCTCTCCCCCCCCACCACGCTGCCCCGACGAGCTCCACCATCCAGGCCGCGCAGCTCGGGCGAACTCCACTCCCTCCGCCAAATCCAACTCGAGTGCGACCCTCTCTCTCTGGCGAGCTCGACTCCCTCCTCCACGCCTTGATCTCCGTGCCCTGCGATCTGGCCTTGGAGAGGACGATTTCAGCAGTGGACGGCCCTATCCGAGCTCCCTAGCTCCAGATCTAGCCATGGAGGAGACGACATCATCATCCCTTGCAAATTTCTTTTTGTTCGCCAGTTCTTGTACACCTTTTCTTCTTCTTTAATCTATTTTCTGAGATTGGATCTAGTGTTTTTTTTTGTTATTTCTCTTCTTCTCTGTCCATATGTTCAAGATTCTTTATATGGAACAAAAAGATTCTTCCAAATTCGTTTCTTTTTCCTGAATCCTACATGGTCTTGTACATCTTCATGCGTGTCTGTTCTTAAAGTGAAACAATTCTGTTTTGGATTGTATGTTTATGTTCTTACAGTGGATTTTTTATGTTCCATTAATTTGTAATACTACTATATTGATCCTGCAAAAATGGATTATTTTTGTCCAACAATTTGGAATCCTACTGTCTTGGATCTGAAAAGTTCGTGTCCTTTTTTCCAAAATAATATTATGTTGAAAAAATTCGTGTCCTTTTTTCCAAATTCAACATGGTCCTGTACGTGTTCATCCATGTATGTTCTTACAGTGAAATAAATCCCTTTTGGATTGTATGTGTGTATGTGCTTAGAGTGGATTTTTTTGTTCCATCAAATTTTGTAATACTATTATATTGATCATGCAAAACTGGATTTTTTGTTCCAACAATTAGTAATGTTACTTTCTTGGATCCGAAAAGTTCCTGGATGGAGATTAGACAAAATATTATGTTGATGTATGATCCAAAAAAAAGTTGTTAATGCATGAATAATTTTGTTTTTTATGCATGAATAATTTTGTTATTGTTAATGCATGAATTACATAGTCTCTAAATTTCTTGATAGTGCATAATCATAAAAATATTGTTAATGCATAAATTTCCTTTTTAGTACATAATCTCTGAAATTCTTGATAGTACATAATCTCTGAAATTTAAGTGCTTTAACAGATGCTTTTGTATAATGCATTAACACGAAATTAATATGTCAGTAATGAATTTTTTTGATCCATGCATCAACAGAAATATTTTTATTTCTCGGTAGTATGTACTAAGAGAATTGTTTTTTGTATCTTTTTGGATCAACAAAAAAAAAACACGTCGTGGATCACACAATACATGGAAGGGTATTTTAGGCACTTCATGTGGGTCCAGCCAGATGGGTTAAGACTAGCGAAGTGTTAGCCGGCAGATTACCTGTTTCGGGAAAGTCAAAGCACTTGGATGAAATTGGTAGGTGCAGCTAGCTGGCTCGGATCGCTAGTTAAATGAACGGCCCAGATAAGCCTTGGACATCCTTGTAGTTGTGGAATCCCCGCGTTGTGACGAACTCGTTTCGCCGTCATAACCGCTCGCGCCCACGGCCCACCATCTCCACTCCGTCCCGCTTCTAGTTTTTGTCGGAAGAATTGCTGTGAGAGCATAGAAGTCTTGTTGCCCGCAGTTTTCTGAATACTGAAATTTTATCTCTTCAGACCTCACCTTGTCAGCTGTGGTTCTTGTATTTGTTAACAGCAATGCAGCATAGCAGTGTAATGGACGATTGACTGTGACTGAAATTCAGTGTGGGCTCAAGTTAGTAGTTAGCAGTAAACTCCATCGTCCATTCTAGTTTTTGTCCGAAGAATTGCTGTGAGAGCATAGAAGTCTTGTTCGCAGTTTTCCGAATACTTAAATTTTAGCCTCCTCAGACCTCACATTGTCACTTTGTCAGCTGTGCTTCTAATATTTGTTAACTGCAGTGGAGCATAGCACTGTAATGGACGATTGTCTGTGACTAAAATTCAGAGTGCTCAAGTTAGTTAGCGCTAAATACCATCTTCCATTCTATCATGTTAGTCTCTGAATACTGCATTTTGAGGTTCTTCAGAAACTGGTATTTTTACAACTAGAACAGTGAGAAAGGCTCCTCAGGGAGCTGAATCAAAGGCTGTCTACAAGATGAGATACATGGATGCAGAGAGGACCTTAGTCATATGAACAAGCAAACTGAAGTCTCCTTGGAACCTATCCTTTCATGAAGATAAGCTAGGTTGGATGCCATTGAACAACATGTCATTTCTCTGTTTCCACGGACACCAAGCTCCAATCATTAGAACTCTGGCGAACATTGGTTTGGACAAGGCAGCCTTAGCAAGAAAAATGATTACTCCCAATATTAAAATGGCGCCTCTTCACTCTTCTGAATATTCCTTGTGTTTAGTCTATCAGATAAAAGAAGCCAACAGAAGAACTTCAATTTTGGGGTACAATTTTGGACCTGATCGACCGAGGGCTAAGTTAGATGAGAATTTGTAATCCCGTTGAAATAAGGCCGTTGGTGGCACTCAAGTGAGAAAAAACCCGAAGCAAACCAGAGAGGAGAGCCCAGTTAGAGCATCTCTAGCAGAGCCCGCAAATGGCCGAAAGCCGCAAAATAACCGCCCGATGCGGATTCGAATCCTTAAAAACGCGGAGGACAGAACCCTCAAAACTTTCCGACCCGTAAAGTTTTTGAGGGGCCCCGTGAATCCGGCCCTCGGAACATCAAATTCGGAGATTTAACCGCCGAAACGAGCGGCGCCTGCATAAGGTCAAAACAGTTGGAGGGACGGACTTTTCACCACGCGCTTCATCCCCATCTCGCCGCCGCCTCCGCCGCCAGCGCCGCCACCAGCGATTCGACCATTTTCCCGGCCGCATCTGCAGGCGCCCCGTCGCACGTGACACCCCCGGCCGCGGACGTACCCTGCCGCCGGTTTCCGGCTCGCCCCGCCCGTGGAGAACCCTCTCCGGCAAAATCTGCGCCGCCGCCGCCGATCTGTGGGTGAGTCCATCTCCGCTTGATTTTGTTGTGTTTTCAGACGGAGTACTCCGTTAGTGATATGCGGTACCCGTTTCAGATGGAGTTGAGCCCGGAGGAGGAGTTTTTGCTCTCCGATTCGTCCTCCTCCGACGACTCCGACATGGAGACGTTGTTTGAAAGCCGGCGGCAGCAAATGGTGGTCGCCGTCCTCGCCGTCAAGGAGTTCGATGACCGGTATGCGAAGCAGCGGCAAGGATCCAAGGTTGGCCGCCTTTGCATACCACGGAACCGCTTCTACGGCAACCGGCTGCTCATGCGGGATTACTTCGCCGAAATACCGACGTACCCGGCTCACATCTTCTGGAGAAGGTATCGTATGCGCCGCTCTCTTTTCGTGAAGATAGTAGAAGATTGCGAGGCGAATTGTCGCTATTTTACGCCTCGACGGAATGCCGCGGGTTTGTTGGGATTCAGCGCATATCAGAAGATCTCCGCCGCAATGAGAGTCATTGCCTATGGCGTCCCGGCTGACTACGCCGACGAGTATCTTCGTATTGGTGAAGATACTACGATCGAGTCCATTCGTATGTTTGCCAAAACGATTATAAAACTCTATGGGAAGATTTATCTTCGGGCACCAAACGATAAGATACGGTGTGGCTGATGGCGATGAATGAGGCGCGAGGTTGGCCGAACATGCTAGGTAGTATAGACTGTATGCATTGGACTTGGAAAAACTGCCCAAAGGCATGGCATGGACAATATTGTGGCAGGGGAGGCGATGCAACAATTGTGCTTGAGGCCGTTGCGTCCGAGGATCTATGGATTTGGCATTGCTTCTTTGGTTTGCCGGGCACATTGAATGATATCAATGTGTTGCAACGGTCTCATCTACTACGAAGGCTAGCTAGAGGTGATGCTCCGGCTTGCAACTTCACTATTAATGGGAATGAGTACACAAAGGGGTACTATCTTGCCGACGGTATTTACCCAAGTTGGACTACAATCGTGAAGACCATCTCAAATTCAAGAGGCAACAAGGAAATTGAATTTGCAAGGGCTCAAGAGGCATGCCGAAAGGATATAGAGAGGGCATTTGGTGTCTTGCAATTTAGGTTTGCCATTGTTCGATGCCCCGCTCGTTTTTGGGACAAGAAAATTCTGAAAAACATCATGACTTGTTGTGTGATTCTTCACAACATGATCATAGAGGATGAAAGGGACTTGGACTTGGAGTTGTCCTATGACAATGTTGGTAGCCGCGTGAAGCCTGCTAGAAACCCAGATCGCATCAGAGCTTTTCTTCAGACTTACCGTGAGATAGAGGATACAGACGCACATACCCAGCTGCAGAAAGACCTAGTTGAACACGCCTGACAGCGACATGGGCAGTAGCAATTTGTTAAATTCATTTGAAGCATGTTTGATTCAAACAATATTTTTATTCTACAACATTTTTTGTATTGAATTATTGTTTAATTCGTGTGATTCAAACTTTTATTGTAATACATTATTGATGAGGATTCATAGTGTACTATTGTTGTAATAAGAATATTTATAATTTAGTTCTTATTTATTTGTTATTCAGTTTTTATGATATTCATGCCTACTTCATGTTTTGCACATACAGTTTCTGAACGAGGCGCGGCAGAGCAGAAACCGCAAAGTCGAACCTCAAAACAGATTCTCCTCTGCCACGCCTCGTTTCTGGCCAAAAAACGCGCGTTCCCCGACCCTTAAAACTGTTTTACGGGTTCGCGTTTTGCGGGTACTGCTAGAGATGCTATTAGCAGCAACTGTCTAACGAACTCCTCTGATCCTCTCGCCGTCATAGGTCATAACCGCTGGCCCCCACCATGTCCACTCCCCAAAGGCCCGTCCACTCCGCCCTGTCCCGCTTCTTTCAAACAACCGCCTTCCCTCCTCTTCAACAGCCCCCCTCGCTTGCCCTTGCTCCTTCTTCTTCGACCCACGCCAAGAACTCGATCGATCCAAATGGAGCAAGACGAACGCGCTGTTCTTGATCTGTCTGAGGGGAACACACAGCAGGGTGGCCACGATCCTGCTCCTTCTCTGACCCCGGCGGAAATCCTTGACGGGGCCGAGGAGGGCGGCTCAGAGGCGCACAAATCCGTCCATGGCGTGGCGTTGGCGAGCGCCAAGAAACAAAATCTTGAGGTAATTGGTGATGTTCTTCTCGACGCGTGGTCGCCTTCCGCGCTGGCCACGGGAACGCTTGAGGAGGGCTCAGAATTGGCGGATGGCGATCAGGACACCGCGATGGGGGACGGCAAGAAGCAGAAACGGGCTTGCTCCGGTTCATGGGTCACAAAGAGTCGATACATGAATCAACCATCTAAAAAGACAAGATAACATAGTAGGACTGATCATCAGCATGTTATCCTAAGATCAAAACGCCAGCTGCACAGGGTGTAGAAGTCCCGCGCTACCGCAAGGAGACGGTTGCACCCAATATCCACAACGGCCCGCTTGTCCGTTGTTTGTAGGTAAGACCACGTACGAATCGAATGAATAGCCATCGGAATTACCTGCATAAAAGAGGAAGTATTTGCATTGTTAAAAATAATGTTATTGCGTATGTTCCAAATGGCCCAAAGTAAAGCACAAGAACCCACTCGAATTTGTGCTTTCTCTTGTTTATCTAC
Organism: Poa pratensis; assembly: GCA_947311845.1. Classification (NCBI taxonomy): domain Eukaryota; kingdom Viridiplantae; phylum Streptophyta; class Magnoliopsida; order Poales; family Poaceae; genus Poa; species Poa pratensis. The sequence continues at coordinate 4,158,180 of CAMZMU010000035.1, forward strand.
CCCTCTAAGCCAACTACCAAATAAGTTGGAGATACTTTTTGGGGGTGCTGAAACGTAATTGGAATTGATGTAAAAAATGTTGTTTTTGTGATCAAGATGAAACAATTCAACATCTTTTTATAACCTGTCCGTTGGCTAAGATGGTATGGCGTATTGTACATATGGCCTTCAATATTACCCCAAAAAGTATCTCCAACTTATTTGGTAGTTGGCTTAGAGGGGTAGATAAACAAGAGAAAGCACAAATTCGAGTGGGTTCCTTTACTTTGGGCCATTTGGAACATACGCAATAACATTATTTTTAACAATGCAAATACTTCCTCTTTTATGCAGGTAATTCCGATGGCTATTCATTCGATTCGTACGTGGTCTTACCTACAAACAACGGACAAGCGGGCCGTTGTGGATATTGGGTGCAACCGTCTCCTTGCGGTAGCGCGGGACTTCTACACCATGTGCAGCTGGCGTTTTGATCTTAGGATAACATGCTGATGATCAGTCCTACTATGTTATCTTGTCTTTTTAGATGATTGATTCATGTATCGACTCTTTGTGACCCATGAACACTTGTAATACTTGAGCAATAAAATTAATAAAGGCCGTATGCATCAATCGATGCAGAGGCTGGGGCTTAGCCTCCTTTTCTATATAAAAAAAAAGATCGCCAACAGTACTCCGAAGCATTCGGTTCTTGGTCACGTTCTCGATTCGTCTGAACTGAGCAGAGTAGTCCGGCTGACAGTGACAGCGCCCGGCTCAACGGTCCCGAAGCGCTTCGTCGCCGCGTCGCCCGCAGGCGATCCGCCTGCCCCTGCTGCCAGCCCATTGCCGTCCGCGTCGGCGTCAGGGCTCCGCACACCGATTTTAGGCGTGACCGATGCGTCGACGTCCTCCTCCTCCAGTCGCCCACCTTCTCGAGGCAGGAAGCAACGGCGTCCGGAGCAGTTCATCCCCGAGGAGGCCGAATCTACAGGCAATACCAAGGCTCGCCGGAGCGACATTTTCCTCGACAGGATCCTCTCTTCTCTCGCCCACGGCTGCTCGGCCTCTGACTCTGAGTGGGTGAGGAACCTCACGGCCGAAAACGCCGCCGTTCGCGGCGAGCACGAGCCCAACGTCGAGGTCTTCCGGATCAGGGACGAGAGCCGCCAAGCCACCCGTGCTCGCGGGCTAGGCGCCACGCTCAGTCGCCTTGGATGCGCATCGTCGTCGTCGTCAGCGGCGGCAGGATGTCCTCCTGGAGAGCCTGACGGCAGAGGGAGATTCTACGGCGTGCTTGCCGTTCTCGGCGCGTCGCTGGCGCTCAGCGTGGTGTCGTGCGTGCTGTTCTACGTCGTCGGCCAGAGGAGCGATCTGAGGTAAGCGTAGCTTCTCATGCAAAAATTTGGTCTGTAGACTGGAATTCTCATATGCAATTCTTGGTGTTGTTTCTGTTCTTCAGTGACAGTTAGAGGTCTGAGCCTCTGAGGTGTTCAGGAGGATTCAGCAAAGTGCTCTCTGTCAGCAAAGGATATATCTGCAGTTAGATTTGTTCCTCTGAAACTTATAGTGCCCAAGAAGAATCGCGTCTTATATCTGTAGTTGATTTTTCTCCCAAGAATTGCTTCGACAACAACCCCGATGTCTTGAAGTTTTGTTAAAATTGTATCTTCAGGCTTTACATTGTCAGCGACAGCGCTGTGTAAATGGAACATAGCACTGCTATGTTGTTGATAATGACCGTGGGATGCCGGGGGATGATTGTCTATGCTGTCAGTTTCTGACTGCTGAATTTTAATCTCTGCAGACACCAAGTAAATTGTGAGCCATACCATATGACAAGTTTTTGTAGAATACTGAATCCAGATTCTTCTTTGATTTGGAGCAGAAGGGAGGGTAACATAAAATTTTCAGCTTTCTGAATTCAATGGGCCGATGATAAGCGGGATGCGGATGTTGAGAAGATGGGTCGATCATCTTTTGAGGCCATGTACAATGCAACGTGCTTAGTGAGGTGCTTACAAAAGTAAACCAACCATTTTCATAAACATCAATGTTTAGTTCTATAGGAGAGGTGCCTAGTTAAGCATTTTTCTTGTGTAAATAAGCACCGGTACTTAACCAAAAATCGGTTTATTTTTCTTAGCACCTCCATAAGAACGTTGCATTGTACATGCCCTGAATATGAGGAGCCACAGGTACAGGATGAGGATAGTGAAATTGCGGATAGAGCACTAATTATACAGGAACTTTGTTCAAGTGAACAAGAGCGGAAGGTTGATTGCGGGATGTCCGACATGATTTTGTGGGTGACTGAAATTAAGAACGGACTCAAGTCAGCACAAAACCAACGGTCCATTTTTCAGACATGGATCTTATTTTTTGAGTGAAGACATGGATCTGCTTGGTCGGTTCGTCAGGTTGCAGTTTTCTGAATTGAGATTACATCGTTTTTTTAGAAAACACTGTTCCTGTTGTTCCTTGCCTAAAAAAGGCATGTAAATTCTCTGCTTTTTTTTTTAAATATATGCTCATTCTCCCAAAGAAAAAATAATAATTGTTCATCGATTTGGTCTTTCTTGTGTATTAGTTATACTAGTTGAATGCCCGTGCGTTGCCACGGTCTAACAAAGATTATTTTTAGACATGATTTACATGAATCAACAATTGATATAGAAAAACAATTAATCATTTGATCTCATAGTTGACGCGGCCGTTTCGGATGCCATGATCATAGCATATCAGAGAATCAAAATATATATGTATAAGTTATATTTTTTTTTATCTCAGCTAAAATGAATATTAAAAAAAGGAGTACAATTGTCATGCCATTGTTTGTAATAGACCTCATTTCCAACCTGTGGATTTTAATTATCAACAAACAAGGATGTATCTGCTGCAAGATTTGATTGTATCTAAAACACGGGCAAAAGATTTGATTGTATCTAAAACGCGGGCAAAGACAAAGATCGTTCAAACTTAGTATGGACTTGAAAGAGGACAAATAATGATACATTAAAACATGAATAGATTGCATATGAATTAATCAGTGAAGAGCAATTCAGCATATATAAAAAAGAGATTTTATTACTTAAAAGTTTTAAGCATTACACCCGGCCTCTGCATAGTTAGGATGCACACAGCCACAAGTTCACCAGTATTCGAGTCGGAAATAAATAAAAGACGAATTACATATCAGAATGAGAAATTGTAAAGCCGCCTAAGATGGTGGTAGGTCGATCCGGAGACTATTTTGCCATCCATGCCGAGAGAATAACTCCCTGGCCGCAGCCTCCAAACGCAACGCCACCTCCAAAAACAAGTCTCGGCGCTCCACACGCTGCAGGGCTGACCATGCTCGTAGCGTTGCCGTACACCGGTAGATAACCTGCATAAGAGAAGCATTTTTATCGTTAAAAAGCTTGTCATTTCTAGATAGCTACAACGACCAAATAACGGCAATCGCTCCCATCCTACTGAAGAGTTTAAACATAGGATCCACACCGTTTAGCCAAGCAATTCAGCATATATTTCACAAGGAATGATATTCGACGGTTATTGTTATAGGAAGTTCCCCATACCCAAAAGAAATACAGATATTATAGAATCAGTTTTCTTTTCATGCAATGAGATTAACGACATGGTGGATTCCTATTGCTGATTCAACTCCTGCTTTTCTGCTTCTGATTAGATCTACTTGCACATCTTTCTGTATTGAAATAGAATCCATCATTGACTGATATATCTCATATAGAATACATTAGTGATTAATGATCACCTGTAGCTGGATCTTATTCTAAATCCAACCAAGATGAATGTAAATAAAATAAATGTCACCTTACTATTGGCAAAACACTCTTCTCTAACTGCTCATCCCTGGACACGGTGATCGCTGAAGATATCGCAAGTCAATCTGCAACCACATAAGCCAAGCATCGACGTCACAATAGAAAAAGGAATTAACAGTTTCATCTTTCAGACAGAGGGCAGTTGTTACTACAAAATCATCTCACTAACCTTCTAATATGCATGAGCATGTGTATCAGTGTATGATATTTAGTACGGGGCGAGATTGAGTAGTACAGCTGGAAAGATCAGCATCTAGAATTTGTTCAGGCCATGTGCGGGAAGCTCAAGGCTGCCGCACGCTTGTTCATTCATGCCAGCACCAAGAACCAGCCCATCTCCCTATGAGTTTCTTTACCGCTGTTTGTGCTGCCATGGATCTGAACTACGGGGAGAGGGAGCTCCAGTCAAACTGAACAACCATAGGTGCTGAGAAGATGTACGTTACTAACCAAACAAATGCATAGTGAAAAACTGAATATATACGTATAAGAGAAATCAAAGAAACGCATGCGTCTGGTCTTCCTGAGAGATAACAATAAACTGCAAAATTAAGTTGGTTGGTTGGAACCTGGAACTTGTATGGATCATGAGCATGTCTGATTGAAGGACGAATATGCGACCAGGAAATCTCACCTCGTTGTCTTTGGCTCTGAGGACGCTCTCCTTGACGACCAGGAGGCCGGAGCCGCTCCTTGATCCACGTCCCAAGAAACCCGACCACGACGGACTCCACTCATACGGCGCGACCTCTCGCACCACCGACCTGCCGCCGTCATCGCTGCCGGCCATGTACTCCATGAGCCATGTACTGCTTCAGCACCACGCCGAAGCAGAGGTGCAGCAGGGTCGCCGCGGCGACCACGGCCGGAACGGGTGCCATGCCTCAGCGTCGGGCTGAAGCTCGCGCGCTCCAATACCGACAGCTCCTCTGTGTCCTTGGCGAGCCATGGATATGAAGCTCCGAGAAGAGGGTGCTCCGGTGGCCCCCTCTCAGGGTATGGGGTAGAGGTGCTTGTATCGGTGGCTCACCTTGTGTCGGTGACTGGTGCAGGAGCTGCCATGGCGGCGGAGGCGTCTAAACGGGAGGCGCTCTTAGCGCTGATGCGGGCTGCGGTCGGCGCTCGTCATTCGTCAACGCTAGGGCGATGGCTCGCTCCTCCCGGCAACTGAGATGGCGCCCAGTGACAGTGAAATCGGACATCATGGTCTGTGAGATGGAAATTACATGCGCGAGGCCATTGTTTCCTTGTCTGGATCGAGGATTACGACGGCGGCATATCGAGAACGTGGAGGTTCTCTTTCTAGGATAGGATGCGGTGGGCGAATCGTGCGTGCGTGGGTCGTGCCGGCGGTTTTTCCTCCCATCGCGGTTTACACAAGTCGCGGGACGCGGACGGTGATTTTTTTTTTCGTGCGAGGTGAGTGGACGACGTACGACCATCACCACCGTCTCCACTTTAATATAGTAGATACTAGCTAAATGCCCGTGCGTTGCCACGGAGAAAAATAATTGTATTTCATAAACAAGCTGTCGCAGGAGATACAAATGTTCTGTCTAAATGCAATTGATTAGGCTTAAAGGCTTGGTTGTAGTCATATCTCTTAGGCAAGCATCAACCCTCTTTGTACATTTCCAAAAAAAATCGCTTGGCATACCTCATACGAAACTCGAAAAATGAATCAGCAACAGCCAATGTTTCACCATCGCAGCGCTGCCACAGGAACTTTCTATGCTTTTGGCATCAATCTGCAAAATTGCCGCTGAAAGGGCATCAGAAGTGTTATCAAACTTGTTAAAAGCCTTCAGCTCAACCACCTAATGTAAATACATTACAGCAAGTGCGTGATTAACTTCAGCAAAAGAGCAAGCCTCAACAGAAAGCATGTTCCCGTGAACTAATCCTCTCACATTAAGCTGCAAGTAATCATAGAGCAAAAAATTATGAATGCCAAGCTTATACTCAACGTTGCTGAACTATGCATCTTCTGAAACCACAGTACATCATGGCACATCAAAACCAGATTGCATGGAGGACAAACACAACCCAGCACATGCATAACCATTGAGGCATTTTATCGAACAAACTAAAGACGTTCAGGTAGAAATCACGAAAAAAATACCTTAGTCAGGCCCACGCGGGAGCTGTCAACATCCCTATGTCGATGAAGCATCCTAGGACGAGCACGTCAACGACAGCAAGCGCCATCCCGCAGTGCCTGTTCCCACCCTGCTAGCGCGTGGCCGCCAAGGATTTACGTGCGTCCTGTCGTTGAGGTCGCCGCCGTTCCTAGTCGCCAACATCACTGCAGAGGTCTCCCGCGCGTCATCCTCTCGCCAGCGCTCTGCCGCCGTTCCGCCGAGGGCGAATTCGTCAAGGTCGCCGGCGAGATCTCCCGCGCGTCGTGCTCTCGTCAGCGCGGCGCCACCGAGGGCGACGTCGTCGAGGTCGCCGCCTCACCTAGCCACCGCATCCTGGTCACCTTGACCAACTCCGCTGCTCGCGCTGCCGCGTTCTGCGGAATTGTTCCCCGTCGCATGCCATCTCCCTCTACTTCCCCATCTCTCCCCTGTCTCCCGCTTCTGGTTCGTGGTGGTTTCTGCCTCGCTGGATCGGCGACTGATACATTGTTCGACATGGAAACACCCAGCGATTGTTTGTGTTCGTATCGGAGTCGTTTTTTTCTTGAGTCGAAGGGTGGTGCGGTAACAAGAAGCGCTTCGTCCGTTTATTGGGCCGATCGAGCGCGTCCAGGTTTTGCCGTTTATTGGGCCGATCGAGCGCGTGCAAGATCGAGCGCGTCCAGGTTTTGTAGCGACGTACCTACGGTCGGTTATTGATATTATATAGTAGAGATATACGGTTTTGCTAATTCTCATTTGACTGAGAATTAGCTTAGCGCTCAGTTGATTGATCTACCATTAATCCAACACATCGCGATTCGTGCAAGCACTATGTCTTCTTCTTTCTCGCGACCATGGCGGCAAGCTGAGCCGGAGCCACCGCAGCCGCAGCGGCGGAGGCGAGGAGCAAACTTAACTTGGGAGGTGCGGGTTCGCCGGCGCCGAAGAAGGGGGGGTTATAATGATGGCCGGGGTGGCGGAGGAGGAGCTCGGGCAAGGCGGGGCGGCAAGGCGTCGCGACAGCGCGCCGATCACGGGCAGCAGTGGCGGACCCAGGAATTTAATTAGCCGGGGCAAAAAATTTACTCCCTATATAAGATGCTTTAGCATTTTCTGTCTCACACCTATCTAGACATGTTTTAGTGCAATATGCACATGAATCTACACACTAAAACGCGTCTAGATACATGCAGTCCAGAAAAAGCTAAAACATCTTATATTTTGATATGGAGGGTGTAGTATACTCTCTCTCCGTATCAAAATATAAAATGTTTTAAATATTGAGCATTTTTCGGATATGGATATATCTAGACATGTATTAGTGTGCGGATCCACTCATTTCAATCCGTATGTGGTCCATATTGACATATCTAAAACAACTTATATTTTGATACGGAGGGAGTACAAAATATGTGTAAAAAAAGGTTCTCTTGACCCATTAAATATACTACAAACGTGGAAACAAAAACTAGAAAATACTTGAAATAATTAACGGGCAAGCAGTACTGCGATGATGATTTTCTTTTTTTTTATAAAATGGGGAATTCTTTGGTGAGCAGACAGGAGCAGTATAGTATGTGCGTGCAGTACTCAGACTTTTTTTAGTGGGAGCTTGTGCTTAGAAGGTTAACAAGAAGATAAAAAACAAGATGCCACATTTTTTTTCGAGCGTACAAGAAGCCACATGGGAGATATTGTTGGCGCTGCATCTTGCAGCGCCGCTCTTCTTCCACCTCTCAACTCTCTCTTGTCTCACAGAACACACACACACGACACAACCAAGGAAGAAACGCAAAGCTTTGCCAAGAGGCCTTTCTCCTTGGAAACACGGTGGCTACATTGTGTCTTGCCCTCACGGCTTAACATTTTCATTAACTCAATGCAACATATATATACAAGTACATGACTTGGCCGCAGCCACTACTGCCACTACTATGACCCATTACTCCACTAACCACTCCATGCACTAACCAACCTTATCTTCTAGAATCTCTCCAGGATCCAAAGACTAGTACGTCCATGCAGCTAACAAACTAATGCATGCACTAAACTGCCTAACTAATCATCCACCGAATCACTCGGCTATGACTGGAACATGCAGCTATCCATCTCCCTCCTCTATGCACCATGTCGCTTCACACGACGGTACTGCATCACACAGCACCACAGCATCTCGCCATGCATGCTGCATCGCACAACGGCATCTCGGCATCTCACCTTCGATGATGCTAGACGAAGCTTCAATAGCCTGCCAAATCCTAGAACCTAAACTACATGCAGATGAACTAGAGAATGCAGATACAAAATCAAGATTAAAAGCTAACAATCTCCCCCTAATCTTGATTCTCCAATCTTCCTTGCGGATCACCCGCAGCCTCTTGCCGTGGACGACACCATCTCAGCGCCGATCACCACGCCGTCTTGCCGCACGCAGCGGCCACTCCTCGACGTGGACGATGCCAGCGCCGGTCACCATGTCGTCTTGCCGCATGCAGGGGCCTCCTCTCGACGTGGATGACGCCATCGCAGCGCCACTCACCACGCCATCCTGGGGCACGCAGCGGTCTCCTCTTGACGTGGACGACGTCTTCTCGACGCCAATCAACACGCCGCCTCCACCTAGCGGCATCACACCGCAACCGGCCGCCAGCGGCATCACGCCGCCACCAGTCTTCTCCTCGCGCTGCCAGCCTCCACCTCACATGGAGTCCGCCGCGCCTCCGTCACCGCCTCGGATCTTCGGGCTCTGATACCAATTGTTGGCCCTGCATCTTGCAGCGCCGCTCTTCTTCCACCTCTCAACTCTCTCTTGTCTCACAGAACACACACACGACACAACCAAGGAAGAAACGCAAAGCTTTGCCAAGAGGCCTTTCTCCTTGGAAACACGGTGGCTACATTGTGTCTTGCCCTCACGGCTTAACATTTTCATTAACTCAATGCAACATATATACAAGTACATGACTTGGCCGCAGCCACTACTGCCACTACTATGACCCATTACTCCACTAACCACTCCATGCACTAACCAACCTTATCTTCTAGAATCTCTCCAGGATCCAAAGACTAGTACGTCCATGCAGCTAACAAACTAATGCATGCACTAAACTGCCTAACTAATCATCCACCGAATCACTCGGCTATGACTGGAACATGCAGCTATCCATCTCCCTCCTCTATGCACCATGTCGCTTCACACGACGGTACTGCATCACACAGCACCACAGCATCTCGCCATGCATGCTGCATCGCACAACGGCATCTCACCTTCGATGATGCTAGACGAAGCTTCAATAGCCTGCCAAATCCTAGAACCTAAACTACATGCAGATGAACTAGAGAATGCAGATACAAAATCAAGATTAAAAGCTAACAGATATACCGGTGATGGGCCTTTTTCCACTTAGGGACACCAAGTCCTGGCCCATTTCGGCAATACATCTTCTTCTCCCGTACTCTCCCTGGACACAAAGCTCCAACCGATCTATCCATGGCCGCACAACTCTGCTTGGCCGCCGGAGGCAAAGTAGGGGGTTACCCTGCTCCGCCACGAGAGACGCGGGGCGGCCGCCCCTGCTCGCCCCTACGGTGGGTCCGCCACTGACAGGCAGGGAGGTTGGCGGTTCGGCCGACGGTGGCTGCGGCGAGGCGAACTCGCCGGAGTCAAGGAAGAAGACGATGACGTTAATTCTCAGCCGAATAATCGCTAGAGAGACCCTTATATATACCGATATACGCTGGATCCTCAGAGCATTGAGCTACTGGTATGTTCTAACACTGTTCTTTCGTGTCCGAGACCAACATCGATTGTATATTTGGCTACTACTAGTATGTTCGAGTGCTCTATCGACTCTCGTGTCCGAGACCGACTCGATTGTATATCTGCACTACAAATTAATACGGAGTAAGCAGCGATCGATTGAAGAACGCAAGGTAAATCAACGCACGTACACAAGCATCATACTACTAGCGATCGATCAATCCATCCATCTATCCATGGCTCTCGACTTCGACCTAGACGACGTGATTCGGCGCCTCCTGGCAGCCGAGGACCCGCCAGCCTCGCCGTCAGCACCCGCACCAGTTACCCGCAAAGAGATCCTGGGCCTCTGCTCCGCCGCCAAGGACCTCCTCCTCTCGCAGCCGGCCCTGCTGGAACTCCGGGCCCCCGTCAACGTCTGCGGCGATATCCACGGCCAGTTCCCGGACCTCCTCCGCATCTTCCGCTCCGCCACCGGCTTCCCCTCCGCCACCAACCACTACCTTTTCCTCGGCGACTACGTCGACCGCGGCGTCGAGACCATCTGCCTCCTCCTCGCGTACAAGCTCAAGTACCCCGACAGCTTCTTCCTCCTCCGCGGCAACCACGAGTGCGAGGCCGTCAACGAGACCCACGGCTTCCTCGACGAGTGCAGTCGCCGCCGCCTCGTCCGGTCGGTATGGAAGGCCTTCAACGACGTCTTCGCGTGCCTCCCACTCGCCGCGCTCGTTCGCTCCGGCGAGGACGACGGAGGCGCCAACAGGATCCTGTGCGTGCACGGCGGTCTGTCGCCGGAGCTGGAGACTCTGGATCAGATCCGGGAGATCGCGCGCCCACTGCCCGTCGTGCCCAAGGCCGGGCTTGTGTGCGACCTGCTGTGGTCGGACCCCGCCGAGGACGACGACCCAGAAGGATGGGGGCAGCGGCGGAGACAAGCCCCAGGCTGCCCTGGCCTTCGCCCGGGCCGTGCACACAAAAGACAGGCTTGACTGTAGCTACAGTCGCGTACTGTATCGCACTGTAGCTACAGTGCCTCGAAGGTGGCCTGGGGCTTGGGATTTTCCTGGCTACGGCCCTGGATGGGGGGGACCATCGGAGGGACAGGTCCGTCACCTTCGGCGCCGACGTGGTGACGAGGTTCTGCGAGAGGCACATGATTGACATGGTTTGCAGGGCACACGAGATGAAAATGGGCGGCTACGACGACCAGTTTGCCGGCGGGAAGCTAGTGACCGTGTTCTCCGCGCCCAACTACCTCGGCAGGCGTGGCAACGACGGCGCAGTCATGGCCGTCGGCGTGGACCTCGCTCGCTCCTTCCACGTTCTCAAGCCTGCCCTGACTGCTCCTCCTCCTGCTGCTACTATTTCTTGTTTGTTAAGTCCAACAATTTATTAAGTTATTTTCAGATGCTTGAAGTTGCTACTGGTCGAGAATTTTGGCCCCGCCTTCTTTTTTTTGTTGAGGGAAAACAGCAAGCGCTGCTTCGTTTTCATTAAGGAGAATAAGCTGGGACAAATGCGAGCGAAGTTTGGGTTACAAGTTAGGGGGGATAGTAAGAGTAAAAGAGGTAGTATCACTACAGGAATGGCGAACTGTGCCGACGGCTATTTATCGGGGCCATCGGCACAGGGCGTACGAGGATCAGCCGCCCACAAGTTCGTCGGCAAAGAAACGGCCGTCGGCACAGATGTTCTATCCCGACGGTACCCGTCGGGACACAGGAAGCCGTCGGCACAGACGTTAAGGTGACGTCGACGGCAATCTGTGCCGACGGCCAAGCCGTCGGCACAGGTCTCTACCATTTTTAACATTTTTACCCTAATCTTATTTTTTATGTATCTATTTATTACTCTCAATTAAGTTTAATATGTTTTATTCATATTCTATGTACATAGCTTCGCCGAATAGCGGTTTCCACTCACATAAAATAACGTCGCGAATAATTGTCTATACCGGAGCGTCGGAACCCCACCAAAATCTAGGTTGTTCCATACCATATATACAAGTGCTTTTTGTGAAGAATGTTTGTAAAACTTTTGTCGAAAATCAAGTTCATCATTTCACATAGCAACAAGTACACATAAAAATACTCTATGCAAAAAGCAACATAGATCAAATTAATATGCAAAAAGTATGACGGTTACATCTTTATTTAATCTCCGGTTACAGCTGGATCGATCGTCCTCATGCCATTTTTATTTAACTAACTTCTGCCTCGTACTAGGCCGCGGGGTGCATCACGGGGAGCGCTCCTCACCCAAAGAGTAGGAACCATCACAGGGTAAATACTCACATGATAAGGATTCCTTTGCATTGCCTGCCATGTATTAGTATACATCGTATCCAACAGATGCATGTAGCGACGGACGTGCGCATCCTCCTCCCTTATACGGCGACGTACCTCCTCCTCGGGGCCGGCTCCCTCTGGAAGCTCCCTGGCCCACGCGACCTCCACCAAACAAGATCCGGGTCGGCAACTTCGCCCGGATTTCTTACCAAGCTACGCGTTCCGGAAGATAACTCCCAGTGCCAGCCCGGCGGAGCCCAATCCCGCACAGGGCCGTTATTGTCCAACGGGTGTCCGGCCGCGGCCATCGCCGACGTATATGCCCGAGATCTGAAACCAATAGTGGGGAATTTGATCAAACACCTAAGGTACATGCAACCTACGGAGGGGAGGAGGGGATCAGGGAGAAAGGGTACCGTACACTGGCATGGGGACGGACTAGGGGAGGTCCACAGAGGCGTGGAGGGGCGCCGGCGGAGGCCACGGGCGCGGAGAGGTCGTCGAGAGGCGTGTACAAGGCCACTGATAGCAAATCTGTGGTCTGCCCCTGGCCCTTTATATAATTCCCCACTATTTGTAACCTGGGAAACAAAACACACGGTTTCTCCTAGCTACAGCCCGACACTGATTCACGGTCGAATGTCGTTGCATTCAGTGTCGGGCATAGCTAGGGAACTCGAATGTTTTGTGTTTGAGCGCCACTTCGATCCAAGCAGCGGTAAGACGTCTCTGATGATCTACAACCGTCCGGCAAAACATCTCTGATGATCTGCAACCGTTTGGAACGGTCGCAGATCATCAGAGACGTCTTGCCGCTGGTTGCCCAAAGATGCCTCTCCGACTGACGCTGGAATGTTTTGTGTGAGTGAGTAACATGTCTGAGGAGTGGCCTATTTATAGGTGTCGTGTGTTTCTTTCTGGCGCTGCTGACCCGTTGGATCAGGAAGAAGCACACGGATCGTGTGTTTCCTTCCAGTCCTTGTGAGCCGTTGGATCAGCGGTGTGTTTCTTTCGAGCGCTTGTGAGCCCTTGGATCAGGCAGAAGCACACGGATCGTGTGTTTCCTTCCAGTGCTTGTGAGCCGTTGGATCATCGGTGTGTTTCTTTCGAGCGCTTGTGAGCCCTTGGATCAGGCAGAAGCACACGGATCGTGTGTTTTCTTCCAGTGCTGGTGAGCCGTTGGATCATCGGTGTGTTTATTTCGAGCGCTTGTGAGCCCTTGGATCAGGCAGAAGCACATGGATCGTGTGTTTTCTTTCAGTGCTTGTGAGCCGTTGGATCAGCGGTGTGTTTCTTTCGAGCGCTTGTGAGCCCTTGGATCAGGTAGAAGCACACGGATCGTGTGTTTTCTTCCAGTGCTTGTGAGCCGAACTCAAGCTGACCGTGATTCGTACGGTCGTTCCTGTCTCTGGGTAGTAGACAGCGATGATGACGACGATTTCATGCCATCGTCAAAGGAAAGGCCGCAACCGAAAGTTGTATGTTTTCGGCAAGGCCGCAACCGAAAGTTGCATACAAGTGTGTTGTATGTTTTCGGGCAAACCGGGTGGAATCTTGTGTCCATTTGGGGTAGACTTTGGTTTCTGATGTTCCTATGGCCTAACCAACACAACCAGGCAAAAAAGTCCACTGGCCTACCCCCTTTCGACGCACGTCTATGGGGGTAGACGAAAACGTTAGGGTATTTCGGCGGATTCAGGGTTTCGCCGAAGCGGGGCCCCGGAGCGTCGGAACCCCACCAAAACCTAGGTTGTGCCATACCATATGTATACAAGTGTGTTGTGTGTTGTAAATGTCCAAGAATCTACTCCTAGGTGTGACCGACATCACCGGCTTCACGTTCGCTCTAGTGAGTTTCTGCACTTAGAGGTGAAAACTCGCACTTCGGACGAAACGGGGGCAATCTTGTAAAAACTTGTGATAAAATTTGGTTTCCCATGTGCCTACGGCCTAACCTAACACAACCAGGCAAAAAAGTCCACTGGCCTACCCCCTTTCGACGCACGTCTAGGGGGTAGACGAAAACGTTAGGGTTTTTCCAACGGATTCAGGGTTTCGCCGAAGCGGGGCCCCGGAGCGTCGGAACCGCACCAAAACCTAGGTTGTGCCATACCATATGTATACAAGTGTGTTGTGTGTTGTAAATGTGCAATATCCTACTCCGGGGTGTGACCGGCTTCATCGACTTCACTTTCTCTCTAGTGAGTTTCTGCACTTAGAGGTGAAAACTCGCACTTCGGACGAAACGGGGGCAATCTTGTAAAAACTTGTGATAAAAGTTGGTTTCCCATGTGCCTACGGCCTAACCTAACACAACCAGGCAAAAAAGTCCACTGGCCTACCCCCTTTCGACGCACGTCTATGGGGGTAGACGAAAACGTTAGGGTATTTCCGGCGGATTCAAGGTTTCGCCGAAGCGGGGCCCCAGAGCGTCGGAACCCCACCAAAACCTAGGTTGTGCCATACCATATGTATACAAGTGTGTTGTGTGTTGTAAATGTCAAGAATCTACTCCTAGGTGTGACCGACATCACCGGCTTCACTTTCACTCTAGTGAGTTTCTGCACTTAGAGGTGAAAACTCGCACTTCGGACGAAACGGGGGCAATCTTGTAAAAACTTGTGATAAAATTTGGTTTCCCATGTGCCTATGGCCTAACCAAACACAACCAGGCAAAAAAGTCCACTGGCCTACCCCCTTTCGACGCACGTCTATGGGGGTAGACGAAAACGTTAGGGTTTTTCCGGCGGATTCAGGGTTTCGCCGAAGCGGGGCCCCGGAGCGTCGGAACCCTAACCAAAACCTAGGTTGTGCCATACCATATGTATACAAGTGTGTTGTGTGTTGTAAATGTCCAAGAATCTACTCCTAGGTGTGACCGACATCACCGGCTTCACTTTCTCTCTAATGAGTTTCTGCACTTAGAGGTGAAAACTCGCACTTCGGACGAAACGGGGGCAATCTTGTAAAAACTTGTGATAAAATTTGGTTTCCCATGTGCCTATGGCCTAACCAAACACAACCAGGCAAAAAAGTCCACTGGCCTACCCCCTTTCGACGCACGTCTATGGGGGTAGACGAAAACGTTAGGGTATTCCCGGCGGATTCAGGGTTTCGCCGAAGCGGGGCCCCGGAGCGTCGGAACCCCACCAAAACCTAGGTTGTGCCATACCATATGTACACAAGTGTGTTGTGTGGTGTAAATGTGCAATATCCTAGGTTGTGCCATATACAATTAAGTGTAATATATTTTATTAATTTAAAAAATAGAAGAAAAAAAACTACACCTATGCCGACGGCAAAGCCGTCGGCACAGGTATCCTATCTTATCCACCCGCACACCACACACCACACACGCAAAGCACACACGCACATCACACACACCTACCTCGCCGTTCCTCTCCCGCTGCCGCCAGCCCCTCGCCGTCGGGCGTCCGCCGCCGCCAGCCCCTCACCGGTCGCCGGCCGCCCTCTCCGGCCGTCCCGCCCTCTCCGGCCTTCCCACCCTCCGCCTCCTCCGCCCGACCCCTCCGCCCCCACCGCCGCGCTCCGCTCCGGCTGGCCCACCCCTCCCTCTCCTCTCCGGGTCGGCCACCGCCTCCTCCGCGCCCGGCCGCCCCTCGCCCCCGGCCGTTCCACCCCTCCCTCTCCTCTCCGCCGTCGCCGCCCGAGACGCTCGTCTGCCGCGCGCCCCTCGACCCGGCCGTCCCGCCTCCTCCCCGCACCTCCTCTACGCCGGCGTCCCCTGCCGTACCTCCTCCACGCCGGCGTCCCCTGCCGCGCCTCCTCCTCCGCACCCCCTCCAGGTTAGTGTTAATTAGTGTTAGTTAGGTTAGTTCTATTGATACTGTTAGTTAGGTTAGTTCGAGTGATACTGTTAGTTAGGGTTAATTAGTGGTACTGTTAGTAGATTTTAGTAGATTTAGTGTTAGTGGTACTGTTAGTAGATGTTAGTGGTACTGTTAGTAGATGTTAGTGGTAGTGGATGGCTATAAACCATGTTAGTTAAGCAATATAGTTAGATTAGGAGAAACAAAATCATGTTTTGCATTAATTTTCGGTTGTTTAGCTACTAGGCAAACTTGTGAATTTGTGTAAGAACAATAATTGCTAACCTTTGTTCATTTTGTACACTACGCCCCATCGTGACCACCTCGCTGATCCGATTCCGTGTGGAGCGTGAGAGTGGGGATTGTCGACGGAGGGTGTCGGCGGAAGATCTTCTTCGCCGTCGATCACGCTTCGAGGGTAAGAAATCACGTAGGCCTGCTTTTTTTATCTATGCTTCCTTGACTAACCCTGACTAACCCGTGTATCAAATGCTTTTACTTAACTAAGTATCATGTCGGAGCCGGAGCGAAAGTTTCGTGGTGTTCATCGGAGACCCACGAAGATCCCGACTTGGGCAGCTCAGATCACAGCGGATCACAGGAGAGTGATGACGATAGGTGACGGTCTATAATGTCTTTATGCTTTAGTAATTATTTTCCAACATGCTTCTTAATTGCATTACGTCTTTATGCTTGGTATCTACATGTTATTATGTCTTTTATTCTTTAGTATTTATTTTTCGACATGCTTCTTCATTGCATATGTCTTTATGCTTAGTGTCTACATTTTATTATGTCTTGATGCTTACTTGTTTTCTCTTTCTCAATGTAGTTGATTGAACAATATGAGACAGGGCAAGGGAAGCGCTTCTGGTGGTCCTTCTCCCGGTTCTTCAGCTTCTCCTGGTGCTTCGCCTTCTTCCGGTGCTTCTGCTGCGCCGATCCGACGCTCACCTATTATCAGCCGGGGAGATATAGGGTTCACCCCGTCGCCGTCGGCGCAATAGATGTAGGGCTTTGGACGTCTAGACATCTAGCTATGTATGTATCTACTTGATGATGGTCCTATGTGTGTATCTACTTGATGATATATGGAGCCATTGTGTGATCTTGTTTGTTGTGAATTTGTCGTGATTTTTGATTATTTTTTCTACTATTTTTGCTGCAAAAAAGAGCCGCTGGGAAAAAAATTCTGGGCGCACCTTTGCCGACGGTACTGCCGTCGGCACAGACCTCTTAATGTGACCAAATGGGCGTACCTTTGCCGACGGCACTGCCGTCGGCACAGGTAAATCCCTGGAGCGCCCAGCTGCCTCCACGTGGCGACGTTGTGCCGACGGCCACAGACCCCTCCACCTCGCCGACCAATGTGGGCCCCACCCGCCGCTGTGCCGACAAAGTAGGTGCCGACGGTGCGTCTCTGGCCGTCGGGAAAAGCTGTGCCGACGGTTTTCTTCTGTGCCGACGGCCAGGTGGCCTGTGCCTACGGGGCCCTATGCCGACCACCCTGTGCCGACGGTGGCCGTCGGCATAGGTGTGTGCCGACGGCATTGGTTCCTTTGCCGACGGGCTGCGGCCGTCGGCACAGGTGGCCATTCCTGTAGTGTATGAGCTATAACTGTACTAAACTATTATTAGCAAATATACAGGAGTGGACTACTCGTTGGGAGGCCATGTCTTCATAAGGACACCAACACGTCTCCAATCGCGAAGTTCGTCCCAAATCTTGCTCTTCACGTCCATTGCCACTCTGGCCTTGTTATTGAAGATTCGATTGTTTCGTTCTTTCCAGACATGCCACCAAGTGAGCAGTTGTTTTGCTTCTCTCTTTGCTTCTTAGACCATCCACTATGTGGCCTTCTCTCTTTGCTTCTTAGACCATCCACTATGTGGATTCGATTCAAAGGAAAATGTGTCAGATTATGAGTCGCCGTTGTTTTGCTGCTATGTGATGGTTCGGCTTTGGACAGAGATAAATATTTCTTATCTCCCATTTACGTAAAACTAAGTGCATAGGTCGAAATTCGAATTACTACAAGTCTACAAGCGACGTAGCTTCAAGTGCAATTGATAGTTTGTATGTTGGGGTCACAAATTCGTCAGTGCTAGCATTTTCCCTCTTTTGGGCTAGTGTGATTTTTCATCTACACATATGAAAACAAAATGGAACGGGACGAATAAAACAAAAATTTAATAAAATATTGCTTTCATTGAGAGTTGAACTCAAGACCTCCCGCTTACTAAACGGGTGCTCTAACCAACTGAGCTATGAAAGCAGATTCATTTTTCTTTGAATTAAGGCTAATCATAATAGGAACACCATAAGCTAACGAGGCGAAATCGTGACCAGTATCATGCCAGCCTAGCGGCACCAGTGTCTGACGAGAACACCGCAGTTTTTCCTCAAAAATCTGCGAGGAAACAACGAACAAACCCGTGCTTGAAAGATTTCGGTTTTTCCTGAAGAATCGCCTGAAAGATCAGGATCGAGCTTCCCCTTGGTCCAAAGAAGAGCAGCTAAACGCAACGCTGGAAGTTCCAAAAAGGAAAGAAAAAACGATTGTGGCCCAAACGGCCAAACCAAGCATCGATCGACCCTCCGATCGTCCACGAGCAGATTATAAAAATGCAAAGTTAAATGGGAATTGGTTTGCCAGCCAAAAGATATGGGAGGACTTGGTGTGGTTGATCTTGGGAAATTTGCTAGAGCCTTGAGGCTTCGATGGTCGTGGTATGAATGGACGGAGCCGGAGCGTCTTTGGGTCGGTTTGGGCAACTTGATCCGAAATTTGAGCTTCGAGTAAGGCATTTCGGTCCTTCATATTAATGAATTCTACCTCCTTTGGAGCAAACTCCAAGAACTTCACCTAGATGAGGATGCTTTGGACTCCATTATTTGGAAGTTGACTAACGATAATACTCCACGGCCTCAGCATACTTTGTCCAATTTGAGGAGCCTCCTACATCCTTCATGAAATTGGTGGTCTAGGGTACTTGGGCTCCTCCCAAATGCAAATTCTTTGCGTGGTTGATTCTTCAAAACACGGTATGGACGACGGACCGCCTTGAGCGGAGAGGTTGGTTAAATTGTGGGCTTTGTCAACTTTGTAAGCGGGAACCGGAAACCGCGACGCATATCATGTTCAAGTGTCGTTATTCCCTACGCATATGGCGAGCCATTAAAAATTCGCTCGGCTTGGGGTCCTCCACATCAATATATTCTTGGCATGCTTTCAACTCCGTTAGAATTTGGTGGTGCTCCTGTCGGCGCCAACGGCCAAACGCGCAATGGCCTCGCATCTTTGTTCCTTCTCACCTCTTGAGAGATTTGGAATGAGAGGAACGCTCGAGTTTTTTACGAAATCGTTTCTAAGCCCAAATGTAATCCTCTCGTCTGTTAAGAGGAACACATCTCTTTGGAATATTGCGGGGCAAAACGTTTGAGTTCCATCATGCCGCGAGAGTAGTGCGTGCTCCCGAGTCTTTGACTCGTTTTGTAACTATACTTCTTCTTATTCGATGAAATAGGCAAAGCTTTTGACTTGTTAAAAAAAAGGATAAAACAAGAAAGAAGGCAAATCTTCCCAAGACATGTAAACGTGGCTCTACACTTTCCTCCTTCAACTTGCCTCTACATTCCCTTTCTCGTTCCCGAGTTAAACAGTGGAGGGTGGCTACAAGATGCCAAGATCCACCACCATAGATCCAGGAGATGGCTGGACCCCTTGCGACGAAACACTGTCAGAGACTGTAACCCTAGCATACGCAGCATAGAAGACACCGATCGATGCCGGTCAAAGGCATGAGAACAGTGGGCGCCGAGAAGGAACAGTCTCTCCCCTAGGAACCTAGAACAAACTATTCCGAAACACGTCCAAACATTTGTTCTACATGCTTCCCTGAATACATGGGCGCTCCTGTTTCAGAGGCCTACACTTTGACCATCACGCCATCACCACCTTACCCTATTCCTAGGCCGCGGCTATACCAGATCGTCTTCACTCTTCACCACCAGCATGGAATTTTTTTTTTGTTCGGTGGAACTAACGAATCAGTCCGACTGTAACTCGTTAATCAGTGATGGCAGACATGCTTGCTTAACTTGCTGGTTCAAAAAGTTGAAGTTGGTAGTTCAGTTGGGTGCATGGTGGTGCAGCACAATAATTCTTCCCAATCAAATGAGTTCTGGTCCAGCCAGCATTGCCCCCAAAAGTTGAAGGCGTGTGTGCTTGTCTGTCGAACAATAATAATTTGGGCGTGCCCACTGTCCAAAAGGAACACGGCCATTCGATTGGATTGCTCCATATATAGTTTGCAATGCAGCTATGGTGTGCTACACTACGCTGAACGACTCGTTGAATCCTGAAGAATATTTACTTTCGATCGGCATTGTTTCGATGGATTCTTCTACCGCGATGCAGACAGATGTTTCACTTGTCTAGGCAGAAGGAGCGAGATTTCAATGTCCTTGTCCCCTTCTGTACCATCTACAGGCCGGCAGAGCAGATTTCAATGTCATTTTCAGTTTTCACCGACCCAAAAATAGCAGGTCCGAACCTTCCTTTTTCTGCAGTGATTGCCTGTCCGGAGAGAGCATGGTTTGGAAGGTTTTGATCGATCGAAATGCGCACGAAATGGAAGCGAGCCCATGCCGCAATGTTGGCGCCGGTAATTCATTCATCATTCATGGAGACAGGGACTAGACTAGATAGACCCCTCCCCTTCCCCATCATATTCTGTTTCTGTGCAAGCAGTGCAAGTGTGCTACCATTGCTTGCTTGTTTCCTTCGCGCGGGTTTCTCTCTTGTCCATGCATGTCGAGCCATACCGCATCTACAGTGCGCGCGATCGTAGCAATCTTGCAACGCGATTTTGTGTCCGTACAGAACTATTGGCAAATTCATTTCTGATGCAAGAAAGGAAGTCTTGGGGAAGCAGCTCCGACTGCATTTTCCGTCAAAAATTCTTGGGGAAAATGTCCATGATCAGAGCAGCTAAGCCATCAGTCAGTGATCAAATGTCATAAGGCAGAACAAACCAACAGACGAATTTACAGTAAGTTGAAAAAGTGAACTGGGATCAATCGACTGAATTAGCCTGGTTGGATTGCCAGGAATTCACGTTCAATGAACGAAAAAAATCGGTGTCATTCACGTAGGTAGGTGACCGACCAAAAGGGACCAGGATACGTGCGAGTGAGATGGAATCAACCTCTCTCACTCTCACAAATTCGGATGCGAGATTTGTACAGCACGCGCGGTCCCGGTCGTACGTCCTGGCACACGACACCTCCTATTTATATCTACATTCCTCTCACTCCTTTCGTGCTACTAGCTCTCACATTCTCTCTGACAAGTGACAACCTGCTCCCCTGATCGATCCGTCCAATGGAGGAGGAAGCTTCAACGGCAGAGCTGGTCAGCCCCCGGATCTCCTTCTCCCACGACCTCGCCACTTTCGCCACATGTCCGGCCCCTACGCAACCTTCCACGCCCAGCCGGTCAGACACATCCTTCTTCATGTCACGGCGGCGACGGCGGGAACCGGAGTTTGACTTCGCCAACACCGCGGCAGACGACGTCGCGCCGGCGGACCGCCTCTTCGCCGACGGGAAGCTGCTACCTGTGCCGCCGCTGCCGCCCACTCCGCACGCTCGCGGCTGCGCTAAGGCGGCGCCAACGCGGTCGTGGGCGTCCCCGTTCGCGCGCAGCAGCAGCGTCAACTCGGCCGCGACGACAAGGGCGGCGTCCGGGGGCAGGTTCGCGTGCCCCGCGTTCCCGCTCAAGCGGAGCCAGTCCGCCGGCCACCGCCCGCATTGCAAGAAAATCGCTCCTGCGGCGACGACGACAACCGCCGCAGCTGGTGTCAACAACGGCAGTGGCGGTGGTGGTGCGAGATCGGTCTACTACTATGGGCATGGGGGTAGTAGAAATGGCAGGGCCAGCGGCGGGGTGAGGGTGAGCCCGGTGCTTAACGTGACGTCCATCGGCACCAGCGTGGTGAACATGCTGAGCTACCTGCTGTGCGACTGCGGCGAGATGAAGGGCGCCAAGAGCAGGGGGTTCGGTGTAAACTGCTGGGTAACCAGGTAGCAGTAGTACCACTACAAGTTAAGCACTCGATCGTTAGGGATTGGATTTGTGTCACCATGCTTGCCTGCTTGTTTGCTGTAACTTGTAAGTAAGATCGAAAATATTAACTTTCATGCAAATTGTGATGGAAGGAGTCTTGCTTTGTGCATATGCATATGGGAGGAGCTTTTGGTGGTGGTGTTGGTTGGTTAGTGGCGAAGCATGGGTAGAGGGGGGCGAAAGGGATGTGCATGTGTTTCGTGGGGACTGCGGAGGCGCGCTCTTGCATGATCGATCGTGCAAGATCATCGACCATCGACCAAAGGTGGCCATGGAGTGGATGTGGGTGGGGGTGTGCACGGCAGCACGGGGTCTCGGCCGGATTTCCTGCGCGGGGCTTGCAAAGCCGGGAGTTGTTAGCAATGAAATTTTCAGTTTTCGTGACTCACTTCTATTTTGTTATGGTTTCGATCGCAGAAACGTATCGGATTTTTCCAAAAATTTCGCAAAAAACCCAAAACTGGGCCTGATGAAGAATTGGCACTGAATCTGGACAACCGGGCCCACCTGTCAGATGACGTGGCACAAACCGTGACGGTCTCTGACTTGGGCCCACATGTCCGCCTAGTTAAAAAATAAAAATACTAAAAGAAAAAAACAAAATAACCCAAAAATGTCTCGACTCCACCGTGTCGTCCTACGTGCCCGCGAGGTCCCTCCACCATGCCTGAAGCGACCGCCGGAAAAACTCCACCATGCCATCGATTCTGCTCGCCCCGGACCAAACCGAGAATGCCAAGAGCTATGCCTTGTCTTTCGCGTCGAACTCGTTGGACCCAAGTTGTGTATACTACGGTTATGTCTACTACGGTTATTTAAACAAAACAGTTAAATCCTTAACTAAGTTGTGTCTACTACGATTATTTAAACAGTAAATGGCCCCATTCAATGGACATGAATCTAGTGTTTACCTGGCGAAGCTTCGCAACCTCCACCTTTTCCCTGTAATCATAACAGATTTCCACCATTTCATCTGAATATTCAGTTCCCACTAAGGTATTTTTTTACTGTAACTAAGGTATTTAATATACCCACCACCAATAAGGAATTTCATAAACGCAGTACATTGGCATTATGATTCTCAATATATATGTGCAATCACAGTTTCAATACTCTACCTCATACCAGATAAGAACAATCTGCTTACATTTGTGAATGCAAAATTAGCACCAAAACAAAGTGGAAGTTTCTAAACTGAAATGTGTTTGTTCTTCTCTGAATCAATTAGATCATGAAGAGGTTGGTAAAAACAGAAGTGATTTTCTACCCCATCCATCATAGTATTGCACCTTTTTTTATCATCAAGTCATACAAGTTAGAGCTTGTAGTTTGTGGCGACAACAAAGAAATTGAGAATGAAAAAGGCCATGAAGACATGATCAAAAAAGGTTTGCCTGGTGCCAACGAATACTAAATAAATAACTTTCTCAAAATATGGAAATGCACAAATTAGCATTCTACTACCTCACATACATAACACATCGACACACCTAGTGTATAAAGCTTAAAACTTTTGAGTCCTATAAATATTCAAATGAGTAGAACACATTGATCAAATTGACAGCTCCAGCTTCATTAGTCCTTTGGATCTGATTGCAAGTTTTTGGTACTGAAGTATTACGCATGGATTAGTAATAATTAGCACCCATGTATGCACTATGCAGTGCTCTCATGTGTCTAGACAACTACACCTTAGTTTTCTGTGGGACTTCCATGCTTGTACTTCAATTTAGTGCAACCTGGTCAAGTTTATTTGCCAGCTTTCGCTGGAGAAAGCATCAAAATAGTGCGGGTACAAACTCAAAAGAGCAAAGGAGCAAGAAAAGAAAGATGAACAAACAAAGCAACAAGCCTATGCAATACAGAGCGTGCTGCGGGTGACTGCGTACCAGGGCAGTAGGCTGTGGAAACTGAAAAGCCCATTGCCCAGTAACGATGCCCAGAAGGCCGCGTCTCCCTTGGCCCGTGCACCACCACTGTGGCCCGCGATGCGACTCTCGGGTGGTCAGTGGTCACCATTGTTTTGGGCCCCTTCTCTCTCCGAGCTCCACCACTGTTTCCGAGCTCTCCGTTCGGCGGCCGGCGCCCCTGGCTCCTCTCACCGGCCACTGCCTCACCACACTTTCTGTGCCGCCGATCGGTCTCCGGTCTTAGGCTTCGGCATGGCGCGCGGTGTACCGTGGCAGCGGCAGCCGAAGCTGCCTCCGCCGGGGAGCCCAGCCACGGTGACATACGGATCGATTCGCCGCCGCCACACCAGGTCGCCGGCGGGGATAATTCTACTGTTAGCCCCCGCCAGTGCGCAGGCTGGGTGGGGTAACTTGTCTGCAGCTTCCTCCTCGTCTGCTTCGTCGCAGGTACTACTGTCCAGTTCAATCTGTGTGATTTGGTAGCTCAGTTTACTCCAGAGAGAATGAGATCTTACTGCCTTCGTGGATCCATTAGCCACATTCTTTGGAAAGCTTAACATTCATTTCAAAATTGGTGAAAATAGACATGGTTTGGAGTTTGGACTACAAAAGATACATTCCTTAAGATACATATAAGAACTTATGCACTAAAGATAATACTTAAAACTTATGCACTGTACGGCATTGAAGTAAAAAAACAACATTGACATATAAAGATAAACTATCTAGCTGTTATCGTAGACATAGTCACATCATTAACACTAAAAGGCTGAGTAGCAGTGGATGCTACATTGTCGCCAACACTTAAACTGAAATATGCCGGGTGTTTAGGCTTATATAAGATCATAGCCTTGCTGCTTAGCATTGCAACAACATCCAACATGGTCGGTCGATCAATTGCATTCTCTTGTACACACAACAATGCAATGTTAATGAACCTCATCATTTCTGCCGAATGGCCGTTGGGAGGCAATGCCGCATCAATGAGTTCAATCCATCTTTCCTCTTCAAATAGTTGCCAAGCCTATTTGAATTTTCATGAAATAATTAGGTAAGACACATAATAAATAAATCATTTTTTATTGTTATATGGATGTGTTAACATGCACTCACATATCCAACGAGGTTGATGAAAGCTCCACATTCATGTGAATTCCTTTTCCCACTAAGGATCTCGAGGACTAAAACACCAAAGCTAAATACATCCGATTTTATGGAGAAGAGACCATGGGAAGCGTACTCGGGTGCCATGTAGCCACTACAATAATGAAACAATATATGTCCAATTACTATATGGTTGAGTTGTAATAGAAATGCTCATATATGGAGTGATTCAGAGGAGACTTACTATGTACCAACCACCTTTCTTGTAGTATTTTCTTCGTTGTTATTTGAGCTAAATATTTTTGCTAGTCCAAAATCTGAAATTTTAGCATTCATTTCGCTATCCAAGAGAATGTTGCTTGGTTTAAGATCCCGATGTATAACACGCAACCTAGAGTGCTTATGTAGGTAAAGAAGTCCTTCTGCTATTCCTACAATTATTGCCAGACGGTTCTCCCAGTCTAGTAGAACTTTCCTATCTTCATCTGCATGTAAATTAAATGTTACTATAACATAGGAAAAACATTAAAAGCATCATTTGAGTAATTGTTTTTGGTACCAGCATGACAGATAATATCAAGCATATGAATCCGAAAATGAAAACATGTACCAAAGATGAAGAAGTCCAAGCTTTTGTTTGGCAAGTATTCATAGACCAGTACTTTCTCCTCTCCTTGAGAGCAACATCCCATGAGCCTAACCAAATTCCGGTGTTGAAGTTTGGCTATGAGCTCAACTTCATTTTTGAACTCTATGAAACCTTGATCGGAATCTGAATCAAGTCTCTTAACTGCTATCTCTATTCCCTCAGGAAAGTGGCCCTAGGAAAAATAAATAATTTTTATCAGTATGCAACAATCCGGGTTGCTTTTTGATGCACAAAGTGCTGAGTAAAACACATTTACACCACCTTGGATAAATATCCGTCCTCTTAACCATTGTTTCTATTCTTTGGAGAGGCTAGAAAACTTTACGGACATAATGGTATTATATATTTACCTTATAAACAGGGCCAAATCCACCTTCGCCAAGTTTGTTTTCCTCAGAAAAGTTACATGTAGCCTCTAATATCTGATGAAACTCGAATACTGAAAAGTCAGACAACTCTTCTTCCATTTCCCAAACTAGTTCATCTCCTTGAAACCCGTGAGTATGTTTTTCCTTTAAGGTAACTTTACCTGAAAATTATTAACTAGCACTATCAATATCGATCTCAATTATAACTCTATATTTCCGTTGAGCATTTTAGTAACTAATTACCCACCTTTTGTGTGCCTTGATCTAAACCGAAGACAGTAAACGATGAAGCAGAAAACAACCAGTGCTACAGGAGCAGTTACTGATAAGGCTATCACCCAAGGTTTGATTCCTTGCCCTTCAAAATTAAACATCATTGCACGAATTAGCATAAGCCAGATAGTATGCGGACAAATTAATCAAGAGTCTTATGGATAATTGGCATATTTAAATTGTTTTGCACACACGGATTGTTCAACATATATATCCCTGCCTGTTGGAGCTGGAGCCGGCACTGGTGCCGGAGCAATCGATGCTGGAGGTGGAAATGGAATCCGCCGCAGGTTCGTGCCATTGTAGAACTTAATGACCTCGAACCTGACGTTGCAGCGGAGCATGAAGATCCTTCCTCCCTTTTTCTCGGAGTTGGTGGCGTTGACCGTGCCAACGAGCCGCTGGAGGCACGCCAGGCAGTCGCCAGCGGACAGGTCTGGCGTGCATTGCGCCAGGGAGTAGAGTGTCGTGGTGGGCCTGCCAATGGAGTCCATGAACGCTGTGGCAAACCCCCTCGCGGTGGCGGCCGCCGCGTCCTGCGCCGTCTTAGTGAGGAGCTCATGGACGGCGGCAGCAACGACACTGGCATTGCCGGTGATGTTTCCCGGGTTCCAAAACTGGAAGAACGTGCTATTCCTCGTGCTACTGGATGCTGGGTTGAGGAAGCCCCCGTCGTCAGAGAAGCCCAGGACGCACCCTGGTTGCCGGGCGTCTACCTCATCGTAGTCGTAGTAGACGGTGGCGGTCTTGTGGTACGGGCACATTTTCTGCGCGACTTTGAAGGAGGAGTCAACGCAGTCTCTGCACGCGGTGGTGTTGACAGTGTCGCGGCGGCAGAGCGCGAGAGCGTGCACCACGCCTGTGGTGGCGGTGGCGAAGAGCTGCGCGGAGGAGGAGGCGTTGCCGGGGACAGTGGTGGCTAGCACTGCGAGGTTGGACTGGTACGTGCTGTTAGCTGTGTAGTTGCCGCTGCTGCCGCAGACCCACCCAATTGCCATTGCCGACACCGGCATCAAAAGGAGGAGGAGCAGCTGCATGCTCACCATGGTAACAGTGTGCCTGGGACTGGGAGTACTGACCCCAATGCCTCCTGGCTACTACACAAACGGTTTCTGACTGCCCTAGTTGTCTTTATTTATCGTTGCTTTCACTTGAAAAAATGCAAAAAAAAAGTGTGGTTATTTCTTTGCCGGTCTTTCTTGCAGTCAGTAACATTGCAACAAATTACCCTTCTGCCTGCCCTAATTGTCTTTGTCTGTCATTCCTTTCACTTGGAAAAATGCAAAGAGTTTGTGTTTATCTATTTCCCGGTCTTTGTCCGATGGTCAATAATTACTACACAAATGGTCTCTGCCCCTAATAGTGTTTGTTTGTCGTTGGTTTCTTTCACATGGAAAAATGCAAAGAAAGTGTGATTGTTTATTTGCTGGTCTTTCCGGGACAGTCAATAGCTAGTTTAGTTAATACCCGTGTTTAGCTTGGCACGGCCGGCTTTCCATGTTGATTGGTCCCTTGGAAATGCACCGGATGATGACTTGGAACAAGGAAAATAAATTAATGCAGCGGCCGGCCGGTCTCTTGACTTAGAATTATATGTCACTTGACCCGCACTCGGTCTACCAGCTCCCGGCCGGCAGGTATATGCACAGGGGGGAAGTGCTTGTTAGTATAGGATGGTTTGGCAATGCGAAGTGCTTGTTCTGTCATAGTAATGAATCATCTGTTTTTACTTGCCCAGTTGCTAGAAATATGTGGAGTGTAATTAAATGTGCTTTTGGTTTAGATAATGGACCTGAGAGTTTTGAAGTTGTTTTGATTTGGATTGGGAAATTTCTATGTAAAGGATTTTAATTTCAGCTGGTGCCACTTCCCTGATCTGGGCTCTTTGGAAATCTAGAAATAAGGCATGTTTCCAAGGATTTTATCCTGGGGATCCTACCAATATTGTTTTGTAAACCCACTATATTTCTTATTGGTCTGGTCCGCAGAGAACAGATCTTCGAGAAATGTAAGTCAGAGAAGCTAAACTGTTGATCTTGGTGGCTTCTGAGGTGTTGCATCGGAGACAAGGATGGGAATCCATGGTGATGTTTTGCAGTGGAGAAGTTCATGTCAAAACTGTGCTGTGGTTTAACGTTTGACAGCAAAAAAACAGATGTAATCGGATCGGACCGAACTTTTCCACTGCCGTATCTTCTACCATAGTCTCTACCATATCATTTGCCCTATTTGTCTTTGTTTGAAGTTGCTTTCACTTGGAGAATGCAAAGAAAAGCGGGATAATTTATTCCCCAGTCTTTGTCGGAGAGTCAATAACAACTGTTCAGGATATCTATGTTTGGCACGGCCTGCGACGCACGCTTTCCTTGTAACTCTTTGGTCATGGAAATGCACTGGATGACTTGGAAGAATGTGAAGAAAGTCTAAGCAGTGGCCGGCCAGTCTGTTGTGTGTTGAATAGGTAATTTGTTAACTTGAAAATGTTCACTTGACTCACACTCGGTCCACCAGCTCTTGGCCGGCAGGAATATAATAGATGATTCTTCTTTTCAGCCAAATAGTTTTAGATTAGGACTAGAATAGAATCACACGTCCAAAAGTAAAGAGGACAGAAAAATCCACAAGAACTAGATGTGAAAGGGTACCGAGTTCGGCGATGACTTATTTGAGGTCGTTCATTGTGATAATCGATTTCAGTCACTGTCCAAACCGACGGGCCCTTACCTGATGACCCTTTTTTTTACGTCATTTCTCTCCTGGGTGACGACTCACTTTATGCATTTTGAGCATTATCCGAGACAAAACAAATGAGTTACTTCGAAATAAAATTTGGGATCCTTTTTATGATGAGTAGTGTACTAGTGTATAACTACCATGTAAGGAAACTTTAGCCGCATACGATACCCTAGTCCCTAGGAGCCCCACACCTAGCCATACTCGGGAAGGACTCCGGGGCATAAGGAACTATCCATTTTATAAGCTATTTGGAATCCCACAAACTAAGAAATAAGCCTTTGGACGTTGGACAAAAATGAGTTCTACTCATTAAAGCATTCTTGTCTCCATCAAGGCACCTCTTCTCAACTATACAAGTAGCAAAGGCCCCATGGTGAAGAAGAGAAGTTGATTCATATCCCACAAGCATTTTGGATAGGCATAAGCTACTATGGATAGATTTAAGCCTTCCTCAAGCATGAAGGCCCAAGCCATGCCACCACACAATACTTTTGGAGATTTATAGATCGGACGTATTTGTCGGGAACCCCCTTAATATCCCACAGTATCAACACGAGACATAAAGAGTGGATGTACATGAGATGAAAAGGTTAATTAATATCGAAAAATCTAGCAGCGCGAATATTTCTCCTCTCGTCAAATACTAGCTTAGTCTCCAGTTTACAGCCAACAGAAATCACGAAGCGAATCTTGGCAAAGAATTTTTTCTCTCTCAATTGCAACCCCCACTTGCAACTGTTTACAGTCATGATAACCCACTTCTAACTTACGACCACGCGAATCATGACACGTAGGAATATTTTTTTCAGTTGCAACACACTTACAACTGGCAAAAAAACTAAGTTGCAACTCATTTGCAACTCACAGTCATCATGAATCATGATGCAAAACTAACGCGTAGAAACTTTTTTCTCAGTTACAACCCACTTGCAACTGGCAAAAAAACTCACTTGCAACCCACTTATAACTTATAGCCACCGTGAATCATGAATCAAAACCAACACATAGAAACATTTTTGTGTCAGTTGTAACCCCCATGCAACTGGGCAAAAAAAGCTCGGCTGCAACCCATTTGCAACTCACTGTCATCTTGAATCACGACGCAAAACCAACACGTACGAACATTTTTTATAAGTTGCAACCCACTTGCAACTGGCAAAAAACTCTGTTTGAACTCATAGTCATCATGAATGACGACGCAAAAACCAGCACGTAGGAACATTTTTCTCAGTTGCAACACACTTGCAACTGGCAAAAAAACTCAGTTGCAACCCACTTGTAACTCACAGTTATCATGAATCACGGCGCAAAACCAGCATGTAGGAACATTTTTTCTCAGTTGCAACCCACTTGGAACTGGTAAAAAAACTCAGTTGCAACCCATTTGCTATTGGAAGAAATCTCAGTTGCAATCCAATTATAACTCATAGTCATCACGAATCATGACACAAATGCAAATGCAGAAACAGTTTTTCTCAGTTGCAACCCACTTGCAGCTGAAAAAACTCAGTTGCGACCCACTTGCAACTGGAAAAAACTTCAATTGGAACCCACTTGCAACTCACAACTACCATGAATCATGACGCAAAACCAACACCTACGAATTTGTTTCTCAGTTGCAACCCACCTTGCAACTGGATTTTTTAGTTGCAACCCACTTGCAACTCACAACCATCATGAATCACGATGCAAATGTCATGATTAGGAATATTTTTCTCTTAGTTATGACCTACTTACAAGTTACAACTCACAACCATCACGACACAAATCTAATGGCTAGGAACATTTTCTCAGCTGCAACTCGCTTGCAACTAGAAAACTTAGTACGATCCACTTGTAACCGGAAGAAAACTGAGTTGCAACCCATTTGCAACTCACAACCAAAACGAATCACCATGCAAATCTAACAGTTGGAACATTTTTACTAAGCTGCAAACCACTTGTAACTGGAAAAATTCAGTTGCAACCTACTTTCAACTGCAAAATCTCAGTTACAACGCACTTGCAACTCCCATGCTATCATGAGTCATGACGCACTCCAATGATTCAAAAGTCGATCGAGCTCTAATTTAATTCTCGCCCGACCGAGAATTAGCAAAACCGAAAATCTGAGTTCACATGAGATGCCATTGTGAAATAGACATACACTAGTTATACATAACATACAACTACAATATAAGAATGAAAAACCTAGTTGCACACAACATGCAACCATAATCGGAGAAAAACACCTAATTGCACGTGACATGCAAACTGCAAAAAAAATACAAACACTAGTTGA
Organism: Poa pratensis; assembly: GCA_947311845.1. Classification (NCBI taxonomy): domain Eukaryota; kingdom Viridiplantae; phylum Streptophyta; class Magnoliopsida; order Poales; family Poaceae; genus Poa; species Poa pratensis. Next base: position 4,189,460 of record CAMZMU010000035.1, read on the forward strand.
ATATGACATGCAAGTGCAACAAAAAAACATATTCCTAGATACGCATGAATGCAACGGCAATGAAACTCCTATTTACGCTCTTACTGATGACATGCAATTGTAGTAAGCAGCCCCAAGTTGCTCATGACAGTATTTGTAGTATAACCCATCTCTCCTATGGAATTCCTAGACACGGAAGTAAATGTAGACAAATAAATTCAAAGAAAAAACGGAGTGAAAACTGAAAAAGCACCTCCTGCCATGTGAAGGCGACAAGAAAAAAAGGCACATTTACAAAACAAAAAAGATCACTGAACACGGCAGAGCTAAAAAAGCCCATACACTCCTCACGTAAATGGGTCTCCAGGATGCTCATGCCTACACGAACGAGCAGCCAAATACTCACGCGCACACGAGCGCTCGCGTCCGCCGCTAGCAGGAAAAACGACAAAAACACGAATCTTGGAGCACCAGATCTAACGGTTAAAAACGTGACTGAGATTTAACTAATTCTCAGTCGCCTGAGAACTTGCAAATCCATAGAAAAAACTACATGCTCATAATTAATGTTAGATATTTTTTTGGAAAAACTACATGCTCATAATTAAGGTAGATATTTTTAAAAGGAAAAGAGAGGAATAAAAGGTATGAAAAACCAACTAGTTTGAAAACCTTCTTTATACTCTTTAGGGTACACGATCTGAACATTTGAAACACCACTTAAACTTACTCATTCGTAAATGTTACAACACGACAATAACAAAACATACTACACGGAAAAACACTATCTAGGAATTGTGACGGATATGGTCACATCATTAAAACTGTATGACTCGGGAGCAGTGGACGCCTCTTCATTTCCCACTCTTACATTTATATATGCTGGCTCCTTAGGCTCATCCAAGATCATAGTCTCACTGCTTAGCATTGAAACAACATCTCCCATACTTGGTCGATCGGCTGCATTCTCTTGCACACACAACAATGCTATGTTAATGCACCTCATCATCTTTGTTGACTGACTATGGGGAGCCAATGATGCATCAACGAGATCAATCCACTTTCCATCTTCCCACAATTTCCATGCCTGTTAGCAATTCCATCACACGAATTAGGTTGTGTAGCAAATGAAAGTACAAAACATGCTTAAGTGTGTGTTTATATGCTCACATGTGCAAGCATATTGATGAAATCTCCAGATTGTTGGTGGCCAGAATTCCGTTTTCCACTCAGGATTTCCAAAATGACAACCCCAAAGCTGAAGACATCAGATTTAATAGAGAAGATGCCCTTCGAAGCATACTCAGGGGCCATGTAGCCACTGAAATGGTATATGATACATGTCAAGATTACTTTTCGCTGTTCAGTTGTAACATTTATAATTGCAACGGATATTTTGCTATGAAACTTACTATGTGCCAACTACTCTTCTTGTAGTGTTTCCTTCGGTGTCGTTTGAGCTAAATATTTTTGCTAGCCCAAAATCTGATATTTTTGGATTCATCTCGCTGTCCAGGAGGATGTTGCTCGGTTTAAGATCTCGATGTACGACAAGCAACCTAGAGTGCTTATGAAGGTAAAGAAGTCCATGCGCTACTCCCTCAATTATTGCTACAAGTTTTGTCCAGTCCAGCGAAGCTCTTTTATTCTCATCTACACATCAGTTACATATTAATATAACAGGAGAAAGACACTCAGATAATAAAAAAATATTGTAGAATTGAATTTACAAGGAATACAACTATACTCACGGGGCTGAGAAACGAAGTCTCAAGTAACCTATAGTAATCCTGATATGTTTTGACATACAACAATTAAAATAAATTAAGAAATGCAAATGCATACCGAAGATGAAGAAATCCAGGCTTTTGTTCGGCAAGTATTCATAGACCAATAGTTTCTCCTCTTCTTGAGAGCAACATCCCAAGAGCCTAACCAAATTTGTGTGCTGGAGTTTGGCTATGAGCTGGAGTTCATTCTGAAACTCTACGACACCCTGTCCTGAATGTGAAGCTAGTCTCTTAACCGCTATCTTCAACCCCTCTGGAAGCTGGCCCTGGGAAAAAATATAATATAGAAAGTTAGGCTCTTCCCATTCTACGTGGTAACTAATCCCCCACTCCCATTCAAATGTCATCAGCTAGGTTCAATTTAGTTAGACTTGTTGCCATACAAGGGTTTGAATTAGGCTGCTAAATTAAAGATGAAAATCTCACGAGCGTACTACTTACCTTGTAGACAGTCCCAAAGCCACCTTGTCCAAGTATGTTTTCTTCTGAAAAATTACTTGTGGCCTCCTGTAGCTCTTCAAAGTCAAACAAAGAGAACTCCGAATTTTTCCCTTGCCTCCCCCTCCTTAATCCTTGTGTTATATATTGTTAGCAGTAAAATTTAACACTCGTAGAATTATTACCAATAGTTATTTTTTTTAGCAAACAAGAATATTACTACTTGTAAAGAAAATACAGTATGATGGAATAACATTCCACCAAATAATTAGCATACCTTTTCTTTGCCTTTTGAGCCCACGAGAGTAACAGATGAAGAGGAGAAATGCTGCTGCCGTTAGAGGAATTACAACTGCGGGAATTGCCCACAGCATGCTCATACGCCCTGCAGATATTAACATACGTGTGTAAACAATTAATAATGTTAATTAGCGACGATGAGCCTCTGTCTCACAAACTTACTCCTGTGTTTGGTGGGAGTGGGAGCTGCCGGCGGGGCCGGTGAGGACGGCAGACTTAGCAGCGGCTGGGCATCGTAGAACTGGTACGCCTCGTACCTGAAATAACACCGCGTGACACCCATCTGTCCACCCATGCGCAGGGCCATGGTGGAGTTAACCATTCCGAGGAGACGGCGCAGGCACGCTGAACAGTCGGCGGCCGACAGGTCTGGCGTGCACTGCGCCTGCGAGTACACCTTCGGGTAGATCGTCACCCTGTCCATGTCCATGACGCCAGTGGCGTACCGGCTCGGAACCACGCCGGCCGCCTTCTCTGCAGTAGCCACCAGCAACTCGCGGGTGAGGCCGACGACGAGGGAGACGTTGCCGGAGACATTATTGATGTTCCACTGCTCAAAGGGCGGCGTGTCGTCGCCGTATCCTCCTGTGGCGTTTGAGGGCGCCGCTAGGATGTTGTCGTCGGCACCGTAGATGACGATACAATCCCCGTAGTTGGAGCCGACCGGTGCACACTGCGTCAGGTTTAGCGTCTCGTCGAACCAGTTGGTGATGCACCCGCCACAGGCGGAGACGTCGCCGCGGCAGAGCGCGAGCGCGTAGACCACGTCGGGGGCTTGGCCGTAGGTAGCAGTGGCGAAGTGTACCGGGGAAGAGGAAGCGTTCTTGGAGAGGGTGGCGGCGGCGGCCTTGACGTTGTCGCAGAACACATCGGCGGCCACCAGAGACGGTGTGAGCAGGAGGAGCAGGATGATGACACCGAGTATGGTCGCCATGTCAATGCTAACACGACTAGCTAGCTACAAGACTACAACAGGTTCTTGTTTTTCTTCTGCCAGATGATCAACAAAGTGTGCTTATGTACAAGCAAAATCACCAATGGTCACTGAAACATTTTTTTCAACCGATACGTCATATCTGTTGCTTTCGGGACTCGCTACTAGCCAATAGGAGTGTACTACATTAGAATTATTTTGAAACGTTCAATGCACCAATCAGACTTGAATCACTCACTTGGTCTTGACTCTTGAGCAGGTCAAGCCGGCTAGCGAGAATACAAAAGCTCAGGGTTCATTTTCTTCCTTATTCTCTGCGAGAAAAAAATGACTTTAATTAGCTAAGTCTTGTACTTTGATGAATTATTCCTTTTAATTCCAGTGTGTCGATAAATCTGTTTGTTACTAGTTCTATTTCTTCTTCTTGAAAGGTGGGTCATAGTTGCTTTCAGTGTTGTCACTAGTGAAATACTCCCTCCGTATCAAAATATAAGACTCTCTAGCTATTTTCCACACACATGTATCTAGACATGTTTTAGTGCAAGATTCACATTTGCACTAAAACATGTCTATATGCTCCTCCTTTCACTAAAACACTGAATTAGTTCGAAATAGTCAAGGCCACAATCACGCTTAATTTCTTGAATCCTCTACTTTCTTTCCTGGTCCTCCTTTCACTTTGGCTCCATCACAACACTCCCACACTGGGGCAGCCTAACTTTTTCCTCCAATTTTTCTTCGCATTTCTTCTACCACACAAATAGGGCGGTATAACTAGCCATCTCGACTCGTTTAGCACGAACTCATCAAGTTCGTTAATGTTAACCAGCAAAATGTTCAGTTGGGCTCAACTCGTTAAATGTCCTTCTCATTTAGCTCGATTGGCTCACTAATAATTTTAATCATTTACATATTATATCATTATGCAAATTTGCAATTTAAAAAGTTAACCAAACATAAGAAAAAGTATATCATGTACTATGAGCAATGTCGCAAAATTTGTAATATCTCAACATATAACCATGTATTATCACCGTGTTGCAAGAAACATCGCCACTCAAATGCTTAATATGTATATGTGTTTATAATACGAACTTACATTGCCACTCAAGTGCTGGGGTGTGATTCGTTTTTGCCAAAATTTGTAAGGTGAAAAGACTAAGATGTGGTTTGTTTTGAAACCTCCTCTGCGCTGGTGTGGACAAGTGTAAGGAGGTGAGAGAAAAATGGAGTTGATGTATGTCGCTTAAAAATCTCAGCAGTTTAAGGTTCCTTATAGGATTTTTTTCGGGCCGAGTGCTCCAGGAGGCAATTGTATGCTAGTTGGGCCTGGTGCCTTTCTTCCTTCCTGCGCTTCCGTGCACGGGAATCACTCCGTATCACCCGAGCGAAACGTACCGCCGTTTCGCTAAAAGGATTCCGCTAGTGGGCAACTGCCTTGGTTCGTTCTTTCTCCCGACTTGTTTCTGTTTCTTCCTGTTCCTTTTCTGTTTCTTTCTAGTTCCCTCAGCGACTGCTTCTGTTCCTTTATATTTTTGTTAGAAAGTCAGCAAGGTTAATTATCGAATGTTTGTCTTTTTCACTGTTCCTTCAAGTTCCTTTTCCCTCTCACACTATTATTTAGTTCCCATGTACATGATTTGTTTCTCATACACTATTTTGTAGTTCATCATGTTGATATGATTTGTTCCCTAGACACTATACTTTATACTTTGTTCCCGTGTAGACATGATTTGTTCCTCCGACACTTTTTTTTGTTCTCCGTGTAGGATTTGTTCCCCGGACACTATTTTTTTGTTCCTCGTGTAGACATGATATGTTTCTCGGAAGTTTGTTCCTCATGTAGACATGATTTGTTCCTCAGACATTTTTTGTTCCTAGGTAGACATGATTTGTTTCCTAGACATTATATTTTGTTCCTGGAGTAGATATGATTTGTTCCTTAGACACGGTGTTTTTGTTCCCCGTGTAGACCTGATTTGTTCCTTCAACAAAAAAAATTTGTTCCCATGTAGACATGATTTGTTCCTCGGACATTTTTTTTGTTCCCGTGTAGACATGATTTGTTCCTTGGACACTTTTTTTCGAGAAACCTCTCGAAGAGGGCAGGGCGTTCCCGCAATCCGTATAGAAGAAAGAATTGACCCAGTTTATAAGGAAAACCGGACCCAAAAACCATACAAATGCCTGTTTATGAGGAAAATATGGCCGAAAAACCGCACAAGCGAGGGGACCGTCGCCCACACGACACTAGCCCACCGAACTTGGTGGGATGATTTGTTCCTTGGACACTTTTTTATCCCCCATGTAGAGATGATTTGTTTCTCGGATACTATTGTTTGTTACCATGTAGATTTGGTCCATCAACAATTTATTTTGTTCCCGTCTAGATATGATCTGTTCCCGTGGTACAAGCTCTCATGCACCAAGCCGTGTATATGTAATTGTTTAGTGCTAGCTCGATCAACGAGAGAACGAACGATTTAAATACAGCGACCGTATCGTGGTGGATGTACATGTGTGTGTGACCAAGTTACAGGGAATAGTCCCACATCAAAAGCTGACAGACGCCAGCACCACTTTAAATAGCTCCCTCTGCCCACCTCTGTACGAGCAAATACTCCCTCCGTATCAAAATATAAGACTTTCTAGCTATTCCACACACATGTATCTAGACATGTTTTAGTGTAAGATTCACATGAACCTTGCACTCTAGAAAGTCTTATATTTTGATATGGAGTGTAAGATTCACATGAACCTTGCACTCTAGAAAGTCTTATATTTTGATATGGAGAGTACGAGCGAGCGCAAAACCGTCTGACAACTAGGGCCCACGCGAAGAACCAGCCCACCACGTGCGCACAGCAAAGGAAACGACAAAACGAACAAAAAAAAAAGAGTAAATGGGCCATCGCCCAGCCGGCCCAACCGGGCGAAACGAGAGCACGGGATCGCCCGGGCGGCAGGGAGGAGGACCCTGTTCCGTGCAGTGCACGTGCCGCGCGCCACAACCCGGCCGAAGCCCACCACGTTGGCATAGCACCCATCCTTGCGGCACTGTTCCGTTGGACGCTCACGGGCCACGGCAGCCGGTTATCCGAGCAGCACGGTCACCTCGCCGTCCAGTTCTGCGGGTGCGCCAGCGACGGCACAGCTTAACCTCCCGCGGATACGCCTCCTCTCATAGACTCGGTTCGCCCCACTATCTATTGTTGATGGTAAGTTTTCTGCCAGTAGTAGCTAGGATCCTTACGTTTCTGCTAGCTTGGCTTCATAGTTCTTTCAACGATGAACATGGAATTTGCTGTCTCTAGTATTTCAGAAACTAACTGAATTACTTTTTCACTCAACATAGTTACAGTCTTACAGAATCATGCCCCGCATCCACTGTAGTGGTTCTATTGAGATTTAGAGAGGTACTAATCAAGACAAAATTATCCAGTTGGGCCTTCTCAAATTACTAGGAACCAGCGATCGCCACTAAATTGTTTTCCGTAATAAGCTATATATCAGTTTCATGGTGGAAAATTGAGGATGTTAACGTCTTGTAGAAAGAAAAAGAAGAAGACCAAGACTCAAGATTCTAGAGTGCACTTTGCTTGATTTATGAATGTGGCCATTTCGCTTTGTTGATCTGCTCTGTTCCTTGAGATAATCATTTCATGCTGTTCTTATTTAGTACCTTCTGTTTACTGGAATGTAATCATGTTTGTTTCACTTTTCTGCAGGTTTCTTATGTGTGAGTTAGTCACCTACAAAACAAGGCTGCTTCAGATGCACTTTCAGGTGTCCTGAAGAATGTTGACGAGCATCCAGTGGTCAGGCCCTTGGTTTAATTGGCATCGCAAATACTCTCTGGATTTGTCAGCGATGAAAGAAAGCATTGCACTTTTTCACTAATAATTAATAATAACAAAAAATTATATAGTTACTTCAAGTAAATATTAACATGTATGTAACATTCTTATACTGTCGTTCATTTCTTCAAAGAGTATTCACTGCTTCAGTGCTGACGAATAATGCTGCTTTTTGTTTAAGGCACCCAATGACCTTTGTGATTTACGGGGACCGCTGATCGGCTGCTGGCTGGTGCCTTCTTCCTGTCGCAGGTACATTTAGTCTGCGTGATTTCTTCGAAATACTGTTCAATTCCACTGCTCGATCGGTGTGCTCCTTCGATTGTTCTAACTTTTTTTAATTCCAATATACCAAACGACTCTGAGAAGAAACTTTCGATCGGTTGTACGTTTTGTGCCTTCTTGATTTGGTAGCCCAATTGTCACTTAGTGTTAAGGTATTACCTGATTGTGTCTGTATGTATGCCGTCTGTCTAGCTGAGCACATTTACAAATCTGCAGTCCAAGAGCACATAATTCAGAGTTCCCTTAGATTATGCTCAGTGAGACATGCCATGCTCTAGATCAAGAAGGGAATGATTTATCAAAGTAGTTAAAGTGTAATTTATTCTGTTCTCTCGCTAGCCGCCTTGAATTATTAAAGAAATTAAGCCTGGTTGGCAGGGAGTTCCAAAGCAATAATGTAGTATTCCTTGGCAGGGAGTTCCGAGAGCAACAGATACTGACGTATCAGCTGGAAAGGTTGGAGTGATCTTTTTTCCAACTGACCATTTGTGATACATGAGCTAGCGCACTTTTGTTGACCATCTGGCAGAAGAAAAAAACAGAACCGGCAGTGGTCTCGCAGCTAGTTAGTCGTGTGAGCTTGCCATGGGCGTACTCATCCTCCTCCTGCTCCTCACACCGTCTCTGGTGGCCGCCGACGAATTCTGCGACAACGTCAAGGCTGTCGCAGCCATCCTCTCCAACAACGCCTCCTCTTCCCCGGTACACTTCGCCAGCGCCACCTATGGCCGAGCCCCCGACGCGGTCTACGCGCTCGCGCTCTGCGGCGGCGACATCCTCGACGGCTCCGCCTGTGGCGGCTGCATCACCAGCTGGTTTGCCAATGCGCTAAGCCTGACGCAGTGCGCCAAGGTCGGGTCCAACTACCGGGATTGCATCATCGCCTACGGTGGTGCCAGCAGCAACATCCTAGGAGCGCCCTCGAACGCCACTGGAGGATCCGGCGACAACACGCCGCCCTTTGAGGACTGGAGCACCAGGAACGTCTCCGGTGGCAACGTCACCCTCATCGCCGACCTCACCCGCGAGCTACTGGCGGCGACCGCGGAGAAGGCGGCCAACACGGTTCCGAGCCGGTACGCCACCGGCGTCATGGACATGGAGAGGGTGACGACCTACCCGAGGGTGTACTCGCAGGCGCGGTGCACGCCTGACCTGCCCGCCGACGAGTGCTCGGCGTGCCTGCGCCGTCTCATCGGCATGGTCAACTCCACCATGTCCGTGCGCATGGGTGGACAGATGGGTGTCACGCGGTGTTATTTCAGGTACGACGCCTATCAGTTCTATGCTGGGCAACCACTGCTAAGTCTGCCGGCGCCGGCGTCGGAGGCGGCTCCGAGCCTGAACAAACGCAGGAGTAAGTCGTCGGAGTAGCTCTGTGAGTAAGAGGCCCCTTCATCGCAATTAACATGTGTTTTGGTATCAGGGAGTATGTTATGGGTAATTCCAGTTATTGCAGTTCCTCTAATTGCAGCTGCATTTCTCCTCTTCATCTTTTACTTTCGTCGGTTTAAAGGGCAGAGAAAAGGTACACTAATTACTTAGTGGATTGATGTTATGTCATTCCGTATTCTTTACAATTAGTTGTACTACTTAAAATGTTACTGAGTATGTTATTCACTGCTAATAATGTTACACAAGGCTCAAGATATGCTCAGAATTTGGCAAACTCGGACTTCTCTCTGTTTAACTTTGAAGAGCTACTGGAGGCTACAGGTAATTTCTCAAAGGAAAACAAACTTGGAGAAGGTGGCTTTGGCACTGTCTACAAGGTAAATCAGAGTTTCATCTTTTCTTGTGGCTAGCTTATTTAGGAGCCTATCTACATTGAGCCTACAGCTGATAACTTCTACTGCGTATACTGAGAAGATCCTAATAGATAAATTTTCCCAGGGCCAGCTTCCAGAAGGGTTGGAGATAGCGGTTAAAAGACTTGCTTCACATTCAGGACAGGGTTTCATAGAGTTTCAAAATGAACTCCAGCTCATAGCAAAACTCCAGCACATGAATTTGGTTAGGCTCTTGGGATGTTGCTCTCAAGAGGACGAGAAAATATTGGTCTATGAATACATGCCAAACAAAAGCCTTGATTACTTCATCTTTGGTATGCATTTGCATTTCTTAATCTACTTTAAGTATCGTTTGTCAATGCATTAGACTGCCTAAGTATTACCCAGTACTTTAATTCAATTCTACAGTTTATTTTCATTTGTCTAGGCGTTTTTCTCCTGTTATATTAATATCTAATTGTAGATGAGAATAAAAGAGCTTTACTGGATTGGTCAAAACGTGAAGCGATAATTGAGGGAATAGCACATGGACTTCTTTACCTGCATAAGCACTCCCGGTTGCTTGTAATACATCGAGATCTTAAGCCGAGCAACATTCTCCTGGATAGAGAAATGAATCCGAAAATTTCAGACTTCGGGCTAGCGAAAATATTCAGCTCAAATGACACCGAAGGAGACACTACAAGAAGAGTGGTTGGCACATAGTAAGTTTCACATACAAAATCCAACTACAGTTACACATATTACAATTCAACCAGAAAAGTTAGTCTTGACATGAATCATATACTCCCTCCGTCCAATAATAACTGTCTTAGATTTGTCAATAAGTGGATGTATGTAGACATGATACATGTATAGGTACATTCACTTTTGTACAAATTTGAGACACTTATTTTGGGACGGAGGGAGTACCATTTTAGTGGCTACATGGCTCCCGAGTACGCTTCGAAGGGCATCTTCTCTACTAAATCTGATGTCTTCAGCTTTGGCGTAATCATTCTGGAGATCCTCAGCGGAAAACAGAATTCTAGTCAGCAACAATGTGGAGATTTCATCAATCTGCTTGGACTTGTGAGCTTATACACACAAACTTAAGCTTGTAAAACTGTACTTTTCATTTGCTACACAACCTAATTTGTGTAATGGAATTGCAAACAGGTATGGCAATTATGGGAAGATGGAAAGTGGACTGATCTTGTTGATTCATCATTGGTTCCCCATAGTCACATGGAAAAAATGAGGAGGTGCATTAACATAGCATTGTTGTGTGTACAAGAGAATGCGGTCGATCGACCAACTATGGGAGATGTTGTTTCAATGCTAAGCAGTGAGAATATTATCTTGGATGAGCCTAAGCAGCCAGCATATATCAATGTAAGAGTGGGAAATGAAGATTCGTCCACTGCCCCCGAGTCAGCTACTACTAATGATAAGACCATAACTGTCGCAGTTACAAGATAGTTTGTTTCCTCGTGTAAAGTTTTTTTATTGTCATGACGTAGTATTCGAGGAACTGAGATGTTGTATAATGCGTAAGTTTAAGCGCTGTTTCAAATATAGGGGTCGATCTTCTCTAAAGTGGCCACGAGATCAATTCAAATCTCCAAATAGTCCACCTGATATTTGTGTTCTTTCCACCGCAGCCTGCTAGCTGCTTGCATGATACTGTCCATATTACCAGTTGAGTGTAGTTGGAATACTTAGTGCAAGATTCAGTGTTAACTAATTCTAGCCAAGCACTATGTTACTGATATATTTCCTTGTGACGGCGAAGGAGGCTGCTTCTGCAGTGGCACTGCATTGTCCAGTGCATTATTGAAGGGCGACTACAGCTCCCTCCATGTATAAATATAAGATGTTTTAGATGTTGCACATGTTGACTAGATTCACACTAAAATGAGTGAACAACTGAACATACACACTACATGTCTACAAACATGTATATACATATGAATGTGAAAAATGTCTGAAACATCTTATACTGAAAAACTGAGGGAGTAGCATGTTACTCAACAATAATATATTCCGACTAGTAGCTTTGAAAGGTATGCAGTACTTGTGAAGTGATCAGACCACTTGTGCAGTAAACGACGATGACCCATAGCTAGTCTAGTGTCCAAAATGATTTTGCGATGAGTATGAATTAACTTGTCTTCTTCTGCAAGAAGCGAAATCACTCTGAACAATCCTCTATTCTATTCTGCCGGCCCGGCAGTTGGTAGACCGAGTGTGAGTCCAGTGCACTGTTTTAAGTCAACATATTCTCTATTTTGAAAGCAACAGCGGCCAACAGACTGCATAAACTTTCTTCACGTTCTTCCATGTCACCATTCAAAAAAAAAAAACAACGTTCTTCCAAGTCATTTCCACGTCGATCTGAAAGCAACATTTCCACTGCGTGGGCGGCCGTGCCACGATTATTAGTTATTGACTATTGGACAAAGACCAGGATATAGATAATCACAATTTCTTTGCATTTTTCTAAGTGAAAGCAACGACAATCAAAGACAATTAGGGCAGGCAGAAACTATTGGTGTAGTAGACTAGTAGTCACTTAGGAGGCCATTGTGTTGGTCCTCCCTGTTAGCCTAAGCAAACCCATTGGTCATTAGTTCTAACTTCTAAGTAGCTAGTTGACTTTGCTTGACTCAAGTCGTAGCCTTTGCACGTCCACAAAAGAAGAAGCCCATCCTGCTGTTGTCAGAGCAGGGCAGGCAGACAGGCACACGGTCATGGTGGGCGTGCTGCTGCTCCTCCTCCTCCTGCCGGCGTCGGCAACGGCGATCGGGATCGTCTGCGGCGGCAACCACACCGCCAACAGCACCTACGAGTCCAGCCTCGCTGTGCTCTCTGCCACCCTCCCCGGCAACGCCTCCTCCTCCCTGCAGCTGTTCGCCAACGCCACCTCCGGCGTGGTGCACGCGCTCGCGCTCTGCCGCCGCGACACCGTCAACACCACCGCGTGCAGAGACTGCGTCGCCTCCTCTTTCAAGTACGCGCAGAAATTCTGCCCGGGCGGTAAGACCGCCACCGTCTACTACGACTATGACGAGGTGAACGCCCTGCAGCCAGGGTGCATCCTCGGCTTCTCCGGTGACGCCGCCTACCTCAGCGCGGCGTCCAGTATCGCCGGGAACAACGGTACGTTCTTCCAGTACTGGAACCCGGTGAGCCTCCCTGGCAACGCCCGCGTCATCGCAGCTGCCGTCCACGAGCTCCTCAACAAGACGGCTCAGGACGCGGCTGCCGCGACGAGGGGGTTCGCCACGGCGTTCATGGACTCCATTGGAGGCGCCGCCCCGACACTCTACTCCCTGGCGCAGTGCACGCCGGACCTGTCCAAAGGTGACTGCCTGGCTTGCCTTCGGCGGCTCGTCGGCACGGTCAATGCCACCAACTCCGTTCGCATGGGAGGACGGATATTCGTGCTCCGCTGCAACGTCAGGTTCGAGGCCTTTATGTTCTACAACGACAAAAACATGCGGCGGATTCCATTTACATCTCCATTATCCATGGCTCCGGCACCGGCACCGGCAGGCAAGAGTATGTGATGAACCATCCGCATGCCGACGATCTATAACACTCTTGATTATTTAGTTGGCATGATATTATGACTTATGCTAATTCGTGCAATGGTGTTTAATAATGAAGGACATGGAATCAGTCCTTGGGTAATAGCCTTACCGGTAGCTGCTGTTGTAGCACTGGTTGCTTGCTGCTTCACCGTTTTCTGTTGTCGGCTGAGAACAAGGCACACAAAAGGTGGGTAAATTAGGTACTAGTTAAAAATTTCAACAGAAATATAACGAGTCATAGTTACAGAGATCGATATTGATGGTGCCGGTTCTTCATTTTCAGGTAAAGGGGCCTTGCAGGAAAAAAGTACTCACCAGTTTCAAGGAGATGAACTAGTTTGGGAAATGGAAGCAGAGTTGTCTGAATTTTCAGTGTTTGAGTTTCATCAGATTTTAGAGGCCACAAATAATTTTTCCGAGGAAAATAAACTTGGCGAAGGTGGATTTGGCCCTGTTTATAAGGTAAATACTCCTATAACACCATTCTGTACTCCACGTTTTCTAGGCAATACAAAATGCACACCAATAAAAGAAATGAGTAAGAGGAAAATGTTGAGCCGAGGTGGTGTAAATGTGCTTTTTGTTGACAGTAGGGAACCGTGAAATAATTTGTGCACCATAAAGCAACCTGTCTTGTTGCATATTCATAAAAAGTATTTATTTTAATTTTCCCAGGGCCACTTTCCCGAGGGAATAGAGATAGCAGTTAAGAGACTTGATTCGGATTCAGATCAAGGTTTCATAGAGTTCAAAAATGAAGTTGAGCTCATAGCCAAACTTCAACACAGAAATTTGGTTAAGCTCATGGGATGTTGCTCTCAAGGAGTGGAGAAAGTACTTGTCTACGAATACTTACCAAACAAAAGCTTGGACTTCTTCATCTTTGGTACATATATATATTTGCATTTTCAGACTCACATGCTAGATACTGTCTGTCAGGATGGTGCACTAGATTTGTACTCAAATGATGCTTTAGATGTTTTTCCCTCTGCTATACTAACATTTAATTCACATGCAGATGAAGATAGAAAAGTTCTATTGGATTGGGACAAACGTCTTGCAATAATTGTAGGAATAGCAGAAGGACTTCTTTACCTACATAAGCATTCTAGGTTGCATGTTATACATCGGGATCTTAAACCAAGCAACATTCTCTTGGATAGCACAATGAATGCTAAGATTTCAGATTTTGGAATGGCAAAAATATTTAGCTCAAATAACAACGAAGGAAATAAGACGAGAAAGGTGGTTGGTACATAGTAAGTTTCCTCTGAATTACTCTACACATGAATATCTTTTATTATAACTCAACCATATAGTAATTGAACATACATGTTTACTTTATTTAGTGGCTACATGGCACCCGAGTATGCTTCCCATGGCCTCTTCTCTGTCAAATCGGATGTATTCAGCTTTGGTGTTTTAGTTCTCGAAATCCTTAGCGGGAAAAAGAATTCCCAAGAAAGTGGAGCTTTCATCAACCTCCTTGGACATGTGAGTGCATATTTACACACCTGTACAACAAGAAAATATTATTTGTTTATTATGTGTCCTATCTAATTATTTGATGAAATTTCAATAGGCTTGGCAATTATTTGAAGAGGAAAGATGGATCGAACTCGTTGATCCAGCATTGCTTCCAAAGGGTCATTCATCAGAAATGATGAGGTCCATTAACATTGCATTGTTGTGTGTACAAGAAGATGCAATTGATCGACCGACCATGTTGGATGTTGTTGCAATGCTAAGCAGCAAGACTATGATTTTAGATAAGCCTAAACACCCAGCATATTTCAGTTCAAGTGTAGGCAACAAAGAAGCAGCGGCTGCTACTCAGTCTCGTAGTTTTAATAACGTGACTATAACTGCGATAACTCCTAGATAGTTACTGTTTTCACTTTGATGCCGTATAGTGTGTAAGTCTTATGTGAAAGTGTAGTGCATAAGTTCTTATCTGTATCTTAGTTGTAATGTATTTTGGTGGCTACAGTTGCCTTAGTCAAAACCATGTTTATTTTACCAATTCTGAAACGACAGTATATGTACTTTGTATTTTGTTCTCCTTCTCTATAAAAAAGAGAGCAGCGCTGCTGCGTTCGTCAAAAAAAAAAAAAAGTATGTACACTGTTTTAGTAGTTTTAAATCTTTCCAAACAATGTGGCTAATGAATCCATGGAGGCAGGATATTAAGAAATTATTCGAACAATGTCTCTGTTTGTCACTCCTTGTATACGGCATTACTCTGACTGTCTGTTCATCACTCACTCCAAAGACACAAGCTTACCGAAGTCTTGGGATGGGACGGCGCTGGGAGAAGAGGCAGGAGCGCTCCCAAGCTTTATTGAAGAGAATAAGCAGCAGCTCGATCTCCAGGTTAGAGGCGGACGACTTGTTCCTACCTTCTCCAAAGGGTAATTTCTTTTTCCGTTGTAATAATATTTTGCAAAAGAACATTTGTGGAGATATATATGTGGAGGTGTCGCGTTGGGAGTCAGTCAACTCTAGCTTTCGGACGACCCATTCTTGCTCCATGCACGAGGCAATAAATGTCTTGCAAAATAACAAGCTGAACTACGTCCTCCGTGATATATAATGGTATTGCACCTAACGTTGCAAGTTGATGCAACATGCACTGCATCCACACGCGGTGACAGCACGTGTTTTGTAAGCTAGCTTACATAAACAAGTACTCCCTCCGTTCCAAATTAATTGACTTCCATTTGTCCACACATGGATGTATCTAGACATGTTACACATATAGATACATCCACATATGGATAAATGGAAGTCAATTAATTTGGAACGGAGCGAGTATAAATGAAACACGATAAGATAACAATGGACAAGTTGACATGCTGGAACTGCCGTGCGACTACTGATTTGCTTCACAACAAATAAAAGTGAACGCACCTCTGCAACTTGGGCTTGGTATTTGGGAAGGAAAAATATATAGGACAAAAGACAATGTTTTCCATGTGAATTGATATCGAGACAGAGAATGCATCTTCATCCCAACTTCCTCCTACACGCATGACGCATGAATCGCAAGTCTGACATCACAATCCTCTCTTCCCGGCACCGGCAGCATCTTCGCCACACCCTACCTCTCCTCTATCCCTTCGCATCAAGACCACCTCATCTCCATCATTCCTCATAGCGTCATCGTCTCATACTCTTGCTAGCAGCTTGACGGCGGGATTCCCCTGGTTTAGGCCCAAGACAAGTAGATGGCCCACTAGACCCAGGATGGCTCAAGACCCGGCCGGACCGGACCAAGGCACACTCCTTCAGCTGACTCGACCATCACCTAAACCGTCACTCGGATACAATGAGACCTACCAAAATATGTGTTTGTGGAGTCCTGTGTTTCATTCACTTTTCATCTTCTTCTAAATTGTAGAAAAAAAGTTGTATCACACGATTAGGCTGCAATAAAAAGAACACAAGGAGGAGGACATTTACATGGCTACAAGACTCGCTAGCTACGGGTCTTGGGTCATCGTTGTTTACTGCACAAGTGCTAATCACTATGTCAAGTATAGTGCATACCTTTCAAAGGGAGATGTCGGAATGAATTATTGTGGAGTAGCATGCTAAAGTGGCAAGAAGGAAATATCATTCAAAATCTGTTGCACTGGACAATGGCTATACGAGCTGCTGTCCGGTCTCCACTCTGCCCTCTACTTTTTTTCTGAAACCGGGTAAGAGGCTTGCCTTTTCATTTATATAGAAGAAGTGAATTGGCCAATTTATAAGGAAAACTGGCCGAAAACTGGATACAACAACACCACACACCACGCCGGCCCCGAGGCCACGCACCACACAAGTCGACGGCCTAACCGCCCAAGCGGCTAAGGCCGATACCCCTACCCCTCAACGCAACAGCGGAGGCAAAGCCCGGAGCCGCCGCTCCGACATCCACGCTGGCCACGGGCCACGCACCACACAGGTCGATGACGAAACCGCCCAAGCAGGAAAGACCGACACCCTCGCACCTCAACGCAACGCAGCGGAGGCAAGATCGGAGCCGCCGCTCCGACATCCACGCCGGCCCCAGGGGCGCGCACCACCTAGCCGAAGACGAGAAGATCGTCGCCGCTGACCACCAAAACATCTCCACGGGTCCCTCTGGCCGGCGAACATCAAGACGAGGCCCCAAGGGGAATACGACGCCGAAGCGCCGCCCTCGCCCGATCCACGAAGGATCTGGGGTTCCCCCCGGAAGTTCCCGGGCGGAGGAGTGAGAGCACCGCCATGACGACACCTTCAAGAAGGAAATGGCGCCCGGGGGCGTCACTGTCTCCTGTCCTGGTCGACGACCAGGGCAAGGTTTTCACCCGGCGGAGAAACACGAACCGCCCGCCCGGCCACACGGGGACCGACCAGCCCACCATCACAAAACCGCACGCAGACACCGTCAGCCCCGTGCGCCCGACGGCCCACGGCCACCAAACGGAGCCAGGCGCCGGGGCCTAGGTCCACCTCGCGCAAAGCCACCTCCTATCTCAGCGCGACGCCGCCACCAAGTCCGGGGCCGCCGCCCCGGCGTCCAAGTGCTGCAGGACATCTTCACGCCCACCCACGCTCGCGCGTTGCCGCTCCCGAAGCCGACGTGACGTGCCGGCAAAGGGAAGCCGGCCGGGACGCCTCTACCTCCCGCCGACCGCGCTGCAGCCCCCGCATGCCTCGCCGCAAGACAGCCGACCACCACCGCGCACCGCACCAGACGGCGCAGCGCATGAGGAGAGGCCGCGCACAGCCCAACCCGCCTGGCCCATCCGGGCCCAGATCGGGCCCTGGCTGCGCCGCTGCTGCCGGCGGCGAGCAGAGGGGCCGCCGTCGCTCTGCCGCACCACACCAACCGCCACCGCTGCAACCCGCCGCCGACGCAGCGCCGCCCTGGCCGCCGCGCGCACCGGAGAGAAGGGGCGCCGGCCATCGTCAACGCGTCCACCGCGGGTCGCCCCCAGACCGCCTTTGGCAGCGGGAGCCGCCGCCACCGCGGCGAGGCCAGCGGCAGCGGCGGAGGAGAGGCGGTGCCGGGGCCCTGGTGGCGGAGCGAGCTAGGGTTCCCCCGAATCGCCCGGGGCGGGCGACGCGAGGGACGGGGCGAGTTTTTGGTGTCCTTCTGAAAGCTCACTCTGCCCTCTACTAATGCACTGGACAATGCAGTACCGTCGGCCCCATTCGTCTTCATAAGGAAATATCTCGAAGTAATTAGTTACCACTGAATTTTGCACCAAGTGCTCCAACTGCACTCAGTAATAGGGATAGGACTATCATTGCAGACATTGCAGAAGAAGAAAATTCTAATTCTAGCACACAAAATTGTACCATCCAAGCAGACTGCAGTAAAAAGAACACAAAGATCAGGTGGACTGTTTTGGAGATTAGTATTGATGTGGCCACCTTAGAGGAGATCGGAGGCCAGCTGAGTCGCGCAGGGCGAAGGATGTGGCATGCAGACGCTAGTGAATGATGCCGTTCAGCAGGTGGATAGGGACGCTGACAGCTAGCGTAGAGATGGCGCTATCGCTTGCTGTGATGGAAGCCGCCGCTGAGGCTTGTCACGATTGGAGCGACGCCGGCAACAGTGGTGTACGCACGCTGCTGCCACCGCCGGGGAGTACGGAGTCGCCGCCTCATCTGGGGAAGGACATGCACCGGCTGGTTTGTGGTCCTGGGGAACTGTGTAGGGTTCATTCAGGAGTGGCAGGTAGCATAATTTTGAGAAATTGTTTTTAACTAGTAATCAAGCACGTGCATATGCACGTTTCAGGTTGAGCTGAAGAGTAGTACCTGCGACGAAGCAGAACGAGGAGGAAGCAGCAGCCGAGTTTTCCCCGCCTGGCCTGCGCACCGACAAGGGCTAATAGGAGTAATATCAGAATCAGCCCCGCCGGCGACCTGGTATGAGGGCGGCGAATCGATCCGTGGCTGGGCTCCCCGGCGAAAGCGGCAGCTTCACCTGCGACCGTAGCACAGACAGCAAGCGGCCGAGCGGCGGCAGAAGTGCGATGAGCGGTGGGCAAACCGGTGGCCAGAGAAGAGCGGCGGAGGGCTGGGGACTGGGCGCCCGGCACTCGCACCGTAGGCCACAGCCCACAGCAGTGCAGTGAAGAACGGGCCAAGGGAGACACGGCCTTCTGGGCATCGTTACTGGGTATTGGGCTTTTCACTCCTGGTTCTCTAGATATTCTGACGCTAACCCCTCAAAAAAAAACTGACGCTATCTAACGCTGCTCAAATACAAAAAAACATAAAAAAAACTTACGGAGACCCAACATCCCAGCAAAATCCGTTTTTTTTTTCGATGGAAGAAGTCTTATAGACTCTCAGTTTCATATTGCGAGTCGCCTGAGTCGAGTAAAGACTTTTGGCTCCTGGGATCCAGTGCTCCCTCCTATATAAAAAATTCGAAAATCATATTTATAATTTTCAAAAAAAATTGAAATAAATGTGGAGAGAGTTAGTGATATATCCCATGAACGTGCAAGATATCAACTTCAAATACGTTTTATTTTGAGCTACACAAAAATCACAAAAGTATGGATATAAGTATGCATATTTTCAAATCTCTAAATTCTATCAGATTTGTTATTTTTGTGTAACCCAAAATATAAGATATCTCAGATTTCAAGTTTACACATTCGTGAGATATATCATGGGCTATATCCGTACTTTTTTTTCAGAATTTTGTTGAACTTATAAATATGATTTTCAAATTTTTTAAGTGGCAGGAGCACTGGTGCCTGGGAGCAAAAGACAATTTTCGGAGTCGCCTTAACTAGTTTATCTCAAAGTAAACTCTATGGTTTAGCATCACGTGGACATCTATATATTCCCCGAAATAAATCAAGTCGAATTAACAAGTTAACCGGCATGGATCAGGATCACCATGGTTATCTCCTGCATGCTATTTACAAATGCATCTCTTATTTGTTGGTCGTCACCCAACAAACGATGACTCGTGCAATATATTTTTGTGATGACCTCCCTGTAATCCAAGCTATTCCAGGTTTGCGTGTCATTGAAAACTGTGTCCAATTATGTGCAGACATGAAATACATCTCATCATTCTCTTCTTTTCCCAAAAATAAGAGAAGGTCAGAGCTTGTCGTGTCCAAGTGTACCGAATATGTGATGATTCAAGAAAATCAGATACTTTAGGACGTTGCCGACATAAGTTAGTGATATTTTTATGGGCATAAGCATTCACTTGATTAGAGTGCAATTACTTTACTTTATGAAAATAGTTTACTTTTTTGTTAGGAAGATCGATTATACTAATGTAGGAAGAGTGACAGAGTTTCAAAATTGACGAAGTCAACACACACTACGGGAGAGCAGGACTTTGCTGTGTGCCCTGCTCTTTGCCGTGTGCTGGATGTCGGGCACACGGCAAAGAAATATTTACCGTGAGCCGGCACACGGCAAAGCTCAGCACACGACAAAGACTACAAAAAGCACACGGCAAAGATCAGCACACGGCAAAGATTTCAAAAAACACACGGCAAAGATTGGCACACGGCAAAGAAAATGGAGCCAAACGGAAGAACGAACGGCGCAGTCACGGCGGCTCTTTGCCGTGTGTTTGCACACGACAAAGAACACACGGCAAAGACTGAATTTAGTTTGTTTTAAGTGTCCAAAATGACATAGGTGGCATAGTTTGTGATAATGTTCCAATATTTGACACATAGTTGTATCTTGATATGACAAACAATGTTGAAGAACTGAGTTTTTTCAAATTATTTTTATAAATATCATTTTTTATTTTTCAAGTGTCAAAATGATATTTTTTGTGAAGCAAGTAAAACAAATATTGTGAAAAATGGCACCAATTCAATTATCACACAAAGTAGATCATATTTTATGGATAATCCAGAAATATTAGGATTTTTTTCTGTTTCAACCTAATTTCGCCTATTTAAACGACTTTATGCCGATTTTTCGAAACTAATTCAAATTTGAACTACAAGTGTGTGATAGTTTGCTCTGAAAATTTTACAAAAATCATTTTAAGATAGACAATTAGTGGTTATATAATAGAACCGTCGATAGTTTTGAAAAATTCTACCCCTTTTAATGAATAGACACGGCGGCCATTTTGATCGTTTTTCAAACAAATAAAAGAAAGTGAAAAAATACACAAAAAAAGAAATCCTTCGGCATGGAGTCCTTTTATGTGTATTAGTTGATAGGAAAATGATAAACTTGAGTTTTGACAAAAATTTCAAAAAAAATCTTCACAAAAAGGTCAATTATCTACAAACAAGTATAAGTTTCGTGTCAAATTACCAATGTATGACCATTCTTGTGACATAGTTTGTGATAATGTTCCCATATTTGACACATAGTTGTATCTTGATATGGCAAACAATGTTGCAGAACTGAGTTTTTTCAAATTATTTTTATAAATATCATTTTTCATTTTTTAAGTGTCAAAAATGATATTTTTTGTGAAGCAAGTAAAACAAATATTGTGCAAAATGGCACCAATTTAATTATCACACAAAGTAAATCATATTTTATGGATAATCCAGAAATATTAGAATTTTTTTCGGTTTCTACCTAATTTCGCCTATTTAAACGACTTTATACCGATTTTTCGAAAGTAATTCAAATTTGAACTACAAGTGTGTGATAGTTTGCTCTGAAAATTTTACAAAAATCATTTTAAGATAGACAATTAGTGGTTATATCATAGAACCGTCGATAGTTTTGATAAATTTTCCCAAAAAATTGAAAAGAAAAACAAAAGACAGAAAAAAACTTTGTTGTGTGCCTACACATGGCAAAGAAACTATGCGTTCTGATTGGCTAGGAACAGTTTCTCGCGGATCGCACACTGAATCGTTGGATGATTGATCACGCTGATCCAACGGCAACAAGACTCTACAAAGAAACACGCCATCCGTGACATCTTATCCTCTGCCTTCCGTGGCATCTTATTCAACGATCCAATCACTCCCCATCGCCTCCACACCTTATCCTCTGCCATGCATGTCACTAGCCCATCCATCGCAAAAGCTCATCGGTGCTCTCCTCCATCGCCTCCATCGCCGGCCGCCACTAGCCCATCGCCTCGGTGCTCTCCTCCCCACAACACCGCCAAGGCCGTTGAGTCGAGCGGCTCCTTCCGTCGCCGCGGATCCCGGAGGCGACGCTGCAAGCCCCGGAGGACGGCCGGACGGCAGGGCCAAGGCGGCGCGGCCGGCTTGCTCACCTCGGGCTTCGACAAGGCCTCCCGCTCCCATGGCGACCTCTCGCCGCTCCCGACGACGGGTCCAAGGCGGCGCGGCCGGCTTGCTCGCCGGCACCGGCGTGCATCGGAAACGAGCGCGCGGCTCCATCGAGCTCGCGGGACCGCGTCGCGACGACGGCGGCGACCTTGACCGCCCCCAACGGGAGCTTCGGGAGGAAGCAGCACCAGATGACGGCGGCGCATCAAGCGCGACGAAGGCGGCGCCCTCGACCTGGACATCCTCTCCCTCTTGTCACCGTCGATCAGATGGTGCGCACCCACCGTGGTTCCGGCCGGCGAGCTCCGCGCCCACCTCGTCGCCGCCTCCGCCCCCACCTCGCCACCCTCCGCCCACCTCGTCGCCGACCTCCGCCCCCACCTCGCCACCCTCCGCCCACCTCGTCGCCGATGTCCGCCCACCGGCGTGTGGGTCCCAGCTCCCTGCTCGTCGACGACCTCGTCAGCGTCGGGGACGGGGATTTTTTTGGTTGACATCCTCCTCCTTTGCCGTGTGCCACCACACAGCACACGGTAAAGAGCAATGGTGTGGACCCACTTGTCAGGAGCCCGCCGTCGCCGTCCGTTGTCGGCGTCAAGTGCCAGTGGGGCCCACCTGTGAGCTTTGCCGTGTGGCCAATATTCGACACACGGCAAAGAGCTCTTTGCCGTGCCATTCTTCCCCGTGTACTCTTTGCCGTGTGTTTTTCAGGCTTCGCCGTGTGTATTGGGCACATGGCAAAGATCAGCTCTCCCGTAGTGACAGATACCTCTCAGTTGACATAAAGTATTCGCCTGCCACCGAAAGGGTAATCTAGCCGCTCTCTCATACGAAACACGGGCTGGTTATGTTGATGTTCCAGAAAAATGCACCGACATAGGCCCCAACACAATGATGTTAGAAGGGACCGAAGACAACTGAGTTTTGCTGAAGCAAATGATTAGTGGAATAAGATTAGGAGAAGAACAAGCCCGCAGCAGACCATCATGCCATCGAAGCCAATGACGAGCAGCGCCATCCTCACCGTCCTGCTGGCAGTGCCGATGCCTGCAAGTCTCCAACAGCGACGTTGCAGCCTCCCTCTCCTCTCACGCGGCCGATCTCCCCTCCAACCACCGGTAGCTCCAGCCTTGATCCACCATCCGTGCTCCACGGCGAGGACATCTAACAGCTGGTCGTTTGGTGTCGTAACACAACTGATCATTCCTACTTTCTTTAGACCAGCAGTTCAAGTTCATATCCTATACTGTATTTGTTATAGGAATTCAAGACAGGAGCCCCGGATAAAAGGTTCTCCGCAATCACACGCATTGATCATACACGTGTATATAGTATATACCCACATATATATAGTAGGCTACTTGACAAAACTAATTAACAAGATTCCGAGGGCAATGATGTACTCACCATGCAACCTAACTAGTTGTTGCAATAACATATGGAGGTTTGCACTGCTGTACTTATCATGTAATTAGTAGCACCCAACTAGTTGCGATTACAATGCAGGTTTTTGCACTGTTATACTAATCATGCAATTAATCTACATTATATATATATATATATATATATATATATATATATATATATATATATATATATATATATATATATGTAGGTCAACTGATTGTGAAGCCTATATATAAGATGAAGATAGAGCAAGTTTTATCCACCATCTCAATCCATTGCACCACCCAAATCTCGGCAGCTGCGAGCCCCTGCAACACCTTCGTCCGATCGCCATGACTTCCTCCTCGATGTTGCTTTGCATCGTCCTCCTGATGGCTAGCTCGTCGGCGTGGGGCATGGCACCCGCCGCGGGCGACGGGATCAACCACATCCGCCTGTACATGCACGAAACGGTCGGAGGCCCGAACTCCACGGTGTTTGCGACAGTGATGCCCCTGTTTGGCACCAACACGACGTTCGGGATGGTCGGGCTGCTCGACGATGAGTTGCGCGATGGCCAAGACGCGAGCAAGTCGCTGCCCACCATCACCAGCGTGCTCTTCTTATATAGAAACCACATAAAAATCTTAATCTTTAGTGGTACCTTCAATTTCCAAATATACTTCCTTAAGAAAACCGTATGATCATTTACCAAATCATGATACAACGATTTAACCGAAAAAAGACCAGAAGAGGTTAGGTCCCAAACGAATCTATCCGGCTCTTCTGACAACCGAACCTGCATGAGGCGCTGAACCAAGTGCACCCATCTATCCCAAGCATTTCCACTTAAAACGCGCCTAAACTCAATAACTATAGGTTGAGCCGAAAACACATGTGAAATGAGCACATTTTTATGGCGCACTAAATTGTAAAGCGATGGATATTGAACAGCTAAGGACGTCTTCCCTAACCATACATCCTCCCAAAAACGAGTGATCATGCCATTACCAATAACAAAATGACCACACGAGAAGAAAGTATTCTTAACAGCCATGAGGCCTTTCCAAAAGGGAGAGTCTGTTGGGTTACTTGTCACTTGTGACAAAGTTTTGTGTCTTAGATACTTATTATGCAACAATTCCTGCCACATTCCTTCCTCACTCAAAAGCTTAGAAAGCCATTTGCTTAGTAAGCAGTTATTCTTAATATCAAAAACCTCTATACCTAAACCTCCATGATCCTTGGGCCTACAAACAATGTTCCACTTAGTTAAACGATATTTCTTTTTAACGCTGTCACTATCCCAAAAGAAACGAGACCTATAGAAATCCAATCTTTTGCGTACCCCTTTTGGTACTTGAAAGAAGGAAAACATGAACATCGGTAAGCTAGTGAGCACCGAATTAATAAGGGTAAGCCTATCACCGTATGACAACAGCTTTCCTTGCCAACATCCAAATTTGCGTTGAAAGCGGTCTTCAACCAGCTTCCACTCACTATTGAGTAAACGCCTATAATGAATTGGGATCCCTAAATATTTAAAAGGCAATGAACCACCGTCACAGCCAAAAATTTGTTTATACGCTTCCATCTCCCCTTGGGCCCTCCCGAAGCAAAAAATCTCACTCTTATGAAAGTTAATTTTCAGACCAGATAATTGCTCAAACAAGCACAAAATCAGTTTCATGTTAACAGCTTTTTGTAGGTCATGTTCCAAAAAAAAGAATCGTATCATCAGCATATTGCAGAATTGAAACCCCTCCTTCTACAAGATGAGGAACAAGTCCGCCAACCTGCCCATCTCGTTTAGCTCTATTAATAATGATAGCAAGCATATCTGCTACAATATTAAAAAGAATAGGAGATAGAGGATCCCCTTGACGCAACCCTTTTCTTGTCTGAAAATAATGGCCAATGTCATCATTAACCCTTATTCCCACACTCCCACGTTTGACCAAATCCTCAATCATCTTACACCAGCACGGATCAAAGCCCTTCATACGCAGGGCTTGTTGTAGGAAAGGCCATTTAACCTTGTCATACGCTTTTTCGAAATCTGTCTTAAAAAGTACACCGTCCATTTTCTTCCTATGAAGTTCATGGATTGTTTCGTGCAAGACTACCACCCCCTCGAGAATATGTCTTCCTGGCATAAAAGCCGTTTGGGTCGGTTTTATCACTTTATCCACAACAGTGGAAATCCTATTTGTTGCAACCTTCGTAAAGATTTTGAAACTCACGTTGAGTAAACAAATAGGTCGGTACTGCTGGATTTGCACCGCATTTTCCTTTTTGGGAGCAAAGTTATAATGCCAAAATTTAGTTTGTACAGATCAAGCTCGCCTGCTTTTAATTGTACAAACATTGCCATAAGATCGGTTTTAACAATATTCCAGCACATTTGATAAAACTCAGCAGGAAACCCGTCTAGTCCTGGAGCTTTATTATGCTCCATTTGCATAATGGCATCATGTACCTCCTGTGAGGTAAAATCCGCAACCAGAATCGTATTTTCCTCATCCGAAAGCTTTTGTATATCCTCATCTAACTTTTCATCTAGGTTAACGTTACTTGGTGCCGGTGCTCCAAATAACTTTTTGTAATAATTCGAGATGTACAATTTTAAATTATCTTGCCCTACAACAATCCCCTCGTCTTGTTCTAACTGAAAAAATTTCTTCTTGCGGTGTTTACCATTAGCAATTAGGTGGAAGTATTTCGTATTACTCCCCCCTTCCTGGATATATTTCACCTTAGCCCGTTGTGCCAATTTAATTTCCTCGTCCCGTCGCAGTTTATCTAGAGTAACAGAAGCACCCCGCAACGTATCCCTTTCCACATTAGTAAGGGGAATTGATTCAGCTTTCACATCTAGCTCATCAATAATCCGACAAAGCCTATCTCTCTCCTTCCGGTAGACGCCACTTTTATTTTTAGCCCATCCACGAAGAAAACGTCTAAGGTGTCTAATTTTTTGTTGCCAAATCTGAATTGGGGTCACTCCCGTATGGACCGAATCCCATTCAATCGTAATCATATCATAAAACCCTTCTTGGATTAACCAAGAAAGCTCAAAGGAGAATTTGATGGAGTTGCCTAAATACGATTGGTGTCCGAAATCAATTAACAGAGGTGTGTGATCTGACCCTGACCGTGTCAAAGCATGTACTGAAACTAAAGGATATTTTTGCTCCCACTCCATCGTAGCTAGAACTCTATCTAGCTTCTCATACGTTGGTGTGTCGCGGCGGTTAGCCCAAGTATATTGCCGGCCAGAGAGATCGATCTCTCTAAGGCTTAGGCATTCAATAATGGCGTTAAACATAATTGGCCATCGGGTCGGAAATCGATCATTATTTTTATCTTGAGGCCGACGCATAATATTGAAATCGCCACCAACTAACATAGGTAGTGGTTGATTCTCGCACATACGTACCATCTCAGCTAGGAAGTCGGGTTTTCGTGAATCTTGGGCTGCACCGTATACAGCAACAAAAATCCATTCAAAACCATCAGATTTAGACCGTAGATGAAGTTTAACCATATAATCTCCCGTATCAACTTTTTTAACAGCAAGAGAAGTAAAGTTAATTCCTATCAAAATTCCTCCAGATCGCCCATGTGGGGGTAGACAGAACCACGTGTAGTCCCTACCCCCAGACAAGTGATTCAAAAAAGAAACCGAAAAATTCGACTTGCCTGTTTCCAAAATAGCAACAACATCTAGATTACGCTCTCTAATAGACTCCTGGATGAACCATATCTTACCAGGATCCCTAAGGCCCTCACTGTTCCAAATAAACGCTCTCATTTTCAGCTCAAAAAGACTTTTTAACTTTAAATCGAGAACTACGCCTTACGTTAGAAAAATCAATTTTCTTTTTAGCCCTAGAATTCTTGGCTCTCACGGGACTGGTGGGGAGATCCGTATGATCTTCCAATCCCTCAGCTTCCTCGTTGTCTAAATCTTCACAAAGTGCCGACACTTTTGAAAGAAATAGATTTTTAGGTTGTTCTTCCTCAGAGTTAACAGTTTTATGTAAAATGGTTAAAGCTCTTTCATTTTCTACGGCCCTCACAACATTGATAGAATCCACAACTTGCGATGGTGAACGTCCTAAAGTAACCCCAAGAGCACTAGCAGTAGTAACTAAATCATGATCTGAAAAATTTAGAATAGAGAGCTTGGACTTGTGTTTTGTACCTGAGTGAACAGATGAATCCCGTTTTTCAGCAATTTGGATCGCCCTCTCCAGCATTGGCGTATCGGCATTCGGTTGTGCCCGTATACGATTACTCGAGCGCAGACCCAGCGACGACGGCTCCGGGATTCCACCAAAGGCAACAATGTCCGCAGTTGTAACCTTTGATGGAGTAGAGAAATTATTGTCGACCCCAGCCGGAAGAGGAGACGTGACTGAACTGTTCGGGCAGTAGATCAGATTTCCTTTGGGTGTCTTCTTAAAGCAAGAATCAAGAACTGAAACATCAACTCCCGAGTCTCCCGACGTAGGAGCCACCCGTTCTCGAGGCTGCAAACCCGGCTGCACGCTGCTAGCACCCGAGAGAACCGAGGTAGGAGATGTCGGAGCAGCAGTCAGCTCATCACCCGCAGCCCGAGGCGAAACTGACTTCAGAGACGATGCCGCAGCAGCGGTTACAGGTGAAGCAAGAACCCCCTGCCCCGATCCAGTGAACGAAGGAGACCCATTTCCAGCAGATGGAGACGGCATGCTCACGCTCTCAAGCGGTGCCGCAGCAGCTGTAGCTATGTCATGTGGTTGGCATTCAGCGTGAACACCTCCGTGCATGATCTTTGTTGGGGGTGTGAAATAGCCTACGTGCCTCCATCTCACGACCCTTGTTCAAGGAGACGGTCTCCTCTTCATCAACCATGTCAGCCCAGCGGTCCGAGAAGGAACCAAACCGAATTGTCGGTTCAAACACATCAGGTTTCGAGTGAGACGTGGGTAAAATGACTCCAGCCACAGGAGTATTGTTTGCCTTTGAACCTTCAGAAACGTTGTTACCCGCAACATCTAACTTGGAAGCATCTTCAGTTGTTGACTGATCAACTTCATCATCCGTGTTAGAGCTTGTCTTGTTGTCAGTGTTCCCATCTGCCCCCTCATTATTTTTTTCGCCTTTCCCCTCTGATCCATCATCTTTCTCATCATCTGGTGCTTGTGGCATATCCTCCTCAATCTCCAATGCTTGTTCCTCTTCAAGTTCAAAAGATAAACGATATCCTTCTCCCTTGAATAAAACGTCCTTGTGATATGGTATAGCTGAAATATCTCTCACTCTGTACAGACCACGTACGACATCAAATTTTCTCGTGTAAGCCATGTCTATCTTCTTTGTTTTTCCAAGCAAATCACCTAGTGGCCATAGCGCCAAGTAGTCCTGCCTCAAATCATCCGGTACGCCATGGATCAGCACCCAAACATCCTCCAACTGAAAAGAGGGTTTAACATCAGATTTCCACTCCTCAAACTGAACCGAGCACAAGCCATCTTTGGTCTCAAATTTTCCAAAACGTGTTGCTCTAATTAACTCCATCTTGCTCGGGAACTGCGTCTTATACACATTGTCCCCAGTCGGCTGCACATCCCAGTGGAAGTCATCATCAATAACAATCCATCGAAGCACCTCTACAATTTGTTGAACCGACAAAGAACCACCAGAAACTGTAATCTGACCCATCCGACCGTTATCAGACTGTGGCCGAAAATTGGGAGTGGCATGCGCCTCAATAACCATGAGATCCTCGTGAGCCAACCCATATAAAGAGAGGGACAATTTGGGTGCATCATGAAGGGGACAGTTGTCACTCGCATGATCTACCGAACGACAGAAATCACATAAAACAATCGTACATTCAATTGAAAAGTGTCCCTTGACACCACACCTAAAACATTTAACCTTTTCAGCATTCTTATCCTTTTTTTTCAGCAGACTTGGAGAGATCAGCTGGGGTTGCCTCCTCGACAGCAGCAGCAGCAACCACATTATTCGTCTGAATCTGATTAGCAGCTCCCACCGCAGCTCCCACCGCATCGACAACAGCCGGCTGGGACGATGCAGAGGCAACCTGCGTTGATCTCTGATCAACTCTAGCCGAGGCAGAAGGAGTGCCTCTTGGTGGTGGACGACGAATGTCACGAGCAAAGTTACGTCCACGATGATCAACCCCACCGTCACGCTGGCCACGGAAATCCCTCCGATTAGGGTATCCATTATTGTGACCATTATCATAGAAACCAGGGCCGCCTGATCCAGGATGAAAACCTCCATGGCCGCCGCCTTGGAAGTTACCACCGTAGCCACCATTACCCTGGAAGTTGTTTCCATTGTTGCCGTTGAAATTGCCACGGCCTTGATCAAAGTAATTTCCACGGCCGTTGTCGTTTCCACCACGACCGTAGTCGTAGCCCACCGCTCTGTACCCGCCACCGCCGCCAAAGCCCTGGTTGTTGAAGTTTCCTCCACCACCACGGGCATTGCTAGGACCAGCTCCAGGATCGCCGGCCCCTTGGAAGCGGAAATTGGGATTTCCACCGCTGCTCCCCTGACTCATGCCGCCGCCACCTCCGTCTCGATTTGCCATGGGTTTCCTTGGAGCAACTCGCGGCGCAGGCACCGAATCACGGGACCAAAAAAGACCTAGCAGTTTGCGGAACGAGTTCCCTGCCTTAGAAGATTGACAGGTGCAAGATGGGCCCGTATGACCGCTCTGGCATCCGGCAGCACGCGAGAATGGCCCGTTTGGCCCAATTTGGAATCACAAAATTCAAAAATTTCCATCTTGGATCACTGCCGGCAGCAATCGGCGATGAACGTCCGGTGAGATGATTGCCGTGGCGAGCATGAGATCGTGATCTGGCTCGTCGCACCACCTGGATCCACTCACTGGGATCAAAACTCTCCAACAAGAAGGTCGACGGTGAGAGCGCCGGAGGAGAACCTCCAGATGTCACCTTCCGACCAGCCGCCTGCAAAAGTTTGTTAGATCTCGTACCTTGGTCTTCTTCTCCGGCATCGGCTCCTATCTCTTCACCAACGCTGGTGGCCATCATGGTCAACCTGGCCTGGCGCTTGAGGACCCTCTTCTCCATCCGACGAGAGCCCGCCGTGAGATCCTTGTCTTCATCTTCCTCCGGCGTCGCGCAGAGGTACGCCAGCCCGGTGTTGGGGCTGGCATCTTCTCCGGCCACCTCCTTGTCTTCGTCTTCAAATTCCGGCGAGATTCGCCAGAATCACCCTAACGGCTCCTCTCCGCCTTTTCCGGAGCCCATCCAGAGAGTGTCAACTAAAACCTCCGTCTACAAAGTCTAAGGGAGTCGGCTTAACTAATTTATCTCAGAGTCAACTCTATGGTTGAACATCATGTGGACAGCTATTCCCACAAATAAATCAAGTCGAATTAACAAGTTGGCTTACCTGGATCACCATGGTTATCAACTGAATGCTATTTACAAATGCTTCTCTTATTTGTTGGTTGTCACCCAACAAATAATGCAGACTCATGCAATATATTTTAGTGATAACCTCTCTGGGATCCAACCCATTATAGGTCTGTATGTCATTAAAAACTCAGTCTAGTTACGTGCACAGATGAAACACATCTCATCATTCTCTTCTTTTCCTAAAAATAAGGGAAGGTCAGAGCTTGTCCTAACATTGTCCAAGAGCTTGTCCTCACGTTGTCCAAGTGTTTTGAATATGTGTTGATTCAGTAAAATAAGATATTAGGACGTTGACGGCATTAGTTAGTGATATTTACGGGATAAACATTCACTTGATCAAACTACAATTACTTTCTTTTATAAAAATATTTTACTTTTTTAGGAACATCTATTATATAGAATCTTACTGAAGATTAGATTGACGAAGTCAACACACATACCTCTCAGTTAACATAAAGTTTTCCCCTGCCACCGAAAGCGTAAGCTGCTCTCCCATACGAAACACATATGAATTATGTTGATGTTCCAGAGAATCAACCGACATAGGCCCCAACACAATGATGTTGGAAGGGACCGAAGACAACCGATTTTTGCACAAGCAAATGAGGTGCATATACAGCTGCTTTATTCTTTGCATGTTGAAAATGATATTGTTAAATTCCAGTTAACCACGTCAAATTGGGTCCTTGAGCATATGAAGTCGAACTAAAATCCTTAATAGTTTGATAAATCTATTCTTTTTACGTGATTTTTGACTTGTATTGTATTTACATATGCAATGTATAAACATACTAAATTGTTGTTGGCAGCGCAAGATTACAGCAGTCATACACTATGCATCGTTGGCCGAGGGCAGTGCTGTACTCACCATGCAACCTAACTAGTTGTTGCAATTACATATGCAGGTTTGCACTGATGTACTTATCATGCAATTAGTATCACCCAACTAGTTGCAATTACATATGCAGGTATTTGCACTGTTATACTAATCATGCAATTAATTAGTATTGTATGTAGGTCAACTGATTGTGAAGCCTATATATAAAATGAAGATAGAGCAGCTTTTATCCATCATCTCAATCTATTGCATCACCCAAATCCCCGCAACTGCGAGCCCCTGCAACACCTTCATTTGATCGCAATGACTTCCTCCTCGATGTTGCTTTGCATCGCCCTCCTGATGGCTAGCTCGTCAGCGTGGGGCATGGCACCCACCGGCGACGGGATCAACCACATCCGCCTGTACATGCACGAGACTGTCGGAGGCCCGAACTCCACGGTGTTTGCGACAGTGATGCCCTTGTTTGGCGCCAACACAACGTTCGGGATGGTCGGACTGCTCGACGACGAGCTGCGCGATGGCCAAGACCCGAGCAAGTCGCTGCTCCTGGGACGGTTCCAGGGCATGGTCGCCTACGCGGGGCTCGTCAGCCCACCGGGCATGCAGTCAGTGATCAGCTTCATATTCACGGCTGGGAAGTACAACGGGAGCACGCTGGTTATGGCGGGCACCGTCGTGAGCTTCCAGGGTGAATTCGAGCGTGCCGTGGTAGGCGGCACCGGCGCCTTCAGGATGGCGCGCGGGTACTGCGGTATAAAAGCCGTGTCGACCCCGACCCCGGTGTTGACCGTGTACGAGGTAAATCTGTTCGTGAAGACGGGCTGATGAAAACTTCGCTCTCAGCGTGCATCTTGTGATGTATGGCATTGTGAATTTATTTTATTTTGTTTTTGAGAACGCGTGCATTGTGTAATGTTCAACTGTCATTGGAAAATGAATAAAAATGGATGTGTTTGTTTACTGGAATCTGGCCGTTTATCTTGTGTTAAGACCATTGCCAAGAGCTGTCTATCGGGCTCTTAGAAAAGGCTGATGTATCGTTGATCCATAGCACGGCTCGGCTCAGCTGCCGATACACATGATTAGGTTAAAATAATCTCATATATGCAATTTGGTCATTGCATGTTACTCACGCATGTGTGCTAGGGATTGCCATATTCTAGACTCGTTAATAGGCAAGTCTTCGGGCTAGTTACATAGTTGAGGAGCCTCACGGTAAAATGCATTCAGTGCCATCTAAGCCTCGTGATGTATTGTGAGTAGCACCATGAAAAATGCAGAATGGCTGCAGTCAGTGGCTACCTATGCGGAAAACAGGGAGGACGGAGAGATGAGCGTCTCAGGCGATCCGGGCGACGCGCCGCTGCGCCCCTCGCCGGCCGCTTCTGGGCCGGTGCCGCGCCTCCGCCGCCGGCAGCTTCGACGGGGGGCCGCCGCCGGAAGACCCCGCCGGCGTGGGATGCGGACGCTGCAGGCTCGCGATTCGCGTGTCTCGGCGATCTGACCGCTGTTCCATCTGGCCTCGACAACGACCACGTCTCCGTCCAAGTGGCCTTGGCGTCGTTGGAGGAGGATGTGCAGCGCGGCGACGACCAGTCTGTTCCTACTCGTCCCCACCAATCCGAGGCGGAGCTCGTCCACGAGTTCTGGGTTAATGCCGGCTTTCCGACGCCGGCGAGTCGGCCCTGGGAAAATGGAACGCCGGCGACCCGAGGTGAGCAATCTTTTTGTTCTTCTATGTGTAGGGTTCCGAAGACGGTGGAGCCGAAGGTCGTGCGCTGCCGCAGCCCGCCCTCTTCCCCGGCCGGAGTGCGGCTCTCGCGGCTGCCGCCGAAATTGGGAGCTTGGCGCGGCCCCCTTCCGCCGCGATGCAAAACGCCACCGCCGGTCATCGGTGCCTTCATCGCCAAGGCCATGCAGGCGAAGGCGTCGTCAAGGTCTTCATCGCCGGGATCGGGGAAGACGGCGTTGCCGGCGGGCGTGGCGGCGGCCAGCAAGCGGCCCGATCCGTCAATCACGCCCGAGGAAGCGCCAGGGCAAATTCAAACTCGAATTGGTGGGGCCAGTGGCGAGGCGGCTGATCCGGACCATCCAGATCCTTGGAGGCATTTGCGCCGTCGTTTCAAGTGGCTATGGCTGAGGGGCTGCCCGCCTCCTCCAACCCTTGTCTCGCCCTCGCCTTGTCCAGCGCCGCCGCAGCTTCATCGCCCTAGCTCCGCTTCCTCGCCTCCGTTCGCGCCGCCCAGCAGCGACCGCCATCCTCCTTCGCCTCCGCCCCGTGGGAACCGCACGTACGCCTCCGTAGCGGCCCGCGTCCCGACTCCGGAGATGAGTGGAGCGCCGCCGCCACGGCCCCAGTAGTGTACTGGCCCCAGGGCGGGTGCGCACCGTCCGCCGCAGCCGGCGGCTACTCAGCCTCGCCCCCAGCAGCCGGCCGCCGCCCAGCTCCGCCAACAGCGCCCGATGGCCGCGCCCGCCACCAGCGTCGGCATGGGACAGACCCTCCCCGCAAGGTTTTTCCTCGGGGGGAACTCGGCCGGGACGGGAGCGGCGCCTCCGCCGTTCTTGCCCCTGTAGCGTCCTTCAACGCAGTATGGGCCGCCGGCGTACATGCCACTGGTCCAGCAGCCGGTGCAGTTCCATCCTCCGGCCTTGGCTCCGCCTTTCATCAATCCGGGGTACCCGGTTTATCAGCAGCCGGGCCAGCAGCCTCCAGCGGCGGCGGGGCAGGGTGCTCCTCGCCCTAAGAGAAAGAAGAACACGGCCGGGGCGCAGCCTCCGATGATACAGCAGGCTTCGTTTCAGCAGCCCTTGATGCAGCAGCAGTTTGCCCAGCCGTCGACTACTCCTCAGATGGGTGGTGGTTTTCAGGGACAGCCCGCGGCGGCGCCTCCACTACTGGGAAAACCCTTATAGGTATGTTACATTCTGTGGCGCACCCTTAATTGGTGCGCCACAGAAATATATTTCGCCAGGTACGAGTGCACCCTTATAGGTAGGATGGGAGCTCCCCCCCCATCCCAGGTGCGAGTGCTAACACCGCAGTTGTGGTCTCTGGTGTGGTGGCAGCAGATGTTTCGCCGGATACAGCAACGTTGCAGCAGACCGAAACATCGACAGGGGGTAAGGGTAAAGCAAAAAAAGGCAACAAGTGCTTCAAGTGCGCGGCAGACTCTCATACCACTAAAGCTTGCCCGATAAAACACTACTGCTTAGTTTGTGATAATGCAGCTCATCCCACTATCAGGTGTCCGACTTTGCGGCTACCCAAGCCCACTTGTTTCTCCACGGGTACCGGTGTTCTGGAGACGATGTTCGTGCAGTTTCCTGACAGTGTCTACAAGCCTCATCTTATTCCCTCGAGCTCACCCACTGCACGGATTTCGATAGTGGGTGACTTGGTGCCCGCCGCTGCTATTGAGAGCATGATATCCAAGGTGTGTTACTCGGCACAGTGGACGTGGGAGGCATTGCCCCATGGCGATAATGATTTTCTCATTGGGTTTCCGTCGGCCGAGGTTCTCCACAGGGTAGACAGGATTCAGTTGAATATTCCGTCTTTTAACTCTCAGGCCACTATTTCTGTTTGGAAGTCCAATGATGATGCAGTTCCAATTAGAGTGCTTGAGAAGGTCTGGGTTCATGTTCAGGGCGTTCCTTACGCACTGAGACACTTTCTTGGCTTTTGGGCGGTGGGTACGCTCATTGGGACGACACTTGACGTAGATCTTGTCACCTATCGGAGCCGTGGTATTGTTCGCATTCTAGTGGGCATGTTGGACTCGAAGGTGCTGGAAAAGCGCTCTGCAGACGATGGTCCGTATGTTGGGGCTTCGTGTGTGATGAGACTCAAGGAGTATGGGTTCTATTTCAGTCGTGAGCCCGCGGATTTCGTTCCGGATCCAGAGTTTGTACCCTTCTTTTGGCGCCGTAAAAGTGATGACGCCGATGATGAGGAGGGTAAGGAGCATGGCTTGGAGGGTTCTTTGGGCCAGGATAAGACAAATGGTTCCCTCTCCAACAACATGGACGTTGATGGTAGTACATCGTCCGAGACATCGAATGCTAACAAGGCCGTTGCACCCGGTGCTCACGTTGGTTCTGTGCTGGCCATAACTCCGTACAATGCTTGTCCAAGTACCCCGAGAGGTCGGGAGATCGTGGAGATGATACGTCGCTCTTCGCCGAGCCTGCTGCGCCCTCCCCCGGAGACGGCGTCGCTGTACGCCACGGCTGGTGGTGAAGTGCCAGCCTCTGTAGGGCTGACTTCCCTGGGTGGCTGCGTCGGCCTGGGTGAGGCAGAGGCCGGTTCCGGCCCAAGGCCAGCGGACTGCGGGCCGGTTGATTCGGCTGGGCTGGTGATGCATGTAAAATACATACATGAACTTTGCACTTTATTTACTCATATTTCAATCATATTTGCATCATATAAGGGTTATATCAATGTTTTATCATGATTTTGGAAATATCTTAATGATTTCCTATTTTTATGGAATTAACCCTGCACAGGCAGAAAACTCTATTTCTTTCCTTTTAAGTTTCAAGGACCCAAACGTCGTCTAAATGACCTGCAAATTTACGGGCATCAATATTTGGAAGGAAGAAGACTTGTGGGCGAAGGAAGCAAACAAACGGAGGTCCGAGGACCAAAAGGGGGTGACCCACGCTGCCACAGTACCTGGCCGCGTGGGGCCCACTCTTTTGGCCCTCGTGGCTCCGTTGCCGTCGATCTTTCCTCCACCGACTAGGTTTTGACCTAAAAACGCCTATAAAAATAGTCCCCCGAGGAGTTTCGCGAGGAGGCGGCGGAGAAACACAAAACCACGAAACAGAGAGACTGAAGGCTGCCGCCGGAGAAGATCGGAGGGGGGAAACGCCGCCAGAATCACCTCCGGATGGCTCCACCCCCCTCCGGCGTGTTCATCATCAACATCTACAGCAAGATCATCTCCATCTCTCCACTGTAAACTCTTGGCAAACATGATGTGTGATACAATATAATATTCCCTTGATCTATTGTGTCTCCCCATCTATGTTTGAGAAGTGATTTGTTCATGGCAATAGTGAAATAGTTCGTTGAT
This sequence comes from Poa pratensis, assembly GCA_947311845.1. Lineage (NCBI taxonomy): Eukaryota > Viridiplantae > Streptophyta > Magnoliopsida > Poales > Poaceae > Poa > Poa pratensis. The sequence continues at coordinate 4,226,433 of CAMZMU010000035.1, forward strand.
TGGTTGCATACAAGTTTTGTTATCTTTTATGATTGTCTTGATGTACAATGTATGAGTGCACGCATATGTTGGGGAATGCATGTAAGGTGCTCACCGTAGTGTAATGGATTGAGTAGGATGGGTCGGAGTACTAAGACAGAAACCGTGGTCTGAGACTTGAAGTTACATTATGGGGGATATATTTGGGGGACCTTAGAACTTAAATCTATGGTGGGACAATTCTGTCTTAATAATTCTTGTGCTGCACATTTACTTGGCCATGAGATCCATCATAAGAGTTGTGTGATTTGCTCATTTACTTGGCTACACCTATTTATGGCTCCTACCTAAAAGAAACAACTAAGACTGAAACATATGCTTCACTAATTGTGACAACCACATGAACGAAATAACAATTGCTAGAACACTTGCTCCCTTGAGATATTTGCTACTTGAGATATTTGATACTTGCTACTTTGAGAAACTTGCTTGAGAAAACTGCTGAGAGAAACTTACTCTAAGAAACTTGCATCTGAAACTTGATTGAGAAACTTGTGACTAGATAAACCCATTCCACATCACTTGCTTCCATTAGTTAGTTCCTTTCATATTTTAATTTATTGCTTTGCATAAAAGGCCATATAAGAGGGTTATAGGGCTTTAGAGAATAGATAGTTTACCTTCAGCTCCTCGTGGGTTCGACACTCAAATATTTATCGAATTGTGCTACAGTGATTCCTTGCTCTTGGGGATTATCAGCTGGGCCTCGGTGCAGCCGTCGCTGGGTGGGCTGACGCTGCGGCGGTTGCCGGGCAGGGCCGGGAGGAGGCTGCGTCCTCGACTTTGCCTCCTCCGGCTGCTCCGCATGGACCGCTCACCCCTGGCGGGCCCGCGACGAGGGACCTCGGCCCAGCGGCCGGTGACGTGGCGCAGGACGTGCTCCTGGCTGCTCCGTCGCTCAGCCTAGCAGTGTCCGTGGTCCACTCTCCCGACGGGATGGAGCACCAGGATGGCAGCGAGGGGTTGGTCTCCAGGGGGGCTTCTTCTTCGCCACAGCCTCCCGTGGATGGACTGACCTCTGACGCTACCTCATCGAGTGCGGCCTCGACTCCGACACAGGCCCACTCGCCACGTGCGGCTCCGCTCAATGCTGTGGTGATGACTGGGATGGCTGCTACATCGTCCAGGCCGTCCCATGTCATTACTACCCCGATGGCCACGCGAGCGGGAGGAGGCATCGTCACGCCATCCACTCCTCCGGCCCGTCGCAGCGATAGGTTTGGGGTGGATGCGGATGGTGCGTCCGTCACGGATGAGGACTCCATGACGAAGGCCATGCGTTGTAAGGCGGCGCGTAACTTGGACTATCCTGGTATGGATTCGAATTCGAAATTTTTGTTTCTTTTTCGCCGCAATCGATTCATTCAAAACTGAGTAGTGTAGGTTTTAAACTCGGTGATGTTCATTCTCAAGTTCTTGTTTCAACTAATGTCTTGAGACATATGGAATATGACCGTCTCACGGTTATTCCTAAAGTCTCGACTGGGTTGTCAGCCACCTATGATGATGAGGAGGAAGCGATTGCCACATCAGATGGTCAGCTTCTTTCTCATCTAATTGGTGAAGTGTTGGATGGTGGTTTGGATGACGACGGCTTGAGTTCATTATATGAGCTAAAAGCATCCGGTCGGAAATCCAAATCTAGCCAACAAGTCCCGAAACGGACCAAGTTATCCAAATCTCCCACGGTTTCCCGATGAATGGCATGTTCAAAAATAGCAGAGGTCTTGGTGACTTGGCTAAACACTTGCACTTCGCTGATTGTATTCGGGACCATAATTTGGATTTCTTAGCTATTTCTGAGACTGGTAGACGTGAGTTCCACAATCTCTTTTGAACCGACTATCGGGCGGTATAGAGTTTGAGTGGTACTCGCGACCTCCTCATGGACGCTCCGGTGGCATTTTACTAGGCGTCAGGACTGACACCATGGAAGTGTTGGATGTTACGGAAGGCAATTTTCATATCAAAATGCACATCCGTAATAAATCCGATAATTTCATTTGGAGTCTTGTCGCCGTGTATGGGCCGGCCCAGGAAGCGTCTAAGACTTCTTTTCTCGTTGAATGGTAAACCTAGCAAAAGATAACCCACACCCTATTCTCATTGGTGGGGATTTCAACCTGCTACGGTTTCCGTTCGAGAAAAGTAAGGGTCGGTTCGACAACCGTTGGCCTCTTTGTTCAATGCAGTCATTGACAGCTTGAACTTAAGAGAGATTTCGATGGTGGGGAGACAGTTCACCTGGGCTAATTCCCTCCCTGAACCCACATACGAGAAACTAGACCGTGTACTGATGGATTCCGATTGGGAAGCTAGGTTCCCATTGGTGTCGGTACGGGCTCTAGAACGTATTGAGGGTTTGTCGGATCATGCTCCCATTCTATTGACCACTGGAGTGCCTAGACCGCAGTGTAAACCACGGTTCAAGTTTGAGCTTGGTTGGTTACACCGCGAGGGCTTCCATGACATGGTTAAAAGAATCTGGGATTTACCGGTAGCGGGTGATACGCCTATCCAGCGGTGGAACAATAAGATACGTGCTTTACGTACTCACCTCGTTGGTTGGGCTCGTCATACTACTGGTTTACTTAAAAAAGAAAAGTACGACTTTCCTCGATAATCGATGCTCTAGAAGCATTAGCAGAAGTTCGGTTACTATCCGCGCAAGAAATTGAGCTAAAGAGCCAATCAAATGCACAGATAGCGAAACTACTGCGCGAGGAGGAGTTAAAATGGTATCAACGTTCTAAAGCCAATTCATTCTAGAAGGGGACTCGAATACTCGCTATTTCCATAGTATTGCCAATGGCAGACACAGGAAAAAGCGTATTCATTCTCTGGTCCAGGATGAAGGAACGATTGAGGGCCATGAACAACTAAAGTCGTATATTACAAATTACTATAAAGGCCTGTTCGGTGACTCAGAGGAGGGAATTTCACTTGGATGAGTCCCGAACAGAGGATATACCCCAGGTTTCAGAGGAGGAAAATAGCCTACTTACTAAACCCTATTCAGAGGAGGAAGTGAGAAGGCAGTTTTCCAAATGAAACATAATTCAGCTCCTGGACCTGATGGCTTCCTGCTGAGTTCTACCAGAACTTTTGGGATGTTATCAAGGCCGATTTGCTTCAGTTGTTCGCTGTCTTCACAATGGACAATTAGAGTTGTTTCGTCTCAATTTTGGTGAGATAATTTTGTTACCTAAGGTTAACGAGGCAGAAAGGATCCAACAGTTTAGACCTATATGCCTCCTTAACGTTAGTTTTAAAATATTCACCAAAGCGGCTACGATTCGACTGAACACTGTGGCAGATCATGTGGTTCGACCGTCTCAGACGGCTTTTATGCAAGGTCGCAACATCCTTGATGGAGTCGCGGTCCTACATGAAACAGTCCACGAACTACATAGGAAAAAGTTGAACGGGGTAATCCTGAAAATTGATTTTGAGAAAGCTTATGATAAAGTGAAGTGGTCTTTCATCCAGCAAACCCTCAGGATGAAAGGTTTTTCCTCTGAGTGGCGCGCGTTAATTAATAGCTTTGTTTCCGGAGGAAGTGTAGCCATTAAGGTCAATGATGACACTGGCAAATACTTCCAAACGAAAAAAGGACTCCGACAGGGTGACCCGCTATCGCCAATACTATTTAATATAGTGGCGGATATGCTGGCATCCTGATCGAACGCGCTAAAACTGAGGGTCAAATTGAAGGAGTGATTCCACATCTTGTCGATGGTGGATTATCGATTCTTCAATATGCCGACGATACAATTCTTTTTATGGAGCATGATATCGAAAAAGCTCGTAACCTAAAGTTGATTTTGTCAGCTTTCGAGCAACTTTCGGGTCTTAAGATAAATTTCCATAAAAGTGAATTGTTTTGCTTTGGCGAGGCCCAAGAGAACGCCGCCTTGTATGCTGAGCTTTTTGGCTGTGAGCAAGGACAATTTCCTATCAACTATTTGGGCATTCCGATTCACTATCGGAGACTTACAAATGCTGAATGGAAAAGGGTGGAGGAAAGGCTTCAATTACGTTTAAATAGCTGGAAAGGCAAACTCCTATCCCTGGGTGGAAGATTGGTTCTCATAAACTCGGTACTAACAACATGGTACTGTATATGATTTCATTCTTCCAACTGCCTAAAGGGGTCTTAAAACGATTGGATTATTTCCGATCTAGATTCTTTTGGCAAGGGGATTGTGAGAAGAAAAAATATCGACTGACTAAATGGAGTGTGGTTTGCTGCCCTAAAGACCAAGGAGGGCTCGGAGTTCATGACCTTGAGGTCAAGAACAGAGCGCTGCTAGGTAAATGGCTATTTAAACTTCTTTCTGAAGATGGAGTTTGGCAAACCCTCCTTAGGAGAAAATATGTCGGAGATCAAGCTGTTTCCCAGGTTCTTTGGAAACCTGGTGATTCACACTTCTGGGCAGGCCTCATGGCTACAAAGAAGTTCTTTTTTCCACATGGATCTTTCTCAATTAGGGATGGATCGGAAATTCGTTTCTGGGAGGATATTTGGCTTGGCCAATCTACCCTCAAAGAACAATATCCGGCTCTATATTCTATTGTTCGAAACAAAAGTGACACGATCGCGAAGGTGTTGGGTACTTTCCCACCAATGTTTCGTTCAGAAGAAGTTTACTTGGAACAAGACAAGCATCTTGGAATGCTTTGCTCATCCGATTGGATTCAATCCAATTGTCGGAAGGTCCAGATAAATTTCAATGGAATCTACGAAGAATGGCAAATTCTCGGTTGATTCTATGTATAGAGCACTTATTCTACCCGAAATTCCAGTCGATAGTTCAATAATAACAAACTTTGGAAGATGAAGATACCACTAAAAACTAAAGTGTTTGCGTGGTATTTATCGAGGAGTAATTCTTACCAAAGATAACCTTGCCAAACGCAATTGGCACGGAAGTAAAAAGTGTGTTTCTGTCAACACGACGAGACCATTACGCACTTATTCTTTCAGTGCGAGTTCGCTAGGTCTATATGGTCAGCCATCCAGATAGGTTCTACCTTACATCCACCTAGTTCTGTTGCTAACATTTTTGGCAACTGGTTAAATGGAGTGGATCCTAGGTTCAAACTATTCAGTAGGGTGGGGCGATTGCTGTTATTTGGTCGCTATGGCTATGTAGAAATGACAAGGTTTTTAATGATAAAAATGCTTCTCTTATGCAGGTTATTTACCGGTGCACAGCGACGCTACGAGCATGGTCATCCCTGCAGCGTGTGGAGCACCGAGACTTATTTTTGGAGGTGGCGTCGAGACTGGAGGCTGCGGCCAGGGAGTTATTCTCCCGGCATGGGTGGCAACATAGACTCCGGATAGACCTACCAGTATCTTAGGCGGATCTACAATTTCTCATTTTGATATGTAATTCGCCTTTTTATCTTTTCGTTACCGACTTGAGTGTTGGTGAACTGGTGGTTGTGTGCATCTTAGCTATGCAGAGGCCGGGTGTAATGCTTAAACCTTTTAAGTAATAAAAGCCCTTTATCTAAAAAAATGAAAATGCAGAACAGAAGGTAGACCATGTAGCAAACACCCCACAATTTCCGCAGAGATATGTTCAACCTTTTGCGTTTTACGAGGATGGTTCAAGTTGCTCGTATTCAATTTTTGTAATATTTTTTTCTTTTCTGGTCCTACGTTTTCTGATGGAAGAACTACTACTACCAGGGAAGGGCTGTGATCTGTGCCTGGAGGCTGCAGGCTAGCGATGTTCTTATTATTTTCATGCAACACTCCTTTTATATGGAGGAAGCACAACAGGAAATGGGATTACTATCTATCATTCTATCATAATTAAGTTTTCAGGCATCGCCGGAGCGACGGCTTTTGGCCGAAGACGAACGGAAGACCAGACAGAGCCGCTCGGGAGAAGGAACGGCCCAACGGAGAAGCGGCCTTCTGGACCGGGCTAGGCCCACAGGGAAGCGCCTTTTGTTTCCACGTCAATCAGAGCAACGAACCTGCTCGCTCGCGCCCTTCTGTCGATCTAGGGCTTGCTTCGCTCTCCTTCGCCGCCATGGCGGCGGGGGCGCAGCAGCGGAGCATCGTGCCAACGGAGCAGGAGCAGCGGATTTTCGACCGGCTTCTCAAGGTCGTCCGCCACCAAGGCCTGGACACCCAGCTCCGCATCGCCGGCGGATGGGTCAGAGACAAGGTGATCGCCTTTTCATAAGAAGATGAACTATACAAGTATCGAAATTACAGCCTAGCCGTGTTCAATCTATAGTGTTTATGGTGCGATCACCCCAGAGTTCTGTGACTTCATAAAATCTTGTGGAAAATCCTTAGTTGCTTCTCTGGCTCGCAGTTCATGAAAATTGTCGCTAGGTAGTTTCGTGACTTGACTCTTTGCTTTTGCATGCTGTCGGCAGATATTGGGGAGAGACTGAAGACATCGACATCGCGCTTGATAACATAACCGGCCAAGACTTCTGTCGGGAAGTAAACAAGTACTTGAAGCAGATAGGCGAGGAGGAGCAGGGAGTTGGTGTTAGCCAACGGTATGCACGCCAAAATTCCGATAAGTAATCCTAGTAGTGTCACTGCTAATGTCATTTGTCACTTCTTTGGTCAACCATAACAGCAATGATCGAAGTTTGAGATTTAACCGTCTATATCCATGACCTTTACACCTTTATACATTTAAATTTTGTGTAATTGAGTTGAAACAGAGGCGGGAAGGTCGGTATCTGATCCAAGCAGAGTAGTATGCATATGTTCCAAAGTGTACCATACTTTGTGGCATTAACATGTACATTTAAATGCCTTTTATCATGGAGTTGTGACATATTATAGTTTTTTGCAGCAACTCTGACAAATCTAAGCACCTGGAAACAGCAACGATGCCTATATTTCACATCAAGATTGATTTTGTCAACTTAAGGTCCGAAAAATATGCTGAAAATAGCTGTTATCCCACTGTGGTATGAGCATCTCTTTGCATACTCATTTTGTTGCCCACAGTCAACTTATTTTTTTATTTTTCATCTGTACGCTTCAGATCCCACACCTCCCCCTCCCCCCTTCTCTATTGCTTTGTAGGCTTTCTGCAACTAGTTTACAACCGTGCTTTTCAATGCCTAGGACTTTGGTACGGCCAAAGAAGATGCATTCTGCAGGGACCTAACAATCAATAGGTAATACCGGCTTTCATTTTCAAATGAGCTTGTTTTGTATTTAGAGTTATGTTTCCGTTTCATTGCTACAATGTTTAATAAAGTATCCTATGGTGTCTTCTCTAAAATTCAAACTTTGGCAGCTTATTCTATAATATCCACACTAAATCAGTGGAAGATTTAACTGAAAAAGGTGAGTTTAGTCATTATTACAGTTTTATAAATTCATGTGACAAGTTTTAAAGTTCATGCATCTACATAATCATAATTTATCCTATACTCTATGAAGGTCTTGATGATCTGGATAGAGGCGTGATTGCTACTCCTTTATCTGCCACAACTACATTCTTAAATGATCCCCTGAGGGTTCTTCGAGCAATCCGATTTGGGAATTTAAATATCTTGTGATTGATCTCGAATAATTCTTGTGATATTTATTTTCTTTTCTTTTATGATGCTACTATCTTAACCATTAAGATTACATGTGTATAAGTTCACTTGCTAATCAATTGTTAATACATGACATGTAAAGTATTCTACTGGAGTAATATAAGCTTTTGAAACTAAAGAAAAAAATGTCTCTACTTTCTAAGTCAAAATATTTTATGTGTGTTCATAAGTAGTCAATTCATAGCCCTATTGTGCATATGCCTGATCTAGTCAATTAAGTAGTGTAACAGTAACTTCGGAACATTTGTTTTCGCTGTATGCGCTAATATTTTATATTTCACAGCTGCTAGATTCAGCTTTACATTAGCTGAAGATTTGAAACAAGCCACTTCCGATGAAAAGGTGAAGTCGGATCTTCGTAGAAAGATTAGCAAAGAACGTATTCGTGACGAGGTTTGATTTCTACACTTCTTATTGTCAATCCATGCTTGCTTTTCACTTTCCACGTTTATCTTTTAAAAAACAAATTTTGTGATTGACTAACATTATGCGAGTCCCTAAGTCCCGACTTTTTACAAGTGTACATTGTGCAGATTGACAAAATGATGTCAGGCAAGCATCCGGTTAATGCAATGCGCTATATCTGTGAGTTGGGATTATTCTATGTTGTTTTTTAATTTCCTGAGAAACCGGATCCACTGATTCTTGACAAACATGATTGGTATGTCCTTTCTCTGATTGTAATTATTTTATGTTTTGAGTATATGCAACTCTGTTTCACACATTGGGCATTTCAGACTTCTGTACTTGTACAGTTTACAATGTAGTAGCATGCATTCCTGATCTGTTTATTCTCGTTGGCATATTTGCTTCAACTCAGTCTCATGTTGTATCTTCTGTTATGCAGGCTATGTGTTTCACATCTTGAAGCGGCATGGAATCTTGCACAGTTAATTGGCTGCTCTCTGTTCAGAGGTGGTTCTGATTCCAAGCCGCAGGTCTGATTTTTTTAGTCACGCCCTGAAATTTCTTAATCGCACATGATTTATATGTGCTTTAATTTGTGTTCTATCTTCCATGTTTGGCCCTAAAATGCCCTTTAGGAATGGTTTTTAAATTCCTATAGTCAAGAGTGCAATTTTTGTAACCTCACTACAGATAGTGAACACAAACCAACAATATCCTGATTCTTTCCGGTAACCTGTGTGGGGTAGTAACACATGCTTAGGGCATGCACATTCTTTGCAGCTGATTGAACCATCATGGTTGGGACTACGAAAAAAGCACATCTATTGTTCTAATATATGTCTATCGATTCACTAAGCCTTATATTGGATTATTCATAGTATTGTCACTCCTCACTACCTTTTCATCTTACTGTTAGAAAAAATTGAAGGTTTTTATGGTAAACAACTAACTAAATGCTTTGTCGAATGGCTGGCAAGAAGTAAAATTTACCTCCAATCAATTTCCTTTTCTTTTCCTAACACTGAGATTTATGATGACGTTTAGGATGAACAGAAAAGGATTTGCTTATATAGTGCACTATTTAGTCCAGTTCGAAATATGGTTTACAAGGACAAAATATCGAAAAAGGTAACATCTAAACTTCTTTTGATGACACTCATCAATGTGGGTAAATTTATTAGTAAACTAGATAGCTACTTTCCGTTTCGTCTGTTGTTTTTAGGCAAGTACTCTACCTTTGTTGCATCATCTGCAGGTTCCGGTTAGTGATATTATTCGGAAGTCTCTAAAGATGAAAACTGATGCTGACATGGTACAGTTTCCTGAGCAAGTCCCAGCAGCATTTGTTTCAACATGTTCCACATCTTGGGTTTAAAACTATTCATGATTTTTTCTGTCTTCAAAAGATTCTCAAGGTACATGCTGCAACTGAAAATTTTGCCGAGTTAATTCATATCCTCGAGTCAAACGGAAATCTGGAAAGTGTCAAGGAGAAGCTGAATGATGAATATCTTGAGATACCGACGGACTTGGTAAAACGTGTTTTGGCAGGTCAACGTTGAACATGCTTATTTTCAAAATTTGAAACGCTCACTGGGTTTATTAATTTAAATTGTTAGAATATATCAGTATAGTTGCTATTACTGCTTCAGTTGGTGTTTTCCGAAATTTTGTGACAGTGTAAGCATTTCAGGACTTGTACTCTGTGAAATAAAGGACCTTTGGCGTGTGGCACTGTTGATATCCACTCTGTCGTATCCACAAGTTGGTGCCTTCGGCCAGGATGAGCTGAATAGAAGGAAAGAGAAATATATGAGCGTTGAACGTTTCATAATTGACCTCGGTAAACAACTTAACTGCCGAGTCATTTTCAGTTTCCTATGTAGATAGTTAACTTGATTGTCTCATAACCGCCTGTCTAAAATCATATATATCAGGATCAGGTTTGATGTCCTTATTTATACCTTCTTATTTGGTTCTTCAGGTCTCGAAGGTGCATGGAAGAAGATGGAGGAGCCGCTGCTAAATGGGGATGACATTATGAGAATTTGGCAGATCCCAGAAGGTCGCTTGGTTGGAGAATGGGTACGCGCTGATGCTTCCCTTCTCTCTGTGAGCGATCAAATCACATTGTTCTAATTACCAATGTTGTTAACGCGAGATCGTTATTCTTTCTCCCAGAAACAAAGGGTGCTGAAGTGGGAGCTCGCACATCCCGAAGGTACCAAGGAAGAGTGCAAGGAGTGGATGAAGCGGTCGCAGCAGCAGCCCAAACGTCAAAAAGTAGAAAAGTAGAATGCGAGAATCATTAACGATTTGAAGCATAAATACTGTTAGATGTGTGGCTCGTGTCACCATATTTGAGCCGCCGTATAGAATTCTAATCTAGGGCACGTTCCAAAGATTTATGAAATGGCTTTATTGTACTAATAGTAATTTCAGGTATCGCACCTTATAGCAGTGTTATGTTTTAATTTGTAGCAGATTTCTATAAGAAACGATAAACCAAAACTAGAAAACAAGGCAGTGTTGGTTTCAGGGGTTGATTCCTTTTTTCCAAATACTTACTGATACCACATTTTGTCTCTTTATATGGTGTCAGTCTAATATTTCTAGCAGCGTGTAGGCAATATTGGAGAGGGAAGACAAACTTGATATACTCAAGTGTCATTTGGTCATTCGAGGGCTTCAGGTCGTGCCTGCACGTTCAAGTTTTTAAGCTGATGTATGTTTTTTTTTCAAAATGGGGAAGACTCAGCCTCTACATCGATAGATGCATACGGCCTTTATTACTAAAGCTGATGTATGTACTTCGGAAAAACATTTAGCTGCCAACGTCTACTTATGCATGTACTCCCTCCGTTCCAAATTAGTTGACTTGGTTTTGTCCAAATACGGATGTATCTATACTTGTTTAGTGTCTAGATACATCCGTATTTAGACAAATCCAAGTCATGTAATTTGGAACGGAGGGAGTACAAAATATTGTCAAAATTACCATACTCATCCTATATTTTGTAATGCAGAAAACAAGTAGATGTGTTGTAGGAGCATATAAATGTGTTCTGGTTGTAACAGCTTCTGTGAACATCTAATGTTTCAGATGATGTTATGAAACTTTTCACTTACCATCTGCCTAATCTGAAGTATGGACACAATCGACAAGTTTTTCTGAAGTACTTTGAACATTTATTTAATATTTGAGACACCATTTCATATACTGATAATGCATACGATATATGGAGCTTCTTACATTATTTACCATCACGAGTATATATTATAGTAGTTGGTAATTTTTTGTTTCTTTTCCTTAGCATAAAATTCCTGATACAACGTGCGGGGTATCTTTTGATTCTACTAGATCTCAATCCAGTACTTAGCTCTTAAGAAAAAAATCCTCAATCCTAGTGACAGTAGTTCTCTGCCGAAGTGCTGCCGTTCTCCTCCGCCGCCACCTCCCCTTTCACTCGCTTTTTGTCTACCGCCCCAGCCTCCCGTGCTCGCCCGAATCCTGCCTCGGAAGCCCAGCTCCACTTACTCGCGATGTCGTTGGAGATCCACGAAGGTGAGAATGGGGGTGTCTGATTGGATCCAAGCTGCTCGTGATTTGTAATGGGCCAGCCCAGTACCGCACACACGCGTAGCGTTGGATGTTGTTTGGGGATCAGCCCCGCCACAGACACAGCGTTCAATAACCAGCCCATACCACTCACACCCAAAACCCGGGCGTTGAGTGGAGGAAGGCTGTCCTTATAAGCCAGTGCTTGGCCTCCTCAACTAGCGAGGTGGGACTAAAGCTCTTGGCACGCATCAGCTTCTCTGAGGCGTGACAATCTCCCCCCCCCCCCCCCCCCCCTCGGGGGCCGGGAGACGCCAGCTCTGATACCACTGTAATGGGCCAGCCCAGAACCGCACACACGCGTAGCGTTGGATGTTGTTTGGGGATCAGCCCCGCCACAGACACAGCGTTCAGTAACCAGCCCATACCACTCACACCCAAAACCCGGGCGTTGAGTGGAGGAAGGCTGTCCTTATAAGCCAGTGCTTGGCCTCCTCAACTAGCGAGGTGGGACTAAAGCATGTCACGCATCCAGCTTCTCGGGGCGTGACAATCTCCCCCCCCCCCCCCCCCCCCTCGGGGGCCGGGAGACGCCAGCTCTGATACCACTGTAATGGGCCAGCCCAGTACCGCACACACGCGTAGCGTTGGATGTTGTTTGGGGATCAGCCCCGCCACAGACACAGCGTTCAGTAACCAGCCCATACCACTCACACCCAAAACCCGGGCGTTGAGTGGAGGAAGGCTGTCCTTATAAGCCAGTGCTTGGCCTCCTCAACTAACGAGGTGGGACTAAAGCTCTTGGCACGCATCAGCTTCTCTGAGGCGTGACATGATTTGTGGACTCGTATTGTGTTGGGACTTGGGAGTGGTACTGATTTGGCTGTTTGTTGTCTGGGCGTAGAGTGCGGCGGCGACAGCAGCAGAGCAGACACGCAGAACCTAATGCCGGCGTCGGGAAGCGGGACCCAGGCGCGGCACAGGCACAACGGCACCGACCTACATTTGGCGGCGCGAGAAGGGGACGCCGCGGCGCTGCGCCGGGCGCTGGACGAGGCGGCGACGGAGCCCACGAGGAAAGGACGGGAATCGGCGGCGGCGGCGGAGGCCGACGGGACTGGAGAGACGCCCCTCATTGCCGCAGCGGAGAGGGGCCACCTGGAGGTTGTGGTAGAGCTGCTCCGGCACCTCGACGCTCAGGGCCTGGCCGCCAAGAACAGGGCGGGGTACGACGCGCTGCACGTCGCGGCTAGACAAGGGCATCACGGTGAGTGAGTAGTCATCTTGAATCCCCTGACCTCTGTCCAAATAGAATTTGTGATCCTTACTCAGCATTTTATCGGAGATTAAATTGTTAGACTTGAGGAATTCTTATAATATGGGATATGCTAGTAGGAAGCGGTTCTGAAGAGAGAATTACTTGAAAGGTTTTGGTAGGCAACATGGATATTTGGGATCTCGTTGATAGTGGCAAATACCTTTAATTGTAGATTCACCTCAAATATGTGGCCATTTGATGCGTTCTGCACATCCTGCATAGCTTGTGATAAAACCATTACTTCCAATTTTAATGGCGAAACTGGTAATAGTCAGTTGTCTCATTATAACCACGGTAAGTTATGGTAACTTAGTAATTTTGACTTTTGTACTGTTCATTGTGTGTTTATGTTCCCGTTAATACATACAGTATTCAATTAACAATAGGAAGCAGAATTTCCTTACTAGTACTCCGTATCACTTTTGGTCAGCTGTCATACAGGAGATGCTACTTCACAATAAGATGCTTGCCAGAACATTTGGCCCTGCAAATACTACTCCGCTTATATCAGCAGCTATTTGGGGGCATGCTGAAGTTGTCAAGCTATTGCTAGACCTAGATGATTTTGGACTGGTGAAAATGGCCAAAGATAATGGAAATACTGCCTTCCATTTTGCTGCTCGACAGGGGCATACTGAAATTGTTAAAGCGCTACTTGAAAAAGATCCGTGCCTAGCGAGAAGAACTGACAAGAAAGGTCAAACAGCCTTGCATATGGCTGCTAAAGGGACAAACTGTGATGTTCTTAGAGCAATCCTTGATGCTGATCCGGCAATTGGGGTGTTGCCAGACAGAGATGGATGCATCCCCTTGCACATAGCAACAAAGAAATGGCGTGTAGAGGTATTATATTATTTTTCTTAAAGTGCAAAGTGACCCTTGAATTGTTTCCGTAGTTTACGTTTCAACACTTGTCACACTAGTTACACTATTTAAAAGAAAAAAATCTTTACCATGCAGTTATCAGTTAGTGCCCGATGGAACAGGTATTACTCCAAGTGCATTACTTGACTGCTTAGTTGGCAACAAATTTGGGGAAAGAACTCAAAATTCAGTAACTAATGTCACTAGTCTCAAGAAACATGTTAAAATATAGCAAAAGAAAATTTAAAAGGGTCAAGTAGTTTCACAAAAAAGAAATTTAGGCGATAAAAAGTATCAATTACTCTCAAATCAATGATCACATATTTTGCTTTCTTTCTTAGATTTTTAGCATTCTTCTATTTGTTTCTAGAAATTTGTTAGCTACTTTTATTATATAATACTTTCTTGCTTTTGTTGTAATTTTAAAATCATATTACCTACTTTTAGTATGTAATAGATATATATCTAAATGTAATGTGGACTTGATTCTTTTTCTTCAGCAGATAATTATTGGTCTTCTGCAGCTACCAGATCTCAATGTCAATACACTGACTCGAGAACGCACTACTGCTTATGATATTGCTGAAAGGATGCCACTATGTGAGAGGTCTTCTGAGATTAAGAATATATTATCTCAGCATGGTGCTGTTGCAGCCATGGAGTTGAATAAGCCCCGAGTCCAGAAGGTCCAGCAGACCGCAGTAGCGATAGCCCACACACAGCTCGAACAGATAAGAACGACAGACAATGACAAAAACCTTTGCCTCAATTTAGGGTTGATTTGTTGGGTCTTGTCCTAGAACCAATGAAAGTTAAGAGTTTTACTCATTTCATTTAAAATATAAATTGGTGACGTACATGGTTATTCTCTATTTAGTTGGTACTCGTTCTATCCCTCAAACTGTCACTCATGGCTGCACAATTTGGTCTCTTAGTTACAATTTGGACCGGCAATGGGACCCATCTTGGGATTTCAGGGTCGAAGAAAATATTTTCTTTATTTAGTATTTCTTGCAGATCTATTATAGTTTTTAATGCAGATTTTTTAGTCTTTATTGGAGATGTATTGATTGTATCGTTTTTGGACATTTTTTATAGATGATGGAAGAAAGCACTCTCTTGGCCTCTGTACCGAAGTAGTACACACAGCCAAATCGTTTTTGGACATGGACTCGAGATCTTTCTGTTGCTTAATTTACTTAGGGTGTGTTTGGCAGCAAGTTTTTTCTAAAGTATTCTTGGCCTCTGTACCGAAGTAGCGGCTGTCGGTTGAGGAGATGGCGGCAGCTGCCGCCAGTTTGGCAAGCTCGCTCATCGGCAAGGTGTTGGGCAAGCTGTCTGATGACCTGGTGAAAGGCTATGTGGCCAGCTCCGAGCTTGGCCTCAACTCCGAGCATATCAAAACCAAGCTGATGTATACGCAGGGGCTTCTGCAGTTAGCCCAGGAGAGAGACCTGAGCAACCACACAGGCCTCAAGGGGCTGCTGGAGCAGCTTAGCAGAAATGCTGATGAGGCTGAGGATGTCTTGGATGAGCTCCAATACTTCATGATCCAGGACCAGCTCGACGGCACCAATTATGCGGTGCCGGATCTGGGCGGCCTAAAGGGGAAAACTCAACATGGTCGCAATGCAGCTCGCCACTCCATCGGTAACTGCCTTCCATGCTTTTCTTCTTGCTGCACAAAAAACGATGATAGTGGTAATGGTAGTGGCCAAGCTGATAAGTTGATATCAGTGGGTCTTTTGCGCAAGCAATTACAGCCTAGTCAACACGGTCTACAATGTTGGCTTACTAAATTCCAATGCAAAATGCAAATTAGCTGAACATTGCGTATTCTGGTTTAACACTTTAACTACGTACCTCAGCTGAACATTGCTTGGATATTAATTAGCATCTCCATGCTCCAGCTTCAGTTCAGTCCAACCGTGAAAACATCCGATGCTCACCATGGCAAACTGGAGGTGAGGTAGAAACGATGCAACGTGAGGAAACAGCCATTCAAAAGGCTCCTATCTGCTTTGCTCATCTGCAGATTGCAAGAGCTCCTGTTAGAAGTTCATAATATAGAGTTGCATCAGCTCAACTAGAGAAAATTGCAAGAAAACCATTATATTTGGGGCAACTACAAAGGACCACCAGTTTTCGTTTTCTTTGCAAATCACCAGCAGTGTAGGGAAGAAAATCCTATGCGACCCCTGCTTGTACGACCAGTTGGTGGACCAAGTCTGGCACCGTACGATGTCCCAATGCCCATCTCGATGATCGATTATTGCTGTTGATTTGCTACGTGTCCGACTCTGAACGTGGTCCACGAACTGGGTCGTACAAACAGAGGTCGTATAGGATTTTTTTCGGCGGTGTAGGGGCAGACCGTTGCAAATAACTCTGATCAGTACGTTTAGCATCACTAACACTACTACTGACCGGTGGGACCTGCTGTAAATGATGACGTGCCAACAAATACTCACACCGTTTCAGTGGACCGCCGATTTAGAAGTGGGGCCCACATGTCATCATATCCACCTTGTCCTCTCACCGTCCTCTTGTGATTTGTGAACATTATGCCACACACCTTGTGTGCGTCCCGTGCGAGTGTAAGCCACCGGCTAGCGAGGTGACCACGGTGAGGACGTTAGGACAGCGGGCACGCGAAAAAAACTGGCCGGCGGCAACACGCGGTGCGCACTGCTGGTACGTGGCGAGCTCCATGCTGGTGCCCATGGCAGCGACGGGCAACGGCGTGTGTGATGTGCTGGCGAGCTCAGTGCGTGTGTGGCAAGAAGACGGGAGTATAGAGGAGGGTGGGATTACCGGTGAGCAGGTCGTCCGCGCTGTTGGGTTACCAAATGGGTGTATCCACGGCATGGCGGAATCCTAGCACGCCCGGGTGGCCCAACTTGCTATCGCTGTTTCAGTTGGTGTTTTCCGAAATTTTGTGACAGTGTAAGCATTTCAGGACTTGTACTCTGTGAAATAAAGGACCTTTGTCGTGTGGCACTATTGATATCCGCAAGTTGGTGCCTTCGGCCAGGATGAGCTGAATAGAAGGAAAGAGAAATATATCAGCGTTGAACGTTTGATCATTGACCTCGGTAAACAACTTAACTGCAAGACATTTTCAGTTTCCTATGTAGATAGTTTTTTTCTTTTGACATAGAACACACGTATTCCATTAAGACATGGCCAAAAGGCCGGTCACCAGACGGGTTACAGAACGAGGGTAGCTCGATGTACACTTCCTATGTAGATAGTTAACTTGATTGTCTCATAACCGCCTGTCTAAAATCACATATATCGGGTTTGTTGTCCTCATTTATACCTTCCTATTCGGTTCTTCAGGTCTCGAAGGTGTATGGCAGAAGTTGGAGAAACCGCTGCAAGATGGGGACGACATTATGAGAATTTGACAGAACTCAGAAGGTCGCTTGGTTGGAGAATGGGTACGCGCTGATGCTTCACTTCCCTCTGTAAGCGATCAAATCCCATTGTTCTAATTCCCAACATTGTTGACGCGAGATTGTTATTCTTTCTCCCAGAAACAAAGGGTGCTGAAGTGGCAGCTCACGCATCCTGAAGGTACCGAGGAGGAGTGCGAGGAGTGGATGAAACGGTCGCAGCACCAGCAGCCCAAACGTCAAAAGGTAAAAAACGTAGAATGTGACAATCATTAGTGATTCTGGAGCATAAATACAACTCATAGAATTTAGATTGGTCACAGACTTGCGCTCCACGACGTATATAGTTTACCTCGGTGCTTAATGGACTTGTGGACCTTGATCTTGACTGACACGTAGATAATTGTTTTTCTGAGCAAATTTTTCTGAACTTTTTTTTTTTTGAAGCAAAGGGAAAGAAACCATTCATTACATTGTCCGCCACAACACTGCCACCACCAGAGAACCCAAACCCAGGCAACCCAACAGTCTGGAAGTCTTACAGAAGTAGCAAGCGAAATTGCTGAACTTGTTTACCGTCACCATAACAGGTTGTACACATGTAGTTTTATAAATTTGGATCAGGGCTTGCCGCTGTGCTGCAGCAAGTGCAACTTCTCTCCGCCGGGACTGTTCACCTGGGACGCCAGCTTTGGGAAGTGTGACCACTTCTGCATCAGGTGCTTCGGCAAGGGCAAGCAGGAGTTCTTCCAGTGGGCCGACCGCTTCCTCGGCGACGACATTGTGGCCAGCAGCCAGCCGTGCAAGCGCAGCACTGATCGGATCTCAGCTGGGATGGCATGAATCAACGCCCTCAGTATTCACCCCTACTTAGTCGAACCGGAATGAACATCCGGGCAAAATTAACAAATCTGACCCTGACACGAAACTTCAGCACAAAATGGACCGTTTTCGAAAGTTTAGCCGGATCTAACCCTTTTTCGTACCGCTCAACATATAGGCGGTAGGCTTCACGGGGTACCGCCGGGTCAACAGGCGGTATTCATCCTGGTCCACGGTCCGCTCGATCTGCTTGACCGAGCTGACGTGGCGATACCGCCGCGGGAGGTGGCGGTAGACTTAGTGCATTACCGCTGCAGGTGCAGGCGGTACCACTAAACATTTTACCGCCGGGTGCGCCGGCGGTACTGCCTGGGACTTAATAGTTCCCCCCGGCCCTATCCAGCCCGCATATCTCCCCTCTTCCTCTCTCTCTCCCTCTCCATTTGCGGCGGCGGCGGCGGTTCGGCGAGCTCTCTCTCCCCTCTCCCGTCTCTCCTCTCCCCTCTCCATTTGCGGCGGCGGGTAGGGGCGGATCCATACGGCGGCGGCGCGAGGTCTTCTGTCCCGTCAGGTTAGCCTTTTATCTCTCTCAATTTCGTCCAAATCAAGATGATTTTGTTGAAACCTAGATGATTTGTTCTTGATGATTTGTTCCAAACCTAGATGGTATATTTGCTCTAGTTGATTTGCTATAAATTTCGGCCATATACGTAGATGATTTGTTCCGAATTTAGATGGTAAATTTGTTCAAACCCTAGATGGTAAATTTCGGCCAAATCTATATGCTATTTTTCAAACCTTAGATGTTGTAGATGATGCCAAATGTTTGTTGGCATACTCGTGTTTGCCTCTTACTTATTTCAGCTAGATGCATGAGCAATTATTGTAGTGTATGTAGATATTTGTGTCCTCAAATTTACGAGAATGTTTTGCATTAGGATGGATGACCCGCCGGAACGTTACTACCCCGGGCTTGATTTGGTGTACGACAGGGAACATCGCGCCCGGCTTATCGCGAGGGGAGACATGGACTTACCTCTTAATGTAAGACAATAAAGTTCCCCATTTTATTGTTGCAATTGCAAATATAGTGACCACATCATGTTTTTATCTTTCGCAGCCTATCCGTCCTATGCGCATGAGGGGCCACAATGCGGAGGGCATGCCGTATGATGTTCGGTACGAGCCATACTTTGAGGCGGCTGGTCTCCTCCCATTTGTCCTTCAGTTCAAGCGTAAGCCACCGGCGTTCAACCACACGGCCATCACCGCCCTTGTCGATCGCTGGAGACCCGAGACACACAGCTTCCATTTACCGTGTGGAGAGATGACGGTCACTCTTGAGGATTTTTCCATGATCACGGCTCTTCCGATCGACGGAGACGCTCTGACTGGGAGGGTGGATCTTGTCGGGTGGCGGCAGCGGGTACTTGGTCTCACCGGTAGACAACCACCGGAGCCGCCGGAAGGAACGAAAGATACTAGATCAGCGGGTGTCTCATACTCGTGGCTTCGACAGTTTGGGCCATGTCCGGCGGGTGCCGATGCTCTGGTGGTGCAGCAGTATGCCCGGGCATACATGTGGTATGTGTTAGCCCGGGTGATCTTTCCAGATGGGTCAGGGGACACGGCCTTGTGGATGTGGCTTGACCCATTACGTGATTGGAACGTCAAGTACAGCTGGGGGTCGGCGGGTCTAGCCTTTCTTTACCGCCAGGTAGTTTATTTGCATACCTTCCATCTAGTGTATGTCATTTTATTTGGCATTTGACGTGAGTGTTGTTTTGCAGCTGGACATGGCATGTCGTAAGAAGGGAAAGGGAGCCTCATTAAACGGCGCTGCCTGGCCTCTCACGATTTGGATGTGGGAGCGGATTCCGGTTGGACGTCCTCGCAAACTCCCACCAACTCCATGGGATTATGACCTTGATGGTGATGACGAATGGCGGCTCCCAACTGTCGCGTACACGTGGGATAGAGTGGAGGTGTACAAAGAACAGTCCATGGGCCTTTACAAGAGCTATACCAATGAGCTTGACACTCTCTCTCACAACTTGGTATGCTTTGGTAGATAGATAAATTCGACACGCTAGTGTGACATCAAGCATTGAAACTAATGATTTTTGTTTTTGTTTTGTAGGTCATATGGATGCCGTACCGCCGGGATAGGGGTTTCCCTCTGAACGCGATGTGTACGCGTGACGAGGCCCTATGGCGCATCAAGTGTCCGATGATATGTTTCTACGCCGTCGAGTGGCACCTCCCACAACGAGTTGCATCACAATTTGGAAAGAGGCAACTAACCCCACCGGCAATCCAAAGCACAAGTGTTGCTCTTCATAGGTTTGTGTTGGAAAACCCGTGTACATATTTAACTTGTCATGTTGTCTTCTTGCTGATATGTTTGCTATTTGTGCATAGGATTGATCGGAAGACGTGCCCTAAGGAGAAGGAATGGGATCGTAAACACATCCAGTGGGTTGGTATGTGGAATGATAGAGATAAGTACCGTGAGATGGACATGACACTTTGGCGGGAGAGTGATTATGTGGCGCACCACCTTCCTTGGCATGAAGAACAACACCGCCTTAGGCTAAAGCCCGCTTGGACCACACAAGACTGTTTGGATTTGGGCACCGAAGATGGTGACAATGAATATAACTTGGCGGTTAAGGAGAGTGCGGGAACATCCAAGGACTACGCACCCGTTTTCAACCGTGTGGTAAGACAAATGCTGAGCTCAAATTTAATGTGTCATGACTATTTGTGACTTATAGTTTTCTTCATGTTTTTAGGGCTTGGAGCTTACTCGGAGCGTTAACGAGGCGTCCTATTATCTTTCTTCGTACACGCCCGGTACGTTGGAGGCTGAGACGGCTCTTAGGGACGGCATGACGGTATGCTTTCATACATATCCAATTGGTGTCCGGGTGGTGTCCGGGTGGTAGTGATATTGATGCATGCACAATTTTGGTGCACTTGCAGAGGTTCATGGAGCGATCTCGGCGTCTCACGGCTATGCTTGCCTGCCATGGTGCCAAGGCAACCGAAGCCCATGAGACAGACGACGAGGAGGGTGAGGACGCCGAGGAAGAGGAGGAGGAGCAGAATTCAGAGGAGCAATCGGAGGAGGAAGAGGAGCAGGAGCAATCGGAGGAGGAAGAGGAGCAGCAGTCCGACCAAGAGGACACGACCTGGGAGGAGATACCTTTGTCACAGTTGGTGGGTGCACCACAAGCATCACAACCAAGCCAACCAAACGTGAGGAACCGGAAGCAGAAGAAATTGTTCAGTCCAGAAGGCCAAAAGGTCCCTCCTCCACGACCCCGCCCAAGCAAGTTGGAAGCCAAGAGGGGAAGGAAGAAGTGATAAAATTGCGCTATTATGTTGTCTTCATGCTTCGGAGATTGACCTTGCTTTGTGTGATACTTTTCTCTTCATGTTTTGAACTTGCCTTGTGTGAACTACGTGATATGTATGCCTAGTGTGATACTTATGTCCAAAATTTAGTGAACTTATGTGCTATGTATGTGCTGTGTCTTCCTTTTTGTGTAATTGCAAATTTTGCCTTGTGTGAATCTGTCTTGCTTTTATGTAATTGCAAATTTTGCTGAAAAATGCCAGCCTGTACCGCCGCCCCTAAAGGCGGTACTGTATGCCATCGTACCGCCGTGAGCCTCGGCGGTATGACCTGGGACGCGCGAGGCTGTCCATCTTCTGTTGCTGGCAATTGCCTGGCGGTACTAGGCATGACGGTACCGCCAGTGAAACCGGCGGTATCGCCACGTCGGCGCAGTCAAGCAGATCGAGCGGACCGTGGACCAGGATGAATACCGCCTGTTGACCCGGCGGTACCCCGTGAAGCCTACCGCCTATATGTTGAGCGGTACGAAAAAGGGTTAGATCCGGCTAAACTTTCGAAAACGGTCCATTTTGTGCTGAAGTTTCATGTCAGGGTCAGATTTGTTAATTTTGCCAACATCCGTGCGCCTATCTGTACAATTATGTGTTGTTTCATGTACAATATGCCGGCCTGTAGCTGCAATGCAAAATTGACAATCGCAGGGGCAGCAATGCAACAAGCCAGTTTGTAACATCCAGGGGTTTTCCCCAAATTAGATTTGCTTGTTTTTCTTTTTTGCATCATCATGACATCATCATCTATCACCTTACATATTTTGCCAAACTCAAAATAATATTTTAGCAACCCTATTTTTGTTTTGCAAAGCCTTCCATTCTTTTCTTCCTTTCTTCCCTAAATCTTCCTATCATTTTCCCTATCTTTTCTTCTCCCTTTTCCTATTTTCAAATTTGGGAAATTCCTGAAAATTCCAAGCAGGCCGAACAGCCCATCTCCTCTTTTCCTCTCCTTTTTGTCTTGGCCCAACTCCAGCCCACCATCATCCCCACCTCCCTCAGCCCAGCACCACCACCGTCCTTGTTGTCTTCCTCCCTCACGCGAGAGCGTGAGCGCCCGTGGTCGACGTCACCACCACCACCACGCATCCCTCCTCTCCTCCTCTTTAAATCCTCCCTCTCCCCTCCAGAAACCCTAGCCGCCTCTCTCCCTTTCCCCTCTCGTGCCGCCGCCACCTCACATTCTCCCTTTTTCTTTTTCCCTCCCGAGCTCCCCATGACCGAGACCAAAGTATCAAGCTCATCGCCGCCTCGAGCATCCCCGATCCAAGACATCATGTCCGAGGGCTAGAACTACCTGCACTCCTACGATTGCCCACCTCAGAGCCTCCTCTTTCGTCCTCTGCTTCTCGGAAACGAGCTCGCCCGGTCATGATCCAGCGCGTCAAGGCCGGCCATCGTCGTCGTCCTCGCCAGTACACGCTGCCTCGAGCCAAGCCGCCATGTCCTGGAGATGCGCCTCGACGTCCTCTACCACCTGACATGAAGCCGGAGCCGCCCCGGAGCACCGCCAACGTCAAGCTTGCCGTCGACTACTTCTGTCCATGTGCACGCCGACGAGCTTGACGTTTTAGTATTTTAGAATATAGGTAAGGAGTAAACAAGAATCCTATTGGAAATATCTCAACGGCCAGAAGAGATTGCCGTAGTCGAGGAAGAAGAAGAAGAGCTCGTCGGCGTGCGCACAGACAGAAGTAGTCAACGGCGAGCTTGACGTTGGCGGCGCTCCGGGGCGGCTCCGGCTTCGTGTCAGGTGGTAGAGGACGTCGAGGCGCATCTCCAGGACATGGCGGCTTGGCTCGAGGCAGCGTGTACTGGCGAGGACGACGACGACGGTCGGCCTTGATGCGCTGGAGCATGACTGAGCGAGCTCGTTTCCGAGAAGCAGAGGACGAAAGAGGAGGCTCTGAGGTGGGCAATCGTATTAGTGCAGGTAGTTCTAGCCCTCGGACATGATGTCTTGGATCGGGGATGCTCGAGGCGGCGACAAGCTTGAGACTTTGGTCTCGGTCATGGGGAGCTCAGGAGGGAAAAAGAAAAAGGGAGAAAGTGAGGTGGCGGCGGCGCGAGAGGGGAAAGGGAGAGAGGTGGCTAGCGTTTCTGGAGGGGAGAGGGGAGGATTTAAAGAGGAGAGAGGAGGGAGGCGTGGTGGTGACGTCGACCACGGGCGCTCACGCTCTCGCGTGAGGGAGGAAGACGACAAGGACGGTGGTGGTGCTGGGCTGAGGGAGGTGGGGATGATGGTGGGCTGGAGTTGGGCCAAGACAAAAAGGAGAGGAAAAGAGGAGATGGGATGTTCGGCCTGCTTGGAATTTTTAGGAATTTCCCAAATTCGAAAATAGGAAAAGGGAGAAAAAAAGATAGGAAAAAGGATAGGAAGATTTAGGGAAGAAAGGAAGAAAAGAATGGAAGGCTTTGCAAAACAAAAATAGGGTTGCTAAAATATTATTTTGAGTTTGGCAAAATATGTAAGGTGATTGATGATGATGTCATGATGATGCAAAAAAGAAAAACAAGCAAATCTAATTTGGGGAAAACCCCGGGATGTTACAGACGACACCACTAACAAGGGATCGCGCCCGCGCGATCCACCCCAAGACAACAGGAAGAGAGGGATAAACTATTGAGTCTTCGTGCTCCATGTTGATCTTCTCGACACCACTAACAAGAGATTGTAACTCCATCTTCAACTTGTCGACACCACTAACAAGAGAGGTTGCTCATCTCGAACGCGACTTCCACGGATCGAACCTAATAGGTTAAAGGCAAGATATCATCCACCCACGTTGGATCCTATAACTTTGAAAGATGGGTAAGAGAGGAGACTCCAAAACAAATAAGATAAGAGGAGGAATAGAATATAGGTAAGGAGTAAACAAGAATCCTATTGAGATATTTCCAAATATAGTTTTAGCCAAAATAGTTTTGACACTCTAGAACAACGACCGTTAGTGAGGTTAACCTACAGGCTTTGCGGACCCGCTGCTTCGATAACCATTTGTATCGAAACAACCTAGGTTTCGGAAACTTGGCTCTGATACCACTTTGTGACGCCCCAAAATCGGTACCATGCGGATTTCAGCGATCCCCCCAAAAACCCCATAATAACGATCTTAGAACGCCCACCAGACATAACGTGCACGCCGAAACATGCGCGTTATGTGGGTCGAATTATGATAACATTACAACAATTTACGAAAGAATACACAACAACAACAGAAGGAGAAAATATATACAAGGACTCAAACGAGTCAAGAAACAACTGATACATTACAAAGATACAAATCACAATGAAAGCAAACTAGTGTCCGACTATGGACAAGATACAAGTTTGGACTAAGAGTCCTGAAGATAACCATGGCGTCCAAATCCCTGCCCAGGCCAAGCCGGAGGGATTCCCAAGCTAACGTCGTCAGACTTCAAACCTGTTGACTGTTCAATGCAAAACAGACCAAAAGATTGAGTCAGGTAATGGAATTTACCTGGCAAGCAAATCACACTTGGAACCAATACAAAGGCTCCCAAAATATAAACGATTGGTGGACTGAAGCAGCAGCACTAAGCCATCTACAGAAGACACGCTACAACTTTCATCTATTTTGATAAGAACGTGAGCAAGGAACCAGCTAGATGCTAACACCAAACAATACCCAGCCGATTATCACTCACTCGATTAACCCACAAGTAAGCAATCCAAAGGCACTCACACAACAAAGCAAGTTTAAGAGCTATCATTACTAGGTGCAAGTTGTCTATGATCTTGTTAGCCAGCATCTTCACCAAGTCGTCCATAACCACGGACACGGCTTTTCGAAAAGATTTAACCCTGCAGGGGTGCACTATTGTTTAACAACACGCATCAAATTGCCATGGAGCGTTTGACACAACCTTTCACTTCTCTACAGCCAAGTCCAGGGAACCACCTAGCCAAGTTGAACCCGCATCATAAGTTCGGCCGAAGCTCTGAGGCGGACCTAGCCGTTTACGACTACGCACTAGGGGAAATCTATCCACGGTAGGAAATCCCCTTCGTGTCGTACCGCGGAACCTAAATAAATGTACGCACATCGGTTAAGTACCATCATCATCAACATCTTCACCTGCATGAAAGGGGATGTGCGTACGCCAAATGGAAAGCCCGAACTACTTGCGGCGCCCTGGACAAGGATGTGGATCAGGTCGCGGGGAGTCCCATTAAGGTCCCACATGTGGGTAGCGCGCTCAGTCTTGGATCCGAGGACAAGAACTCAGGTCCTAAGGTGACACTAGCAGAACAAAGCACCAAAACAGGCCTTCTGCCGGTGCCTTATCTTTAAGATAACTATCGTCCCACAACAGATAAACAGGTAGCCATTTATCAGGGCTTCGAAGATACAAATAATAACAAGAAGATAAAGGTAACAACCTAAGCATGCACTACGACTCGCAAGGCCAACAAGGTAAACAAACAATAAGGTGATAGAATGTAGAGATGGGGCTATATCATGGCAGCAGGGTAAACATGGATAGGATCGCATAAGCATCGTAACATAAGGGTAGCAGAGATCAACGGCAAGGATGAAAGACAATGCATTGGGAACAAGAGAACAATGCTTGCCTGGAACACGGTAGAGTAAGCAGAACTTGTCGTTGCTCACATCATCTCACGTCTTATCCGCGAAGAACCAACAAATACTGGAAGACGCAAAAGATGCAACACTTACTACTACGACAAAAGCTCCAGCATGTTCAAGAGATGATGCATGACATGGCAAAATGTAACTTAAACCAAATTAAGCGGAACCGGGATTCCGACAAATAATATTAAGGTTCAAGTTATTTATCTAACCATCAAAATTAAATGTTATTAGCATGTAGAAACAAGATATGGGTGAGCTACACAATATTAAATGGAATGGGGACATTATTTAATTTATTACCCCTCACATTCCATATTTAATTATTTAGGTGATATATAAAATACAACTAAAGTGCAAACTATATGATGCAATCATGAAGCATGGATGACAAATTAACATTTATTATATTTTCCTGATAATTATGGACACATCATTTATATTATTTGCATTGGTAAAATAAAGATATGATAGATACAAGATTGACATATTTTCTGCAAAAAGGATAAAGAGAAAAAGGGGTGCAGTTGTGGGGATTTGAACTCGGGCTGATCTGGTGGAGGAACAGAGAGCAAGCCACTGGGCCAGTTCTGTTACGGTGTTAGAGAACAGATCTGATAGTAGATGTACCAACAGAATGAGGTTAACTGAATTTTGGACAGGCAACAGATTTAGACTTCAGTTCAGGAACAGAGCGACGAACGCGATCTGCAGCGAGCGCTGCTGGCTCCATGCGCGTGGATGCAGAGAGGGGAAGGAGGTAGGGGACGCGGTTGCTCACCACGGGGCTGCTGGTGAAGAGAACGGGCACGGGGACGACGTGTACGTGCCGTAGTCGAGGAAGACGAAGAAGAGCTCGTCGGCGTGCGCACGGACAGAAGTAGTCGACGGCGAGCTTGACGTTGGCGGCGCTCCGGGGCGGCTCCGGCTTCGTGTCAGGTGGTAGAGGACGTCGAGGCGCATCTCCAGGACATGGCGGCTTGGCTCGAGGCAGCGTGTACTGGCGAGGACGACGACGACGGCCGGCCTTGACGCGCTGGAGCATGACCGGGCGAGCTCGTTTCCGAGAAGCAGAGGACGAAAGAGGAGGCTCTTAGGTGGGAAATCGTAGGAGTGCAGGTAGTTCTAGCCCTCGGACATGATGTCTTGGATCGGGGATGCTCGAGGCGGCGACGAGCTTGAGACTTTGGTCTCGGTCATGGGGAGCTCGGGAGGGAAAAAGAAAACGGGAGAAAGTGAGGTGGCGGCGGCGCGAGAGGGGAAAGGGAGAGAGGCGGCTAGGGTTTCTGGAGGGAGAGGGGAGGATTTAAAGAGGAGGAGAGGAGGGAGGCGTGGTGGTGGTGGTGACGTCGACCACGGGCGCTCACGCTCTCGCGTGAGGGAGGAAGACGACAAGGACGGTTGTGGTGCTGGGCTGAGGGAGGTGGGGATGATGGTGGGCTGGAGTTGGGCCAAGACAAAAAGAAGAGGAAAATAGGAGATGGGCTGTTCGTCCTGCTTGGAATTTTCAGGAATTTCCCAAATTCGAAAATAGGAAAAGGGAGAAGAAAAGATAGGGAAAAGGATAGGAAGATTTAGGGAAGAAAGGAAGAAAAGAATGGAAGGCTTTTCAAAACAAAAATAGGGTTGCTAAAATATTATTTTGAGTTTGGCAAAATATGTAAGGTGATAGATGATGATGTCATGATGACGCAAAAAAGAAAAGCAAGCAAATCTAATTTGGGGGAAACCCTGGGATGTTACACAATTACAGCCAAAGAATAAGTGTGCCTCGCTATTGTTCAGAACACGGCATGATATTCACTTCTTGATCAGTGTAAGTCTGAGAGCCTAAGTGAGAGCCTAAGCCTGAGAGAGCTTGACCTCTCAGGTAGGCAGTATACCTGGGTTAGTAGGCAGAAAAAACCTAATTTTGTAAAGTTGGGTCGTTTTCTAGCTAGTGTGGAGTAGGAACAAAAATACCCCTAGTAACGGTGCATGCCATGACTCGAACGGGGTCGGATCATATATCATTACTCGTCGATACGGGTAACCAAGCGCATCTTGGTAATAAATCAAAAAAATTGTTTGAGCTTTCTTGGCTTCGGCAAGAGGGGTTTCGTGATCTAATAGCCAGGGAATGGTCATCATGTGTTGATGGCAATTCGCCAGTGGAGAAATGGCAGAACAAAATTAGGCATATGCGCCAGCTTCTGAGAGGATAGGCTAAAAATCTTAGTGGAGAATATAAGAAACAAAACGAGAAGCTTCTATTAATAGAGGAGATGGATATCAAAGCTGAAACGATCCCTCTATCTGTTGAGGAAAGGGAAGCAAAAAAAGAAACTGATGAACATATTGCTAGATTAAGACGAGACGAGGAGGCCAAATGGGCCCAACGAGCAAAAGTTAAACATGTTCAAGAAGGGGGAAACAACACAAAATACTTTCATTTGATTGTTAATGGCAAGCATAGCAAGAAACATATCTTTCAATTAGAACAAGATGAAGGAACAATAGTGGGTCAATCAAACTTGAAATGTTTTATAACTGAAATTTACAAGAAAATTTCTGGGGCGCCGGAATCGAATTGTTTTCTTTGGATGAGTCTATTACTCACGATCTACCTCAGATTTCTCATGATGAGAATGACATTTTAACATCTCCTTTTACTGAGAAACAAGTGCTAGACGCTATCTCTCAAATAGAACATAATAAAGTTCCGGGACCAGATGGGTTTCCCGTTCAGTTTTATCAAAAAAAATTGGGATATTATCAAATTTTAATTGATGGCAATGTTTGAACAATTACAAACTGGTGGTCTTCCCATGTTTGGATTAAACTTCGGGATTATTACCTTGCTACCCAAAAAGGAAGATCCGAGTAGAATTGAACAATATAGACCCATTTGCCTCTTAAATGTGAGCTTCAATTTTTTTTACTAAAGTAGGAACGAATCGTGTTGTGGTCATAGCTCAAAATTGTATTCGCCCCACACAATCCACTTTCATTCCTGGTAGGAACATTCTTGAAGGAGTGGTTATCCTACATGAGACCATTCATGAGTTACATAGTATGAAAATGGATGGTGTTCTTTTCAAGATTGACTTCGAAAAGGCATATGACAAAGTGAAATGGTCTTTCTTGCAACAATCACTTTGCATGAAAGGATTTGATCCTAAATGGTGCAAGGTGGGTGTTGAGATTTGTACAAGGTGGCAGTGTTGGGATTCGTGTAAATGATGATATTGCTCATTATTTTCAGACTTTGAAGGGCCTGAGACAAGGGGATCCCTTATCACCAGTTCTTTTTAACATTGTGGATAACATGTTAGCCGTTCTTATTGCGCGAGCTCAAGAAGATGGTCAAGTTGGTA
Source organism: Poa pratensis (assembly GCA_947311845.1). Lineage (NCBI taxonomy): Eukaryota > Viridiplantae > Streptophyta > Magnoliopsida > Poales > Poaceae > Poa > Poa pratensis. The sequence goes on from CAMZMU010000035.1 coordinate 4,255,829, forward strand.
GTTTAATACCCCACCTAGTTGATGGAGGGCTATTTATACTCCAATATGCTGATGACACGATTCTCTTCCTTGAACATGACTAGGAAAAGATAGTTAATATGAAACTTATCTTATCTCTCTTTGAACAATTGTCAGGACTTAAGATTATTTTTCATAAAAGTGAATTTTTTTGTTTGGCAAAGCCGCTGATATGCAAAATGAGTATCGTGAAATATTTGGACGTGAGGTTGGGGCGCTGCCGTTTAAATATCTAGGAATTCCGATCCATTATAGGAAGCTTCTTAATAAAGAATGGAAGATAATTGAGGATCGGTTTGAGAAAAAGCTTGCTTCTTGGGCCGGCAAGCTACTCTCAATGGATATCGATTGGTTTCGCTAAATTCCGTTCTCACAAGTTTACCCATGTTCCTCTTGTCTTTTTTCGAGATTCAAGTGAGTGTTCGGAAAAGACTTGATTTCTTTCGTAGTCGGTTCTTTTGGCAAAGTGACCATCATAAAGACAATACCGGTTATCGAAGTGGAACATAATATATCGACCTTAAAGACCAGGGTGGTCTAGGCATTGAGCTTCTTGAAATCAACAAAAAATGTGTGTTAAGCAAATGGCTATTCAAACTCTTGAATGAACGAGGTGTATGGCAAGAATTACTCTCTAATAAATACCTATGTGGTAAAACAATGGCACGAGCAACTCCTAAACCGCAAGATTCACCTTTTTGGAGAGGCATTCTTGCGGTGCAACAGGAAAAAAAATCCAGAGGTTCATTTCACATTGGTAATGGCCTTGGAACTCGGTTCTGGGAAGATATTTGGCTAGGGGATAGCCCTTTATTTGTCCAATTATTTAATCTTACTCGCAACAAGAATGCGTTGGTTGCGGATGTTCTTTCAGAGGCATCGCCGGTTAATATTGAGTTATAGAAGATCCTTGACTAGTACAGAGGTTTATGACAGCCTGATTATCCAACGAGGGACACTTTCAGGTGGAGATTTACTGCAAATGGAATGTACTCAGTTAAATCAATGTATGCTGATTTTATGAACGAACATACACCTTTCCTTCGTAAGTATTTCTGGAAGTTAAAAGTTCCACTTAAGATAAAAAAAAATATGTGGTTTCTAAACAGAAAAGTGATTCTAACCAAGGATAATTTTCTTATAAGAAACTGGAATGGATGTAAGAAATGTGCTTTTTATCAACATGATAAGACTGTTGAGCATTTGTTTATCTCGTGTTCCTTTGTAAGTAATATTTGAAGATTGCTTCATCTGATGTTTAATATTTCACCTCCCACTAGTATCGTCAATATTTTTGGCTCTCTTGGTTGTTGGGGGTTGACAAGAAAAGTAAAGCTCTTATTCGCATTGGCGTTTGCGCTTTCATTGGGCTTTATGGAATTGCCATAGCGATGTAGTATTTAACAAGGTTCAAAATGTTCACTTTTTACAGGTTGTTCACCGAGCTAATTACTGGATCAACATGTGGTCCTTGCTAATACCGCCCGATCAACGGGTTTCTATGGACACTGGCTGTACCGGGCTAATGGCAATTGTTCGGGCTATCTTCAGCCGCTATGGGTGGCAACAATCTAGAAGGATTGGTCAACATTAGTTCTTCTTCGGTTTGGCTATTTGGTGGCTGGCTTGTATTCACCTTGTTTGCACCCTCTTATGGTCTTGTAATACTTTGATACATTTGTTAAATTTCGTAATAAAATGTCGTGTGCATCACTCTGATGCAGAGACTGGGACTTTGCCTCCATTTCGGAAAAAAAAAACCTAAACCTAGATAAGTTATACTCGGAGATGATGTCGGTAGAACTAAAAATTTGTGGACATCAGGGTCCGGCACTCTGAATTTCTATTTCTTTATTATTCTATTTCTTCTCAAGGAATTTCTATTTCTTAATTATTCTATTTATCTTCTCAAGGAATTTCTAGGCAGTAATCAATAATCTGTCTGCGTGAGAGCCAATCTGGCAACAGAGTGATACAATACAATACAAATGGGGAATACAATATTCCTCACACGTTCCTCCCGCTTGTACGCTGTGATCATTGACCACCAGCCGAAGCAGCTGAGCCAGCCCAAGCGGCACACAAGTAGAGCCGTAAGAATCAGGCTTAGAGAAAGCCGTGCGTTGTGCACACACCAAGCCAAGAGCAATGGACGCAGCGCCGCCAGCGGCGGGGAGGGATGGCGAGGAGAAGAAGAAGGAGGAGGGCAGCGGCGAGCACGGGAAGCGGGTGTCCTTCACGGGGATGTTCCGGTACGCCGACAGCACGGACCTGCTGCTGATGCTGGTCGGCACGCTGGCCGCGCTGGGCAACGGCGTGTCGCAGCCGCTCATGACCGTCATCTTCGGCGATCTCATCGACGCCTTCGGCGGCGCCACCACCGGCAACGTCCTCCACCGCGTCAACAAGGTAAGCCGCGCGCCCATCCGTCTCTCTGCCCCGTCACCTTTCGTCTTTCGAACCAGCTCGTCTTCTTCAACCCTCAGCACGTCCGCTTCTTCTCGCCATCCCGAACACCACGCACCCTGCACGATCGAGCTTGGACGATTCTTTGAGTATTATCTCCAGAAAGCTCCGGCAAAACTTGTGTTGTTGCCATTCGTTTCTTTTAGTACATGATTGACTTTTGGCGCTATTACCTCCTGTGTTCCTTCTTTTGCCTCTAGTTTTCCATTCGCTCCGCATTTCCTTTAATTGATTTTTTTTCTTCTCGAGGAATAATTGAACTAGTAATCGTTTACTTATAGCTGAGTCCCGCCTCCTGGACCCTTGTGTTAGGTTGATCTCCTCCCGTGTGACCCAACGGTCACACCGGACCCTTGACCACGCCCTGATCGGGGGCGTACAACTGCACCAGGTTGGTGGGCCCCTGTGACCCGCGCTACATAAAGGGTGGAGGGGGGGTCGGTAGCACGGATTATGAGGTTCACCTGTGCGCCACCGCCCCACCAACATGACCTACCGATCGAGGGTTAGCGCGGTGCTCACGGGAAGCACCACCGACGCCACTGCTACCCACTCCCATCACCGCCGCCGTCCACCATGGCCGGCACCTTCGAGTGCATACTCGAAAGGAGAAGGTACTGCTTTTCCTCTCCATCGATCTATTCTATCGGTAAGATCTAGCCTAGTCGATCCAGAGGTTTTAACATTGGTATCAGAGCCAAGGCTAGGGTTCTAGATTGTTTTCGGTAGAAAAAGAAAAATCAAAGAAAAAGGCTTAGCAAAGAAATCACAGTCAATTCCCTCCGATAGAAACCCTAATTCTAATCAAAAGAGGGCAAAGGCAAAGAAATTTCTCACCGGATGTGCCTCGGGCTCGCCGGAAAAGAGCACCGCGGCCAAATCCGTTCGACGGCGGCGCGCTCACCGCAAGGTGAACGCGCGACCGGCGAAGGGATCGGCAACGGCGCGGAAACAGAGCGGCGCAGCTCAACGGCGTCACGCCGCACGAGCAGGCCGTAGAGACAAGGAGGTGGGGATTGACACAGAGCGTGGTGGGGCGTGCGGCCGTCGCTCGCCGGCGGGCCGCCGGCCACCGGTGCCTTATCCTCTCTCCACAGGCCGCCGACCGCACGGGAACAGAAGGGGCGCCGCCGTTTCCCATCGCGTGCAGGGCTCGCAGAGGAGGAATGGAAGGAGGGGAAAGGAGAAAAGAGGCTGGCGCGGAGCAGCGGCGTTCAACGCCGTCTCCGGCGGCCGGGCGGCCGGCGGCCGGCGCATTTTTTCCGCCGCTGCGGGAGAGAGTCGCGCGGGGGCGAGAGAAGAAAAGAAATGGGGGCTGGGGTTTTTCCACTCCTGCAGCTCTCCTGGTTTTGATCAACCGAGATATGCGCTGGACCGTCGGATTGAATCCGACGGCCAGGAATGAAACCCTAGCTCGCCTGGGCTGTTGGGCCGAAAGCTGCAGGAGGCCGCTGCCGTGGGTCATTTTACGCGTCGCTACGAGCGACAGATAGTGCAGTCGCTTGGGCCGCGTACATGTCGCACCGAGCGGCAGATAGTAAGAAGGCCATGGACCTCTTGTTTTTTCGAACAGAAAAATGTTTTCTGTTTTGTTTTTATAGAAGCATGTTTTAGTCATGTTTTAGTTATGTTTTCTTTCTGTTTTCCTATTCAATTTTATCCAACGAAATCTTTGTTTAGGAAACAGAAGAAAGAAAAAGAAATACTTGTTAAAAGTATAAAAGTTTATGAATTTTATTCATAATTTTCTGCTGCAAAATAGATAAAAGGATTATCCAATGAAATTTTGTTTAGAGAACTAAAAAGTGACAGAAATACTTCTGAAAAGTATAAAGTTCATGAATTTTTATTCATGTTTTCCGCTGTAAATAGTTAAAAGTAATTTCTTAAAAGCAATAAAGTGAGAATTAAAAGCTTGATTAAAGTGATATTAATGATGATTATGATTCTGTTATTAATTGACCAACGTTGTTAATAGCATTATCATGATTTAAAGTGAGAATTAAAAGCATGATTAAAGTGATATTAAAGATAATTATGGTCTATTATTTTACGACCAACGTTGTTAATAACATAATCATGATTTGTTAATCGTTGAACAGTGCAATGTTTGTGAAATACAGATAATATTTTACAGTTTCTGTTGTAAAGTAAAAGGACTCTCCTCTAATTAAATTGGAACCAACGGGAAAATTTAATTAGAGAGGAGGAAAAAGAGAAATACTTGTTTAACAGATTAATTATGGTATTGTTATTTTCTGACCAACGTTGATGATAGCAGTACTATAATTATATGAGTTCTATAGTCAAAGGGCTAGATCTCTGATAATTTTGCATGAAAGTGATCAATTTTCAGAGAAAAGATAAAAGATCAAGAAATGCTCTTGAACTATAGAAATATGTATATTTCATGTTTCCGCTGAAATAGAGTTGATGATAATGTCATTTTCCAAACAGAGTTCTTTATTGCAATAGAAATATTATCATCATATTGTTTATGAGTTTTATGCATTGATTCTATTTCTGCCCAACGGTGATGTAGAATTAGTGTAGAAAGATGATGTTTCATTCTAATTCTGCCCAACGGTGATTTAGAATATAGAAGAAAGTTTTAAAGATTTAATGTGCATATCTTTAACCAGACCAACGTAGGGTTATTTTTATGCTCATTATTGTTTATTATTATTGAATATTTTCTCAGACAAAGATTCTCATGTTTTCATTCGTGAAAGCAAAAGAATGGGTACTTGTGACCCGAAAGATGACCAAGAAAGGTCATAAAGTGAGAGAGTATGTTCTCTCTAAAGAATGACTGCAAAAGAAAAAGAATTCTTGGATGTTAATCCAAGAATACAAATAGATCATCGAGAGTCTTGTTTGACAAATGTCTTTCATGTACTCTCCATGCAGAAAACAAATAAATCATTCAGAGTTTTGTTTAACGAATTTCTTTCATGTACTCTATATGAAGAAATTTTTTAAACGAGCAACATGAATGCTTAATTTGACCAACGTTGGATTAAGCATGTGTATAAAAGAGTATTCAGATTTATTTCTGAATTTGATGATTGAATATGCAGTCTAAAGAGCCAATTGTGGCATCTATGTCTCTTAATTACCCGCATGACGGGAAAAGACGATAATAATACCCACGTGGTGGAAAAGTCTGGGAAAATACCCGCATGGCGGGAGAAAATTTTGACAAAGGACTTATCCTGTATGACAGGAAGAAGATGTGATGACTCATGTGTTTTTATATCGACCGCACACTTATGTGTCATAGTTATAAAGCACTTAATGAGTCAAAAGAGAATAAAGTTACAAATGAACCTAAAGATAAGAATGTTATGCAAGTGTGACTTGCAGTACCATTGAGAAAGAACTCTTGTGAGTTTTGAAAAGGGAATGAGGAAAAAGTACTCCCATACGTTAAAAGATAACTTCATATTGAATAAAGCAGATAATCAAAGTTTCGAAATTGTGGCAAAAAGGTTCTTGCCACATTTCGAGGGGGAGATAGAGAATAAACTCCCCTATACTTCAGATAATGTGATGCATATTATGCATCTAAGTGATCTATGATGAATTGTGATCGTCTGGGGAGTACGACGGTCATAATAATGATACCCCTAAAGTAAAGAAATAGATGTATTCTTGGATATTTTACAGCTCCGAAAGGAGACTAAGGACGGTACTCAAAGTGCCATAAAGAAGACAGATTGACAGGTTAACAGAATAAACCCAAATAAAAAGGATTAAGGATACACCATTTTGGAGAAAATGGAGTAATCTGGGGGAGCATGGTATGAACATACCTAAGGCTCGAATAGATTTTATCTGGGGGAGCTTGTTGCTTTATAATAGAGATGAACAAGTAAACATGGATCTTGTGATTTAGGTCCTTGTAAGAGCTATTGCCTTTTGGCGATAGAAGACTACAGAATTAATTGCCTCTAGGCAATGACAGAGCAACAACATCCCCATATGAGAAAAAGATGACTATAAAGTCTATATCAGAGAAATTTAAATGAAGGTTGATCCCACCTCATTTACAGAAATTATAAGCAGCGCTCAATCGATTTTGACAAGTGTCTACTTGTCTTAATGATTAGAGACTATGTGAATCCCGACGATGTTTGGGACTCATAAGTAATTTCCAATGGAGCCAAAACAGTAGGCTATAAAGGGTCTACAACGCCAATGTGACTCCAAAGGAAATATGTAAAAAGCGATTTTAAATCGAAAGATTTGCGCTAAGAGAATAAACAGATTAATGAGTGATAATGGCACATAATGATCTGAGTTACATCAGATGAAAGTAAAGAACACAAGGGATCTTACGGACTAGAGCAAGTCTCTAGAATCAGAAGTTATTTTGGGTTAAAGAGAATGAGAGGACAATCGCTTTTCTACAAACTTATAGAATGGGAAATTCATTCCCTAATCCTGTGTATGTGGATGATATCCTACTTGCTAGTGGTGATGTCAATCTACTACCGGCAGAGAAAAGAAGTTCTTGTCCTCAAAAGAGTATTCTCGGTAGAGTGTCGTCGTTAAAAGTATCGAGATTTACTAAGAAAAGAAGAAAAGGGGTATTAGAAATATCGCATGGACATGCTGAGAAGAAGTCTCTAAAGCATGCATGTCGAGAAAATCTACGCCTGTTCTTATTGTCAAGGGTAATGGAATTGAGAACTTTAGTGTTCCAAGAGATAACTTAGAACAGATCAAATGAATATAGTACCATATGCTTCAGCTGTTGGAAACTCAATATTACCCTGACAATTCACGTATCCGGGTTGTTTTGGCAATGTCCAATCCAGATATAGATCACTGGAATGGAATCAAAGATATCGGCCTCATGCTAAAAGAAACAGAGTGCTCTCAAAAGGTTGTGAGTACAAAGATAGATCTATAAATGTGCTCTCAAAAGGTTGTGAGTACAAAGAAAGAATTTGTGAAATGTATAGCGAAATCCACAATTGTCGCTAAATTTCACATTTGGAGTTTTTGTGTGGAAAAGCTCCAAAGAATGAAAAGATTATCAGTGTGATGTAAAGACATGTTATAGCATGATATGAGGCTGAGGGACAGGCAAAATGGTTAAGGAAACCTGTACCCGGAATTGATAATGGTTGACAACAGCAATAACCATTAAGTAATTCACTCCTAAGACAACGAGTCAAGTGTGGTGCCAAACACATTGACACAGAGTTATACGTTGTAAAGGAGAAAGTCCGGAATTATGTTGAAATGCTTGGAGCATAAGAGGAACAGATAAAAGAAACACACAAGTGTTCGCAGATCTGCTAATTAAAGGCTTACCGCCCAGTGTGTTTTGGAGAACACATAGTCGACATGGGTTTATGGTATAGTCTATATTATTTCCGGACAATAAAGAGGCCCAAAAGATTAAAGAATCTATTTCAAAACAGAGACGTATATTGTAGCTGTCTGATTCTATCGGCAATTGAGCTGTGACGATGAAACATGCTCTATGTATCGATCTGTGATGAAACGAGTAAAGCGAAAAGTATATAGTTAAAAGTAAAAGTTGAGATCAAGGGGGAGAATGTTAGGTTGATCTCCTCCCGTGTGACCCAACGGTCACACCGGACCCTTGACCACGCCCTGATCGGGGGCGTACAACTGCACCAGGTTGGTGGGCCCCTGTGACCCGCGCTACATAAAGGGTGGAGGGGGGGTCGGTAGCACGGATTATGAGGTTCACCTGTGCGCCACCGCCCCACCAACATGACCTACCGATTGAGGGTTAGCGCGGTGCTCACAGGAAGCACCACCGACGCCACTGCTACCCACTCCCATCACCGCCGCCGTCCACCATGGCCGGCACCTTCGAGTGCATACTCGAAAGGAGAAGGTACTGCTTTTCCTCTCCATCGATCTATTCTATCGGTAAGATCTAGCCTAGTCGATCCAGAGGTTTTAACACCTTGCCCTTTTCTCCTCAAGCATACAGGTTGTTTTCTGAATGTGACACCGAGTTTAGAGACGAATTTTGCAATGGCTCATGCAGTGCGTTTTTGTGTGAAAACTACGTTTGTAAAGTAGCTTGCAGATCATCCCAATCCTTGCAACTTAATAAAACATGTATTTCGCAAAGCTCCGCCCAGCACATCCGTGCGCAGTATATTTTTTTTTTCTTCTGACACTCTGAAACGGGACAGATGTGATCAACTGTCACATGTGCCCATATTTTTTTAATGAAACGAGATCTTCCTAATTATGAGTCTGCCACCAGGATCATTTAAAAAACGGATCGATCTTTAACCAGATTTGCTCATAATTCCAGCTTGAAGACAACAATGTAGCTCTATTGGGAACTAGATTAACTGCTCCACACAGTTCTGTTGCGTGATAATAGCGTTCTGCATAGATCTACAAACTTAGAACTCAACCATGCGTTCTGCTCCACGTCCGATCTTTGTGGGTTTATCGTAATAATCTAGGGTCCAACATTTGAAAGAATTTCAAGCAACTTTTTGAGTTCTCAACCATGCATCAACAGTCACCAAAGACAACAAAGATAGGAACAAATTTTCACCCTGTTGTTATTTCGTTTTTGTAGGCCGTTCTAAGCTTTGTCTACTTGGGCATCGGAACAGCAGTAGTCTCCTTTCTCGGTAAGTATAAGCACACTTTGTCAACTTCATGCTGGCTTCTGATCATAGTTGCTGCTAGTTATTGAACATGATTGCTATCTCAAGGAGACATGGAAATACCTAGTTTAATACAAGTTTGAGAAAAAGAACGTTAATACTACCTCCGATCCAAAAAAAGCGTCGCATGCCATACGTACCAGTTATACTAGCTAGGTTGTTTTCGTACGAATCTTTTAAGGGATCGGAGGGAGTACCATATTAGTATTGAAATCTACTACTGATTGTCATCATTGGAAAGTCCAAGTTGTGCTCCTAAATATTCTTGTCCAAAGAGTAGCAAAACCGCTGAATATTTCAACATGTTTTATATTTCAACTGAAAGGTGACAGAAGAATAACTGTCAAAGCAACGTGTCTGTGCAGAGGTGGCATGCTGGACAATTACCGGCGAAAGGCAGGCAACACGCATTCGCTCCTGTACCTCAAATCTGTCCTGAGACAGGATATATCGTTTTTTGATGTAGAAATGACAACTGGGCTAATAGTTTCAAGAATGTCTGGTGATACTGTGCTAGTTCAGGATGCTATTGGTGAGAAGGTAAGGACTTTCTCCACGTCAAAGGAAGAGCATATAAGTACTATTGTGTCCATTGCATTCCATCTCATATAAAAACTGACATAATTGACTACTGCAGGTTGGCAAGTTTCTACAACTTGTGGCTACTTTCATCAGTGGTTTCGTTGTGGCTTTTGTCAAAGGATGGCTTCTATCTCTTGTCATGTTGGCATCCATACCTCCTGTTGCAATTGCTGGAGGAGTATTTGCAAAAGTGTTATCTACAATATCTAGCAAAGGTCAAGCATCATACAGTGATGCAGGGAATGTTGTTGAACAGACAATTGGAACCATAAAAACGGTAAGTTCAGTTCGCACAACAATTTATATAATGGCTGGTATAAATGTTTATACTAGGATTAAAAGAGGGGTTATGGATTCTGAATTGTGGGTATATCTACGAAATAGGTTGTCTCTTTCAATGGGGAGAAACACGCCATCGGAACATACAATAAACTCATACACAAGGCATACAAGACTACTGTGGAGGAAGGACTTGCCAATGGCTTTGGCATGGTTCTATTTTCTTCATATTCTTCTCTAGCTATGGATTAGCCATATGGTACGGTGGAAAGTTGATACTTACCAAAGGATACACAGGAGGAACAGTCATCACTATCTTGTTTGCTATCGTGACTGGGGCAATGTGAGTTATTTACCTTGAAGTAGAATTCATATCATAATGATGCTTCAGATCACATCATTAATACTGATAATTTCAATTGTGTGTTGCAGGTCTTTAGGCAACGCAACCCCGTGTATGACAGCCTTTGCAAAAGGACAATCTGGAGCACACAGATTGTTCACAACAATTAAGAGGAAACCAAAGATTGATCTTGATGACAACATTGGTAAGAAGTTAGAAGATATCAGAGGTGATGTTGAGCTGAAGGATGTGTATTTTAGCTACCCAGCAAGACCCGAGCAACTGATATTTGATGGATTCTCCTTACGCGTGTCTAGTGGCACTACAATGGCTATAGTTGGTGAGAGTGGAAGTGGCAAGTCAACTGTGATCAGTCTTGTAGAGAGATTTTATGATCCGCAGGCTGGTGAGGTTTTGATTGATGGGATCAATATCAAGAGTTTACAGCTTGCTTCAGTAAGAGGGAAAATCGGTCTTGTTAGCCAAGAGCCCTTGCTCTTTATGACCTCAATTAAAGATAATATAATGTATGGCAAAGATGATGCAACATTTGAAGAGATCAAGAGAGCTGCTGAGCTCGCCAATGCAGCAAATTTCATTGATAAGTTTCCAGATGTGAGTGACAATTTCAATAAGTCGTGTAAATTCAAGTTCTTATGTTTGAGTCGACTGCTAATTAATATTTACTTTTATCCCGTGCCAGGGTTATGACACAATGGTTGGCCAACGTGGTGCTCAGCTTTCAGGTGGACAGAAGCAAAGGATTGCAATTGCAAGAGCAATCATTAAAAACCCCAAAATACTTTTATTAGATGAGGCTACTAGCGCATTGGATGTGGAGTCAGAGAGGATAGTCCAGGAGGCACTGATTAGGATCATGGTGGACAGAACGACGCTTGTGGTTGCACATCGTTTGACCACTGTTCGAATGCTGATTGCATATCAGTTATTCAACAAGGAAAGATAGTTGAACAGGGTCAGATTCCATTCCCATCACTCGTATTTTATAAATCATCACTTCGTCTTAGCACTCATATTTCAACTAAACTGACCAATTTACTACACAAATGTATGTTTCATATAGGTCCCCATGATGAATTGGTACTAAACCCAGATGGTGCTTACTCTCAACTTATTAGACTTCAAGAAAATCGTGAAGAGCAGAATGTAGATCGTCGAATGTTGGACCCAAGGTCTAAAGGTACAAGCTTATCACTTAAGCGGTCAATTAGTAGAGGTTCTGCAGGAATAGTAGTGGACATTCTTTCACCCTCCCCATTGGGTTGCCTGGCTCAGTTGAATTTCCTGAACAAAATGATACACATGGGGAGAATCAGAAAGAGCTGGATGGTTTTTTTTTAGATAAGGGGTGCGGATCCCCAGCCTCTGCATCCAAGAGATGCACACAGCCTTTTAGAAAGAGCTGGATGGTGATAGTGAGGTTCCCAAGAAAGCTCCTATTGGAAAGCTAGCACGTCCTAACAAGACAGAGCTACCTATTATTTTGTTAGGATCCCTAACTGCTGCAGTTCATGGAGTGCTTTTCCCAATGTTTGGTGTAATGATTGCCAGTGCCATAAAAACTTACTATGATCCACCAGATAAACTCCAAAAGGATTCCAGTTTTTTGGCTTTGATGTGTGTTATGCTGGGTATCTTGTCGATAATCTCAATACCAGTAGAGTTCTTCTTGTTTGGAATAGCCGGAGGAAGCTTATAGAGCGGATCCGTGCTATGTCGTTTCGAAACATTGTGCACCACGAAGTAGCTTGGTTTGATGATCCTAAGAATTCCAGGTATGTTACAGCTTTTATCTTGGTTTCTTTATCCTCTAGATTCGGTGAGCTTTACTTTCATGTGCTAACTGCCGAATTATATCTTACAGTGGAGCACTTGGTGCAAGACTGTCAGTTGATGCTATGAATGTACGCGTTTAGTGGGCGATAACTTGGCCTTAATAGTGCAGGTTATCGCTACACTTATCACTGGATTTGTAGTTGCTATTATAGCTGACTGGAAGCTCTCTTTAGTCATCCTCTTTGTGATTCCCTTAGTGGGTATTCAAGGTTATGCCCAAGTGAAGTTTCTGAAGGGTTTCAGTCAAGATGCTAAGGTAATCCATGAAACCAAACTGTTAGGCTATTTTTCTAGCGATATGATGTTTTGCAAACAATTACTAGAACTAAATGTTACTCCTTGCAGTTCCATATAAGTTGTTGCTTTGGACATAAGCCCGGTGCAACTATGACCACTAATCTATTATAATAATATATTAAAAGGGCATAAGAAAAATCTGCATATGTCCAAAACAACACCCTGTAGGAAAACCGGAAGGAGTAATAGTAGAGAATGTTCAGTTTCAAACAGTCAAAGTAGACTCCTAGCTAAATATTTTTTAGACAAACTCCTAGCTAAGTAAATACTTGTACTTTGTTACGGTTAAAAAATATATCACCATCATGTTAAGCCATTCATCAGCTCAGCCTGCTTCACATATCTCATACGATGTCATGCTCGTCTCAATTCCACCTTTGCCGACATCATGAGTCGACTTTCATGCTCGGCTAAATACCCTACATCGTGCCCTCGGTTCTACTACAGCTAAGCCTAGTTGTTAAGGTCGTTGTGTTCCATTAGTTAGGTTGCTATTTTTTCTGTTGGAGATTTTTAGCATGGTGGGTTAGAGGTGGGAGAGGAGGATGAACCACCATAAACTTCCATTCATATAATAGTAAGATAAAATAAAGATGATTTGATAAAGCCTTTCATTCTCAAGCAAGTTGGGTAGGATATAGGTGAAACCCACAAGATCTCGAAACTAACTCATGGTTCTGTCACATAGATAGCTAGCTTCCACGCACTCCTGTCCATGGCTAGTTCTTTGGTGATATTCTAATCCTTCAGATCTCTCTTAACATACTCCTCCCACATCAAAGTTCATTAATTTTATTAATCAAGAGTACTCTAGATAAAAAAAATCACTATGACAAAAAATGTTAAGTTACTGATAATGAATTGTTGGTTCTCTAGACGATGTATGAAGACGCAAGTCAAGTGGCAACAGATGCAATTGGTAGTATCAGGACTGTAGCTTCTTTCTGTTCTGAAAAAAGAATTACAAGAATATATGATCAGAAATGTGAAGCCTCGATGAATCAAGGAGTAAGAACAGGAATAGTTGGAGGCATTGGATTTGGTTTCTTATTCTTGATGTTGTACCTCTCGTACGGACTTTGCTTCTATGTTGGAGCACAATTCATGCGCCACGGCCAATCAGATTTTGGTGGTGTTTTCAAGGTATGTCAATGCATTATTTTAGAAGTTATCTTTCTTCTTCATGATTTGCCTTCTTAGTTTTCAGTCTTTTCAGTATTGATCCTTTCATCCTTAACCACAGTCACCACTTTCACGAGGTTATTTCACATACTAAGTCATTTGCAGGTTTTCTTTGCACTAGTTGTAGCGACTATGGGTGTATCTCAAACAAGTGCAATGGCCACTGACTCAACAAAAGCAAAGGATTCAGCTATCTCGATATTTGCTTTACTTGACCAAGAGTCTGAAATTGATTCAAGCAGCAATGAGGGTTTGACATTAGATGAGGTCAAGGGCAACATTGATTTCCACCATGTCAGCTTCAAGTACCCAACTCGCTCAGAATTCAGGTACCATCTCATTGGATGGAGTGGAAATCAAGAGCTTAAACATCAATTGGTTGAGGGACCAAACGGGGATGGTAAGCCAAGAGCCTGTACTCTTCAACGACACAATCCGTTCCAACATAGCCTATGGTAAGGAGGGAGAAGTCAACGAGGAGGAGCTCATTGCGGCGGCGAAGGCATCCAATGCACATGAGTTCATATCAAGCCTTCCCCAAGGATATGACACCACCGTTGGAGAGAGGGGGATACAGCTATCCGGTGGACAGAAGCAGCGAGTGGCTATTGCGAGGGCCATACTGAAAAACCCTAAGATACTACTACTTGATGAGGCAACTAGTGCCTTGGATGCCGAGTCTGAGCGGATTGTGCAGGATGCCTTGGATCGTGTGATGGTTGGCAGGACCACTGTTGTTGTGGCGCACCGCCTCACGACGATCAAAGGTGCTGATATAATCGCAGTTCTCAAGGATGGTGAAATAGTGGAGAAAGGAAGACATGAGGCGTTGATGAACATCAAAGATGGAGTGTATGCTTCACTAGTAGAACTTCGTTCAGCGTCATCATAATACTTAGGATCAGTTTTGATTCCTATCTCTACACGGTGTACATCTTCCTTGACCCCCTTTTTTGTTGTTGTTCCTGTACACTTGTGCTGCATTATTCTTTGGTACCTGAAGAGGAATTTGAGAGGTAATCTGCCATTTCCTGTACTGATGTAGCCTAAGATTGTAAGGATTTCAAATGAAAGCTTTTGCTTTTGCTTTTCATTTTAATTTTCAAATGTACATTTCCCATGTAGATGTGTAAAGTAGTGTAATTTTTATTGATACATATATAAATACTTTGAAGATCACCTTGTAAAAATGTTACGCATCCTGTATAATTAGAGGATGCACTAGACGTCAATTTCACTAAATGCCTAAGTGTTAAAGGAAATAGCAAAAATCACGACATACCACCGCACCAGCAGCGCCATGGTACTTAGCAAAAGCAAGACATGTTAAGGAAACGCGCGTACTCGGAAAATCTGACCGGAGCACGTGAAGCAAAACTCCGCGGGGCCATGGTGCCATGCGGGGCGGCGGCGTCCAGCCGTCGACGAGCCGCAGGCGCAGATATCGAAGGACACGTACGGGGAGGGCAGGACGGTGGCAGCGGCGGCCGTCTCCGCCCTTCACTGCATTGCCCCGTTCTGGCCAGATACCGGAGCGAGTCTTCTGCCACGACAAAGTTTGGCGTCGCCGGCTTTGGGCCGTTGATCAGAAGATCGTCCACCTACCTGGGCCTCCGATACGATTATAGGCTTCTACTTGGACTGTTGGGCTTCAAGAAGTCAATGGGCTAGAATATACACGCGGCTCGAGCTAGCGCAAGTGTTAAGAGCATCTCCACTCGCGGCGGCCGGTCCGGACGGGCCATTTGGGCGTCGTCGAGCTGCTGGCTATGGGCGTCGTCGCTCCCCACGCGGGACGCCCAAATATTATTTTAAATTGACATGTAAACATGAAAATACATAGATTTCATTGAAATTTTGTTCAAACTAGACATAATTCATTCAAACTAGACATAATGCATTCAAATTAAAACCTAGCTAGACCTAACTAGTAGGGTGGCATGCCATGCACCGGCAGTTCGGGCAGGAGCCTGCCAACACTGGCAGAGGTGCCCGACGGCAGCCGGAGCAGAGCCAGTTGAGGTAGCCGGTGGCGGCGGACGGCGGCGCAGGAGGCGGGGCGATGGAGGAGGCTATGCACGCCTCAATGGCGAGCTTCATCTCGCCTGCATCCCCACTCCGACGACGGCCAATCCTCGGCGTCGTCATCATCACCGTCAACCTCCTCCGCCTCTTATTGAGGTTGCGGTGGAGAGGTTGCACACGGCCCTATTCTACTCTTGCGGGTCGTGCCGCCTCCGCCGCCTCGTACCGCACCCGCTCCCTTTCCATGCATGTCGTGAAGTCTTCATCGGAGGTGTTGGTGAGGATGTCGTCGTCGGAGTCGAACAAGTCCGGAGGCGGCTCGCCGGTGGACGAGGTAGCGAAGAAGGAATGGAGGCGGTAGGTGTACTCCATCTCCATCTGCCCGCCCAGTACGCCGAGTTCGGCGCGTACCGCACGTTGTCGTATCGCCCCAATGGCATGGTTTGCAGGCACATCTCGATGTAGCCGAGGCGCGCCTGCCGCCTGACCGGCAAGTCGAGGTGCAACTAGCACGTGGACTGGGTTCATCGCCCACCCCTCAGGGAGGCGGCAGTTCGCCGGCACTAGCGTGTTGGTGCGGATGAGCTCCCGCGCCTCTGCCTCCGTGAGCATGTCCGCCGGTGGCGGAGGAGGCGTAGGTGCGCGGGTGGATGAGCCCGCCTCGTGGTCGTTGGGCAACGGCCGGGAGACTCGAAGGCGAGCGTCGCGCAGCGCTGCCAATGCCCAACGCTCCCTTCGGCAATGCGACTCCTCCCAGAGACGGACACGTTCCTCCTCCGTTAGGGGAGCGTTGTTGCGCCCAGGAGGCATGGCTTTGGTGCATCAGGTGCGTCGGCAAGGGCAAGCAGGAGTTCTTCCAGTGCGCCGACCGCTTCCTCGGCGACGACATTGTGGCCAGCGGCCAGCCGTGCAAGCGCAGCCACTGATCGGATCTCAGCTGGGATGGCATGAATCAACGCCTGTCCGTGTGTGTTTCAGTCTGTCAGTATTCACCCCTACTCAGGCGAACTGGAGTGAACATCCGTGCGCCTATCTGTACAATTATGTGTTGTTTCATGTACAATATGGCGGCCTGTAGCTGCAATGCAAAATTGACAATGGCAGGAGCAGCAACGCAACAAGCCAGTTACAGCCAAAGAATAAGTGTGCCTCGCCATTGTTCAGAACTCGACATGATATTCACTTCTTGATCAGTATAACTTATAAGATATCACCATTCAAAAAACTTATAAGATATCCACATTGTGAATGGGAAATCAGGAACTAACAACACTGTCCCGGGTGCAGCACCGTCCTTGTGTTTGCTAGATGACTGCTCTTCCAGATCTACAACCCTGAGCCAACTACATAATATATCAAGATGGAGGCTAGGATTGTTTTCAGGAAGTATAGGTATCTGGCAGATTGAACTCCGAGAGGGGCATTTTGCCTCGCATCATCCGGCCGGCATTCGGCATGATGTGCCAGTGGAGAACAAACTGGACTTTCTTCCCACGCAGAGTGCTTCCCTGATGACCAGGAAACGAATCGTGTCAAGAGGAATTCAAGTCATGCGTGTACCGTAACATAAATGGAGAAAGAAATTAAAGTTTAAGACAGAAAGAAAGAGTGGACCTTTACCTGGTCGATCAGAGGGTACTTGCTCTTCACCTCCACTTGCACATTTGCGTGGTCTTTGTCAGGTATTATACGGTCCCATAATGAAACCTGTCAAATGGAATCATATGAATATAAGCATGAGTCGATCAACCACCGCTGTGTTCTTTCTGGAAACAACTCAGCGGAATTTTTCGTTTCTTGGCAAAACAAAGGCAGATATTCTGAGTGATAAATAAAGTGCTTGCTACAAAACTAAGCCTATTTATACGCATAATACTCCAACCCTAGCGACTCCCATTTTTTTTGATAAAAAAAGCAATGGGTGTAGGATGCAAGGGCTAATGTGCCAAGCTGAAGTTTATTCTATCACTGCCCCTTCTTCAAATTTTATGGCATGTTTTCACAAATTCATTCTATTACTATATGGTATATGCACAGGATGACAGCCCAGGTAAAAGGAGTCTTTTCATCCTAAGCTGACAAAAGGTAACCCTACTTCATAAGTCAATTGTCAAACAAAAAGCTGCTCACAGCAACTTATCTTTTACTGAAAGGTACAGCTACTAGCAGGAAGAATATGATGACCAGGATCATATATCAACATTCGCATACCTGGTTAAGGGAGTTCTTTGCTGTTTCATACTCAGCAGTCAGGAAGACGAAGACCTAATAAATAAAACACTTGAGATAGTAAGCTTCTTATAACGTGAACTGGAGCTAAGATACTCCTATTTAATAATCTCATCTGAAAGAATATATGCGGGGTAGTACTGATATGGAACGAGAAAATATCCAGTGGAAACCATGTTAGGATAGATAGTGAAAATGCCAAAATCAGCAATGGATAGTGACTAGCATTTTACCATCACTATTTATGCACAATTTATTTTTTATTACCTCCCCCAAAAAAATGAGTTTGAACTTGAAATTCTACATATTTATAGAACATCACTTTTTCAATATATCATATTTTTCTGAGAATTTTAAAACTTCCAAACGTTGTTTCCAGACTTTTCATTGTAACTAGGTTTCCACCAGATACTTTCTCAGAACTTGTGTGTTATATAAATCAAATATATGCCATTATAAGACAATAACATTCCGTGGTTTGTCCAGACCGTCCTAACAATAACACTGTATTAGTCTCAGAGAGGCAGCAGTCAAGCTGTGCTTCTGAATTGAGCATGTCAATAATAAAATGGTCACTAACGTGTTCTGTGACTGCTTCTGAAGTCACTGGTTTGGTTACAGACGGTGAGTATAATCTATAGTTTGTATTATTTTTCTTATTTCTTCAGAAGATACAAGAAATATTTGTACAATTTGCCGTATACTACATATATTGCAAAAGAAATTGGTAACACTAGGGTAGTAGTATAGTATAATAATTAATTTACTTCATTTAAAGTTGAATCGGTTACTTCACATTATACACATCTAATAGAATATTTTGTAAAGTCCAAGTATATCTATGTGCTCGATCTACTGATCATGTACATATTTAGAACATAGTTAATTCGCATTGCACATTCTACTGACATGAAATATCACCTGCTTTGTGTTCCATGTGAATAGAGATTCCAAGTTTGCAGATACGCTGAAGGTTAACGTCACCTGTCACATTTTATGTTAGAAATTTGTCAAAGCCTCTCCCCATGAAGTATCATAGTATACAACATATATTAGATGCAGGAGCAATAGTCCTATCATCTGTACAACATAAAGGCAGTCTAAGAAATGCATAGATTAGTGGCTGAAAGTAAAACAATGTTATCTTGAAAACATATCGATGTATATCATGTCGAACAACTCTATTTCAAAACTGGGCACATGTTTTCGGCTAGAAACTTTTTCCTGGTTCCAGGGCCTGCCTAAAGCCATTTTCCGTCAAAGAACAGAAACAAGTTTTACTTTTAATCCATAAAAGTTTTCGTTTGTACCAATAAACTATATCATACTCGCTCCGTTTTTTAATATAAGATGTTTTAGCATTTGTCTACATGCACATGTACACAAATGTATGTAGACATGTATTAGTGTGCATATTCACTCACTTTAGTATGTATCTAGACAACATGTGTAACATCTAAAACATCTTATATTAAAAAACGGAGGGAGTAGCACACAATGGAGTACAATAGATTTATTATGGTTTACAGAGTCACCTACATAGCTGAACCATTACTGAGTCACAAACTCTGAAATTTGATCTGCTTAATGAGAAAGAAGGGATAAAAGATAGAAAAATAGAACTGAAATCTTTCCCTACTTCAGAATAAACCACCCATAATCAGCGACTCGCCAACCTTGTTTCTTGATGAAAGACTATGAAACGGGAGAAGAGGAAGTAAAGTAAATGCGCAAACCTTATCGTTCCCGTTAATCTGTTTGTGGAATCGATTTATCTTGGTGACCTGCAAGCACGAGGGAATCAATAAGCAATTTTCCCTGTAAAATCTCTGTAATTGTTCGGCATACTCTGATAAAGGAACAAATTTTACCATGAACCACAACTAAACACATTCTAAAACAAACTTCACAAACACTAGATCGATGAACCAGTGTCTGAATACTTGATCAAACCAACAATGACACAAGGCAGCAAATAACTGAATCTAAGCTTCAAAAACAAATAACTGAATCTCGACAGATCAGTAGATCCACGGACGATCCAACAAACAGTTCAAATCCCACCACCAGTTCACCTCAAAACATCACAGAACCCTAGACCTTATCGATATTTTCACTTAACTTCGAAATTCGGCATCGCTGGAAATATCACTGCGACAAATCACACATCGAATTTACGCATCGCAACGAGTGAAAGTTCCCAATTCCGCGGGTTTGGCTGCAGACTGCTGTAAAGAAACGCGAAGGAGATGAACGTACCTGGACTTGGGCATCGACGGAGGGGACGTGGAAGGCGTCGAGCGCGGAGGCGGCGACGCAGGTGGCAAGGAGGAGGAGGGCGGCGGTCGTCCCGGCGGCCAGCAGCCGGTGCGTCCACGAGTGCATCGCTCGAGTTCTGTAAAGTTTTTTTTCGAACCGAAAACCTATGGGCCGGGATATGGAAGAACAGCCACGTATGAGCGGCAGGACAGCCGTCCGATTGGAAAACCGATGGCTGGGACTGATGCTGGGCCACGTGTTTGCTGAGAAGTGATTGGGCCACGCATCTTGTTGTTTTAACAGCTGATGAATTTCAACGCCGTTTTCAGGACAGGGTTCAGTAGCAGTTGCAATTACCAGGGAATCGCCATCACGTTTTTTGAATGTCTATCATTTCAGCAGACTTGCTATTTGGGAAGACATTTGATATTATAGAGGTTGATATTTTTTCGTCTAGACTTGGTCAAACCTTTGAATTGACTGAAAACACCTAGAACGTGAAGTAAATAAAAACAAAGAGAGTACTAAGATTTTCTATTAAATGTGCTATTTTTCTCGTGCTCCATTCGTTTGATCTACTGAAGATGGATCGGTATTGCATTTCACTATGAATTGCATTTGATCACTCCTGAAAATAGATCGATATTGCATTTTTCTCCAAGAGGTTTTGAGTTCAAGACCCGGCTCCTGACAAACAGTCGGTTCAGTTAGATCCAGGTGCCAATTTAGATTTTTAGGTAGACCTCTTAAGAAGTTGGAGAGTCTAATATACAGTGAAATAGAAGGAAAAAAATATTGAAACGATTTTTCGTCATTTAGGCCTGAGTTCATCGCCCTTCTTTTAACATAGTATGAGCTTTGTAGTGAACAGGTTTGGTGCATGTAATTCTAGATGGTATGAGAGGCAAGAAGTTTTGAGTTTAAGATCGGCTGATGCAATAGAAAATGAAATATTTCTACTAATTTTGGTCCAGGTTTAGGCCTAAGTGCATTGCCCTTTTTCCCATATGTTTGATCTTTGATCTGAACTGGTTCGGTGCACATGGTTCTAGATAGAGGTTTTGAGTTAAAAAAAATTGGCTAGTGCGATATAAAAAAATATTGCGTACCAATTTCGCTCCAGTTTTCTCTCCATCAGCTGCAGTTTTGGGGTGAACTGCAGAGGGCACTTGGTTCTGGGTAGTACACTAGTACCAGACCCAAAAAGTATTGAGTTCAACAACGGTTGGTGTAATATCAAATAAAAAAATTGCGGCTGAACTTTTGTTCCATGTTTAGTCATTAGTGCATTGCCCTCTTTTTCCCGATCGGCTTGACCTTTGGATAAACTGGTTGGGTGTATGTAGATATGTACATATTGTCATCGCTGTAACTAGTCAGTATCGGTGCACATTGGCATCTCACCCTAAAGCAAAGGACATTGCGATAATATCGATCACCATATACAACCGCCGAGGGCTTAAAAATTGGGAATCGGAAATATGGCGGACCTCACCAAAATGTTCGCAAACTTTGATCTCTGTTACGTAAAAGAAATGTGGTTTTAGTTGTTGAAACAAGAATTATGGAATGAAAGAAGTACCTTTTATAGTTTTCATTGATTTTGAAGAAATTTGACCGAAAATAAATAGTCGTATTATTTGAGTTCACTCTGAATCTAGGCTGAACCTTGGACAACAAAACTAATTTTGTGTCCTCCAAAATTACCGATATTTCGAATATATCATGGAAACTTTAGACTTCACACCTACCACCGTGAACACTATCTTCATAATCGTTGGAGGCATCGCTTCTCGGCTTCACATTTTGTTCCTTTGCTCTCCCGACCCTGCTTGTGACGAATCTCTTAGGATGATCACCAAAGCATGAATTTCAAAAAAAAACACTTTGAACGTACACGTGGATGAGCTAGCAAAAAACTTTGGAGACCTGAAGAACCGCCTGCTGAACCTGAATATATGGATACCTAGAGCATCTCAATCGGCGCGCCCAACTCCGCTCTCAATAGGCTTATTGGCGCGCCGATATCGGCCCCCAACGGCGCGCCCAATAGCCAAAAAAGTTACCGACACATCACAATAGAGCGTCCGGCAACCCCGCTTCGCGCCTAGCTTCTAGGGACGCTACCGAGCGTGCCGGCAACCGCGGCAACGCGCACTACTTTGGGTCTGACGGCGGGCCCTACGCAGTAATGACACAGACGCTCTATATCACTTTCCCCTCCGCCCCCGTCCCTTTTCATTCTCCCGCCATTTGCCACCTTGGGCTCCTCCTTCCCGCCTTTCTCACCTTGGGCGCCGATGTCGCCCATCAAACGCAACCGTGCCGGCGCTCGCGGTGTAGGAGGACGACGGGGTGGCGCTGCTCGCGGGGGCGCTCGTGGCGGCTACCTCGCCCCTCGCAAAACACGCGCGCGGCCGCCGAACACGTCGGATGAAGACTAGGACAAGGAGCTGGCGCGTCGAGTGGCGGCCACCGTAGATAGGAGAGGGAGGCGCGTCAGTGCGGAGGCTAGGCAGAAGGAGATCGATCTGCTGCGAGCATCGATGGCGTACGCAGCTGCCGGTGGGGCAAGTCAAGGGAGCATGAACGCGGCGGGTGGCGCATCGCCGTCGAACCCAGCGTTCTTTGATGGCGGTGGCGTCACCCCGCGTTCCGCGGTACGGGCCTCGCCATTCTGTGAAAGCAACAGCCGCTCCGATTCGCCGACCATCGGTGTCGGCGTCCCCATCGATCTCAACCAGGCGTTCACCGAGTCACCTGCTCTTCAGAGAGACCGGCGTCGCCTTCGTGTCGACGTGAGCGGCCGGCAATGCCTGTTTGGCGCGGACGGCGATGGTACCGGCTACTCCGATGCCCACATGTTCGATAAAATGCCGGTCGACGTCGACCGCGACATGGTATGAAATCTACGTCCTTTACCGCCATGATCATTGTGCTCAATACATGAAACCGACGTGCGTGTTGTTGATTGCAATAGATCGAAGGCTCGGAAGTGTTGCGTGGCATGATCCATGAGGGGACGGCGCCGTCCGTCGGTGAGCCAGATGTGGAGGCCGGATGGTACGGTGAGGAGGAAGATAGCGACGGTGAAGAGGAAGATGGCAACGGAGAGGAGGAAGCTGGCGATGTAGAGGAGGACATGGAGGGCGTCGAGAGTACATGGAGGGTGGCGATGAGGGTGTGGAGTTCTCGAAGGTCTGTAAGACGAGGAAGAAGGGCACAAAAGGCAAGCGGTGGAAGACCAAGGAGGACGAGTGCCTTTGCGACGCATGGAAGCTTGTCACGAACGACTCCATTGTCGGCTCCAACCAAACCTACGGTCGGTATTGGAAGAGGGTCGAAGAACAATTCCATGAGACGATGTGGTATGGTGACTATGCGAAGGTACCTATGGATCGCAATTGGAATGCAATGTCGCATAGGTGGCAGGCAATCCAAGCCGAATGCAGCAAGTTCCACGGCGACCTTGAGCAAATTCAAAGGAGGAAATAGAGCGGCTAGACGGTGAAGAACATGTTGACCGACGTGACCACATTGTACCGAGAGAACAATGATCACAAGGACTTCAAGTTCATGCATTGTTTCATGAAGCTCCAAAACAACAAGAAGTGGGAGAGCACGCGGATCGACCTCAACGGCGGCCACGGCGCCCAAGGGCCAAACGACCCGGCGTTCCCAGCGTCGGAGGGGCGCCCTGTTGTGAACAAGAAGGCCAAGAGCGACTGCGGCGTCCATGCAAGCGTCCATCGACAAGTGCCTCGCCGACGTCACCACCATGTCGAAGCAAAACGCAAGCACCTTCGCCGAGAGTTGGTCGTCCTTGATGAGCAAGCATGACGAGAAGGTCGCCCTCGAGAAGGAGAAGATCAAGCTCGAGAAGGAGCGGCTCGAGGTCGAGAGGGAGAAGGCCCAAGCGGCTGTCATACAAGCCGACACGGCAAGGATTCAGGCCATGTCCGAGGTGTCGCAATCCGTCACTCGGAAGATGAAGGAGGACTCCAAGATCTTGACCGCCGACCTCTCCGCCTACACGCCGGAGGTGAGGGCTTGGTTTCAGCTCAGCCAGCAGCGCATCTTGCGTGAGATGGGGGTCCTTCCGCTGGAGCCGATGCCAATGGACACCAGGACGACCACCGCGCCCATGGACACGAGGACGACCACCGCGCCCATGGACACGAGGACGACCACCACGCCCATGGACACGACGACAACCGTGCCGATGGACACGACGGGGATCCTACGAAGAGCACGACGTCCTCCGACGCATAGGCAGAGCCATCGCCGCTCCTGGGCTGGGAAGACGCAGGAGGAGGCGGACGAGTCGGTGCTGACGATCAACTGAATTGTGATCGAGGTTCTGTAATATGATCACCGGACAAGGGCGATTGAAAGTGCATGTGTTGCCCCATGCGTGGTTTTGGTAATTAATGACAATCCTTATGGACTAATGTTTACATTGAGATATTCTTATAGATCTTGTCCATAGGAAAGATGGGAGTTCATGTGTTGGCCTCTAGAAGCTTATAAGATGACCAAGATCTTATTCAAAGGTTTATATGAAGAATGGTCATATGTAGAGTTGAGCATATTGCAAGTGTGTCTTGAAGAATAGAATACCGTGGATATTCATGCTCATCTTCAAGACATCATCATTGATCAAGAAAGAAGAAAAGATACAAAGTTGATCAAGGCTAAGTGGAAAGGATGGATTCAAGTGATCAACACACAAAGCTACATGTTGTACCATGTGGGATCTTGTGATCTATTGGTATGGTAAGCAATCGTCTATATAGCTTTGTGAACTATCCCATATATATGTGTGTGGAGTATCTATGCGGGGTTAGGTATCTTCCCATGGGCGTGCATCAAAAGGAAGTTCCATATAACCCATGGCGGATGACGTCAAGCGGTGGTCGTCATCAAGATAATGGCCAAGTGAAGATGTTCCTAAAAGTGGCTCTCCCATATTGTGTATGGGGGAGCATTTCACAAGACTTCACCAAGCGGATCGCAATCAAGAAAGGTGATCCAACTTGAGGTGATCAAGATCATCATCATCTAGCTCAAGTGGATTGCGCAAGGCAAAGGTATGACCTTGATAGGGTTTCTATTTTACCGGTCTCATGGTGTTAGTGAGAGACCGGATTATAGGATAGATGCCACACTTTCAAGAGGGGCTCTCGAATGAGTAACTTGATCGTATCGTTCGGAGAGAGCTCAAACCTTTGCATTCTTGGCATCATCTTTCTTGGTTCTTATTGGCTTTTATCTTTGTGAGGTTTTGGTGCTTGTCGTGTTCGTCATGACAAGACCAAGTTCTTCGAAAACGGTTTTTGGTTTGAAAACTTGTTGCGTTCTCGGTGTTGAAAATATTACCGGTCCTCCTCGAGATAAGTTCCACACCTTCCATGTATGGTATCTCCTCTATATTTGTGACCCTTAATATTTCCACTTTTTGTAGGCCTTCTCCTTGTCGTTACCTTTCCAACAAAATTGGTTTCACCTAATTTGGAGCTTCCATGCAAAAGTTGTTGCCGTTTTGGTGTTCGCTTTTTTCATTGTTTTGCCTGTCGGCGGTAGTACCGCTGGAACAGGCGGTAGTACCGCCAGCAGTTACCGCCGCGGGTACCGCCATTTTGTCTTTCAGAGCGTTCTTTCGGTACCGCCGGCGGTACCAACCGGTACCGTGGGCGTGGGTTCGGAGAGGCTGAAGGCCGGTCGTTGACTAGCCAGGAGGCTGCGATGAAGAACCCAGCGGTAGTACCTCCTTTCCCAGCGGTACTACCGCTGGCACGGGTTTATGTTGCCCAAAGGTTGGATTCGTGGGGAACCTTTTTAAGGGGTCTTCTTCCCCAATGGTTCCCCAACTCTTCTTGCAAGTTTGCTCTCCATTGTTGTTCTCCAAAAGCTTGCTTTCTCTCAATCCCTCCAATGATTCTTGCTCATTCTTGAGGGAAACAAGAGAGGAGATCTAGATCTACATCTCCACCAATCAATCTCTCCTCTAAGTGAGGGGAGCATATTGGATCTAGATCTTGGGATTCATTTGTTGCTTCCTTGCACTTCCTCTCATCTTCCTCCATAGCATTAGTTGCTTTGGTGGGATTTGAGAGTGAATTGCTTTGAGCACTTCTTGTGTTCTTGCCATTGCATTAGGTGCATCGGTTTGAGTTCTCCACGGTGATTCGTGGAGGTGAAGTTTGAGAAGCTCATTACTCTTTGTGGTTCTCATTGCCTCGTGGGTTAGTTGTAACCCTAGGAGGCCTTTGTGAGTTTCGGAGCTTTATCTTGTTGCTAAGCTCCGAGACATTGTTGGGAGGCTCCAACTCATTGTGGAGTTCCTCAACCTTGGTGTATCGGTTTGGTCAACGCCTTCAAGTCGACCTCATAGTGGAACGAGCCAATCCCTCACGGGTGAAGCTCACGGAGAATAGGGTGAGCACATCGGTGCTATTGGAGTGCCTAGGAGGCTCCACACCCCTCCAACGTAGACGTACTTCCATTGGGAAGGAACTACGGGAAACATCTCCTCGTGTCCACTTTGCGGTTACTTCTATACCCAAACCTTTACTTATGCATTTACCTTTGTGATAGCTATCGAGCTTGAAGTTATCTATATTGCTATCACATAGTTGTTAATCTTGCTTAGCATAAGTTGTTGGTGCAGATAGGTGAACCTAGCTTGTTTAGGTTTTGTGCTTGATAAATTAAACGCTAGTTTTATTCCGCATTTATTCAAGCCTAAACCGTAATTATTTTAAAACGCCTATTCACCCCCCCTCTAGGCGACATCCTTGTTCTTTCAGCGATGCTTTTGGGTTGTGATGCTTTAGAACTATGCCGTCCCGCCGTTTATTTGAATTTGTGATCGCCGAACTTCATGATCGACGCTATTTGAACTAGGCCGTCCCGACGTTTATTTGAATTTGTGATCTGGGAGCGTCTATTTGGAGCGACCGGTGGGGCGCGCGCTCCCAATAGGCGGCAACGGTTGTCGGCGCGTCCAATAGCGCATATCCGGCAACTTTGCCGGACCCTCTATTGGTCATGCCGGTGGAGATGCTCCTAGCACCATGCATATATTAGCAGGACCGCACTGCCGGGGGTTAAAAAGAAAACATATTTCTTTGCATCCAGCATCAGGTGCCTCTTTACTTTCAGAGCATCTCCAGTCGGGGCGCCCAAATGGCCGCTCAAAGGCCTTCTGGACGGGCCATTTGGGCGCTGTCCGGACGGCCTGCTGCCTTTGGGCACCGTCGCTCCCCACTCACGGCGCCCAAAAATTATTCGAATTCGAAATTTCGATACGAAAATGCTTACATTTCATTGTTAATTCGTTGAAAATTACCTTTCATTGATAATTCGTTGAAAACTAACATAATTCATGCAAACTTAAATCTAAACCTAAATCTAATGGGTAGGGTGGCACGCCGGGCACCGGCAGCCCGGGCAGTCGCCGGCGAACGCGGCGGCAAGCACAGGACCCTGGCGGCAGCTGGAGCAGAGGCAGTAGATGTAGCCGGTGGTTGGCAGCGGCGGCGCAGGAGGTTGGGCAGGGGGCGGCGGTGGAGGCTATGTCTGCCTCAATGGCGCGCTGCATGTGCCCTTTGTCCCACTCTGGCGTCGGCGGCCAGCTGAGGTCGTCGGAGACGTCCTCATCACCATCAACCTTCTCCGCCGCTTGTTCAGGTTGCGGCGGAGGAGGCTGCACGCGGCCTCGTTCTTCTCGTTCGCGCTGAGCCACCTCAGCCGCTTCGTAGCGAACCCTCTCCATTTCCATACCGGCCACGAAGGACTCGTCGGAGGTGTCGAGGACGTCGTCGGAGTTGAACCAGCTCGTAGGCGGCTCGGTGGCGAAGAAGGTGTTGAGGCGGTACGTGTACTCCAGCTCGATCTGCCCGTCCCAGTACGCCGAGTCTGTCGCGTACCGAGGGTCATCGCAGAGCTCCGGCGGGAGGGTTTGCTGGCTGATCTCGATGTAGTCGAGGCACGCCTGTCCGGTTAGCCAAGGGGCAACCGGAACGTGCACTGGGTTCGTCGCCCACCCCTCGGGAGGCGGGAGTTCGCCGGAACCGCGTGTTGGTGCGGATAAGCTTCCGCGCCTCGGTTTCCGTGAGAACGTCCACAGGTGGAGGAGGAGGAGGAGGTGGCGGTGGTGGTGGCGGAGTCGCGCGAGAGGAGGAGCCGCCCGCCTCGTGGTCGTTCGCCGCCGGACGGGATGCGTGGACGCGAGCGTCGCGAAGATGTTTTTCCAACTCTTCATCGCGCCGGTGGATCCTCCGGACCGCCGACGTCGCCTGGAGACGCTCACGCTCTTCCTTCGTCAAGGGAATGCTGGGGATGCGGCGAGGGGCCATTGTTTGTGGATAGACAGGGAGGAGGAGAGGAGATGTGCCGGAGATGGCGAGGAACCCGCTCTATATAGAGGCCGGGGAGGCGAACGGATGAGCTCGCATTAACTCCGGCCAGCCAACGGCCCGCCTGCCACACCATTTACGGCGACGCTTCAAAAGGCGCGCTCCCTGCATTGACGCCGCCGTGGCACAGACACTTCGTCGCCGCAGAGAAGTGAAGCGATGCGTCGCTGCACCCGGCAGGGAAACCGAGACGCCGCCTCCATTAATTCAGCTGACCAGGCCGCACTCAGCCTCGTGTCTCACTGGCAGGCGCGGCCCGCGCGTCGAAGGGGTATGTGGCGTCGCGTGTCGTTGTGTCTGGGGCCGCCCGAGATGTACCCAAGATGAGGGCGTGGGCTGGGCGTACCGGACCAAAAACTGGGTCGCGCCGGACCCAATTAGGGCACCTCCAACGGGCTGGCGCAAACGGACCAGCCCAGTCCGTTTTTGTCCGAACGGACATGGGAGGTGCTCCAACGGGCTGGCGCATAGAGATATTTGTCCGCGCGGACTGTTCGTTCTGGACCAAAGCTGGCCCAACTTTGATCCGCGTTTGGTCGAGCGAGGACTGTCCGCTTTGTCCTCCTCCCGTGTCCGACCTGGCCCAGCTGTCAGCGAAAGAAAGACCAGGTCCACTTCTTCTCTCTCCTTTCCCCCATTTCTTTTCTCTTTTCCCCACGATCCTCTCCGCGGCAGATCGACCACGCCGCCTCCAGCCAGGTCTACGCCACCGCCGGCCAGATCGGAGCACGCCGCCGCCAGCTCTGCCGGCGATGGTCCCCCTCCCGACGCGCTGCCCCTTCTCCCGATGTCACGCAGACGAGCATGCGTACAAGATGGGGCGGGCAGTGAGCTGCGAGCAGTCAGTGCTCGTCGCGCACGTCGCCGTCGCCAAGTGTTGCGGCGAGTTCGAGGAGCAGCTCGGGCAACGCGTTGTGCGCGGCGACCTCGAAAAGGTGTCCAAGACCTCCGTTCGCGCGTTTCTGGGAGCTTCCACATAGCAGCAGACCGCGGCTCGCCGTTCCGCACGCGTTTCACCGGTTGCATCCGCTCGCCGCGTGCAGACGGAGATGCTGCAGGGCTCGCCGGCCAACTCCGTGAACAGCCAAGCAGCACGCCGCGCGGCGAAGGCAAGCACACGCAAGCGCACGGTGAGCTGCTGCAATTTTTGCTGTTGCGTGGATGTGCTACTTCTTCCTCTCTCTTCTATATCAAAAGTCAATCAAACACGGACAACCAGCTTCGATCTATGACCAAGCCAGTCAGCTTACGCAAAATCTTCGGCTTAAAATCGTCTCATTTGTGTGTAGATGTATTTTCAAAATACTGGACAAAGAAATAAGGAAATAAAAATTGCAAAAACAACATGTCTGGGGCAAAATTTGCGCGGTGCCGTTGGGGTCACCCTCAGACCAAACGGACAAGGACACAGATTGTGTCCGCGGACTGTCCCAAACGGACAAAATCTATCCGTTTCTTATGTCCGTATGCGCTTCCCGTTGGAGACGCCCTTAACGTTTGGACGCCGCGAGTGGGGACGAAAAACTATCCGGCACGTCTCCAAAGACTTTTGGACGGCCGTTTGGACGTGGACGCCGCGAGTGAGTGCTGTCAGAGACGATACCACCAAAAGGGCCATGCAAGGGTGCGTCACTCCTCCAGGCCAAATCTGAAGATCCATTCGCCACCGAGTTGACATCCATCCACGCCACGCCACAAAGCTGCAAGAAAACACAACCAGACAGGGATAAGTATAACTATCCGGCCACCCCTGTCTGTCGTGCATGAAGCATTATCAGTGATCTGATCTCATTCATCGTTTCTCCACCCAAAAGCACTGCCTGCATCTTGACCAGAGTACGAGCGTGTACTCGATCTGGAGACTGGAGCCTGAAGTGTGGAGTGAGAGCAAAGCAACGCCACGTACGCTGGCTGGCTGAGCTGAGCCACCTACTACACCTGACAAACCCGGGTCAAACAAAGAATCAAAGATCAAGGATCCATGATGTGAGCTGAGGTGACAACATGACAGTGAGCTCCACAAACCTAAACCGGAAACCTCAGTCACCAATGAACGAACGAATGACCGAGTGAGTGATCGACCGATTCTGCGGGTGATAAAATACGCGAATAATGCGGAAACTCGGTGGCGAATGGATCTTCAGATTTGGCCTTTTTTTCGATTTTTTTTTTAAAATTCAAAACTTGTCGAAAAATTCTGAAAAAAATCATGCACGTATCTGAGCATGTCACGCACCATCGTGTCAAATTTGGCGACGAAACGACAACGCGACCGCCCTGTGCAAAAATGATCTATTATCTGTGAGAATTTTGTCATTTTTGCACAGGGCGGCCGCGATGTCGTTTCGTCGCCAAATTTGACACGATGGTGCGTGACATGCTCAGGTACGTGCATGATATTTTTTGAAATTTTTCGACATGTTTTGAATTTTCACATTTTTTTTGAAAAAACCGGGAGCATGTGCTCCCGGGTGCACATCGTCCGTGTTCCGAATAATGCGCCTAGTTTCCTCCGCTTCGTCCAACTTGGCAGCCGGATATCTATCTATCTACTCCCTCCGTTTCAAATTACTTGACTTGGGTTTATCCAAATACGGATGTATTTATCCCAAAGTCAAATAATTCGGAACGGAGAGAGTATCTATGTGTATCTTCCCCACGTTTTGACTGAGCCCAGGACCCCAGGCCGCCTCAGCCAGTGTGTGTGTTTGTGTCACGGGCTCGCTCAGGTAACCACGTGACGACGATCTCCACTGGACGCTGCCACACTGCCATACACAGCCTGCCGCTGCCGCTCGGCAGGAACGAAAGAAAAACGTTGGGGAAAACGGGCGGAGTTTACCACACAAGTCCGTTGCGGTAATATTGATCATATTGCGACAATCTCCTCCATAAACTACATATACAACAACCGAGGGCTTACAGTTTTGGAATCGGAAATATACCGGGCCTCGCCAAAATGTTCGCAAACTTTGTAATATACCCATCTCTGTTACGTAAAAAAAATCGTGGTTTTAGTTCAAACAAGAATTATGGAACGGAATAAGTACTTTTTATAATTTTCATTGATTTGGAAGAAATTTGACCGAAATAAATACTCATATTATTTGAGCTCACTCTTAGTCTAGGCTGAAACTTGGACCAAAAAACTATCTTCGTGCCCTCCAAAATTACTGATATTTCGAATATTTCATGAAAAATTTAGACCTCACATCCACCACGCTGAACACTATCTTCATTTTCATTGGAGGCATCGCTTCTCGGCTTCACATTTTATTCCTTTGCACTTCCGACCCCTGCCTGTGACGGATCTCTTAGGATGATCACCAAGGCATGAATTTCAGAGTTCAAGCCTGTCACTAAAGGCTCGACCGACGTTTGCATGAGCTCCAAGAGTAGGATCAGAGCTTCAGATAGAAATTTCATATCGGAATTCTGAAAGTAGCCTTCTCATACTGTCTTTATCATCCTTGCCATCTCATCTCACTACACACTTTCAACGCGCACGCGGGTGAGCTAGAAAGAAACTGTGGAGACCTGAAGAACGAGTGTCTGCCGAACCTGAATATATGGGCACCTTAGAGCATCTCCACTCGTGGCACCTAAAACGTGTCTGCATTTGAGCCGGCGCGAGCGCTTTGGGGCGGCGTCCGGACCAAACGGCTTGATTGGGCGGGCCCTCTCCCACTCGTTGCTCCTAAATAGACGCCCCAAACCAATTTTTTGCAAATTTAAATTGTGAAAATTGATCAAAGTCTTGGCAATAGAAATTCAAAGTCTCCACCACACAAATTCATAGGCCACACAAGTTCAAAGTCTAGGCCATCACAAAAAAGAGGTGCATGGTGCGCGGCGCCCTCGCCGGGAGCGAAATCAGGCGGTCATGTCGACGTTGTCGCCGTCGAGGAAGCCCTCGCGGTGGGTGTCGTCGAGGAAGCCCTCGCCGTTGGTGTCGCCGCCTAGGGCCGTGGCTGGCGTCGAGGATGCCGTCGCTGAGGGTGGAGCAAGGCCCATCTCTCGGAAGATCGCCGAGCGCAGCAGTTCGCACGCCGCCTTCGCTTGTGGATCCAGGGACGAGACGTCGGCCGTGAGGATCATGAAATCCTTGCGCCTTTTCTTCACGGCGACCTTGGACTTCTCGAGCTCCAGCTTTATGTCCGACTTCTCCATCAGCATCACCCACCTTGCATCATTAGCGGTGTGCCTCTCGTTGGAGTTCTTGGAGACGTCGACGCCCAACTTGTCGATGGATGCTTGCGTCCTCTCCGAGCCAGCCTTCGCCGCAGCCGCCGCCTTGGCTTTCTTGTTCCCCACCGGTCGTCCCTCCGACGCCAATCCGGGTTCAGTGACCTCGCCTGAGCCGCCCTTCTTCAATGCCAAGCGGAGCTTCTTCCATTTCTCGTAGTTTTGGAGCTTCCGAAAGCAATGCATCAAATGGAACTCCCTCTTGTTCATCTCCCGGTACCATGCGAGGGCGTCGATGAACTAGCAATGCAAGAAAGCAAAACATGTGCATTACTCTCTAGCCGGCGATCAAATGTGAACAAAGAGAAGGCGCCTCGAACTTACTTGGTCCGTCGATGATTTGCCGCTCTCGGGCCTTGCAAGAATGTTCTCCAAACAACCATGGAACTTGTTGACAACCTTTTGAAGGATTTCCCACCTATGTGAAAGGGCATTTTGATTGCGGTCCATGAACCCCTTGTTGTATTCCTTGGTGAACTTGCGCTCACCAAACTCAGTTTTTATAATATGAATCACTGGTTTGGTTGGCGCCGGTGATTGGATCCATGCTCACCGTCTTCCAAGAGTCGGCCAAGCACTCGTCCTCCTTGCCCTTCCAACTAATGCCTTGGCTGCCTTTCTTCTTCCCTCCCGGCGGATCCATGCTCCCATCGGCCACCACCTCGCCGCCTTCCTCATCTTCATCGTCAACGTCTTCCTCATCACCATCATCGACCCTTTCATCTTCTTCTATCGGCTGGCTGTCATTGATCATGTCGTTCATGGCGTCGACGTGTATCTGCACACACAACACGCCGTCCATGTCGAGGCGCACACAAACAACACGCCGTTCATGCCGAGGCGCACACAAACAACACGCCATTCATGCCAAGGCGCACACACACACACCATGGCTGTTGAAGACGCCTGAAAGTTGTTTCGTCGAACAGGTTGCTTGCGCCGGCGTCGAAGGACAGACTGTGGCCGGCTTGGTTGCTCGAAGCACCGACGGCGTCCCTGCGCATGCCTGGCGAACCGTTGTACGCCTCGTTGAGATCGACGCCGAAGCCCTGCGGGAACATGGCGTTCGGGTCGAAGCCGCCGTAGCCGCCGCCGTAGCCACCGCCGGCCTCGAAGTCGGGAGAGGTCCTTGGGCTCGGGGAAAACCTTGACATCGGAAGAGGCGTCGCGGAGTCGTGGACGTACGGCGAGTTACCCGGCGAAGAGCTCTCTTGGCTTCCACTTGGGGAGAAGAAGCCTTCAGGCGCCTGTGACATGGACGCGAGGTTCGCCGCCGCCAGCTGCGCCAACTCCGCCTTGGTGCGTCGCCGCCCGTTGCGCTCGTCCGTGCTGAACTTGCGACGGAGGTAGTCCTTTTTGCCACTGATCCTCCGGCATCACCTCCGGCTTGGCCTTGGGAGGGCACGGCTTGTTGGTACGCTTGATGCCGAGTGTGCTTCCCGTCAGCGCCTTCGCCTTCGGTGGCGCGCGCGGCGGAGCCATGGTGGCGAGGACGACGGGAGAGGAGAGGGGAAAATGGAAGATCTGGCGAAACAACGGGAGGGGAAAGGGAAAAGAGGGCGAGCTTGGCGCGCTTTCCCCCTCTCTCTATGACAGGATGGGCCCACACACATTTTCGTTTCGTTTCGTCCGACGCTACCAACACGATCCCCACGGCGCGGGGTTGGGCCGGCAGCGCCGGACCAAACTTGGGTCGCGTCCGGACGAAACGGGACTTTGGAACGAACCTGAATATGGATCACCTAGCACCATGCATATATTAGCAGGACCGCAGCACTGCCGGGGGAAAACATCTTTCTTTCCATCCAGCATCAGGTCAGGTGCCTCTTTACTTTCAGAGACGACCCAACCACCAAAAGGGCCATGCAAGGGTGCGTCACTCCTCCAGGCCAAATCTGCAGATCCATTCGCCACCGAGTTGACATTCATCCACGCCACGCCACAAATCTGCAAGAAACACAGGGATAAGTATAACTATCCGGCCACCCCTGTCGTGCAGCATTATCACTGATCCTTTCTTCAAAAGCACTGCCTGCATCTTGACCTACTGTACGAGCGTGTGCTGGTCTGGATTCTGGAGTGAGGGCAAAGCAACGCCACGCTCGCTGGCTGAGCCACCTACTACGCCTGACAAACCCGGGTCAAACAAACAAAGATCGATGCGAGCTGAGGTGACATGAGTACATGACAGATGACAGTGAGCTCCACGAAACGAAACTGGAAAATCTCTCAGCCGCCAATGAACGGAGGTCGATTCCGCGCGTGATAACATCGGCAATGACGCGCCTAGTTTCCTCCGTTCGTCCAACTTGGATGCCTACTGCCCGGCTTAATCTATCTGTTGTATCTCCCCAGCGTTTTGACCCCGGGTTGCGTCGCCAGCGTCTGTGTGTCACGGGCTCTCTCAGTCTCAGGTAACTCCACTCGGCTCCACTGGACACTGCCACTGCCACCCTGCCATACACAGCCTGCCGCTCGGCGGGAAAGAAAGAAAACGTGGTGGAAACGGGCGGAGTTTACCACGCGCGTCCACCGGCAAGGCAGCTCGTCAGAACGCTGCCGTGGCAGCAGCACAAGTGTGAAAATATCTGTCGGCCTGCATGTAGTGACCGAGGCGTGCGACGTACCTGGCCTCCATCTGTTCTTGTTGGGAGCTATAGCACCTCTGCGCGTTTAAAAAAATATTGCCACTTTCCAGCAATTGTTAAAATTGTCCCTCTTTGAATTTTATTGTCAAAAGTGACCCTAGCGGGAAGACAACAAAGCGACACGTGTCCTCCCGCCATTCCAGTTGGAGGGAAGTCTCTTCCCGCCATACCAAGTGGCGGAAAGTCTCCTCCCGCCGTACCAAGTGGTGGGAAATCCCTTGGCACTGAGCAACAGTTCGCGTCTCGTCATTCTGACCCCACCACTCCATCCGGCGGAATGTGCCACATGTCGCCGCAGGAGACTTCCCGCCATTTCAGATGGCGAGAGGACACGTGTCGCTTCCCTGTCTTCCCGACTGGGCCATTTTTTGACAAAAAAATTCAGAGGAGACTATTTTTAACAATTACATTGAGCAGGGGGCTATATTTGTAAAAAAATCGCGCGAGCACATGTCACCAGTCCAATTGTGTGGCTAAAACGCTGTGAACTGTGATTTTGATATCTTTGTCTTTGGCCATCTCCTACCACCAGCACGAGCTTAGGATGTCTCCAACGGGGCGACGCAAACGGACGCGCGTTTGGTCCGCGTTTGGTCCGTTTACGTCGGCAAAAGGACGCGCGTCCGGCCCAGGTCCGTCCCTTTCCGGCCAGTGCGCCCAACGGGGCCGACGCATCGAGTCCACCCGGCCAGGGTTTTTGATCATTTTCGGCCATTGTGATCACAATACAACAAATAGCAAGCATATGAATATAAAATAAAACATAATCCTGGCCTCATATGGCCATGTCTGCATACATGCCCAAAATATTACAAATTCTGGCCATCGGCCATGTTTTTCCGGCCATAGTTCAACAGCCGCATGCAACATAAATAAAACGACCGAGATTTGATCAATCTCGGTCCATGTAGTACCTTTGCTTCTTGAGGTAGTAGGCCTTCTTCGTAGGGTGAAGGCCGAGAGATCCATGTCCATGATCCTGGCCTCCTCTTGGCGTAGGGCGAGCTCAATGTCCTTTGCTTTTGCCTCGGCCTCCATGGCCCTAGCCTCGGCCTCCTTGGCTCTTGCATCGGCTTCCCTTGCTCTTGTCCGGGCGTTTTCTTCTTCTATGTCGAGTCTCTTCTTCTGCAATTCGAAGAAGAGCTTGGAAGCCGTCTCTCTCTCTAGGCGTTCCTTTTCTCTCCTCTCCTCCTTCTTGTCGGCAGCCTTGTCCTTTTGGGTTAGGAACCCGTTCAATGTCTCTTGCAATGCAAGGGTTGTTGCATCTCGTTTCAACTCGGCCTTCGAGTTGTTCTTCCCCCTTGGCCTCCCTTCCTTTTCCGTTGTGTCATCTCCCTTATCAAGGGGTTGTCCACCATTTTTGAGGGAGGCGTAGAGGGCCTTCCATTTCTGCTGGTCCTTGAGTGCCCGGTAGCAATGGGTCAAGGTGAAGGCCTTCTTGTATTGCCTCTTGAAGGTTTCCAAAGTTTGCAACACCTGGGCATACAAAATTATAGTAACCAAAATAATTTCCAATGTTTGCAACACCTGGGCATACAATTTGTACAAGGTTTCCAAAGCTTGCAACCAAAGAAGGGAAGAGGAGCCACAAAACTCACCTGTTCATTCACTCTGAAGCCACTTGCTGGCCGGGCTTGAACATTTTCAACGGAGCCGCAAAACTTGCTCGTCTCCGCGGATATGTGGAGCTACCTCTTGGAGATAGATACCTCCGTCCGCTGCGTCTGAATGTTGTGGGGCGGTAGGATTCTACATTCATTGTAGCGCTTGGTGAACCGGCCCCAATATGCCGTCCCTCTTTGCTCCGCCCCGAGAATTTGGTTGGTTCCAACCTCGATCCAGGACTCGCAAATGAGCACGTCTTCCTCGGCCGTGAATGAGGCGCCCCTTTGGCTCATCTTTCTCTTCATGGCCCAGGCTTGGGTCTCGAGCTCTTCTTCGAAAACCGGCTCATTGTCGATGTTGATCACATCGGGGTCGGTCGGCGGAACTTCATCATCGCCGGCATTGTAATCGTCCTCGGCGTACTCGTTGTTGTCCCTGATCATGTCCTGGAGGACGTCGTCCCCTTCATCATGGACCTCCTCGAAGTACCTGGGGACACCCGGCGACGGCCTGGGCATTTCGTCGAACAGGTTACGCGCCGGGGCGACCACTGCCGGGGCAGCTGCACGCGCGGCCGCAGTCTGCGCCGCCGGTGAGTGTCCGACCAATGGTGTAGTAGGCGTGTTCAGATCAAGCGGAGGTACCTCGACTGGGCTGGGCGCGGTTTCCCTGGGAAACCCGCGGTGGCATGGTTCCCGGAAGGTACCCGTACGGTGGCGATGGTGCCGTCGCGGAAGATCTCGCCCTTGGCGGTCGGGCCGCCGAGGCGTTGGAGCTGGCCGCCGCAGTCGCCACACCGACCGCGGCCGCCGTCGGGGTAATTCCAATCAGGAGGAGGACAGCGGTCGCGGCCCTGGACACGAGGTCAGATTCGTCCTCCGACACGGCGGCGGCCTTCTGGGCGGCGTTGAGCTTCTCCTGCTTCAACCTCCTCCTCCGGTCGCCCCGCTTCAGGGTCTCTGCGGCCCTCTGCTCGTCGGTGAGTTCCTTCTTTGGTTTCTTTGCAGATTTGGGCGCACATCCAGCGGCGGGGCCGGCGGCGGCAGGTCCAGCGTCGGAGGCGGCGGCTGCACCGGCCATGGCTAGGGTTGGAGTGTGGACTGGGGTGGACTGGGGTTTTGGGAGAGGCCAAGGCCGAAGTGCGGACCAGAGGAGGACACAATTGCGCTCTGCCACGCGTCCGCGCTCGACGCATCCGTGGCCCAAATTTGGGCCAGGAATGCGTCGCGTCGGACAGAAAAACGGACCACGGTCCGTTTGCGTCGCCCCGTTGGGCCGTGTTTTTGGCTCGCGCGGACAGGGACAGACGCGGGCGGACTCGATGCGTCGTCCCGTTGGAGTCATCCTTACCACGGCTTCTTGACAGTTGCTGTTAGTGATAAACTCGGCGAAAATACAGCGACATGTCGCGCGAAATGATGCTAGGGAACTTGGACTATGTCCTGACTTATTGTGGAGTTTATGTTACAAGTAGTGGCACCGATTTGACTCGGGACGTGATGACATGTCGCTGGGGATGGGGACTGTCTACTGGCAGGGGACACGCGCGTGCCACGGGGATTGTGTCGTGTCAAACCTTGGATCCGAACTCGATGTGGCCATAGCGGAACAGAATCATCGATGCTCATTCATCAAGGCCGCAATAATAATCGAGTGATCATTCATTCGATCGGAATCGATCTCGATCCGCCGTGCGGCGGTGCCTAGCTTCGTCTCGGTTGCGTCGCCATCGAGCAACAGCAGCTATAGCTAGCTGGTTCGAACACGCGACGTGCGCTCTGCCGGCCGCCGCTCCCGCTCCACTGTTGGCTGCGGTCCACGTACATCCATCGTTGCCTGTACACGCCGGTGCTCTCACGGAAACTTGAACCAAAAAATGGTAGACAAGCAAAAGCTGTTCTCTCGATCCGGTCGCCCGCAAATTCGATGTGAAATGGACAGGTCGGCATCCTCTTCGTTCGAGAGCATATGGATTGATCGTGTTGACAAGTCGCCATTTTCGGTGCTTTCACGAAATTTCAACCAAATGGTAGAATGAGACAAGCAAAAAAAAAGCTGTTCTCGCGATACGGATGCCCTACATACCTATAGTAGCAAATTCGATGTGAAACGGACAACAGGTTGGCATGCTCTTTGTTCGAGTCTACTATAGCTCTACTACCTCGATGCAACCTGCGAAATGCGTACATCTTGTGCTGCCCTCAAGCCGCGAGGCGGCGGGTGTGATGTCCGACGCCGGAACAAAATCTGTTGCCGTTGGGGTCACACCGGCCTAACGGCAAACTGAAGCCATGGCGACGAGCCACACATGCACCCATGGCGTTCGGGTCGAAGCCACCGTCGGCCTCGAAGTCGGGAGAGGTCCTTGGGCTCGGGGAAAACCTTGACATCGGGAGAGGCATCGCGGAGTCGTGGACGTATGGCGAGTTACCCGTCGAAGAGCTTCTTGACCGACCGGCGGCGGCAGCGCTGCTCTCTTGGCTTCCACTTGGGAAGAAGAAGCCTTCGGGCGCCTGCGACATGGACGCGAGGTTCGCCGCCGCCAGCTGCGCCAACTCCGCCTTGGTGCGCCGCCGCTCGTTGCGCTCGTCCGTGCTGAACTTGCGACGGAGGCAGTCTTTTTGCCACTGATCCTTCGGCATCACCTCCGGCTTGGCCGTGGGAGGGTGCGGCTTGTTGGTACGCTTGATGCCGAGCGTGCTTCCCGTCAGCGCCTTCGCCTTCGGTGGCGTGCTCGGCGGGGACGACAGGAGAGGAGAGGGGAAAATGGAAGATCTGGCGAAACGGCGGGAGGGGAAGGGAAAAGAGGGCGAGTTTGGCACGCTTTTCCCCTTTCTCTCTATGACAGGACGGGTCCACACGCGTTTTCGTTTCGTCCGGCGCTACCAACACGATCCCCACGGCGCGGGGTTGGGCTGGTAGCACCGGACGAAACGGGCATTTGGGACGAACCTGAATATGGATCACCTAGCACCATGCATATATTAGTAGGACCGCACTACCGGGGGTTAAAAAGAAAACATCTTTCTTTCCATCCAGCATCAGGTCCCTCTTTAGAGCATCTCCAACAGACGCGCTTCGGCG
The DNA here is from genome assembly GCA_947311845.1 of Poa pratensis. Taxonomy (NCBI): domain Eukaryota; kingdom Viridiplantae; phylum Streptophyta; class Magnoliopsida; order Poales; family Poaceae; genus Poa; species Poa pratensis. The sequence continues at coordinate 4,296,048 of CAMZMU010000035.1, forward strand.
CCGCGCGCTATATTTTGTATCCAGCGCCAAAAAGGCGTTTTCGGGTGCGGCGCGCTGGGTTTGCTTTTCCAGCCGCGCTATAGTTTAGCGCGCCAAAACGCAGCGCTCCAGCGGATGCCCAAAAACTCCAGCGCGCGCGGCTAGCCGGCGCTAGACAAAAATGAAACCAATATGACAGTTCAAATATAGATAAATACATGCAAACCAACATGATAATTCAAATATAGAATAAATACATGACATAGTTCTACGCATAGTTCATCAAACCACAATCAAGTTCATGCAAATAAAGTTTATACAAACAAGTGAAACAAGAGAAACATCATCGATCATGCATCATGTTCTTCCTCTCCATTTTCTTTCTCCTCATCACTTTTCCCATCATTTGCTGCATCCTCCCCCACATCTTCTTCAACCGCCTCATTCTCAACTTGGACGGTGTTCCCACTACCTTCAAATGCACCATCGGAAGGCACGTGAGGCATACCGGAAGCATTGCCTCCACCCATAGAAACCCCCATGCCAACCGGAGGTGCACTCGGCCCTCCCATGTTACCCATGCCTCCATATCCTCCCATGCCAACCGGAGGTGCACTCATCCCTCCCATGCCACCCATGCCTCCATATCCTCCCATGAGAGATCCAAAACTCATGCCACCAACACCTCCCATGCCTCCATAGCCTCCCATGTTTGTGCCTATGCTTCCGAAGCCACCCATTGTACCTCCCATGCCTCCAAAGCTTCCCATGCCACCCAAGCCACCCATGGTAGCACCAACACCTCCCAAGCTTCCCATGCCACCCATGCCACCCATGGTAGCACCAACACCTCCCAAGCTTCCCATGCCACCCATGATAGCACCAACACCTCCCATGCTTCCCATGCCACCCATGCCACCCATGGTAGTACCAACACCTCCCATGCCTCCCATGCCCATCATCGTTTTTTGAACCATGTGTTGATCACGGCATATGTTGAGGAACTCCTTCTGCCTCTCGTCAAAGTGTGACGTATCCATGAAGAAGAGGTACTTCTCATATTCCATAATCCGCGCTTGTTCATCCATTTGCAACTTCTTTTCCTCCAATGCCACCCTCCTCTCCTCCGCCGCCACCTTTCTTGCTTCGATTGCCGCCTCTTGTGTCCTAGCTGCTCTCCTATCCTCCGCTTGTTGCTTTCTTGCTTTCACCATTTCGTCCATGGCATTCTTGAGGTCATCGTCCCCTCCCTTCTTCTTGCTCTCTTTTGCTTGTTTAGCTCCCGTTGGTCTTTTTGGCTTGGTGTAGGCAACCGAGTTTGGTGTAGGGCTCCTCTTCTTCGTGCTATCGCTTGAGCCCTCTTCATCATCATCACCAACATTTGTGACGAGTTGCTCAATATTTGGATAGCTTGGCACATCTAGTAAGCCCTCACGCTTCTTCCACTTTTCTTCATCCTTCAACACATCGTAGCAATGAGACATCACAAAAGGCCTCCCTCTCTTCGCCTTGCCATTCTTCCCCTTTTTATCTTGTGTGCATTTGATCAAACACCATGGGCGCGTCGGGTGGCAGCTCCGCTTCCGGTTGCGTCGGCGCTTAGAAGGGCGGAGGCGGGGGTGGGAGATGCGCTTCCGGTTGCGGCGGCGCTTGGAAGGGCGGTGGCGGCGCTTGGATGGGCGGAGCCGCGGCCGCCGCTTTCCTCACCCGCTTTGCAGCTGGTTCCCCCTTCTTCCCCTTTTGTGCCGCCGCCGACGCCGCCGGCCGCTTGGCCGCCGCCCGCGCGACGCCGTCGACGGAGTTCGCCCGGGGCGCCATGAAAAGGCCGCGCGCGAGACCAACGGGAGGAGCGGCGACGCCGGTGGAGGTGGCAAATCCCGCGCTAGGGTTTGCGGCGGCGCCGGCGAGCGAGGGGTCGCGTAGGTAGGGAGGGGTCGGGGGGACGTTGGAGCGGTCGTCCATCGCCGGAATTTCGCCGGCGGCGGCGGCGCGGGAGGGGCGAGGGCGGGAGAGAGAGCGCGAGCGGCGGGAGATTTCAGCGGCAGTTGGGGGATTCGCGCGCGTTTTCCTTTTCCCCGCGCGCTGGACGGCAGGCCGCAAATAAACCGCTGACGGTACCGCTTCGTCCCGCGTGCTGGACTGTTATCGCGCGCGCGGTTCTTTTCGCGCGTCTGCTGGAGCATGCGAAATGGCTCCGCGCATGGCAAACGACCGGTATATCCCGCGCGCGGCGTGAAATGGCTCCGCGCATGGCAAACGACCGGTATATCCCGCGCGCGGCGTTTTTGCAGCCGCTGTTGGAGATGCTCTTACTTTCGGAGACGACCCAACCACCAAAAGAGCCATGCAAGGGTGCGTCACTCCTCCAGACCAAATCTGAAGATCCACATCCATCCACGCCACGCCGCAAAGCACACAGGGATAAGTATAACTACCCACCCCTGTCGTGCAGCATTATCACTGATCCTTTCTTCAAAAGCACTGCCTGCATCTTGACCTACTGTACGAGCGTGTGCTGGTCTGGATCCTATTCTGGAGTGAGGGCAAAGCAACGCCACGCTCGCTGGCTGAGCCACCTACTACGCCTGACAAACCCGGGTCAAACAAACAAAGATCAAGGATCCATGATGTGAGCTGAGGTGACATGACAGATGATAGTGAGCTCCGTTCATCCAACTTGGATGCCTACTGCTACTGGGCTACTGGCTCTATCTATCTGTTCTATCTCCCCGGCGTTTTGACTGAGCCCGGGACCCCAGGTTGCGTCTGCCAGCGTGTTTGCGTCTGTGTCACGGGCTCTCGCTCGCTCAGGTAACCAGGCGACCTCCACTGGACGCTGCCATACATAGCCTGACTCTGTCTGCCTCTCGGCGGGAAAGAAAGAAAACGTGGTGGAAACGGGCGGAGTTTACCACGCGCGTCCAGCGGCAAGGCAGCTCGTCAGAACGCTGCCGTGGCAGCAGCACTAGTGTGAAAATATCTGTCGGCCTGCATGTAGTAGTGAGTGACGAGAGGCGTGCGACGTACCTCTGGCCTCCATCTGTTCTCGTTGGGAGCTTCCTCTGCGCCAGCACATGTCACTAACTGCGAACTGTGATTTTGACATCTTGTCTTTGGCCATCTCCTACGTAGCGATCGATCCAGCAGCACGAGTTTACCACGGCTTCTTGACAGTTGCTGTTAGTGATAAACTCGGCGAAAATACAGCGACATGTCGTGCGAAATGATGCTGGGGAACTTGGACTATGTCCTGACTTTTTGTGGAGTTTATGTTACACAAGTAGTGGTACCGATCGATTTGACTCGGGATGGGGACTGTCTACTGGCCGGGGACACGCTCGCGCCACGGCGCCGGGTCACGTCAGACCTTGGATCCGAACTCGATGTGGCCATAGCGGAACAGAATCATCGATGCTCATTCCGCAATAATAATCGAGTGATCATTCATTCGATCGGAATCGATCTCGATCCGCCGTGCGGCGGTGCCAGCTAGCGTATAATTTGCCAAATCTGGCCCTTTGCCGGAACTGACGTCGCATCTGGCCCTTTTACAAAACTATTCCAGATCTGGCCCCTCGGGTCGGCGCCAGAGGGTTTGGCGCCGACGTTGCACAGCTCGGCGCCAGACGAGCGCGGCGCCGAACATGGGTCGGCGCCAAAGACCATGGCGCCGACGTCTAAAACCAATGTACTGCCAAATTGACTCGGCGCCGAGCTGTGCAACGTCGGCGCCAAACCCTCTGGCGCCGACCCGAAGGGTCAGATCTGGAAATAGTTTTACAAAAGGGCCAGATGCGACGTTAGTTCCGGCAAAGGGCAAGATTTGGCAAAAAATACCCAGCTAGGTTCCTCTCGGTTGCGTCGCCATCGAGCAACAACAGCTAGCTGATTCGAACACGCGACGTACGTGCGCTCTGCCGGCCGCCGCTCCCGCTCCACTGTTGGCTGCGGCATGCCTAGGGTCCACGTACATCCATCGTTGCCTGTAGTGCCGGTGCTCTCACGGAAACTTCAACCAAAAAAGCTGTTCTCTCGATCCGGGTCGCCCTACATGGCTATATATATAGTACTCTTGGTTAGAGAGTGGATTGATCGTGTTGCCAGTTTCGGCTAGCACCTTTACTAGCTCGATGCAAACCTACGAAATGCGTACTCCATCTTGTGCTGCCCGCAAGCCGCGAGACGGCGGTTCGACGCCGGAACAAAATATTTTGCCGTTGGGTTTACACCTCACGGCAAACTCAAGCCATGGCGTATACCCCGCATCCAACTTTCCACCCGCCGCGTGGTACTTCGTTCATACTTCATACTACTCTCCATCTTGTAGCTCGATGCTTCGCGACACACTCCTCGATCCCAACAAAAACGGCATGCATGGCCGGCCGCACATGACAGCAAAAGAGGCTCCACCTGTTCTCACACACAGTACTGCTTCCTCCCCTTGTGTTGTGTGAGCACATGGCGTTACACAACGGATCGAAATACATGTCCGGCAATAACTCTGGCTCCAACGCGCGACGTGCGCTCTGCCGTTTGTGTTTTCTGTTCGCGACGATGGCGGCAGATCGATCTGATCTCGCTCGGGGGCCGTGCGATCCGTATCTAGGCTTCGTCCGCCGATCGTGTGATCGGTTGCCCTAGAGTTTTTTTTTTCGGTCTCTTGATCCTGTTTTTTCTCTTTCTCGCCGTTCGTTTTTTATCGGCGTTTATTTTTTGGTTTTCTGTTCTAAGATCGGCTTGCGTCACCCTCCACCGTCGTCTTCCACTGGTAGAAAACTGGCCTATGGTCCCGGTTCGGTTGGGCCATCCGTCCCGGTTCCCGAACCGGGACCAGCCAATCGGGATGAATGCTGGTCCCGATTCAGACACGAACCGGGACCAATGGGGCTCCACGTGGCCAGTTCTGGCTGGGCGTGGGGAGACTCATTGGTCCCGGTTCGTAATGAGTGTTTTTTTTTGTATTTAGGGTGGCATGCTCTTTCTTCGAGAGTGGCTCGATCGAGACGACGTCGCCAATTTCGGCTGGCAGCTTTGCTACGAAATGTGTAGGTAGATCTTGTGCCGCCGGCTGCAGGCCCAACCAGACCAAGCTGGTCTCGGCGCATTCACTTTCCAGCTGCCGCGTACACGCCCTACATATTCGAGACTCCATCGAGAGGGAGGCTCAACATAAGCTGGATCTGTTGACATTCACACTCTGATGCGATTCCACTGGGACTTAGTGTAAAGGACATGTCGTTGGTTAACTGTGCCGTAGCCAAATTGCTGCTAACCGTGGCGATAATACAAGCGACCTGTCGGGCAAAGCTATGCTAGGAACTTGAGTCGGGATGGGTTGTCGCTGGGGACGGGACTGTCCACTACGACGACGGGGACACACGATCGAGCCGTACCTAGCTAGGTGGATCGCGGCAAACCTTGGATCCGAGTTTCGATCTCCCACCGATCGATGCGGCGTTGTATCTGCCTAATTACGAAGCAGATCGATGCTCAAGGCCGCAATAAGTGTTGCGATCGCCATCCACAAACAGCGGCTGCAGGGATCCTGAATAAATGGATTGAAAATTCAACGGATCGAACTAGTACATGCCCGGCAATTATGGTTCCAACACGCGACGTGCGCTCTGCCGTTTCGTTACACTGCTTGTCCGTGGCGATGGCGGCAGCCGCGCGTAGCATCCACGTACATCGGCGACCACGTGGTGACCGTGACATGTTGCAAACTCGTCCCACGTGGTGCGTGAGACACCGAATATATCCCTAAGTTCCATCGATCCGATCGGAAATTCGCTTTGGCTCCCGAGCACAAATGCTCCGGATATCCCATCCCTACAAAGTCTTTGAGATCCGTGTCTCACAGTCCCTTCAATGCTTTTTACCGCAGTAATTTTCAGAGTGTAGCTCTCCCGGAACAGAGGTTGACGAACGGATGGACCCCTACATGTAGCTCTCTCCTACGCCGCCGCGTCGTCTCATCCACCGCCGGCCTCTCCTCCGGTCATCCCCACCGCCCCCCTTCCCACCCCCACCCTCTCCCATCGAGAACGTGATCCCCTGTAGCTGTTGTCTCACCTTGTGGTCGTCGGTGAACTCGACAGCGCCGCCATGGAGCTCGCGGGCGCCACGACCCGTCCCCGTCTCCGTTGAAGGTTCGAGCACCCTGGACCTGTGGACGCCGCGCCATCCCAAGCTCTAGCCCCGCCCGTCGCCGTCACGGCTCATGCGGCTTTCGCCCACGTCTTCGGTATTTTTTCAGAAGATGGTGAGCAGCGACCACCACGGTCGCCGGCTCCCCCGCACCAACGCGCTCGCCACAGTCGCTCTCCCCCATCGCCGTGTCCATCCTCGCCATGTCCATCCTCACCGCCGTCACGGCTGAACGCGTGGCGCAGCACCTCCACCTGAGGCACCCAGGAGGACGTGCAACTGGGCGCACTGGCATATGTTTGCTCTGTACTCTGCTAGTCTGCTCACCGTCGGGGTCGAAGAAGGAAACCTGGCGCGTGCGGCCGTCGGGCTGCGTCTTCTCGAAGACGTGGGTGACGCGGGTCTTGAGCCCGGTGAGGAAGCCGTCGTAGTCGGCGACGGAGAAGGCGAGGTGGTGCCTCCTGGGCAGCTGGTCGGGCACGGGCACGGCGCCGGGGGAGGAGGCGACCGCGGTGGCCGGGTCCCGCTCGATGATGTGGAGCAGGACGTCGGGGCCTCGGGGGTGCCCTGGAGGCGACCACACCGCCGCCTGAGCCGCATCCTCCTAACGCGCCGGACGCCCTGCAGCCCACACGGCCAGGACGCCGCCAACCACCACCTGCCGACGACCAAGGAGAATGCCGCCGCCAAGCCCGGAGCCGCCGCCCCGGCGTCCTCATGCAGCGGGCAGCCGCACGTCGAGACATGCCGCTGGGGACCACACGGGCGCGCTGGAGCATGAGGCCCCCGTCGAGCTCCTGGAACCAGCGCCGCCGAGCTGCAAGTTGGCCTCGCCGCCGCCGGTGCCGCCCAAGCTTTGCCCAGGCGCCACCCCCTGGCGACGGCGAGGTGAGGGGCGAGGCAAGCAGGGCCGCGGGCAGATGGTCGGGGACGGCCCGGTGCGGCCGACGGGGCCGCACGGGAGCGAGCTAGCTTGGAGGTTGGGCGCGGAGCAAGGGGGCGACTGCAGCTGCAACCTCTGCGACGGTGGCTCTGGATTTCGACAGGGGTGGAGAGAGGGCGCGGAGAAGTTTCCGGATCTGGTCTCGACTGTGGAGGGGGGTGGTCGGAGACGGGAGATCAAGCTCCGGCGGCGGTGCTCTGCAGGTCCTAGAAAACGCCCTCCGTCACGACCATGCCCCAGCTGCCAGGTCAAAATTACCGCAGCCTGCCTAATTTTACCACCCAGCGTACGTCGCGACAAGGCACAGATTCGTAATCTCAACGCAACCTGAGCCGTCCAGATACCAGGTGTATTTGTGCCCGGGCACCAAAATGCTCCCTTCCGATCTGATACCCTACTTACTTGGGAAATTTTACATGAGATTGACAGCTTCTCGTGCTCCGTGTATTGTAGTAATGCACATGACAAGTTGGAACACACCTGAGCAGCCAGTAGTCTCGACAACTAGTATAGAACGATGCATCGGAAACGGGTAAAACCCTTATCGGAAAATGAAGAAACGGTTATTCAATTCATAACACATAATAAATGTCATCATTGCATTGATATACAATAATATCACGGCTTACACTCTCACTGCAATCATATCTATCATACATTGGTATAATATAATATCAACTATTACACTTTGACTACAATCATATCTATCGAAACCTATAAGCAACTAACCTAGCAAGATGGAAGGCTGGCTTAGTTAAGCTAGCCTTCCATCTTTGAGTTGGAGCTCACCTAATATGAGTTCTTGTTTGTCGTTGTACCCGCTCCAATAGCAGCATCCTCGAAGTTTTCGTGCCTCAAGATTTTTGGTTCTCGGAATGGTATGTTGGTATTTTTATGCAGTATGATCGAGATAAACTCCCGTGTCAAAGAAAAAAGATTATCTAAATATATAAAATATATCCGAATATAAAACAAAAATCGATGTCTATTTTCCAGCAACTAGTCAGCTCGGTTCCCATTTTCAAGCAACTGGTAAGATCGGTGGCCTTACCATGCATAACACATCATCGCTGTCATTTAAGAATAGCAATGTTTTAGCCCTAACTTCTAACAAATAGCAGTTCATTAGGACATACAAGTTATCCTAAGTTAGCAAATGAATGTTTTTATCGTACATACTGGTTAAGGGACAAGTTCTAGTGATAAAGCAAACAGATCACCATCATTACTTCTTCCTCATCATCATCTTATAATTATTATTATTCTTTTTCTCCTTCTTCCTATTCTTCTTCTTCTCCTTCTTCCTCCTCAGTTCCTGCGCGTGCCTCTACTTGCCCAAGCTCCCTCATTAAACAATTCATGGACAGTCCTAGGATAGTTATTACCACTAAACTCATTGGTCCTCGCCACTATCAGTGCCGCCGTCGTCCTTGCCCGTCGTCGTAGCCTCCCAGATCTAAGCTGTCGCCCTAATGTGTCTCAGATCTAAATCTTTCCCTGTCGCTGCCAGCTCCCTCGGTGCCAAAATAGTTGAGTTTGTCCTTCCGCTCGAGCTGACCGAGTAAAAGAGATTGTGAGCGTAATTTTTCCACGAGACGCTAGACCAATTTTTTGTCTCCCGCAAACTCCCTGCATGCACCCCGGTGCATGGCCGCGATCTACGCCCGTCTCGGTTTAGCTCTCCCGGACCCTGAGAGGTGGTTTAAGTTTCGTGCGGGCTCAGACCAAGTCGTGTTCCGAGCAAGCAAACGGCACATTTTTTTGCATGCACATGTCATGTTTAGATGCAATGCGATTAACTAAACACGGCCCAAATGTACATGTTCCAACGATCGGATAGCCTACCTAGCAAATTGACAGCTTGGAACGAGTGTTGGCAAGTCGTGAACTGCGGCAGGTGCCATTGCCACTATTTCCACCACAAAACAACCCCAACAGAACCTGTGTGCCGATCGAGCGGCATGACGGCGAGAGCTGGCGCGCGGCGCCCGGACAAAAATCCGTTGCGCCACACGTACTACAGGCTATGGAAAGTCGGTTCACGCTTCAGACCGCACGACGAAAGACTAGTTATAATGGGAGTAACTTGGCTAGTAACATCACACATCTCAAGACAAATTTGATTATGTGGCATGTAATTAATGAAGAGAGAGGTGTTTATGATAATATAGCTAGTTACCGTAACATCACACATTTTTAGACAAAATGAGTGTATAACATAATAAATAAAGTCTTGCATGACACCACACATAAGTTACTCCCGAAAGTAGTAACATATGCACGCCCATCGTCGATGATACTACTAAGACTAGTCATAATGGGAGTAACTTAGCTAGAAACATCACACATCTCAAGAATTTGCTTATGTGGCATTTAATTAATGAAGAGAGAGGTGTTTATGATAACTTAGCTAGTTACCGTAACATCACACATTTCTAAACAAAATGAACGTATAACATAATAAATAAAGTCTTGCATGACACCACACATAACTTACTCCTCATAGTGAAAGTAGTAACATAGCGTGTTACTACTCTAAATTACTCTCCCATTGTGACTAGCCTAACAAGAGGCTACACACCAACGAGGAGTGGCGTGCCGGTCTATCTGGACGTACGTGTCCTGGCTGTTGAGCACAGCGATTCTCGTGCGCCGGCCGGCCTCCCACAAGAACAGTGCCTGGCTGACGCCCAGCTCCCGTGGATCCACCAAACCCCAACCGCAACCGGACCAGGGTTTTTGCTCGCATTCACTTTCCAGCTGCCGCGTGCTTCTCGAGTCGCGACACAAGACTCCAGCATGAACCAAGAAAATAAAAGCTCAGCTGAAGCGGCATGGCATGGATTTGCCGAAGAAATCCCGGAGGCCGGCCGGCCGCCCATAAACGCCAGCAGAAGACACCACCGTACGTGCACGGTACGCCGTCCACGTCGGCCGGTCCTAGAATAGATGAGCCACACCGCCGTCCTAGAATAGATGAGCCACATCGTCTCTCGGTCTCGGACAAACAATGGTCTCTACCTGATAACACCCCTATAGTTGGACTAATAGCATCGAGGCCTGCATCACTGCTGTCAGTGCGGCTGTCTTAACGATTAGCTGCATCCGCGGGTCCTAGTGACATCAACATCCACAAGAAAAATCATGTACGCACTACTACTATTCTACGCCTAAGCAAGGTGGGTGGTGGGATTGGTGTTTCACCTGCCAGTGTCGTAGAAGAACCCGTAGATCTTGGTCCGGGATCGACGGCGCTTGGTCCTCGCCGCTATCAGTGCCGCCGTCGCCCTCGCTCGTCGTCGTAGCCTCGCAGATCTAAGCTATCGCCCTGATGTGTCTCAGATCTAAATATTTCCCTGTCGCTGTCGGCTCCCTCGGTGCCGAAATAGTTGAGTTTGTCCTTCCGCTCGAGCTGACCGAGTAAAAGAGATTGTGAGCATAGTTTTTCCACGAGACTCTAGACCAATTTCTTGTCTCCCGCAAACTCCCTGCATGCACCCCGGTGCATGGCCGCGATCTACGCCCGTCTCGGTTTAGCTCTCCCAGGCCTTGAGAGGCGGTTTAAGTTTCGTGCGGGCTCGGACCAAGTCAGTGTTCCGAGCAACCAAACGGCACATTTTTTTGCATGCACATGTCATGTTTAGATGCAATGCGATTAACTAAACACGGCCCAAAGTACATGTTCCATGTTCCAAGCTAGCTCCCCGTGGCAGTCTATCTCGACGTGTCCTGGCTGTTGAGCACAGCGATTCTGGTGCGCCGGCCTCCCACAAGAACAGTGCCTGGCTGACGCCCAGCTCCCGTGGATCCACCAAACCCCAACCGCAACCGGACCAGGGTTTTTGCTCGCATTCACTTGCCAGCTGCCGCGTAGTACCTCCAGCACCGCGTGCTTCTCGAGTCGCGACACATGACTCCAGCACGAACCAAGAAAATAGAAGCTCAGCTGAAGCGGCATGGCATGGATTTGCCGAAGAAATCCCGGAGGCCGGCCGCACATGCCATGCCAGCGGAAGGCACCACCGTGCACGGTACGCCGTCCACGTCGGCCTGTCCTAGAATAGATGAGCCACACCGTCCGTCCACCCATGCCGTGCCCGTCGCGCACCGAGACAGGGCAGATAGGGATAGCGGCGCCACCACCTCGCTCACTCGGCGCCGTGTACTCGTCCGTGCGCTGGTGTACACGTCGCCGCCAAGCCCCTTTCCGTCCCTGGCTAAACGTCCAACTCCTGATGGGGCCGCCGGCAAAGCGAGCCGCAGGATCGGCCGTCTCATCGGGAACCTTATCGCCGCCTCCCCCGCGTCGCCACACCACACACAACCAACCCCCTACAAGACGGAGCCAAAAGGCACCCACGGCCGGAGACGACGGACCACGGCCATCGGCCATGGCGTGGGGCACAGCACGGTGGGGGTACCTTGCCGTGGGTGTTGTAGTGCTCTCGTTTTGCTGCCAATTGTTGTCGTGTGCCGCGGCCTCGCAATCACGAGGGCGCAACGATCTCGATCTCCATTGCTTGGGTCTCCATCCATAAACAGCGGCTGGGATCCTGAATAAATGGATTGAAGATTCAACGGATCGAACTTACATGTCCGGCAATAACTCTGGTTAGTTCCAACACGCGACGTGAGCTCTGCCGCTTGTGCCCATCCACGTACCCATCCATCCTTGCATACATCGGCGAGCGGTGAGTAGCACGAGTAGCCCGACGGCGGCAAGGAGAATATTGAGCACGTGGTGATGTGACGTATTGCTTTTTTTGCCGCAAATTCGTCCCACTTGGAGAGTGAGAACACCGAATATATCCCTGTGTTCCATCCATCCGATAGCCTCCCTATCTGGGAAAATTTATGTGAGATTGACAGGTTGTCGAGCTCTCTGTGTGTTGTAGTGGATTTTTTGATAAAACGAACTTTATTACTTAAAAAGTCTTAAGCATGTACCCGGCCTCTGCATAACTAAGATGCACACAGCACATATCCACAGGTAACCAAGTGCTGAAAATAAAAAGGCGAATTACATATCATCATGAGAAAGTGTAAAAACGCCTAAACTGCTGGAGGGCCAATCCGTAAATTATGCTGCCATCCATGTTGGGAAAAAAATCCCTCGCCGAATCCTCCAACCGCGTACACGCCTCCGTGACAGGGATCGGTGCTCCGCACGCTGTAGTGGCACCCATAAACGGATCAAAGCCGTACTCCGGTAGATGACCTGCATAAGAGAAGCATTTTTATCATTAAAAACCTTGTCATTTCTACATAGCCAAAGCGACCAAATAACGGCAATCGCTCCCACCCTAATTAGATGCTTAAACCTAGAATCAACCCCATTGAGCCAATTGCCAAATACATTGGCAACACTGCGAGGTGGATATAAGTTGGAGGCTATCTGAAAGGCTGACCATATAGATCTAGCAAAATTACAACGAAAGAAAAGGTGTTGTATACTCTCGTCCTGATGACAAAAGACACACGATTTGCTTCCTTGCCAATTCCGCCTTGCAAGGTTATCTTTAGTGAGAATTACTCCACGACGAAGATACCACACAAACACCTTAGTTTTCAGTGGTATCTTCATCTTCCAATTTTCTTATTATTAACGGCTGGAATCTCAGGTTGTACTAACACTTTGTACATAGAATCCACAGAGAATTTGCCATTCACATTGAGATTCCATCGAAATTTATCAGGTCCTTGCGTTAATTGCACTGAAGCAAGTCGCTGTACCAAAGCATTCCATGATGCTTGTCTAGGACCGAATAGACTTCTTCTGAACGACACATTAGGTGGAGAAGATTCCATCACCTTGGCGAGAGTATCGCTTTTATGTCGCACAATGTTGTACAAGGCCGGAAACTGTTCGCGAAGAGTGGCATTACCTAGCCATTTATCCTCCCAGAACCTAATTTCCGACCCATCCTGAATAGAGAAAGACCCGTGTGGAAAAAAGTATTTTTTGGTGGACATAAGTCCAGCCCAGAAGTGAGAATCACCCGGCTTCCAGCACACCTGTGACAGCGCTTGTGAACCCACATACTTTCTTCTTAGGAGGGTCTGCCAAACCCCTTCCTCAGATAGTAGCTTAAAAAGCCACTTGCCAAGGAGAGCCCTGTTCTTGACCTCAAGGTCATGAATTCCAAGTCCTCCTTGGTCTTTAGGTCGGCAAACCACACTCCACTTAGTCAAACGGTACTTTCGTTTCTCACTATCCCCTTGCCAAAAGAATCTTGACCGGAAATAATCCAATCTTTTTAAGACCCCTTTCGGCAATTGGAAGAAAGATATCATATACAGTACCATATTGCTTAGTACTGAATTTATGAGAACTAATCTTCCTCCTAAGGATAATAATTTTCCTTTCCAGCTGTGTAATCTAGCCTGTAAACGTTCCTCAACCAGTTTCCATTCAGCATTTGTGAGTCTCCGATAATGGATCGGAATTCCCAAATACTTGATAGGAAATTGTCCCTGCGCGCAGCCAAAAAGCTCGGCATACTGAGAAACATCATTTTGAGCCTCGCCAAAACAGAACAATTCACTCTTATGGAAATTAATCTTTAACCCCGATAAATGCTCAAAAGCTGAGAGAATTAACTTCAGGTTTTTTGCTTTTTCGATGTCATGATCCATGAAGAGAATTGTATCATCGGCGTATTGAAGTATGGACAAACCACCATCCACTAGATGAGGAATGACCCCTTCAATTTGGCCATCGGCCTTAGCACGTTCAATCAAAATAGCGAGCATATCCGCCACTATATTAAATAGCATCGGCGACAAAGGATCACCTTGTCTAAGTCCCTTTTTGGTTTGGAAGTATCGACCTGTGTCATCATTGACTTTAATGGCGACACTTCCTCCCGAAATGAAACTATGTATTAAGGCCCGCCATTCATCGGAAAAACCTTTCATTTTGAGAGTCTGTTGTAAAAAGGACCATTTAACCTTATCATAAGCTTTCTCAAAATCCAGCTTGAGGATCACCCCATTCAACTTTTTGCGGTGCATCTCGTGGACCGTTTCATGAAGGGTAACCACCCCATCCAGGATGTTGCGCCCTTGCATAAAAGCTGTCTGAGATGGACGAACCACATGGTCAGCCACGGTATTCAGCCTTATTGTCGCGACTTTGGTAAATATTTTAAAACTAACATTAAGGAGGCAAATGGGTCTGTACTGTTGGATCCTTTCGGCCTCATTAATCTTAGGTAGTAAAATAATCTCACCAAAATTCAAGCGAAACAGCTCTAATTGTCCACTATGAAGGCAGCAGAACAATTGGAGAAGGTCTGACTTGATAACGTCCCAAAAGTTCTGATAGAATTCAGCTGGGAAGCCATCGGACCGGGAGCTTTGTTGTGTTCCATTTGGAAAATAGCCTTTCTCACTTCTTCCTCAGAATAAGGTGCAGTAAGAATGCTATTTTCTTCATGAGAAACCTGGGGTATGTCTGCTGTTTGGTTTTCATCCAAGGAAAAATGATCTTCCTCCGGAGCTCCAAACAGACACTTATAATATTTAGTAATATACGACTTCAGTTGCTCGTGGCCTTCAATCGTTCCCTCCTCCTGTACAAGGGAGAAAATACGTTTCTTCCTGTGTCTGCCATTGGCAACACTATGGAAATATCTCGTATTTGAGTCCCCTTCCAGAATGAATTGAGCTTTGGAACGTTGATACCATTTAAGCTCCTCCTCGCGGAGTAATCCGGCAATCTGTGCATTGGATTGGTTTTTCAACTCAATTTCATGCACGGATAACGCCCGGATTTCTGCCAAAGCCTCGAGGTCATCGATAATTGATGAAAGCCGTTGCTTTTCTTTCTTCAGTAAACCCGTTGTGTGACGAGCCCATCCAATGAGGTAGTTACGTAGAGCACGTATTTTGTTATTCCACCTCTGGATTGGCGTTGTCCCAGCAACCGGCCTTTCCCAAATCTTTTTGACCATATCTTGGAAGCCTTCACGGTGTAGCCATCCAAGTTCAAATTTGAACCGACGGTTACACTGTGGTCTCGGCAATCCAGTAGTCATCAGAATGGGAGCATGGTCTGACAGAGCCTCAATACGTTCTAGAGCCCGTACCGATACCATGGGGAATTTCATCTCCCAATCCGTATCCATAAGTACTCGGTCTAGTTTTTCGTATGTGGGTTCTGGCAGACTATTTGCCCAAGTAAATTGTCTTCCAACCATCGAGACCTCTCTCAAGCTCAAGCTGTCAATGACTGCATTGAACAAAAGAGGCCAATGGTTGTCAAACCGGCCTTACTTTTCTCAAAGGGGAATCGTAGCATGTTAAATCCCCCCCAATGATCATGGGATGTGGGTTATCTTTTACTAGATTAACCATTTCCATGAGAAAATCGGCCTTTGGCTCCTCCTGGGCAGGTCCATACACGGTGACAAGGCTCCATAAAATTATCAACTTTGTTACGGATGTGTAGCTTAATGTGAAACTCACCATCCGTAACTGTTAATACTTCCATAGTCTCAGTCCTTACTCCGAGTAAAATACCCCCAGAACGACCACGTGGCGGGCGAGAGAACCAAGCAAATTCTACACCTCCGGAGAGTCTGTTTAGAGAACTTTGCGAGAACTCACGCCTACCGGTTTCAGAAATACCCAAAAAATCCAAGTTATGATCCCGAACAGCATAAGCGAAATGCAAATATTTAGCCAAGTCACCAAGACCTCTGCTATTTGCAAACATACCATTCATTGGGAAACAATGGGGGATTTGGATAATTTGGTCTTTTTCCGAGACCTCTTGTTAGAAGAAGATTTGGATTTTCGACATGAAGCTTTTAGCTCATATAAAGGGCTGTCGATATCCAATCCAACTTCCGACACTTCACCAACTAAATGAGAGAGTAGCTGACCATCTGATGTGGCATTCGCTTCCTCATCATCTATATAGGTGGCACTTAGACCGGTCGAGACTTTAGGCATAACCGTTAGACGGTCAAATTCCATATGTCTCAAGACTCGAGTCGAAACAGAAATTTGAGAGCTATCATTACCTAGCTTTACTCCTACTTTAGCAAGCTTTGATGAAATAGCTGAAGGCGAAAAAGAAAGAAAGATTTGGGAGCGTTATCCGTACCATGTGAGTCGAGATTAAGTTCAGCCTTGCGTCGCATAGCCCTCACCATGGAGTCTTCATCGGTAGGGTTAGCTCCATCCATCGCCGACTCGAACCTCCCGCTACGACGCGGAGTCGCAGTAGGAGGTGGGGTGCAAGGCGAGACAGAGCCAACCATGTCCGAGTGAGGCCCCGCATAAAAGTGGTCGGGGTCAGCGTTGGTGATGTAGGAGCTGACCCGTCCACCGTAGTGTCCAGCTGCGCCATGGGCTGGACGGCGAGGACAACGTCGAGGAAGAGTCCTCCACCGCCCCAGCTACAGCGCCACCAGCAGTGCCGAAACGCAGGTCCAGGGGAGGCAAGGTCGAGGCAGAATCCTCCCCCTGGTCCAGCGTAGGCGCAGCAACAGCGCCACTGGCCTGTCCCTGGTCTGCATCCAGAGTCGGCCCACTCAGGCCAGCACCATCTGCCGCCGGAGATCATCGAGGCCTGCCAGCGGCCCAAGCTGGCCGCGCGCGTGGCCACAGCAGCCTACGAGCCAAGGCCCGGCTGCGGCCCAGACTGGCCGGCAGACTTGGCCAGCTCCAGCGGCCTGCCATGCCCAGCCAGCAGCCCATCCCGATCAGCATCGCCAGTAGAAGCCGGCCCATCTTGCCTGCTGTGTACATAGCTGCAGATTCCACTTCTTCAACCGAATCAACACAATTCAAATTACGTAGCAGCTCCGGAGATGACCTTCGGATGCTCCACAATTTCAATCCCTCTAGGTGTACGTGGGTTGGGGTTGTAAGGAGTAATCGCCATAGCCGGTATAGAGGTGGACAGAACATCCGGATCACCGTCTTGCCATGGTTATTGTCCCCGGTCGGTTTGCTTGCATCAACATCCATACTAGTACTTTGAGTGTTTTGCATGCCAGCCGACCCCGAGGAACCACCCATGCCCTCCTCATTACCTTCCTCCTCATCAACATCATCACCATTACGTCGCCAAAAATAAGGACGAAGTTGGCATCCGGGACGAAATCCGCAGCCTCGCGACGGAAAAAGAACTCATACTCTCTAAGTTTAACCACACAAGCTGCTCCAATATAAGGCCCGTTGATATTCGTACTCTTCTCAAGTGCCTGGATTAAGCATACCCACGAGAATTCGAACGATACCACGACTCCGGTAAGTGACAAGATCAACATCAAGAGTCGTCCCAATAAGAGAGCCAACAGCCCAAAAATCAAGAAAGTGTCTCACTGGATATGTGTTGTAGTGGATGCAGATGACAAGTCGTCTTCAGCTTTTTTTGAATGGTTCGTCTATTGTAACTGGCTCTACTAAATACTGAACACACCTACCAATGGGACTAGCCATGTTAGGGGACGTTTGGTTCCTGGTCTATTGCCCATATAGCCTCGCTGGGCAAGGTTGGGCATTTGGTACGGTCGAAATAATCTGGCTTCTCAAGGCAAACTAGCCTAGATGGGCAAAGAAAACGTTGTTGGATTACGGTCACCTGTGGTCTGTGGACACGGTCAAAGTTTTGGTAACCCACGGGCGCATTTTTCTATCGGGGCCAAGTTAAGAAGGAAGAACGCCGCCGCCGCCATCGCCAGAGAGGACGGTAGAGAGAAACGACCGCTGCCGAGGAAGGGGACAGAAAGAGCGTTGCCGCCACCAACGTCTCGAACTCCTCCACCACCGTCACCGGCCGAACCACCGGCCTCCCCGCCCTGCGCCCCTATCTCGATCTCCTCCTCCGTCGAGCCCGATGGCGGCGGATCACTTGAACCAGAATATTGAGCACGTGGTATATATCTACGTGTTCCATCGTCGGATAGTCTACCTAGCAAAATGGACAACGTGGAATGCCCTGTGTGGAGTGGATCGAGTGTTGGAAAGTCGTGAACTGCGGCAGGTGCAATCGTCACTAGTTCCAGCACAAACAAACCCCAACGGAACCTAGCACGCCTAGAGCCGATCGTGTGCCGAGCGGCATGACAACGGCGAGAGCTAGCGCGCGGCGGCGGATGACGGGCACGGCCGGGAAGTCGGTTCACACAGCAACGGCGAACGCGAGGCTCCCTAGTCCCTACAGAGCAGCGAAGAGTGGCGTGCAGGAGCCGCCACAAACTAGTAGCTCGATCGTCCCCATGTATCTTGACATGTCCTGTCGCCTGTTGATCGAGCAAAGCGATTTTCTGTTGCGCCGAGCTCCCATCCATGGATCCAGGATCCACCAAACCCCAACCGCACCCGGACCAGGGTTTTGCTCGCGTTCACTTTCCAGCTGCCGCGTACTATCACACACTTTCTCACGCATGTATGCGTGCTTCTCGAGTCGCGACATAGCACTCCAGCGCGAACGAAGAAAATCAAGCTCAGCAGAAGCGGCATATATTTGTCCAATGAAGAAAAAATCGGCAGGGACGGAGGCCGGCCGCACATAGTGACATGCCATGCCAGCACAAGACACCGCCGTGCACGGTACGCGTCCACGTCGGCCGGTCCTAGAATAGGTCAGCCACACCGTCCGTCCGTCCATCCACCCATGCCGTGCCCGTCGCGCACCCGGACAGCGCAGATAGGGATAGCGGCGCCACCACCTCACTCGCTCACTCAGCTCGCCGTGTACTCGTCCGTGCGCTGGTGTGCACGTCGCCGCCCAGCCCCACACCCTTTCCGGCCGTCCCTGGCTACCGTCCAAGGCCTGATGGCTACCGCAGAGACCGTGAGCCGCAGGATCTGCCGTCTCATCGCCTCATCGGGAACCTTATCGCCGCCTCCGCCGCGTCGCCACACCACACACGCTCAGTCCCCCACAAGACGCAGCCAAAAGGCACCCACGGAGACGAGCGACGGACCACGGCCACGGCCATGGCGTGGGGCAACAGCACAGTGGGGGTACCTTGCCGTGGGTGTTGTAGTGCTCTGCCAATTGTTGTCGTGTGCCACGGCCTCGCAATCACGAGGGGCTCGCCCGTTCGGGTGTTTTGCTAGCCAGCTTAGCGCAAGCCGACGACGGCCTCGTCTGTCGCATGCCGGCGGCAGCCAGGAGGGCGCCGGGGAAGGGACAAGCCCGGGGAGGCGTCGCACAGGTACTGTGGCCCGGCTCCGGGATACGGTGCCTAGTCATCGCCATCAGCCATCACGAGAGGGGACAAACATGGATGCACTCACCCATCACCAAAGATACACTCCTCACTCGCTCACTCGCTCCAAGTTGGGTAATCTGCCTCGCTGGACCTCGTAGCTGAAAAAATCCATCTCCTCGTAGCCGAAAGATCCATCTCCACGTAGCTGAAAAATCTGTCTAGGCACCGGTTGCTGGCGACAAGTATAGTAATGCCCACGCCCGTGCGTCGTCGGCTGCTCCTTTCTCCCTCGCCGGTAAACAAACAAACAAAAGGAAGTGCCTCGACATCGAGCCAACCAGAGCATCGGATCTAGCGACCTCTCGCATTTCTTTAAAACTCCTCCACGACCTCCCCACCGCCGTGCAAAGATTTTTGCATATTTATGCTGGCAGCGGCGGCACGACCGAAGCACTAGTGCATGGACGAATGGTCAAACTATAACCAAATTCAGATGATTCTTGAAAGAAGAAGAATCTCTCACAAGTTGAATATATGTTCTAAGAACATGAGCGCACTCATCAGCACGGCAGTACTACACAATTGAGACCACCATCGATGTCCAAAGACAAATCTGATGAATGGTCAAACCATAACCAAATTCAGATGCGCAGTTGCCTAAAGAAGGAGAATCTTCCACAAATTGAACACTATGTTCAAGAACATGAGCGCACTCATCAGCACGGCAGGATATACGTTAACCAATGAAACTATTAACATGATAGAAAGACACATCTAAGCAAAGGTCAAACCATACCCAAGATTAGATGTGCCACATCATCAGTAAGTACTGATGAAGAATCTGACCAAAGTCAATCAAGAACATCCAACCATTATTCACAAGCACAGGTACATGTAAGGTGGAGAGATCCCAGAAATATGTAATGCAGCACCCAACTTATTTTTCTTTTCCATTAATACTAATAGGCAGAAGCCACAAGACTTGTCTTGAGCTAAATGTCTTATACTACCACATGTGTACAACATAACATGCCGCCACACCTACAACTTATCACCCTTTAACATATGTACAACTGAGACAATTATCGCAATAGACATACAGATCTCAGGAATGGTCATAGCATAGAAACATTAGCTGCCCATTGTCAATCCTGGAAAGAATCTCACAAGTTGCATTCCAGAACATTAAGACGCAATTCAACAGCATAGCACGGACACAACACTGAGCCAGAGCAAGAAGACGATGTGATAATGTGACCTTATTTTTCTTTGTGCATGCCTTCCAGAGCATGAGAGCACTCATCAGCACGGTAGGATATACACCAATGAGACGAGGAGATTATCACCAGTGAACCGAAGACACATCTAACAAATGGTCAAACCAAGACAAAAATTTGATTTGCCACATCGTAAGTCCTGGGAACAATCTGAGCAAATGCTTTCCAGAACATCAAAGCATGGATGATTCTTCACGGGCAGTTTGGTACATACGGAGAAACAACAGGATATGTAACACAAGCATGAAAGCACTCATCAGCAGTTCAGCACCAGTAGGATATACACCAATTAGACAATGTACAGCAAGAATCAGCACCGTATCTGAAGACAGATCTCAACAATGGTCAAGCCATCGACAATCCTGGGAAGAATCTGAGCAAAGTCATTCCAGAACATCAAAGCATGATTCTTCACAAGCACAGATTGGTACATACTGAGAGAGACCACATGATATGTAACCCGAACTTATTTTTCTTTTTCATAATACTAGGCAGTAGCCACAAGACTTGTCTTGAGCTACAATGTCTTATACGAACATTACCAGCTAAACATAAGAGGAACATAACTTGCGACGGCTATAACTTATCACAATGTAACCTACTATCAAAAATACTCACTCTCACTCTCTTCAAACGCTAATGTGCCTGGGAGAATTAGGGAAAACAGAGAACATTTCTTGGGCACGAGCTGATTGAATCGCCCGGGGAAAAACCCAAGAGGATGTTCCCCTCCCTCCCAAAGCACAGGATTACACTCACCAACATTTTTTCAATAAGCTTAAACCTCTCTTAATTCACACGCAGAAATTGACCGTCTGCAGGAAGTCGTCCATGCCGCGGCCAAAGTCACAGCCCGGCATCTCGAGGAAGTCCTCGTCGAGGTCGATGTCGATATCCTCCAGCTCCTCGTCGGCGAAGTCGCCGAGCAGCAGGTCCTGTTCGCCGTCCAAGTAAGCAGGCATGTCAGAGACATCCAAGGCGTCGAGGCCAGCACGGAAGTCCATCGGGTCAATGTCCGGCAGCTGGAGCCCGCGAAGGAGGTCCTGGTAGAACTCTGGGTCATCAGGCAGCTGCACGGTCTCAGTGGTGGACACCGTGGCGGGGACTGGAGTCGGCTCAGGCGACAGGGGCTCAGCCGCGGCTGGCTTGGTTGCTTCGAGGACAGAGGACGGCGACGGGTGGGCGAACGGAGCAGCCGAGGTGGAGGACGACGAGGAGGTAGTCGGTGTGGAAGCGGCCGAAGTCGAAGCAGCAGGGGAGGCCTTCTTAGCCTTTGGTTCGCCACGGCGACGGCGCTTCTCCTCAATGAAGTTCCGGGAGGCTGACTGGTAGGCGGCGGAGGCCAAGTCGGCAGTGTCGAAGGTGCCAAGCCACTCCCTCTTGCCGGTGAACGGGTTGCGGATCTCGGCCGCCCACTTGCCCCACTTCCGGAGGCGCACCCCACGGTAGCCCTCGCCACCATTTGCGCTGCTCGTGCAGGCAGCAGCAGAGGCAGTAGCCGTCGGAGTGACCGGCTTGGCGCATACCTTGGCCGGAGCCTTGCCAAGGAACAGCTCGTAGCAGCGCTTGGACGAAGCAGCAGGGGCGGCCTGCTCGTCGTCAGTGTCCGAGTCCGTGGCATCGGGGTCCTCGTACAGGACACGCACGCGGCGCCTCGGCTGCACGGCCGCCGGCACCTGCTGCGGCTGCGGCTGCGGCTTGGGGAAAGCTGTGGCAGAGGTCTCCTGCTGCGGCTGCGGAAGCGGCTTGGAGAAGGCAGCAGAGGGTTTAACCCCAAACCCCGCGAGCATCTTGGTCTTGGGCTTCTTGGTGGCCAGCGCCTTCTTGAGGCGAATCTGGTGCGGGCTCAAGGTGGCCATGGCCTGCTCTTCTTCTAACAAGACTAAAATCTTCTCTGACAAGACTGAAGGGGGAAAACTCTACTACTGGAAAGGGAACTATTTTTTCTTCAGTCTTGGGTGCAAAAATTGGACGAATCACTGGAATCCGTCAGTCAGTCTCCTCGTAAGAAACTACACGGCCTTATGTGGAGGAATCCGGAATACTTCACCCCGAACCCGTCCCTGCAGAGACATAGAGGAAGAATCCATCAAAACCTCGTGCAAAACCCACCCAGAACCTCCCAGATCTGGGCCGGAAAAGCCGGAGGAAAGAAAGATGAGAAATTGATGGGGAAAAAGGAAGAGATGTACGGACCTGAGCATCGACGAGGACTTGTTCCAGCCGTGGAGCCCCTGGTGCATAGATCGGGGGCCGCAGGCGAGGAGCTCGTGGAGGAGGACGACGGCGGCGGCGGCGAGGAGTAGCGCTACCACCAGATCGGCGAAGGGGCAAGAAGACATATACGAGGGATGGTGCGCGTGGGGTCTCGCGTCGTCTCCTTCTTCCTCCCCGACGGCGAAGTCGTCGTCGCCTCCGGCCCTCTCTCCCTCGAAGCTCGGCTAAAACCCCGACCCAAAGCGGCGAGTGGAGCAAAAGGGGTTGGGATGGTCTCCTCCTCCGATATTTAATCCCCTCCCACTGCTGCCCTCCGCGGCCACGCCTCACGCATTCCAACTTTACCCCTCCCTCTGACATGCGGGACCCGACACCACGCGGACCCGCACGTCAGACGTGGTTGCAGGCTATAGAAGATAAGGAAAACGAGAAAGCTTGAAATTCTGCCGCTGTACGTACCAGAGACCGTACGCAATTTCCGCTACACTCTCACAGACATATGGGCCCGGCACGTCTGGGCCCCACAGTCAGTTATTAACATGTGTGGCCACGAGTAAGCAACCGTACTGCGGAATAAGTCCGGCCCCACGCCGCCACGCGTACCCATCGCGGTCGGCCCCACCGGTCAGCGACGCTCCCAGATTTAGGTAAGAAACGCGATCGGTGGGGGTAGGTTTCCTTCTTTATTTACGGGGGGGCGTGGACGGGAGAGGCGGCGGGGCGCAATGATAAATGCTTCACCTACACGACTACCCGCCTCTGTCTATGACATGCGGGCCCGGCCGTACTTTCCGTCCCACTGACTGGACAGTGACCCAGATCCGGTCTCGCTAGCTACGTGGATGGGCATTGTGCGGCTGGGAATAATTAGTTTTCGGAAACGGCCGTGGGAAATAATTTCATTTCACGCGAATAAATAAATAATAATTGAGTGAATAAATTCCGTAGTATACTGCTGGGATGGTAACTAAAACTAGCGGGCCCCGCCGTCATCCTCGGAGGGGGGTGAGCTGGAGAGGTGGCGGTTGTGGAAATGTTCAGCTGCTTTGACTTGACTGCCAAGGTTAATTAAGGAGAGGGAGATTTCGTTTGGGTGGTTGCAGCGGAGGAAAATATTTTCTGTTTTTTTTTGTGAAAAGTAAATAGTAAGATTTGGTCCTTCTGGCTGTCAAAAAAGGAATTGGTCCTTCTCCTTTTTAAGCACGCAGTCATCATATGACACGTAAGATTATGCTATTTGTGCGGCGATATATTTTCCATGGACCTGTCTCTTTCCCACGGTTGACATTTTCAGATCACCTTTTTGTGATATTTTTCCTTCATTGATGGCTAAAAAATTAGAAGGTGCTCGACGATTCCAGGGTTCATGGTACAATGATTTCGGTTCGACTTATATGCTTATTTTTCTCAGTAACGGAACACGTTATGTGAATTAATACGGTATTGTACCGTAAATGCAATAAGATTTCGGTGGACACGCGCGCAGGTGTTCTGGCACCTGACAAGGAGCACGGCTCGTGCTAGAATCATGAAACACAAAGGAATGTTAAGATCTCCTGATATCTTTCCATTATGCGGGGTCAATTATAGATACGTTCCCTGTATCTGGACCGTGCTGCCCGTCTCATGTTTTCCTTTTTTTGGAAAATTCAATGCAGGGTTACCATTCATTGTGTTTCCGTATGAGAAGAATCGTTTTATTTGGAAATAAATGGGGATTCCATTCATGGAAATATATTGGTCTCTTTAAATATCGACCTCTAAACTATTGAGCGCCAAAATGCTTGACGTAGATTTGTAAAAATACAGATGTATCAACCCGCAAAAAAAAATATACATATATATCTACACACTAAAACATGTTCTAAATACATCCATACTTAGACAAATTGCATCCAGTATTGTTCAAATGGAGTAGTATATTACCTTTGTTCCGCTAATATTGACTTCATATAGTGACAACATTCCTTGTGGTCGACTACGATTCTACAAGGCAAGTAACTAACATGTGCAAAAGTATGTTCGGAAACCATGATTCTGAATAATCCATTTCACATCTGTTGAAACATTTGTGGTTAACACAATTAAGAAAGTATAGCCGGAGCGAACTAAATTTTTTTGTTGTTACCACATGTTAGATAAAAGTTAGATAACATTATAGAGTGTTGACTGTGTATTACTTAAAATATTATGTAGTAAAAGCTAATTACCACTTGTAGGAAATAGTTTAATAGTGGTGTGTGACTTTTCCTATTGGTTCATTCTCCGCGTCTTCACCTATCCAAATGAGCCTCTTACCGGTTTGTCGAGCTTGTTACGCACGCATTTGGGCAGGGGAAGGACATGCATGTAGTAAACTTTCATAGGCATGATGACGACCTTTCTGAGGACCGTTCTTCTGGCACGTGTGCGATTTTTCACTTTCCATCCCTATAGGCTTTTAATTGCTTTATCAATTAGTGGTTCGAAGTCCACCTTCTGCGAGCATCGAAAGTTAAGGGGATACTCATTTGAGAGGGAACGAGGCTATTTTTGCAAGGAAGACAAACTTGAAGGTGTCAAGCCTCATTGTGATCAGAATTTGAGTACTACTGTTATTGGCTGAAAGAAGTATAAAGATCGGCTTGTGGCCAAGGGCTATACCCTAAAGGAAGGTGATTTTTTTAATACTTACTCACCTGTGGCGAGACTTACCACAATTCAAGTACTATTGTTATTGGCTGCCTCATATGGTCTTCTCGCATCAAATGGACGCTAAGACGACTTTTCTAAATGGAGAGTTGGACGAGGAAATATTCATGGAACAGCCTGACGGATTTATAGTTCAAGGTCAAGAAAGAAATGTTTGTAGCAAGTGAGAGTTGTTCAAGAGTTGGGGGCATATCTTTAGCATCCGCTCCCGAAATGTGAGTGAAACTTTAAATAAAGAAGAAGAGCTACGAGCTGTGGTAACTGATACCGGCAAATGTGTATACTACCGACATGGTGGGGGTGAGGGAGTAGTCCTATGTTTTGTATGTGGATGACATACTAATATTTGGGACAATCCTCAAAGTGATCGAGGAGGTCAAAACCTTCTTATCTCGGTGTTTGAGATGAAATGTCTGGGAGAGGCTGATGCTTTAACATTAAGCTCTTGAGAGAGGAGAATGGTGGATTTACTATTGTTCAATCCCACTATGTGGAAAAGGTGTTGAGAAGATTTGGCTATGCTGATTGTAACCCTTTTCCCACACCATACGCTCCTATTGTGAAGTTTCGAAAGAGTCAGAGAAACGCTAGAGATCAATTGAGATACTCTCAAATCATTGGCTCGCTCAGCCCGAACATCTCGTTTGTTGAGTGCAAACT
This sequence comes from Poa pratensis, assembly GCA_947311845.1. NCBI lineage: Eukaryota > Viridiplantae > Streptophyta > Magnoliopsida > Poales > Poaceae > Poa > Poa pratensis. Next base: position 4,322,138 of record CAMZMU010000035.1, read on the forward strand.
TAGCCGGATTGTGGCCAACCCGTGAGATGCGCTATCTAAAAGGAAGGATGAGCTATGAAATTCATTATACCGGGGATTCCAGAGTACCTTAAGGGGTATAGTGATTCAAACTAGATTTCTGATGCCGATGAGACAAAGGCTGCAATTGCATATGTATTCAGTTTTGGTGGTGGCGTTGTTTCGTGAAAGTCTTGCAAGCAGACCATTATAACGAGGTCAACAATGGAAGCAAAACTTACAACATTAGACACTGCAACGTTCAAACCATAATGGCTTCTTGAACTTTTAACCGAGATTTCTATGGCTAAAAAACTAATACCGGCTATCCTCATCAACAATGACAACCAAATTATGATTCTTAAAGTGAACAGTTATAAGAAAAGTTCAAAGCATGTTAACAGGTGATTAAAAACCGCCAGGAAGCTGAAAAACTTCGCAGTGCTAGCATTGGATTTTGTTCCAATGGCTAAGAATCTAGCAAAATCTTTTACAAAAGGTCTACCAAGAAATACGATAGACAATGCATCGATGGAGATGGGTTTGAGACCCACTTGAATTGCTGAGGGGGTAACCTGACCTATGTGATAAAAAATCCCGTGAATTTGGAACTGGGTAGCTTGATGAGAGAACATTTAACTCCCGCTCCGCTACAGATGCAAATTCTCTCATAGGCTACCGTTTGGCAGGCTGATTTTTGTCTTAATATGTTCTGTTAGGATCTTGATGAGCGAAGACGATATACTTCAATGTTATTGAAATAACACACCTATATGCGCGACACTGCTAGTCATAGTGCATGGGATTTGGGTGAATCCTTAGTAAGCTCATGAAAGATCGAGGAGTATAAGTTATATGCCCCACCCACGGGGAAGTCTCGGCAGCCTTGTATCGGGAACGTTGAGTGAAACTTGCTGCATAAGACTGGCAATTCAAGGCATAGTCCATTGTACAGTTGTAGCGAAGCGTAGATGTTTGTCTAGGTGGGAGTTCAACTTAATAATCTCCACTGGACTCTAGATATATCAAACAATGGTATGGAACTAGAGTGCAACATTATGTCTCTGAAATCTTGTGGATGACTGTTGGATTATATTGGGCCTAGCCCGCTATTTTAGCACAACAAATTATAAAATCTCAAAGGCCCATTCAGCCCAATGCATGTTGTGTCCAAGAAGTGAGAGTGGGACTAGTCCCATACTGCTAGTTGATAGAGAGTTGGAGTGGGAGTGGGACTAGTCCGGTACAGGCGCGCTCCTCATCCGTCGCCCACCTCGCCACGCCTCGCTTCACATGCACGTCACGTTTCGTGAATCGAGTTTGAGTCAGAACTCATTTTTCGTGAAAGAAATTTTTTTGGTGCGCACCAACTGTGTGTACGTGTCAACAGGAATATGCATGCTTGACACCTGCACTACTTCCACCATGTGGCGCTTGCGTTCTCTGCATATAGAGAAGAGGTCGAACGGATCCAAATCTAACTCGCTCACTCTCTTCCTGTCTCCACTGTGTGTTTCCTTTTGATGTGTTGCTTCCAGTCTTCTCCATCCCGGAGATTGCGTGCAAGGCCATCTGTGAGAGTAGGTCTCCAAAAACCCGTCTGTTGAGATCCTGCACCGGGAGACGGCCGATAAGTTTTTTGGTAGCGCCTCGACGCGACTGCTCGCTTTTGTCCAACTCCAGCTGCGCCAACTGAGCTACCCAGCTGAGCCGACTCCAACACCAAAGTCGGTTGTACATTTGCTTCCTCGTCACCATCATGGCCGACATCGACAACAACATTGTGGTGGGGACCTTCCCGGTCAACATGTATGTGCTTCTTTCTCTCTTTATTTGCACTAGTATTTGATCCGTATGCATATATGCTAAACATGTCTAGTTTATCGTATGTGGTTAGATGTGTTGGACCACCCATGATGTTAATTTGGGTAATTAATCTCATATTCTTTAGGATCAAGGATCAAGAAGAATAAAGTTTTCATTCGTGGTAAGAATATGAAAACTCATCAAACATACTATCTCACCATGTTTTCCATGGGAGCGAAATGATAAATGCTCCACATGCACTACTGATCTCTGTCATAGAGCCTCGATGACATACGGGACGACTGGATACTGCTGATGGGTGATGCACGGTCGGATTCCTCGGGTCACTGCGAGCCGCCTAGCGCTGGCGATAATTAGTTTAGGTAAAACAGCTCGGATGCGAATTTTGTGTGGAGTATGTGGAATGATATGAAAACGGGGCCCAGCCGTCAACCTCGGAAGGGTGAGCTGGAAATGTTGAGCTCGTCACCTGACTTGACTGCCAAGGTAAAGCGGAGAGAGATTTGGGTGGTTGGAGGGAAGGAACTACTCTCTGTTTAGGTAAAAAGTTAAAAAAAAACTTGGAAGATTTGGTGGTGGTTCCTCTTTAAGGACTTGATAGTATATGACAGGTAGATTATGTTCCGCACGAAAAGATATTTCAGGGACATGCCTGTCCCACATTGTGACATTTTCCGATCACTTTAGGAATTTTTCCTTGATTGATTAAGAAATTGGCAGGTGCTGGAGAGATCCCAAGATTCACGGTACACAATTTTTGTTGGTCCTCGTTTCCCACTAACATATCTTCTGAATACTGTATTCGCGTCTCAGTTCTGACTGTGATATAATGAACTCGTGTTGCTATATCACAACGGAATATTAAGATCTCCTGATATCATTCCATTACACTGGATCAAATATAGGCACGTTCCATGAATCTGGACCATCCGCCCGCCTTGTGTTTTTCTTTCATGGGAAATTCATGGCAGTGATACCATTCATTGTGTTCCCATAAATTAAGGATATTTTTAGTGGGACATGGAAATACATTTGTCCCATTTAATATCTACTACTACCTTCTTGCCAAAACGTTTTATTTTATAAAAAGGGACAAAGGAAGTAGCATCTAAAGGCACGTACTATGTTTGGTAAAAGACAATCTGATATTACTACCCTAGATAATTAAGATATGTCAATAAAATATTATGTACAATGGTTTATTATTAGTCTTATCTTTATTAACCAGATATCCTAATTTTTTGAGACAAATTGTGATAAGAGATCATCTTTTAGCTAAAAGAAGACATCGCTTAACAAATTTTGCGAGAAAAATTGTGATAAGAGATCATATTACATACATGTTGTAATGTTTCGTAAATAAGCACTATTTTTTTATAAAATACATAAACTACTTTATTTTTTCAGTTTTTTTATTAAGGTCATGACACATAGCACCAAGCATGTCATCATTTGTATACGCAATCCTCAGAAAATGTAAGACCACAAAAATACATATGTTGAGATTTTTAGGGCCGTATCATCTTTCGAATTAAGAAGAAACAACAATAGGACACCTCATCAAACATCTATGACCATGTATTCCATACAAAAAATGTCGCTACTCAATTCATTGCATATTTCCATTAAAAACGTTCATTCTTAGAGAATCAAATACAATTTCTCATTCTAAAATGATATTCAGGAATTGCTTGTTTACAACGGTCCTAGCAGAAATAGTACTAACTATATATAATAGCGCGACGAAACCGTGGCCTCTCAGCCCTCCAGGCACTGTAGATCTACAGTGTTTGTCACACTGTAGCGTGCTACAGTAGCTGCATCTACAGTAGCTGCAGTGTGTAGTACGGGCAAGACAATTTTCCCCACGAAGGTGAATCGAGGGTTTATATCGAACTCTCGGGGAATCAGTAGTGGAAGCTTTATCTCCTTATCCTTCCCTTGGAAACCTGCAAATAAAGATAAATTGTTTTGTGCCCTCAACCTCACCAAGTGGTTGTCAAGCACAAGGTGTGAGTAAGTTATGAATACAAAACAATAAATAAAAAATGCAATGATGATAAATAAATATGCAAGGATGATGGAAACAATGATAAATGATATTTTTGGGTTTTATATGATGAATGAAAGATGCAAAAGTATTTTTGTATTTTCGGATTTAATTATGGCTGAAAATGAAAAGTGGGTGAAAGTTGTTGGAAAGTTGTTTCTTATGATTAAAAATGGAGCGGGGTTCATGGTTTCACAAATGCACTCTCTCTTTAATGATGTGGTGGACAATGGAACACAAAAGTTAACATATGAGATTGCAACAAAGTTTCATGACAAGTTATTAATCATATGGGCATCACGTCCTAACATAGAGATCTTTTGGTTATTAATCTCTCTTATACTCCACTAAGATGCGAACTAAATCGTAACACCTTAGTATTAAGATAAATCAGAGCATAGCAATAAGTTTCATGACATGAAGTTGAAATAAGAACATGCTAGATCTAGTCATGGAGTAGTGGCATGGTCACACCCATATCTCCGGTAGCAAGGTATTTCTTTTTATCCCTAGTGAGGTAACAAAGTAAGGTAAAATACCCAAGTGGATCGCGGAACTTTCTCTCACGTTCACCGCACTAGCCACCCCCCGTTACTCCATCTAATGCACACGTTCCCCCTCACACGCTCTCATAAACATGCTTGATCATAACAAGTTAACAAGAACGGGGTACATAATATGCATCTACTTTCATAACTGAAGTAAAACAATTGTAATCTCACACATATATTAACTCATAAAGATCCACCACAAAGGTATTACATAGATGACCGTAATCATGTTCGGCAGCTCATACGGTGCTAATTAGTGAAGCACAAGAGAGAGAGGTACATAAGTTACTTCCACAAACCCATAGTCCAAGGGTGGACTACTCCCTCTTCATCATGGAGTTGATGGAGATGTCGTTGGAGAAGGTGGAGACCTCTCCGGCAGCGCCCCGCCGGAGTTTTCCCCCTCCAATCTGCAGTTCCTGATCTCTGTTTCGTGGTTTCTGTGTTTGTGCGGCGCTCCTCTCCGAAGAGCCTCGAGGACTATTTTTATAGTCGGTTTTAGGTCAAGACGAAGCTTCTGGAAGAAAGATCGATGACAACGGAGCGTCGACGGCCGAGATGGTGGGTCCCACGCAGCCAGGTACTGTGGCCGCGTGGGCCCCCTCTTTTGGTCCTCGGACCTCCGTTTGTTTGCTTCCTTCGCTCCCAGGTCTTCTTCCTTCCAAATATTGATGCTCCTAAAATTGCAAGTCATTTGGACGTCGTTTGGGTCCCTGAAACATCAAAATATAGAAAATAGGGTTTTCTGTCTGCGCAGGGTTAATTCCAGAAAAATAGGGGAACTTGAGAATTATTCCCAAAATCATTATAAATCAATAATATAACCCTTATATGATGCAAATATAATGGGAATATGAATAAAATAATGCAAAGTTCATGTATGCATTTTACATGCATCAACGGTGTGGAGGTTATGCCGAACGGGTATACCTGCCACGGTGGATAAAACCTGGCCCACCAAGGAGGCCCATCAGATAAAGCCGGAGGGCTTAATGGAGAAGGCCTCATGGGATTAGGCGCAAGGATAAGCTCTGGGCCGGCTTAGTGAAGTCCAAGACGAAGGCCTGGCTGCGTTCGCCTTAGGGAGCAAGTTAGGGTTTGTTACCGTGTTAGTCTAGGACTCGTGATCTAGGTCGGTTAAGGTTTTCCTTGTAGGGAAAGGCTTGGCGCCTTTATAAGCCAGCCTTCCAGCAGCCTTAGGGCAGACATATACAACCTCATTGTAACCTGCACACATATTTGCCTTGAGTGAATTATAGCAGCACGTAGGATCTCGCCACCTTCGTGAGATCTGAAGCTGGGTAAAATCATGTGTGCAATCCCGTCACTGGAACCCTCCACGTTCTTCCCCACTTCCTCTACGGTACGTATGAATACTTCTAATAGTTCCGCGTTACCAATACCTCGACAAACGGCGTACGATTAAATTTCAATTTCAGATATTTTAAACTTTTAAATATCTGTTTACTCTGACCATTTCGCAAAACGTAAACAGAAATCAAATCTGGAAAACACCCCAACTTGAACAATTTTCAAAAACTAAACAATTTCAGAACGCAAACTATTCCAATTTCCAGAAAAATTCCAAACCTACACAATTTCTAAATGCACACGTTACCAAATTTTATTTACCACACAGGCGCGGCATTGCCGCGCTAAGTTCCCTAGTATAGATGATGGATCGAGCTAAACTAATTTTGAATATTCACATGTGAAAGCTAATATATTTTATTTGAGCTCATCTCTCGAGCATGGACTTCATAGTATATACAAAAACATCATGTGAAAATATAAATTTCATGACCACAACAAAATAATCCATACAAATGAAAATTGAAACCGATGAAGAAATTATACCTACGAAGGGACATTTTTTTAAAAAAATATCTAAAGAGTTTAAGTACGTGTGTTATTATGGAACGGTACAGATTAGAGAGTGCAGCATTTTGACATTCGAAGTCGACATAAGAATGACCTTTTAGCTCGGGAGCTAATAGGCCATTTCGATAAAAATGTACAACCTTTTTCGAATGGCTCGGATCATGACCTTTTCTTCTCTTATTTCGTGGAGGGAGAAATCCACAGTAAGCACAGTACTCGTACTGTACTTTTGGAGCGAAATCAATTTTGTTGTTAGGACAGCGGTTTGTTTTCGCATGAGCAACGAGGGAATCGAACTAAGGCGAATACATAAATGCAGGGGCGGAACTAGTATTTTTTGCCAAATCTGGCCCTTTTCACGGACTAACAACACATCTGCCCCTTTCTGTGAACTAATTGCAAATCTGTCACATCGGGTCGGCGCCAACGCAGATGGCGCCGACATCGTCCAGGTCGGCGCCAGGGGAGCGACTCGCCGAAGTTCGCTGACCGGCCCAGCTGAAATCGTACGTGGCATGGTCGGCGCCAGGGGGTAATGGCGCCGAACATGGGAGTGTTAACTGAATTCGATCCTGGTGTTCGGCGCCGTCGTGGATGGCGCCGACCTTTTAGGGTTATTTGCCTTGCCCGATCTAAATCCCCACCCCACTCCCGCATTGAAACCAACCGCGCCAACCCCCGCTCGTCCCCGCACCCACCGCCGCCGGTCGCCGCCATCCCCGCCGCCGGGACCCTTTCCTCTCCCGCCGCCGCCCCCGCACCCGCCGCCGCCGGTCGCCGTCGCCACCTACCGGAACAAGCATTCTCTCCGCCTCCCACCGGAACAACAGCAACCGCCGCCTCCCACCGGCGTGGCCATGCGTCCTTCTCCGTCGCCGGCGTGGGCCAAGGGCCCGTCGGCGTCCTCTCCTCCTCCGTGAAGGTATAATGCGCGCCCACCCGTCCCTCTCCCTCGTACCGCACTCATTCTTCTCCAATTTTTCAAATGAATATGTATTGCAATATTATTTGTCCATATTCCATAAGGTATACCCGTAAGAGTGTTTGTGAATAATTTTGGTGCAATATTGTCTAGATTGGAGATAGAATGGATGACCGTATTAGAATTTTTGGTTCCCGAATTTTGATTTGTGTTTTCGGTTGTTAATTGTGTTAATTGTGTGTAGAATAGATGTATTAGTTTGGAGAATAGATTTGTTAGTTTGGAGATTAGATTTGTTAATTAAGTGGCAATGGAATGTACAATCAATTTGTTCATAGTAGCTCTATTTATCGAAATAATTTGTTATTGAGAGCTCTTTATTTACATAAGTCATCATCTAATGGTAGAGTTGTATCTTGGTTCCTATTATAGATGGCGTACACAAAGATTGTTCATGTTCATCACGGAGGCCGTGTTGTGTCCTCTAGTTGCGGTGTTGAGTTTGAGGAGATGACGAGTAAAGTATTGTTCTTCCCGCATAGTCCAACTTTGCGTGAGCTTGTTGTGAAGATCGAAACGGCGTTGGGTTGGTTAGGCACTGTTGTTGGTTTGGAAGGAAGATACGATGCCGGTGGCTTTAGGTCTTATACTCAGATGATACCCATCCGAGACAACGAAGGGTGGGAGTTGTACAAAGAGCTTGTTGAGAACTCTCAAATCAAGTCAATTGTTGTTGTTGCCGTGAAGGTTGACATCAACAGTCGTACCGTAGTTCTCCCTGATTTGAACAAGCATCCAACGGTTGTTAAAGAAAACAATGATGACCGTAGTGAGCATGATTCGGGTCCAAGCCAGCCTCCCTTGAGGGAGAAGGAGAGTGTTGACCATCGAGTTAAAGTGGAGTTGCTTAGGGAGCAGAAACTAAAGGGTGCAACACCACCTGCAACTCATGTTGTGTCCTCTAGTATGCCTAGTAGAGAAGAGATCATTGAGGAGAAACCCAATGTTGCACACTTGGAGGCGGTGAATGACGAGTTTGTTGGTGTCTCTCCAATCGACATTCCAGCACCACCGTTTGTACCTCAGGTGGCATCCTCTGAACTTGATGGAGACCCATATACTTTCAAAGATCACAATCCCGAAGACGAGGGTTATGATCAGGCTTATGCAGCTGACTCTGATGAGGATCGTGAGGAGCCCCAGTGGTCCGTGGACGAGACAGATGCGTTCGTCAAGGTATGGGGCAGACATCCTAGTATTCATGAGTTCAAGGATGTTAGGGAGGCTCACCTAGTCGTTTCCGACTCGAACCTGCGGGAATATGGCCCAGAGCCTCCTAAACCCATCATCCAGGATGGGGATGGAGAAATCCAACGGCCTAGGGCAAGGCCTTTGATATATGCGGGTCTAAAATTCAAGGGTCTATTGGAGATGCAGAACTGGCTCCAGGAGTACGCCGTTAGGCATCATCGGCAGTACATTGTGTTCAAGTCTAACCAGAAAGAGCGATATGTTATGATGTGCGATGACAAAAAGTGTGGGTGGAAGGTGAGAGCAAGGAAGACTCCTCAAGTTTGGTGGAAGATAAGTAGCTACGATGGCCCACACACATGCGGCGACAAGGTCCTTGCCAACAAGGCCCCTGGCGAGAAGGTTGTCCGGCGCACACACCGGCAACTGACATCTACTTTTATTGCTCACCGGTGCGCCGAAGCCATCAAAGCTACGCCTACCCTCTCAGCGGCCTCTTTGATGAAGTTTATACATCTCATCTTTGATTATCGTGTCACGTATGGCAAGGCGTGGAGAGCTAAGCAGATGGCTATGAAATGGCCTACGGGGATTGGGAGGAAGCCTATGGAAGGCTACCAAAGATGTTGGCGGCTATGGGCCATCGCAACCCTGGAATGACAATTTGTGTGCAACCGCATCCAACTTATACTCGCACGGTTGAAGACATCAAATACCCAGTGTTTGGACGAGCGTTTTGGTGCTTCCGCCCTTGTGTCGAAGCATTCAAGCATTGTCGTCCATTTCTTTCCGTGGACGGCACCTTTTTTACAGGGAAGTTTAAGGGCTCCCTTCTTGTTGCTATCTCTTGCGACGCGGACAACCGTTTGGTCCCCCTTGCCTTTGCTCTGGTCACGGGGGAGGACACGAACAACTGGAGTTGGTTCATGCACTTGTTGAGAACTAAGGTAGTTGGCAGGGGTAGGGTTGTTTGTTTGATATCTGATCGCCATCAGGGCATACTGAATGCCGTGAAGGATGAAATACCTAGGCATCCCCTTGTGAAGCACCGGTGGTGCATGAGGCATTTCGCGGCTAATTTCTACCGTGCTTGCCGTAACCGGGAAATGGCTGAGTATCTTCGTAGGCTTTCCATGGTGTTTGAGGAGGATGTGTTTGACCGGATGTACGCAGAGTTGTATGGCTTGACGAATGCGAAGGGTAAGGCTTTCCTTACGGAGCATTTGCCACAAAAAATGTTGTGGTCCCAAGCATTCGATGAGGATGGGGTTCGGCACGGTCTCATGACAAGTAACATGGCCGAGATATTCAATAAAGTTTTAAAGGGTATCCGTGCGTTACCGGTTAGCGCCATAGCAGCGTTTACCTTTGACAAGTGCAACGAGTACTGGGTTACGAGGAGGGACGAGATAGAAGTCCTTGTGAATGACGGTAAGAAGTGGCCAAAGACCGTGGAAGAAGAACTTGATTATCAGGAAAAGAAGTCAGAGACCCAAACGTGGACATGTCTATAAGAACCATGTTAAGCAAAGAATCATTGTAATGTTTGCTTTTGTAACAAATAAGTGTAATTGTCTGTCATTTATCCACGAGGTTGTCCTATTTATGCAATACCAAACAAATATCCAACATATAATTTGACATTAAGGTCCACACGAACTACATAAAACATCCAACAGAGTACTCAACATTACAATAATTATAAAATATTCCGACGATTTCTAAAATAAAACATCTTGGTTCAACATAACCACAACATGATTAGAAAACAACCTCGCGGATTCAACCACAAATGCTTATGGATTCCAACTCTTGAAATAGCCCGCGTTGTATTTCTTCAAGAATTCCTTACTTTCATTCAGCTCATTCCTCCTCTCCTCTTCCCTTTCCCGTGCTTGTTCTTCCTTCCTTCTCTTGGCTTGTACCTCCCTCTCTTTCCGGTCCTTCTCTAATTCCTCCTCCAAGAGTTTTCTCTTCACAACTTCTTCAGCTTGCTTCCTCTTGCGCTCCCGTTTCCAAATCTCATTTTCTTGCCTTTGTTCTTCATCAAAAACCTTCCATGACTCTTCCAAAGTGTCGGGACCATAAAGGGGACACCACCGTGTCATGTCTTGGCAATGCTCACACCAAACCAGTGGAGGAGCCTTCGGTGTGGTTGCGTCTATTTTCCATAGAGCCGGTGGAGATGGAGGTGGACGCACAAGACGTGTCCAAGTCTCAGCCGGCCATGGGCCCTTATGCATCCACACATATGGTGAAAGAAGGTAGTCATCATACACCTCATGCCCATCAATCCATTGAAAAAGTTGCATGTACAATATTGCTGTCAGTCTTGTAAGCAAATAGGACATCAGATACAAATACATGTCAAATTCATAGTTGCTAAATAAAGAAATAAGAATACTCATGCGACGATCGTTGCACATGTAGAACGCACGACCGGCAGTAGCGGCGTGCATAGATTGTGAGATTTGACAAGCCTTTCCGCAAGGACAATTCGGAACCGGGTACATTGGTGGCACCGGAGCATCTTTGCATGATACATTTGGATACTTGCCTTTGGTTCTTTCTACTATCTTCATCTTACGTGCAAGCTCTTTGTAAATGTCAGGGGAATCTAGCAAACCAAAAATAAAACATAAGAAACTATATGGGAGAGCCTAAAAGTCCACAAAGTTAGCCACCATGAACATATATGCAAGAAAAATGAAATATAACAAACTCTACAAACCTCCACATGCATATGTGGTAAAACAATATATTCTACAACCACTTACATACATTTATAATTAAACTAACCACACCCAAAGTTAGCCACCATGTACAAAGTGCCTCCTACAAAGCTAACCATGATTTACAAATATAATTCATCTAATGTCTCCTATAAAAATACCCACCTCATAAAATTCTAAAAGAACTTACATGTTTCCAACAAAAGAACTACTAACCACAAACCAATACACACATATGTTAACTACTTCAACAAAAGATTGCACCAAAATTTTAGGTCCTAGACATTGGAACCAAAATGACATGAAATTTCATAATAAAATGGATGGAAGAGGATGGAAAGAAGGAGATTTGAGAGAGAATACCTCCAAGAAGAGTTGCCATGGTCTAATTTGAAGAAATCCACAAGTTTTAAGTGGATTTGAAGTTTGGGGCGGAAGATAGGAGAGAGAGTGCTTGGGGGCGGCTGTGGGGGAGGAATGAAGTGGGGGGAAGAGGCAAGAAAACGACTAGGGTTATAACCTAAAAGGTCGGCGCCATCGTGGCTGGCGCCGAACACATCGATCTGGGTTCAGTTAGCGAAGGCGTTCGGCGCCAATGCCTCTGGCGCCGACATGCCACGTCGGATTTCATCCGGGCCCAGCGGCAAACTTCGGCGAGCCGCTCCCCTGGCGCCGATCTGCACGATGTCGGCGCCGTCTGCGTTGGCGCCGACCCGAGGGGTCAGATTTGCAATTAGTTCTCAGAAGGGGCCAGATCCGTGGTTAGTCCAGGAAAACGGCCAGATTTGGCAAAAAATACGCGGAACTACGCCCCGGGCAGCCAGGGCTGCAGCCCGGGTCATGGCCCGTGTAGTACAGGTAATCCATTCATAAATTTAGTGAAAATTGGAGTCCCACAAGAGCCTAGCCCGTGTCACAGAATCGTAATGGCAAGGGCTAGGAGTACCAAACAGGCCCGTAAATAATTATTTTATAAGCCCTACGCTCGGCTAGTGCACATGCAGTTCGTGTTCCTCCACTAAAAAAAAGGCAGTTCGTGTTCCAGTGGACCGCGCTCGATCTAAATGCGAGAATTCTCACCCTACTTCCGCCGACACGCGACTTGATCTGGTGATCTGGTCGTGACGGTAGACATGCTCGTCTCGACCTTGCCAGGGCTCCGCCGCGACCCAGTCTGGGAGCCCGACCGCGCAGCACCAAGCACCCACACACCGGCGTTCCGCTCGCATGTCTCCAACTTGCCGGTGTCTTATCCGGTGCTCTTTTTTGAAATTTCTTATCCGGTGCTCTTTGTTCATAGGTACTGTAACTGTTTGGTTTTAATACTGAAAGCTTTACTTTTTCTCCATTAGTGTCTTGTTGGATTCTCTTTTAATTTCTGAAGTTAGGGATTAGCCGATTGAATCTGACAGTGCAAACATAAAGATGAAGGGAATAAAGTTGTGTTGAAATATATTTCGTCCGGACATGTGTCGGTTGTCATCTTATTTTCATCGGCTTCGCGGCCCACCAAATTCTCCCCGCTTATGTGTTTGACAGAGACTTAGAAAGAAACAGGGCTGGGTCCACTATGGTGCCAAGTGTGCGGCCCGCATAGGGCCCACGAATTTTAGGGGCCCCAAAATTTTTTTACCTATGTATATCTGTATAGGACTCTGCAGGAATTGGCCCATGATTAGCAGGCAGCCTTGCACGTACGTGATTCTTTTCCGCGTTGGACTGGCCTTCCGCGGCTCCGCGCGAGGCCCATGAATAGGGAACGACGCCGTCTAGTACTGAATATCGATCGATCGATCGATCGATCGAATCCTGAATCACAGCGCGCGTGACGGTTCGTAGCCCTCTCGCCGAGACGCCGAGTCGCCGACGGCCCGACGCGAGCAGCCGAGCAGGGCCTACACGCGAGCACGACAGTGACCTCACTTCCTCTTCATCGGCAGATTGGAAAAGCAGGTCTGTGTTGTCACTTCTAATATGTAAATTTAATATCTGGTCGCATGATCGCATCTTGTTTAAATTTTATTTATTCATCTCTTGTATCTTGTGCTTGAATAATACAGGATTGATACTTTGATTCATCATGGGAAAACATGAGTTCGGTTCCCAGAAGCGTAAGAGAAAAGAAAAGGAACAAAATTTGATTAAATCTCAAAAAGGTGCTATGGATAAGTTTATTAGAAAAGAAGCATCACAAGGTTCATCTGGTAATCAGTCTACTGATCCTTCTACACTTCCACTTGCAATTGTTCCTTACGATCATTCTAGAGATAGCCAGACAGAGACAGATAATATTGAGATAGAGGAAGATCCTATTGAAGTCGATGTTGATGATTCTTTTCGGTCCGATATATTTGATCCAAGAAATTGGGATTTTCTTGATTCTAAACAGATTGATATTTTAGCACAAAAGGATCCAAGAAGAGACTTATCAATTAAGAAAGGTCCTAAGAATATATATCGTAAAAGGTTTACTGTAAAGTTTTACACTAGATCTCTATCAAATGGGGAGCATTGTGATAGGGATTGGCTTGTGTATTGTAAGGAACTTGATAAAGTCTTTTGCTTTGGTTGTAAATTATTTACCAAAGGCCATGGGAACGGTCAATTGGCAACTGAGGGCACTAATGATTGGTCACATATGAAAAAGAAACTAGAAGATCACGAGAGAAGTGTGGCTCATGTTTCGAGTATGACTAATTGGTATGAGTTGCGTAGTAGATTGGAAAAACATCAAACTATTGATAAAGTTGATCAACGACAACTTGAGAAAGAGAAGGACCATTGGAGAAAGGTATTATTCAGAATTGTTTGCATTGTAACATTTCTTGCCAAGCATAATCTAGCATTCCGTGGTAGTAATGGCAAGCTGTATGAAGATAGCAATAGTAATTTCTTGGGTTTGGTAGAGATGTTGGCTGAATTTGACCCTGTTATTCAGGAGCATGTTCGTCGTATTACAAATGATGAAACTCATGCTCATTATCTTGATCATAAAATTCAGAATGAATTGCTACACTTGCTTGGTTCTGCTATTAGGTTCGAAATTCTAAAGAAAATAAAGAGTTCAAAGTATTTCTCTGTCATACTTGATTGTACCCCTGATGCAAGTCACCAAGAGCAAATGTCTTTAATTATAAGATATGTGGATTCATCTTCAAGTGGTGTTTGCGTAGAAGAATCCTTTATAGGATTTCTACATGTAAATGATACGACTCGGAAAGGACATTTGGATGTGCTAGAGAATGAGCTAAAGCTTCTTGGTCTTTATATAAATGATGTTAGAGGACAAGGTTATGATAATGGGTCCAATATGAAAGGAAAGCATCAAGGGGTACAGAAGCTACTTTTGGATGTAAATCCTAGAGCTTTCTATTCTGCGTATGGTTGTCATAGTCTTAATTTAACACTTTGTGATATGGCCAAGACGGATGGTAGAGCTAAGGACTTGTTTGGAATTATACAACGCATCTATACAACTTTTTCTAATTCTACTAAGAAGTGGCAAATTTTGAAAGAGAACATATCAGGATGGACTCTCAAGTCTGTGTCAGCTACGCGTTGGGAGAGTCGTGTTGAAAGTGTTAAAGCTATTAGATTTCAATGTTCAGACATTCGGGAGGCTCTACTTCAGGTAACCAATATGTTCATATTTATAATGATGTATATTCCATTACGCTTTGGCTAGATCCAACTATAATATTTATGAACTTTCTTTTAATTTCAGGTATCCGAAACTGATAGTGATCCAAAGACAAGCAGTGAGGCTCTAGGTTTGGCACAAAATGAACTTGGAGAGTATGAATTTATAGTGGCAATTGTCATTTGGTATGAGGTATTGTTTGCTGTTAATTTATAGTGACAATCTGATATTGATGCCAATGATCTATTTACTGAGCTGAAGTTTCTTCAAAAAATCATGCCAAAAGAAAATGTCAGGCATCTTGAAGTTTATAAACGGCATGATTATTTTCCCAGTGCAAGTATTGCATACAGAGTTTTGTTGACCATTCCCGTGACGGTTGCATCGGCGGAGCGAAGCTTTTCTAAGTTGAAGCTATTGAAGTCCTATATGCGTACTACAATGACACAAGAAAGACTCAACGATTTGGCCACAATAGCGCTTGAGGGCGACATGTTGGAGAGGATAAATTATGAGGATATGATTGAAGATTTCATTTCAAAGAACACAAAAAGAATGATGATGTTCAAATAAATGTTATGCAGCTTTGAGATATATAGGTATGATTTTTTAATGTATTCAATTGTGACGTAAAATATTCAGTCATATATGTTAGAATTTTTTTATAAATTTAAATTTTTGTGTGAGATAGGGCCCCGTTTTAGATTTTGGCACAGGGCCCCGGATTTTGCTGGCCCGGCCCTAGAAAGAAACACGGCAGTTAGTCCGAGCTAGACACTCGTCAAGAGCATGATATTGTATTACTGTGATCGGCGATATCGTAGTGCCGAGTGTCATCTAGATGGCATTCTTGCTTTTCTTGGCCTTCGGCAACCAATCGATGAGATAGACGTAAATAAGAGAGAGTACTTTTTTATAATGGTTCATGCCAACAAGTTAGTGATAAGTTTCCTATGAAACAAATTACAAATAACAAAATAAGAATTTAGGAGAAATAGTTCAAAAGGTTAAGCACTAGCCCAAATTTTGGTACCAGAGCTCGGACTTGGGGTTTAGCCCTGGTCGTACCTAAATCCTGGGTCCGCCACTGCATAAATGGAATGGGGTACCGTAAAAATGTTCCGTTGTGACATCGGGACAAGCCCTACGTATTGGTAGCGTATGGGCGTGTAGCTGCACTTTGCAGCAGTTGGCACGGCGAGATGCGTGCCCGAGTGCCACGGCCACGCAGACAAACAGAGCTGTACGGGTAGTGCGCTCCAGTGGGTCCCAGCTGGAAGTGGTTTGTCGGTAGGTGGTTGCGCGGGAATTGACTATTCTTTCCCGCCTTTTCTCCAGGCCCGTGCGCACGCCGTCTCCCGCCAAGATGGCCGACCGGGCAGCACGTGCGAGGCGCGTGCGTGCGAGCTTTGTTTAAGGTATCCTGTAAGCTACGAGTATGGAGTATACACAGACAGTAGAGGCTCTTTAAATAGAGTATACACACACAGTAGAGAGTAGAGGCTCTCTCTGAATCATTTTAAATGACATATACTCCTGAGGCTCTCAGTGAACCATATATATATATATATACATCTCAGCTATTCTACAACCTTCTGAACTTCGCTCGTCACAGAAGTGAACTTCGCCCACACATAAGTGAACTTCACAGAAATTTCACAAATGAATTTCTCGGCTGGCATGATTTTTTTCTGAACTTCGCTCGTCACAGAAGTGCACTTCACAAAAATTTCACAAATGAATTTCTCGGCTGGCATGATTTTTTCTGAACTTCGCTCATTACAGAAGTGAACTTCGCCGTCACAGAAGTGAACTTCGCAAAATTTTCACAAATGAATTTCTCGGCTGGCATGATTTTTCTGAACTTCGCTCGTTACAGAAGTGAACTTCGCAAAATTTTCAAAACTTCGCTGTCACAGAAGTGATTTTTTTTGAAAATGAATTACTGGGCTGACCATCATTTTTTCAAAACTTCGCTCAATCACATAAGTAAACTTCAGATTTTTTTTACAAATAAACTCATTTGATGTTAACTTCATAATAAAAGGAAGTGAAACTTCACGCACATTAGAAGCAAACTTCGTCTGGCCACCATGGCTAGAAATTATGTAATTACGCAAACAAACTCATTCAAAGTTAACTTCACAACAAAAACAACTGAACTTCACGTGTATCAGAAGCAAACTTCACGGGGACGGGGCACCACGCGCAGGAGGTCAGATGATCGAGGGGATCCCGCTCGACTTGGAGAACCGCAGGGGTGGGGGAGGAGCTGGTGACGGCAGGGCTCCCACTCGCGGTGGAGATCGTCCACCGGTGAACTCCCGTGGCGTTGCAACTAAACTCCCGCAGCGCTGGAAGTAAATTGTTGTGATCTACCACCGGCCACCATGGGCCATGGCCAGAAATCGAGCTTCAGGGAGGTCGGGCTCGGAGCGCGGTGGCGTTGTGCTTGAGGCGCGGCATCCTAGCAGCGCGTGGTGGGGGCCCTGCCCGGGAGGCTGGCGGCTCGATCTCGAAGGCCTCCAGGGTGGTGTGGTGCGGAGGTTGAGGGCCCTCCCAGGACGGCACGCGGCGGAGGTCGGGGCCCTCCCTGGGCGGCAGACGAGGCAGCGCAGGTGGTGGCCCACCCGGGCGGCGCGAGATGGAGGTCGAGGGCCTCCAGGGCGGCGCGTGGCGGAGGTAGGGGCCCTCCAGACGGCGGCGCGTGGGAAGAGCCGTGGGCCGACTGGCGGCGGCGTCCGGAGACGAGCAGGGCTCCCACATGGAGGATTTGGGGAGGCACTCGCTGGGGAGTATGAGGGTTGCGCCGGGCGGGAGGTGGGAGGCGTCAGCAGCATGCGGCGGAGGCAGGGCCGCCGGCGGCGCGCGGTGGAGGTGGGGTCCCGGCGGCGGGAGGTGGAGTTCGATTCGACGAGGATGGTGGGGAACTGGATGGAGGCGTGGGTAGGTGGTGGGATCGGGGTGGGCTGGGGGTTTTTCTCGGGCTGGGTATTTGGGTTTTTTGGGCGGTTCGGTTTGCAGGTTTTGCTGCGGTGGGAAGGAGGGTTGTAGAATACTTAATCTACAATCTCTTAAGAGGGGTTGTAGAATAGTCCCACCCTATATATATATATGATGTTTCACTGATTGTAGCGCTCCTTCCCCTCTCTCGCTACAGTTGAGAGCGGCGAAAAAGAGGGCGACCCCGAGTTCTCCTCCTCCTCGCCGGAACAAGTGAAAGGACATATTTTATGTCCCCATGTTTTGTGTGTTAGGCAACAACACTAGGATTCTTTTAATATAATGTTAAGTGGTGCAGGAATGAAAAGATACAATTACACTTTGCATCGAAACACTTGACAAAAAAAAGGAGCTTGCTTTGCCTGTCCAGTCCGGAGTTCCGGACTCTGTGACCGGAGTCTCCGGCCAAGTCATTTCTGGAGCAAAAGCTCTGGACGGCAGCTGCGGGATGTGGTGCGGAGTTACCCCGGAGTAACACCGGAGTTTCCGCACCGGCCGGAGTTTCCGGTCCCGCGGTCCGGAGTCTCCGCCCCTGACCAGTGGTTTGAATCGAAGACTTTCCTGGACGGCGTGTGCGGTATAGGGTCCGGAGTTGCCCCGGAGTAGGCCCGGAGATTCCGGCCTGTCCGGAGTTTCCGGCCTCCCAGTCCGGAGTTTCCGGCCTGCAGAGAAGAGCATCGCGACGGCTGCTGCGGTATCTGGTCCGGAGTTTCCGGCCCAGGCCGGAGTTTCCGGTCTCCAGGTCCGGAGACTCCGGTCTAAGTGGAGACAACGGCTACATTTCTGGGAGGGGTATATATACCCCTCCACCTACCTCCAGCCAAGTAGCTCGCCCAGATCTGAAGTACACCATTGTTGCAAGCTCAAGAATCATTAGATCTCCCAATCCCTCCACCCAAACTTGTTGATCTTTGGGGATTGAAGGAGAAGTCCCGGATCTACATCTTCACCAAGCAGTTCTTCATTTCCCCTCATTCACTTGAGGGATTCGAGCCTAGGGTTTCCACTAGGAAAACCTAGGCATCTTGTTGTTCTCACTTGCTTGTTACTTTTGTGTAGCAGGTGTTGTGGTGATTGAGAGCCCCCAATCCTTTTGTGGGTTGAGCCTCAAGTTGTTGTAAGGGCTCCGGATTCCGCCTTGAAGGATTCCGATAAAAAAGGTGGACCGAGCTTTTGTGCGAGGTTCATCGGAGAATAGGGTGAGGCCATTTGTGGCGTCTTGAGTTTGAAACTCACACCCCTCCAACGAGACGTACTCCCCTAAAAAGGAGGAACTCGGGAATACATCCTTGTCTCCGCGTGCTTTCCATCGGTTATTCCTTTCTAGTTATTTACTACTTGTATCTTATCTTGTTTAGACTTAACTTGTCATATAGGTAAATTCACCATAGTTGCATATCTAGAGAATTTACCTTTTAGTCAAGCCTTAATCGAAAAAGAGTTAAAAATTGGAGTAGCACCTATTCACCCCCCCTCTAGGTGGCCATACGATCCTTTCAATTGGTATCAGAGCCTCGGCTCTTTATTCGGGCTTAACCGCCTAAGAGAAATATGGCCTTCGATGCCGATGGGAACCCTCTTGCTCTTCCGGCCACTTCGGTTTCCATGGAGGACTTCACTAACTTGAAGACCTCTATGGAAACCAAAATGGATGAGTTGCGTGAAATGATAGCAAAACTCTCGGAAGCAAAGGTAACCGCATCACCTCCTTCTCTGGAAATTCCTCAAGTGGAGTTAAAGGAGAACGAGGATAAAGGGATCCGGGGGTGGACCAAAATAAAAATGAATCCCCATCTAAAACACTTAATGGGAAGGGAGAAAATGCTAGAGTTCCTTTTGCCTACTCTCCCGACCTACCTATCCCTCATCCTCCTATACACTTAAGAGGAGCTCCACCTAGTCTTAATGCATCTTCTTTTACCCGTTGGCAATCTTCTATGAAATCTCACTTGAAAAGTGGTTGCATAGGTCTTTGGAAGATCATTGTAGATGGATTCAACCCGGTGGATGAAAATGATTTGACAAGGCGAGAAGAAGTTGAAGCTCAACTAAATTCCACCGCTCTTGATGTGATCCGTGTTGCCGTGGGTGAGAAGAACATTCATCACATTGAAGATTGCACCACCGCCAAGGAAGCATGGAACACCTCACGGAGGTGTTCGTTGGAAATGAGAGCATGAGAGAAATAGATATGAAGCCATGAGCAATCAAATTGAAGGCTTCTACAAGAAAGATGATGAAACTCATGAGGAGATGTATCAAAGGCTCAAGGCTCTTGCTTCCGCATATAGAGACCTTGGTGCTAAACATGTGGATGATACTTACATCAAGAGGAAGTATGTGAATGCCCTCATGCCGTTTGAAGAGACCGACTTGAAGAGTCTCCAAGGAAAGCACAACTATGACACCTTGACCTCAAATGAAGTCATGCAAGAGATGCAATCTACAAGGTCCAAGCCCAAATTGCTAGAGACTCTCGTGCCCGAGCTATTGGAATGGCCCAAAGCTCCTCACTTGCTTTGAAGGCCAAGGTGGTGGAACAAGATGAAGACCAAGATCATGAAGAGGGAAGTTACTTGCCACCCGATGAACTCATGAGTGCTCATAGAGATTATGTGGCTCTCATGGCAAAGACCTTTTGGAAGAATCCATCAAAGCTAAAGCTTATGTGGATCAAAAGCACAAATCAAGTGGTTACAAGGTGGGCAACCCAAAAATGAAGACTTGCTTCAATTGCCAAGATCAATTCCACTATGTTGCCAATGCCCTTATAAGAACCGTGAAGAACATGGAGGAAGACTCATTCTCAAGGAAGCTTCAAGTTCTTCTCCCACGAAGCCTTACTTCAAGAAGTTCATCTCCAACAAGAAGCTACCTTCCAAAGTGTTGGTGGTACAAGAAGAATATATGTCCGGGGAGGAGAGTGATGAAGAAGAAACAACCACAAGTGGAGTGGCCGCTTTAGCCATTGCTTCATCGACAACCCCTTCTCTCTTTGAATCCCCCAATGATAATGTCACCACCAAATCGCTACGTGCCTCATGGCCAAGCTCTCCGAGGTACCACCTTCCCCTCCTTCTAAGACTATGAATGAAATGCATGAACTTATGAGTCTTAGAGTTAAGGAAGAAAATGTTGCTTTGGATTTCTTGATGACTAACTTGCAAGGTGAATGCAAGATTCGGCTTGAGATTCTTATGGATCAATATAGCATGGCACAAGATCTCCTAGAAGAAAAGGGGAGACTTGAAAGAGAATATGCTAATGAGATCGCTTCCCTTACCATGGCTATTGAGGAAGAGCATGAGCTTCGAGTTTCTCTTGAGGAGAAGCTTGAGAATATTGATGAATCTCAAAATGAAACTCTTTCTAAAATCATTAAAGAACGTGACCATGCTATTGCTAAATACAAGGTTTTAGAGAAACAAAAGGTCGTATTTGGTGTTGGTCATAATAGACTAGCCGAAGAGCTAGAGATGCTCACCAAGGCTCACAAGGCCTTGGAGAGTGAACACTCTACTCTCAACAAGTCTTTTGAACAACTTCAAATACAATCTACTAAAATTGATGTACCTAGTTCCTCCACTTCTTCTTGTGATCATGCAAATGTCATTGAGGAAAATGCTAGGTTGAAGGATGAGCTTGCCAAGGCCTCTAGCCCTCAAGGTGAGAAACCTCTTTATGAGCTCTTGCAAGCGCAAAAGCTACACATAGGGAAGGAGGGCCTTGGTTATGTTGCCAAGAAGAAAAAGAAGAACAAGAACAAGAAGAAGGCCAAGCCCGCACAAGCAAAAGAGACTACCATTGCGAGTGGTGATGCCACAAGGGGCAATGCCACTCACAATGACTTTGCGGGAAAATACAACCCTTCATATGTTCTTATGAAATCATAGATGGTTGTGTTTTTGCTAAATATGTTGGCACTTCATATGGAGATGATTATCACTATGCTATTTGGGTTCCAAAGACCCTTGTGACTAACAAAAGAGGACCCATTTCACAATGGGTACCTAAAACAAAGACTTGATTCCTTGTAGGACTTTTCTTCCGGTGGATCTTCATGGCTCATTGATAGTGGGTGTTCATCTCACATGACCGGAAGCAAAGAAGTAGTAAAGGGCCTATTGAATCAATTACTCACATTTTCTCATGTCACCGTCGGGAATAATGCAAGACTTAAGGTATTGGGATATGGCAAGGTAGTGATCACTCCGGAGTTATCCATTGAGAAGGTCCTTCTTGTTGAATCCCTTTCATACAATTTACTTTCCGTTGGTCAATTATGCAATGTCGGTTACACCGTTATCTTTAATAAACACCACGTGACCATCCTTTTCACTCAATCTCTTAAAGTAGCCTTTGTTGGATTTCGTGTAAACGGTTTGTATGTGGTCGATTTCTCGAAAGAGACCACTCAAATCGCCACGTGTCTAATGGCTAAATCCGACAAGGGTTGGCTTTGGCATCGCCGGCTAGGCCATGTCGGTATGAGAAATTTGCAAACTCTTGTGAAGGGTGGACACGTGGTAGGACTAACCGATGTTAATTTTTCCAAAGATCGTCCTTGTAGTGCTTGCATAGCCGGAAAGATGCATGAAAAGAATCACCCCAAGAAGAGCATTATCTCCACTGAGAGGCCTTTGGAGCTCCTTCATATGGATCTCTTTGGGCCTCCCACATATGATAGTCTTGGTGGCAAGAAATATTGTTTGGTGATTGTGGATGATTATACAAGATATTGTTGGACTTTCTACCTCAAGAGGAAGAGTGAAACTCAAAAGATATTCATTGACTTTGCAACCTTAGTTCAACGCCAATATGACTCCAAGATTTTGGCAATAAGAAGTGACAATGGTACGGAGTTCAAGAATTACACTATGGATGATTTCCTAAGTGGGGAGGGCATTCAACACCAATATTCCGCTGCTTATACTCCTCAACAAAATGGTGTCGCCGAAAGGAAGAACCGCACTCTTATTGATATGGCAAGAACTATGTTGGCCGAATTTCATTCCCCATATAACTTTTGGGCCGAAGCCATCAATACCGCTTGCCACTACTCCAACCGGCTCTTCTTTCGTCCTCTCATGAAAAAGACACCATATGAACTCCTTATCGGTAAAAAGCCAAATGTCTCTTACTTTCGCGTATTTGGATGCAAATGCCATGTTTACATTAAAGGTTGCCCAATTGCTAAATTTGAATCTAGAACTTTTGATGGTATTTTTGTTGGATATGCCGCAAACTCCCACACTTATAGGGTCTACAACATATCCACCGGATGTGTTGAAGAATCTATGAATGTGGAGTTTGTCGAGGATAATGGCTCCCAAGCGGAGCATATTGATCATGATAATGTAGGTGATGTACCTCCACCTCAAGCCATAAGAACTATGGGCATAGGGGAACTTATTCCTATTGAAGAACCTATTATGACACTCAAGAAGAAGGAACAAGTTCTACTCAAGTTGAACCATCCACCTCAACCATTGATCAACAAGCTATACAAGAACAAGATCATGATAGTCATCCACATGAGCAAGATAATGGTCAAGACCCACCCAACTCTAGTGGAAACAAGAACATGATGAACCCCCATCTCCAAGAACTCCACTTCGGGTTGACCATGAACAAGATGAAGGAAATGATGAAGATGTTCGTGTTGGTGAAACAATTGGTCAAGCCATAGAACGCCGAGTCATTCGGCGTGCATCAACATTGGATCATCTCCAACACTACAAAGAAATATCCTTGGGAGTATTCGTAAGGGTGTGTCCACACGTAATCAATTAACTAACTTTTGTGGTCATGTCTCTTGTTTGTCTAGCTTAGAACCTCTCAAGGTATATGATGCTCTTGAAGACATGGATTGGGTTGCGGCCATGCATGAAGAATTGAACAACTTCGAGCGCAACAAAGTATGGTCATTAGTTGAAAGACCCAAAGACACATCACATAATGTCATTGGAACCAAGTGGATATTCAAGAACAAGCAAGACTCACATGGTCAAGTCATTCGCAACAAAGCAAGATTGGTTGCACAAGGCTACACCCAAATCGAAGGAGTCGACTACGGTGAAACTTATGCCCCCGTTGCTAGACTTGAATCTATTCGTTTATTGATTGCCTATGCATCTACTCATAACATTACCTTATATCAAATGGATGTTAAAAGTGCTTTTCTAAATGGTCCACTAAGTGAATTAGTGTATGTGAAACAACCTCCGGGTTTTGAAGACCCTAAATTTCCTAACCATGTCTACTTACTACATAAGGCCCTTTATGGGCTCAAGCAAGCTCCACGTGCTTGGTATGATCATCTCAAGGAGTTCTTAGTAGACCATGGTTTTGAAATTGGGGTAATCGATCCCACCTTTTTCACAAAAAGGATAAATGGAGAGCTTTTCGTATGCCAAATATATGTTGATGATATTATCTTTGGTTCTACTAACCATGAATTTAGTGATCAATTCTCTAAGCTAATGACCAAGGAATTTGAGATGTCCATGATGGGAGAATTGAAGTATTTTCTTGGCTTTGAAATCCACCAATATAGTGAAGGAACATTCTTATGTCAAGCCAAGTATATTCAAGACATGCTCAAGAAATTTGATATGAACAACGCCAAGCCATATAAGTTTCCCATGGACTCTAAGGCGGATCTACACTTAGATCCGAAGGGTAAGGAAGTTGATCCCAAGCTTTATCGTTCTATGATTGGATCTTTACTTTACCTTTGTGCATCTAGACCGGATATTATGTTTAGTGTGGGTATGTGTGCAAGATTCCAATCAAGTCCTAAGGAAAGTCATGAAACCGCGGTTAAAAGGATTCTAAGATACTTGATAGATACTCCTAACTATGGTCTTTGGTACCCCCATGGGACAAGCTTTGATCTTGTAGGTTATTCGGATGCGGATTGGGCGGGTTGCAAAATGGATAGAAAATCAACTTCGGGTACTTGCCAATTCCTTGGTAGGTCTCTTGTGAGTTGGTCTTCCAAGAAGCAAAATTGTGTGGCCTCGTCCTCCACCGAAGCCGAATACATTGCCGCCGGAAGTTGTTGTGCACAATTATTATGGATGAGGCAAATTTTAAAGGATTATGGTGTCATTTGTGACAAAGTGCCTCTTTTATGTGACAATGAAAGTGCCATCAAAATTGCTCACAATCCGGTACTTCATGGGAAGACCAAGCATATTGAGATCCGGTATCATTTTATTCGAGATCATGTTGAAAGGGTGATATTGCAATCAACTATGTCAACACCAAGCATCAACTCGCCGATATGTTCACAAAGCCTCTTGGTGAAGCAAGATTCAAGGAGTTGAGAGGAGAACTAAATGTGGTGGACATAAGCAATTGGACTTAGTGGACTTCTTGCATACCTACCCATATTAGACAATAGTAATTTGGTTTGGATGTAGGCATGGACATAGGGGGAGTGCGGTCCTAATCCATTGGACTATCCCTCCCCCCATTATGCCGATAGCAAGAACTCATTTTGTCTCTATATTTTCATTTTATGAATTATGAGCTTAAATGACGAGTAGTGGCCGTGAACCCAAGATATATCTTCGCGGTGTCACACCACACACTCATACATGGTGGCCTAGGCCACCGCCCTCTTCTTTGTGAAGAGTTGATTTTATTTGGGTTTAATGACTTATTTGGGTTTTCTAGACCTTTATGGTGTTTTTGGGAGAAAACTTGGAATTGGCTTTTATATTTGCATCTTGCAATTCCTAGTGTGTATCCCACCATCAGTGACTTGTTCTAAACCTAAGCCATCTTATCTAAAAGCCGTGCTCATCTTGCAACATACATGTCCCCAATTTAAAACTGGCAGTTTTGGAGTTTTGGGTCCGGAGATTCCGGTGTGAAACACCGGAGACTCCGGTCTGTCCAAAGTCTCCGCCCTAAAGCCCGGAAACTCCGGTCAACCGGAAACTCCGGTGCTTTAGGCCGGAGACTCCGGACGCGGCGTTTTTCCTGGGATTCTAAAAGGGGATCGGGGTGGGGAGTTTTCTCATAACTCTCCACACACCCCTGCTCCCCAACCTCTCCCCAGTCGCCGCCACTGCTCCAAGACCGTCTCCGGCCGCTCCCCGCCGCCGGAATCCGCCGTGCCACCGGCTCCTCCACCTCCCAAGCGTTGGGGATCTTCCTCCTCTCCGTTTGGATCTCACCATGAAGGAAACGGGTACCACTCTCTCTTTCCTCTAGGGTTTCATCCTAGATTTGGTTTTGAGAGTAGTTCTTGTAGAATCTCGTGGTGTAGAACCTTTAGGATGGCAATGCACTATCTAGAAAATTGCTAGTGTGATTTTCCCCTCATTTTGACCTAGGTTCGAGTTTTGGCCTCAGGGCCGGAAACTCCGGCCTTCCTGGCCGGAGACTCCGGTATGGCCGGAATCTCCGCCCCCTGAGACCGGAAACTCCGGTCTAGATCAAACCTGAGAAGAAATTCCTCTATTTTTTTCTTTCGTTGAAATTCCATGGACATGTATGCCTACCTCAATGCTACCTTTCTAATCCTGTTTCACAGCTAGCAAGAAGTATCCCGGTCCTTCATCCTCATCCTCGACTATTAAGAAGTCAAAGAAGAACAAGCTCCAAGGTCGAGACTATTTGATCTATGATGAAGAACAAGACAAGCATGTGCAGAGTGGTGCTCTTAAGCAGAAACAGGCTGCTGATGCTAGAAGGGCTAGGCAAGAGGCTGCCTTCCTTCGAGAAGAAAGGGCCAAGAAGGCCAAGTTTGACAACTTGACCACTTTGAAGGGGTTGAACAAGGAAGAATTTCGGACAATGAGGGCGCAGAATTTCTATGACATGCCAAACAACTCCACCGATGGTCACTTTTGGAGAAAGGAGCAAGAGCTCATTATGAAGGAAATATATGCCAATTTGGACCCAAAAGCTCTTGTGTGTCCTCAAAAACCGCTGAACTTTGACGTGTTGGCCAAGAAGACATACTTTGCGGATGCATTATGGGTTGCTAGGAAGATTGGTCTTGAGCCCCTTATTACCACCCAACAAGACTATGATATTGACATGGTCCAACAGTTCTTTGCCACTCTTGTGCTTGGAGATGAGGAGGACACCAAAATGACATGGATGACGGGGCCTCTCAAAGTTAGTGCACACTCAGAATTTGGAGAAGCCTTGGGGTATGTGTTCAAAGGTGTGAATGAACCCGTTGGTCACCGGATGCATGTTGAAGGGTGGCCTATGATAAGAAGATCCTTGCCCCTCTTGCTGCTAGAGGGGGTGCCCTTGCTACCACCAAAGGACTCAAGCCCATCTACAACATCTTGATTCGCATGTTTCGTTGGAGCATTGCACCTCAAGCCGGGAATACGGATGCTATCCGTGGAGCTCTTGTCAACCTCATGTACCATTGCCACAAGACATACCTTGCCGGTCCGAATTGTCAAGGGTTTGAGATTGATGTCATGGATTTTATCAAGTGTGAGATCAACATTGCTATTCACGAGAGGAAGAATCCTATGTATGCTCCCTATGTCATGAAGCTCATTCTCAAGAAGATTCCCAACTCAATCAATCTCATTTCAAGAAACACACATATGGCACCCTTCAAGTACTCCGCCATCACCTTACTCAGCCTCTTATGAAGAGATAGAGGAGCAAGAAGCTCCTAGGGCAAGAAGGAAAAATGCCACTCCACCCTCTTGGGATCAAGGTGGCAAACAAAGAGTCAACGAGGAGTTGAAGAAAGTTTCTTGGTGGCAAAGGGCCATGATGTGTATGGGTGTTGGGTTGCACAAGGAAAATCATCAAACTTATGTCACTAACAAGAGGATCTTGTCCAACCAAGCCAAGATGATGAAGGAAATGCGCAAGATCAGCAATGGTGGTACCACTCCTCCTCGCAATGAGGATGATCCCGAAACTCCGCCATCCGATTCAACTATCTCTCTTGACAAGTGGAATGAGGATACATTTCATTGGTCTGATTATGCCGAGGTGACCTCCATGCCCTCCTCTTCTCGCAACACCGGCAAGGCTCCTATGCGCTATGAAGAAGAAAGTGATGAGAAGAAGATAGTGTGAAGCAAGTGATGCTGAAGATGTGATGGGAGTGGTGATGATGAGGACAGTGATGCGACGATGATGAAGAACGAGTGATCGCCTTGGGTTCCGTTAGCATCGCTCTTCTCCCTTTTTGGTGTTTCGATGCCAAAGGGGGAGAAGTAGTTCTATTAGGCTCTCTCACCGTGGGATTTGCATGGGTCGGACACAAGCACGTGCGTTTATCATTTATTTGCGCTTGTGTCCATTTATCTTATGTCATTTGAACCTATTTGCTTTGGTTTTATGTTGTGAGACTATGTTCCTATTTGTGGTACTCTGTGTGGTATGAGACTATGGATTTCATAATTCCTATGGTTGAGATGATATTATTTATGGTCTATTATTGTGCATTGGTCTCTATGTCATAGTTATGCACAAGGTATGGTTCCTTTTTCACCTCAACCCTATATCATGATTTGTCTCATGTTGGTGTAATTTATATTGTTCCATATATTTTTGTGAGTTGTCTCTCCTCTACATGTTGAGCATTTGTATTCAAATGCAAACTACTTGTATGCACACATGTAGGGGGAGCCTCTCAAATCCATTGTGGTATATCGATAATTGTTGTGTGCTTTATTGCAAATCCGAGTGTTGTCATCTAACACCAAAAAGGGGGAGATTGAAAGGACATATTTTATGTCCCCTATGTTTTGTGTGTTAGGCAACAACACTAGGAATTATTTAATATGATGTTAAGTGGTGCAGGAATGAAATGATACAATTACACTTTGCATCGAAACACTTGACAAGAAAAAGAAGCTTGCATTTGCCTGTCCAGTCCGGAGTCTCCGGTCTCTGTGGCCGGAGTCTCCGGCCAAGTCATTTTCTGGAGCAAAAGCTCCACTGGGCGGCAGCTGCGGGATGTGGTGCGGAGTTACCCCGGAGTAACACCGGAGTTTCCGCACCGGCCGGAGTTTCCGGTCCCGCGGTCCGGAGACTCCGCCCCGACCAGTGGTTTGAATCGAAGACTTTCCCTGGACGGCGCGTGCGGTATAGGGTCCGGAGTTGCCCCGGAGTAGGCCCGGAGATTCCGGCCTGTCCGGAGTTTCCGGCCTCCCAGTCCGGAGTTTCCGGCCTGCAGAGAAGAAGAGCATCGCGACGGCTGCTGCGGTATCTGGTCCGGAGTTTCCGGCCCAGGCCGGAGTTTCCGGTCTCCAGGTCCGGAGACTCCGGTCTAAGTGGACTGCAACGGCTACATTTCTGGAGGGGTATATATACCCCTCCACCTACCTCCAGCCAAGTAGCTCGCCCAGATCTGAAGTACACCATTGTTGCAAGCTCAAGAATCATTAGATCTCCCAATCCCTCCACCCAAACTGTTGATCTTTGGGGATTGAAGGAGAAGTCCCGGATCTACATCTTCACCAAGCAGTTCTTCATTTCCCCTCATTCACTTGAGGGATTCGAGCCTAGGGTTTCCACTAGGAAAACCTAGGCATCTTGTTGTTCTCACTTGCTTGTTACTTTTGTGTAGCAGGTGTTGTGGTGATTGAGAGCCCCCAATCCTTTTGTGGGTTGAGCCTCAAGTTGTTGTAAGGGCTCCGGATTCCGCCTTGAAGGATTCCGATAAAGAAAGGTGGACCGAGCTTTTGTGCGAGGTTCATCGGAGAATAGGGTGAGGCCATTTGTGGCGTCTTGAGTTTGAAACTCACACCCCTCCAACGAGACGTACTCCCCTAAAAAGGAGGAACTCGGGAATACATCTTGTCTCCGCGTGCTTTCCATCGGTTATTCCTTTCTAGTTATTTACTACTTGTATCTTATCTTGTTTAGACTTAACTTGTCATATAGGTAAATTCACCATAGTTGCATATCTAGAGAATTTACCTTTTAGTCAAGCCTTAATCGAAAAAGAGTTAAAAATTGGAGTAGCACCTATTCACCCCCCTCTAGGTGGCCATACGATCCTTTCAGCAAGGCTGGATCTCTGCCTCTCCCGTCGCTCCGGCGGCGGGGAAGGTGGGGATCTGGTTCCTTGTCTCCTGGTGTGTAGATAGGAGTAGGTTAGGTCCTGGCGGCGGCGGGAGGAAGGCTCGGCGACCGCGTACAGGATTTAAGATGCTGCTCTCCCCTTCCCTTGGAGTAGCTGCTGGCTGCGCTGAGGTGAGAGCGGCGATGTTCTACCTCCTTGCTGTTGCTGGAGGTTTTCTGTCCCGCCGATCTTCGGGATCGGGCGGTTTTGTGTTCCTAGGCGGCGGCGGCGTGGCGGAGAGGTCGTCGCCGTTGAGGATTGTTTATCTCGGGCTTGCTCTCCGTCTTGGTGGTGTCGGTGTCGTCGCCATCGTCAAGCCTCGAGTTGTTCTCTGGGTGCGCTCCTCTGACTTCGCTTCTCCGGCCGGCCGCGGTGGCGAGGGGGAAGGAGGTGGAGGTGGGCGATCCGTTTTGCTGGTGGTCTTGCAGTGGTCTACTCCGTTGGCTCTGCTCCGGCCGACCGTGGCGGCAAGGGAGCGGCGTTGCTGGTGAAGGGTTTGTGTTGGAGGTGGGCCTGGACGGCGCGGCGTCGGCGGGAAGTCGGGTGGTTCCTGGGAGTTGCTGCTCTGGCTGTGCTCGTTCAACGAGTTCAGCTTCCGTCGCGCGGCGGCGGACGAGTCTTGCAGCCGTCTACTTCTGGTGGTGGTGGCCTCTCCCCGGCGGATCGTGGTACGGCGCCGTCGCTGCTGTCTAGGTTTCTTGGGAAAGTGGTGGTGGATCCGATTGTGGTTCTTCCTGGGAGCTCAGGGGGTTTTGTGATTGTGGTTCTTCCTGGAGCTCAGGGGGTTTTGTGCAATTTGCAGGGCCTCTTTGTAATTTCTATTCTTTGTTGGACCTGGTTGTAAGTTGTACTCAGTTCCCTGAATATAAGTGTCGGATCCTTTCCTCAAAAAATAAATATATATGCCGATTTTTCGTGTCGGCGAACAGGCGCCGGTGTGAGGCACGAGCGGAGGCCAGCCCAGTGGGTCACACGTATGTACACTACGACCGTTGGCAGGAGGGCGGCATGCGCGCCACGTGACCTGGCGGCGCACTTGGACGTCTTCTCCCGAGCTGCTGCCTGACACCGGATTTTTCTAGCCCATCCAGATCCCCTTTTCTGCCGCTCCGCCACTCACTCATCGCGCCGAGTGGTGGAAGCGTTCCTACGGAGCCTGGTGTGAACTGTGAACTCTCAGCAGTTGGAAAAGTAAAACCCGAGGGTGCGGATCAAAATGCGCATGCCATCTCTCCGTAGTTACCGTTGGGAGAGGCGTGGACCAGTAGCTCCTCGTCGTTTGACTTGGTGAAAGAGGATCCTGCCGTTTTTTACGCTTCCAACTGCTAATCGCTTGAGATTTCTACCACCGGATTGCGTTTATATTCTTTTTTGAAGGGTAAAAAATAAAAATGGCCGATGGCGAAATGGCCCACAATCGGCGTTCTAAAATGTTATGGCGATTCGGACGAAACGAAGTAAAATGGCCCACGGACGCTTCTGACCTCTCGATGGGCCGATAGCCGGCCTCGCTGACTCCAGGTCAGAATAACGGCAAAGCATGCATGGCCTACGGAAGGAGTGAGAGCTCGGGGACTGAAAAGTTTCATAAAATTAAAAAAAAATTAAGTTTACATAATAGTAATATGATCTAAAAGATGAATCAGAAATTCGTTAAATTTTGGGCTGTGCAAAAATGAAAATCGTTGGATCAGATGCGTGAACAGTACATGTTTTTTTTAAATGCAAATTTATCAAACCTTTTCATTTTTGTATAGCATAAAACAATACGAGTTTGCACACATGCATTGAAAAGTACATATTTATTCTATATATTGATTTTAAAATACCGAACTCCATGATGGCCCTCCATTTACAGTTTCCGCTACAGGAGCCCCTACGTGAGACTCGAGGACGTACAGCCGCGTGGGTGAATACACTTAGGCCTCAACTTAAGATTGCCGATTACAGCCGAAGGATAGCTACAAAATATGTTAAGGTACGGAGGAGAGCGAGTCAAAAACTAGGATCAAGGTGCTTCAGAAAAGGGATAGCTAGAGCGAGTCAAAAACTAGGATCAAGGTGCTTCAGAAAAGGGAGTTGACCACGCAAAAAGGGAGATGTCAAAACTATATTGAGAGAAATTAGGGCATGGATACAGGGGCCGATTCAGGACACCCCCCCAACGATTTTCAGTAGGTAATACTAGGGATAATACACTTAATTAGCCCATAGTTAATAATTAATCAATAATCCATTGGCCCATTGCATACAGGCCCACTACACAACAACCCTCGTACCACTACCAGGCTTAGGCCATCGTGGAGTAATGTACTTATGAGGCAGACCAACCTATCAATCTGATGATCTGATCGATCTAAATTTATGCCTCTTTCCTGCTTTCTTGCCTCTCCATCTACTCAAGAGTGAAATGCATCTGCAGCCCCGGAAGTCATCGGCTATATCTAAAACGATCCTCAAACTTAGATTTTTTTTTTGAAATAAGGGGGGAGTATTATAAATCAGGCAAACACGGCGTTACAATCACGCAATAAGGATTCCAACGCGCAGGAAGGAATAGCCCCATGCAAAACACCACACTCACGCTTGCCTAATTGTGCTAGATCATGCGCAACTCCATTATTCAACCGATCAGTCTTGCTCACTCTGACTTCAGCCAAGACGCCAAGCAAAGCTTTTACTTCCAGGAATAAACTCCAGTGTCCAGAACAATCCTTTCAGCATTGTTCAGAATAGAGACCACCCGGCGCAGTCAGTTTCCACAATCCCAGCCTGCTGGGGGTTTGCTGCCAAGAAACGAATGCCCTCCAGCCTAGCCAACACCTCTGCCTCTTCTGCACTAGCGCAAGCCGCAAGGGTTTTCCACTGGGAGAACAGGACTGCGCCATTAGCGTCACGGGTGACCAAACCAGCGCCACCAGATGCCGAGGCTGCATCCCAGCCAGCGTCGACATTCACTTTGATCCAGCCTGTAGCAGGGGCCTGCCAATGCGAATTTTGGTGCACATGCGAAATCGGGCCTGACAAGGTGATCGGGATCACAGGCGTCTTCCCCTTGCAGTCCGGCGTGCTCTTTTCGTCCTTGATCGAGGCAACATAATTCTGCAGGAAGGGAACAAAACCTGCAATTGAGGCCTTCCCGTCGCCATGGATCACATTATTGCGGTGGTGCCATATGCGCCAGAAGAGGAAGATCAGCTTCACACGGGTGTCAGCACTCACGCCGTCAAGCAGCTTGAAGAACCAGCTAGGTCCCGAGTTACGAAAACTGTCATCCTTCAGAAGCTTCCACACCTGGCGCATGCCATTGCAGAGAGCACGGGCCAGTGTGCAGCTGACCATGGCGTGGTGCGCAGTCTCCGCCTCCGTGCCGCAGATGGAGCAGGAAGGATTCACCTTTGGCATGCGTCTATGCAGATTGTCATTGACAGCAAGCGAGTCCGTGGCGAGGCGCCAGCAAACACGCGCAGCTTCTGCGACACTTTCGCCTTCCACACGAGGTTCCAAATTCCACGGTCACCATCTGGTTCTGAGCTGCTCTGACCTCCGCTGAGACTATGAATCTTTGGCTGCATTGCAAGTTTGTATGCGCTGCGAACAGAGAAAGAGCCAGACCTCTCCGGGAACCAAGCAATGAAGTCCTCTACGGCCCGGCGGGGAAGCTTGATCTGGAGAATGGCTTCAGCATCATGGGGAAAGAAGAACATCCGGATTAGGGCCTCGTCCCACGCATGTGTCACCGATCAATGAGTTGCGAGACCCATTTGAGGCGACATCTTTTCTTCATACCTGACACCTTTAAGCTGCCAGACCTCGACACCCAATTATCACGCCATATCTTCACCATCGATCCTGAGCCGATACGCCAGATTGCACCCTTCTTCAGAAGCTCAAGTCCATGTGCCACGCCTTGCCACGAAGCCGAAACGTCCTGGATGAAAGCAGTGTCCGGGTACTGCAACAATCTCCACGCCTGACGAGCCAGGAGGGCCTGATTAAACATTTTGAAGTCACAGAACCCCATGCCTCCGGCCAGCTTCGGCAAGGTGACTTTATCCCATGAGCGCCAATGCATCCGACGTCGATCATGCTCATCACCCCGGTAGAAATCACGTATCAGTTTGTTCAGCTCCTCAATGAGGCCAGCAGGGAATTGGAAAACACTCATGGCATAAGTGGGCAGGGCCTGAAGGACATCTTTAATAAGCACCTCTTTCCCGCCGCAAGAGAGGTACTTTTCAGTCCAATCACAGAGTCTCTTATGGAAACGTTCCTTAAGAGACTGAAATTTCCCCTTCTTCATGCGTCCTTCGGGTACCGACAGTCCGAGGTACTTCTGTTCAAAACTTTCAGTGTCATACTTGAGCAGCTTCTTCATCTCGACCTGTACATGATCCTCAACTCTTTGCACGTACATGATAGAACACTTGCCAAGGCTCACTATCTGGCCCGTCCCCTGCTCGTATTTATCCAAAATTGCCTTCACCACCAAAATTTGTTGAATCGAACCTTCAAAGAATAAAAGGCTGTCATCAGCAAATAGCAAGTGCGACATGCCCGGCGCATTGCGGCAGATTTTCAGTTCCTTTAACGTATCCCTCTCCACTTCTTTTTGTATCAACCTCGATAGACTCTCAGCTACTAGCAGGAACAGGTAGGGAGAAAGTGGATCGCCTTGGCGAAGCCCGCGGGTTGGCACGAAGGTCCAACACATGTCCATTCAGACGAACTGAGTACCGTACGGTGGTGACACACTGCATAATCCAACGTATCCAAGTGCTATTAAAGCCCAGGTTCGTCAAAACACCTTCAAGAAAACGCCAATCCACACGGTCATAGGCCTTGGCCATGTCCAATTTATAAGCGCAAAATTTGCCACGTACCGGAGAGTTGCTCTGAATTGCATGAAGACACTCGAACGCCATGAGAGCGTTGTCCGTGATCAACCTACCTGGGATGAAGGCACTCTGCATGGGGAAGTGATGTCATGTAGGAGGGGTCGGAGGCGGTTCACCAAGCATTTAGATATAATCTTGAACACCACGTTGCATAAACTTATGGGGCGAAAATCCTTGAGCTCCTCCAGATCATTCTTTTTAGGAATAAGGACGATCGCCATGTCATTCACCTCCTCAGGCATCTTTCCCTCGGAGAAAAACACCTGCACTGCCTTCACCACGTCCTCTTTAAGCAGATCCCAATTGCGTTGTTGTCCTAGTACAGTCCTTCAAGTTGCTCCAGATGTCCACATACGGTCCTAACTACGAATCCCTACCGTATAGCTCTGACGTGGCAATAAAATGGCCCACGAGGAGCACCCAGTCGTCGAGCATTCGTGGCCGCCGAGCCGCAGTCCCCGCGTTGGCCACACCACCCGCCTGCCACGAACGTCGCGGCCACAGCACGTGCTCCACGTACTCACGCGTCAGCGCCATCCACGCCAACTCCGTGTACAGCTTGAACGCCGTCGGCAGCTCCCGCGGCGGCGACACCGTGAAGATGTCCTGCTTCTTTGACATGTACAGCCCAGGGTCGGGTCCACGGCCTTGTGTTGAAGGCGACACCATGAAGATGTCACCATGTTCACCAGATCACCTCGACGTTGCCGACATGCTGGAACACGGTGCTCTTGCCCACGAGCGCAGCCATCTCCAGTCGGTCCTCCACGCTACAGCTGACCCACCCGGCGGACCTAGAAGCAGGGCAGCGAGGCCGACGTCGCCGCTTGTGTCGTTGGGAGCTCGTTCTGGTCCGACAAGGGCACTGATCCGGGCGCCGACATGAGGCTGCCGCCCCAGCACCAGCAGCTGCCGGCTCCTCCGCGCCGCTGCGGCTGACTCCGCCAAAGCGGCGTGTGGCTGCTACCTCGCCATTATCACTTTGCCATCCTCGCCGCGGCTGCGCTGGGCGCCCTCTACCTGTTGTTCCAGCCCAAGGCACCACGCTACTCGGTGGACCGGCTCTTGGTGTCCCAGTTGCAGGTGAACCAGACCCTGACGGCGTGCGGTTCGAGGTGACGTCGGCGAACACGAACATCCCCATTGGCATCCTCTACGAGCATGGATCGAGCCTTAGCTTGTCGTACGACACCCACCGGTTCGCCCAGGGCACGCTCCCGGCCTTCACCACAACACGACGGTGCTAGGCGTGGTCATGGTCGGGCAGGCGCAGCTGGGAAGTGCGGCAATGATGGCGCTGCGCAGCAGACGGACGCCGTGCGGGTGGAGCTCGACAGCCTCAAGCTGTGGAAGGTCACGTCCAGGGTGCGCTGCGACCTCGTCGTCGACAGCCTCCTGAGTCCTGAATTCCAGCAGCAAGATCAAGATCAAGACCAGCAACTGCAAGTTCAGCTTCAAGCTGTGATCCATCTTTTGGGTTGTTCACGAGGATCGATCGGCCGAGTTCTTCTGGCCGCGTTGGATTCTTTTGTCAGCCGAATGACGTGTCGTATTTGCATGGTTCGCTGCACTCCCCCGCCCCCCCGTGCATGTACATCTTGTGTGTAGAGTTGATATGGCGTTGATGTTAGTTAGTGAAGAATAATACAGTAGTATGCATGTCTAGATTTTTCGTACTAGGTCAGTTGTGGCAGCAAATCATCTAGCGTGGAGGACCGTCTGGAGCTTGGCAGCGCGGGTGGGCAGTACGGTAGAGATTTGTAGTTAGGACCGTATGTGGACATAGAGAGCAACTTGGAGGACTGTATTAATGCAGATTGTAAGTTTCAGGACTTTTTTAGACATAGCCAATGACTTCCGGGACCATAGATGCATTTCACTCTCTCCTCAATTCCTCATCTCGCTGCTAGCCCTAGCACGCTCGCTGCTCGCCGCTGCTGGCTGCTGCCGTTGTGCCGTCTGCGTGACTCTGTCCGTGTAATTCCGTTCCCGACAGGAGGACACTTGAAGGTATTTCAATCTGCTGACTACTGTGTACGTTCGGCCGTTCGCCGTGTAATTCTGTGCTGTATTCGCATTGTCTTGATCTGGTTCATTAGTATACTGTCCATAAACCAATAGATTAGTTTATTAATTTGCATCTTTTATCATTTTGTTGTGCTCAAAATGAAGAGAAAGGGACAATCGGGAAGGGAGTAGATTTCTTTTTCAAGCGGATTCGTTCAACTTCAAGCGCTAAACTTACTGTTGAATTTATTGCTGAAATGCAAAACCATCCGATTCGACACCGGTGGTCGTAAAGCGGAGTTTAAGCCAATCGACATGTAACTTTCTTTCTAAGCGTCAAACATATATTCGAATA
The DNA here is from genome assembly GCA_947311845.1 of Poa pratensis. NCBI lineage: Eukaryota > Viridiplantae > Streptophyta > Magnoliopsida > Poales > Poaceae > Poa > Poa pratensis. Next base: position 4,359,325 of record CAMZMU010000035.1, read on the forward strand.
TTTAAATGGATTTTCTATGATATATTTTTTACTTAATATAGTATGATGTTTATTCTTTTTGATGGTCGTCGGCTTTTCGCGCCCCCCCCCCCCCCCCCACATGTCCGAATCCTGGCTCCGCCCCTGCATGGATAGAACGATCAATAAGGGCATGTACAATGGTTGACATGACCACCGTATCTTAGTTTTCCCACGTAATTTAGATATGGAAACAAAACATGATGTACAGTGTGTTATTTTATAGTCTTATCTCTAATAACTAGATATGCTAAAAATAAGGTAAGGGAAGACAAGACATTTTTTTCCAATTTTTTCTGCTCAACCTCAGTAATTATCCTACATGTCAACGCTAAGATAAACATTGTACATCAACAAATAGCTACACAAACTGGAAGGGGGGGGGGGGGGGGGGGGGGGGGGGGGGGTTAGCATTGTCATGTGACACTGAGAGACGGAAGGTCATCCTTATTGCTACTGATTTTTTGATTATTGCCTGAGAGTTAGGCTGTTGTTTGGGTTTTGCCAAGCTTGGCACCACCTTAATGATGTCATTTTTGTAAAAGTGATGCAGTGATCAGTAGCTTAGTTTCTTTTGGGCAAGACAACAAACAATTAAATACTATAGATATGTTGAGAAGGTGAAGCCTTATGATTTGATCAGGACTAATGACCCTCCTACTATACGCGGGACTTCTGGTAGATATTACGCACAATCAAGAGTTATAGCTTGAAATGAAGGTCTGTAGGTTGAATGCTTTTTTCTCTTACATAAGAAGCGCGCTGTAGCGGCGATGCTAGCCTAGATTGAGCTTTAGACATGTTCTTCTTTTGGTAAATGGGCTTATAATCCTCTAAACTGATTGCCTGCGTGTTTTCCAACCTTTTCTGATAAGTAGGATGAATGGAGGACCGGTCTTACCTCTGTACCATTGAAGTCCAGTACCATTCTAAAGAATTATTCAATTCTCCATTTTCCTTATTGTTTTAGGAGTGTGTTTGATGAGTAATACAACACTTTTTGGCAAAATTTTCTGCAGCAACGATCGAGGAGTTAAACAAGGCTTTACACTGTCAGCATTTAAGCGTTAATTTTTTTTTCATGTTGGATCGTCGTCCTAATCGTGAAACATCTAAAGCTGTAGGTCGTGCGTGGGTATGCCACCTCTGCGTGCATGCCTTGCGCTGCGCTGCACCCTCCTATCTTGTCCTGCTTCTAATAAAAACTTTGTTCAGGCGGGCGAACGCCCCGTTGCGTTCTAAAAAAAAGTTCATGTTGTTGTAACACCATTACCGTAGGAAATCTTCAGTGGTACAAGTTACATCAACGTGGTTGGAACTGGGAAAAGAAATAGCATGAGTAACTAAACAGAACTCTAGCCCACTTTAAGAGGGGCTGAACCAAATCTGGTTTGACACTATGCTGATGGAGCATAAGTCTGACTGGAATTTCTGACGATTTGGACGAAATAAAGTAAAAGAAGGCCCAGGACCGCTTTGACTCCGATGGGCCAATTGCTGGCCTCGCTGATTCTCTCGATTGGCCAGAATGATGAGAAAGCATGGCCTACTCCTTAGCAATAAGCTTCTTGCTTCGATTCTTCACACGTACTTCGCTGCGTGCTCTTTTTGGTTCGCAAAAATTGAAAACGTGGAAGAATTTGATGTCTGAGTCCGGGTGTAAATGAATCTTGTTGAAAATATGAGCAGTTTACTATATGTTTTAATCCATAAAAAGAGTAGATAACTAATAATGATTACAATAAAGACTACATAATAATCTAGCAAGATATCATCCCATGGAGGGAGTATTATGTGCACAAAACCAGATATTTGAGCTGCTGGTCAAACCATTCGATGGATACCAGCTTATCAACATCCAAAGTTTCTTTTCTAGATAGACGTGCATTGGAGACAAAATACTAACTAGGAAATTCCACAAAGTTCTACAAAGTGCATTTGAGTAGGAAATAAAGTACTTTACATAACTTCTTGAAAAGTTAAATTAATCTGGTTACACATTCACTGTCCATTTACTCTCGTTACTAATATTAGGAGGTTAAGCAAGATTATGTCTCAGTTAATTTGGTACTCCCTCCAATAGGAAATGGTTGACAAAAATTTATCTAAATATTGATGTATCTATTCACTAAAATACATCTAGATACATCCGTATTTAGACAATTTTGTATCAATCACTTCTGATCAGAGGGAGTACATGTTTTTCTTAATATTGTTATGACAGAAAAGAATAATAATTCCGTCAACATCACGGTGTCGAGTGCTCACACTATCCACACACAATGCTAAAAATTAATTTTCATGGGGCCCTCACATCGCAGATTTTCAAACATTCAACACCCGAGCAACAAATATTGATAATTCACTTGCATTTTTATTAGTAGCAAAGAATACAAGTGTGTTTCCACGACCGAATAAATTTAGCCATAAATACACTAAATTAATAAACTAGGATCTTAAATTTGCACAAAACAAATCAAGTTGTCTGAATGGCAACAGCGGACCGCTGGGAATTCTTTCCCCGTAACCACCTACATGGAGCTACCTTTGGTCAGTGCTCACCCCTCATTTTGAGAAAGATATTACAATGGTGTATATGTCATATTAACAAAAATCATCACCTAGAAGAAGATCATCATGTCTTCCTGTTTTCTTCCCAAATTCTAATTTCGGGAGCTTCGTCCACCTCGAAACCAAAATTTAGAAGGTTACTGTCGTGTCTCGATGCACGGACACCGGGAGTAGAGGATACCCCTTTTAGGTTCGGCACGGGGCGCGAAGGAGGCTAAGAATCGTCTCGTGGGTGAAGTCTAGATCCAGCTCTCCTCTCCACGATCAAAGCATGCAACCAAAGGGACACAAGGAGCTACCCAGGTTCAGGCCGCCCGGAGGCTAAAAGCCCTACTCCTGCATGTCTGGATTGATGGGTTCTTCATAGTGTGGCGTACAATGGAGCCTTCCGGACAAGGTACCCGGAAGGGTTTTGGCTGGAGGTAGAAGAAGGACAGATCCTGGCCCGGAGGAGATCACCTTCCCCTCTACCCTTGCAGCACTAGTCTAGTCTTTCTCTGGTTCGACTTGTTCCTCTTTTTTCTCCCCTCCTCCGTGCCTTGGTCCTCCTTTTATAGGCTAAGGGGTTGCCACAGGGTCATGTGAGGGGCATGAGGGACCTTCGGCGCGAAGGACCCTCCACTGCTGGTTTATGGGGGGACGTGGCCTCTTCTCAGCCTAGCGTCTCCTTTGGATTAGGTGGGAGCGTCCGCCTTGGGGTGGACAGTGGCTGACACCCCCACGGGCTGTGTCTCCGGCTCGCGCCACCATTGCCTTGCTTCCCAAGTCTTCTGAGGTCTTCTAGCATGAGGTGGAGAGCTTATCCACAGTGGTGCGAAGAGGTGCCCGAGAGGGAGCCTGGCCTCCCGCCGGGAACTCAGGCTCTCGGAGACTTCCTTGTCTTCCCGCTTGGTTCGGGGACCCGGCAGGCCCCAGGACCGGAGCACTTTGTCGATGTAGGTCTTGCTTGGCCTTCGTGGGGTTGAACGGTGAACCCGCCAACTTGACTTGGGTCTTGGCCTTGTCCATCTTCATCTTGGGCCCACATGGGGTGGACCCACTTTGGCAGCACTAGGGGAACCCGTGTTCCACTGTTGCGACAGTAGCCCCCGGGCATGGTCCCGGCGGCTTTTGCTCTAGCTGCCGGGGCTATGACCTAAAACAGGTCAAAGTGGGTCCCGGGCATCTGGTCTTCTTGGCTTTGTCAGGGACTCACCGAGGCGATGTAGAGACGAGCCCCCGGGTCTTCTTGATTGAGTCGCGGTGAACGTTGCGATTCGTGCGGACGCCGTGCTTATCTTCGGAATCCAACGGGCGAAACACGCAGAAAGTGGCGCTCCCCCTCGATCCCCACGTCTGTCGGAGTAATGGGGTAGTGACGCGACGTGCGGGATGCCTTATAAGCCACGACTGGCTTCCACTGTAGCCATTACCTCCTCAGATTCGCCAGAATCCCCAAATCGCCGCGCAGGAGACTCCTTCTCCCTGACTTCACCGAGCGCCGCCCTCCGCCTCGGCCGCCGCAATCCCCCGCCGCTCCTCGTTCTTGCCCCCAGCCCATGCCGCCTAGGCGGGATAGGAGAGGAGTGAGGAAGATGTCGCAATCCGCAGCCGAGAAGATCGCGATGGAGGCTTCTCTGGCTGAGGCTCTGCCTCCAAAGAGGGTAACTCAAGCCCTTTTTTCTCCCAGCGAGTATGCGTCTGAGGAAGCTATTCGACGCATCCGCCAATCTCTGGCTGCGAGCTTCCGAGGTGCTGAAAGAGTGGTGGTGCGCCCTGGAAGCGGACCTCAACAAGAAGGCGAGGTGATTACTTTCCATGACTTCTCCGTCGTTGGCCTTGTTCCTCCGTTCTCCGAGTTCTTTGCGGCAATCTTGGAGGCTTATGGATTGCACATGCTGCACTTGCATCCCAATGCTGTGATGATGCTCGCCACCTTTGCCTATGCCTGCGAGGCATTCATGGGTGTCATGCCCTCGGTGGCCTTATTCCGCCATTACTTCGTTCCACGCTTGGGGAAGTCCAAGTGGATCGCTGGCGGTGGCACAACTGGTACTTGAAAGGGCAAACTTGCCCGTAATCTTGTTTTGGTGATTATGACAACACAAGCCGTGTTTAACAGTATGTTTAGCTTGTGACAGGTTCAAAGTTCACAATCAAAGAAGATTGATGCTTGTGGAAATGCTCAGGTTTTATACTGGCCGGAAGTTCCGGTTTGGACCGGAAGTTCCGGCCCAAGGGCGGAAGTTCCGGCCTAAAACTTCCGGCCGACTTTTTTCGAAGCAAAAGTGTTCTGTGGTAGGCCGGAGGTTTGCCCGGAAGTTCCGGCAGCCGGAACTTCCGGCCCAACCGGAACTTCCGGCCTAAGTGAAAACTGTGTCAAACTGAGGGCAACGGCTAGAATTTCTGGAGGGGTATAAATACCCCTCCACCTACCTCCAGCTGAGAGCTCGCCCAGAATTCAAGATCCCCATTGTTGCAAGCTCAAGAATCACTAGATCTCCCAATCCCTCCACCCAAACTCGTTGATCTTTGGAGGATTGAAGGAGAAGGCCCCGATCTACATCTTCACCAAGCCGTTTGTCATTTCCCCCTCATTCACTTGAGGGACCATTTGCTAGGGTTTCCACTAGGAAAACCTAGCCCCCTATTGTACTCACTTGATTGTCTTTGTGACAGATTGTAGCTGTTTGGGAGCCCCCAATCCTTTGTGGGTTGTGCCCCAAATCGTTGTTGTAAAGGCTCCGGACTCCGCCTCGAAGGTTTCCGATAGTTGAAGTGAACCAAACCTTTGTGGTGCGGTTCACCGGAGAAGAGGGTGAGGCCTTTGTGGCCGTTGAACCATTGTGTTGGTTCACACCTCTCCAACGAGACGTACTCCCCTAAAAAGGAGGAACTCGGGATTACATCCGTGTCTCCGCGTGCTTTGACTTCGGTTACCTCTATCCTTGTTTACCGCCTTATTATATCGTGCTTAGTTGCTAGCTTGTCATATAGGTAAATTCACCGTAGTTGCATATCTAGAGAATTTACCTTTTGTGTCAAGCCTAAATTGAAAAAGACTAAAATTGGAGTAGCACCTATTCACCCCCCCCTCTAGGTGTCATACCGATCCTTTCAATTGGTATCAGAGCTAGGCTCTCTTGTTTTGGGCTTAACCGCCTAAGAGAAGTATGACACAAAGTGAGGATGAGGCCGATCTTGCCAAGGCCAAAGAGACCATGGCATCCATGGCCGATATCAAATCGTTGGAAACAACATTGACATCGTCCATGAATGACATGAATGTCAAATTTGATGAGTTGCGTGACATGCTCATGAAACTCACAAATGCCAAGGTTTCGGAAACCATCCCACTAGAGGGTATCTCTAACTCCGATGAAGGTGATTCCGAGGAGGGTAAAAAGAAAAATGAGAAGGGGTGGAAACCACCTCCGGATCTAAACCATCTCCTCCACCTCCTACCAAGCATGAAGATGGGAAGGAAGAGTACCATAACGTTCCGGGATGGTACCCTATCGACCCACCTATCACCACCCGCATAAACCCCATTGGTCCTCCACCTAAGCTTAATGCATTAGCTTTGCTAGTTGGCAACGCTCAATGAAATCTCATATTAACAGTGCCTCTATCGAGCTTTGGAGGATCATTGAAGATGGTACAAGGTTGCGGATCCAAGCAATGTGACAAGAAGAGAATTTGCCGAAAAGCAACTCAATGCCTCCGCACTCCATATGATTGAACTTTCAGTGAGTGAAAGTGACAAGCATTATGTTCTCAATGCCACCACCGCCAAAGAAGCTTGGAATTGTCTTGAGGTTGCATTTCTTGGGAATGAAAGCATGAAGAGAAACCGATATGAGTCTTTGAGCAATGATGCCGAAGGCTTCTACATGTTTGACAATGAGAATCATGAAGACATGTATGGAAGACTCAAGACTCTTGCAAAGGCCTTCTTTGATGTGGGGGCAACCTATGTGGATGATGCTATGTCAAGAGGAAGTATGTGAATGCTCTCTTGCCTTCGAGCCCATCGAGGTGAAGGCCATTCAAGGAAGACACAACTACAACGAAATGACATCCAATGAAGTTATGCAAGAAGTGCAAGCCTCCAAGGTTGCCACCAAGAATGCCGAAGATAACCGTGCTAGGGCCATGGGGATGAAACAAGGCCCCTCACTTGCTTTGAAGGCCAAGGTGGTATGTCTTGATGAGGTTGAAGCGTGCCCAAGCAACATTGCTCCAAATGATCTTGAACCGGCTCTAAATGGTCATATAGCTCTTGCCACAAGAGAGTTTTGGCAAGACCCGGCAAAAGCTAAAGCCAAGGTTGATAAAGAGAACAACTCAAGTGGGAAGAAAGAGCTAGCCTCAAAGTGGAAGACGTGCTACAATTGTCATGACAAGAACCACTACATAAGAGAGTGTCCTTATGAGAACCGAGAGCAAAATGGTGGGAAGCTCATCCCCAAGGACCATTCAAGTTGATCCAAAAGAAGCCCGCAAGACCAAGGAAGCCTTTCTTCAAGAAGGCACCAAGAATTGTGTTGGTGGCACAAGAAGAATATGCCACAAGTGATTCCGAAGATGAAGATGCACCTACTAAAGAGGTAGCCGCATTGGCTATTGTATCAACTTCATCATCTTCTCTCTTTGAATCCCCCAATGAGAACTTCTCCACCAACAACGCTCGTTGCCTCATGGCTAATGTCACCGAGGTATCATCTCCTTCTCCCAAGACTATGCATGAAATGAGTGATCAATCTAGTCTTGTGATTAAGAAAGAACTTGTTGCTTTCGATACTTTCATGACTAACTTGCAAGGTGAAGCTAAGGAACATGTTGAGTCTCTCATGAGACAACTATGTGCGGCCGAAGAACTTCTTCAAGAAAAGAGTAAGATTGAGAGAGAGGATTCTCTCACCATTGCCTCTTTGAATGCTTCCGTAGCATCCTTGAATGCCTCTCTTGATGAAGAGAGTGAAGAAAGATGTTCTCTTGAGGAAAGACTTGAGTCTCTTGATGCTAAAAATGATGATATCATTAATAAAATCATTAAGGATAGAGATCATGTTTGCTAAATATAAAGTGCTTAAAAAGGAGAAAGTTGAACTTGGGGTTGCTAATGCTAGACTTCTTGAGGATATGGAGAAGCTTGACAAGGCTCACAAGGCCTTGGAAACAACTCACTCCCTTTTAGTCAAGTCTCATGAGCAACTTCAAACTCAACTTTCTAAATCTAGCTCAACTAGCATATCTATTCTTCCTCGTGTTCATGAAAATGTTATTGAAGAAAATGTTAGTGCCAAGACCTCTATTCCCAAAGGTAAAGATAAGGGTATTGCTTACTTATTTGAGCAAAAACCACACAAAGGGAAGGAGGGTCTTGGTTATGTAGCCGAGCCCAAGAAGAAAGTGGGCAACAACAAGAAGATCAAGACCAAGCCCGCACAAGCCAAGACTTCCATTGCGGGTGGTAGTGCCACAAGGGGCAAGACCACTCGTAGTGACTTTGCGGGGCATAACAACCCCAACTATATTCTTTATGTTGATTATTATGGGGATGTTTATGCTCAATATGTTGGTCCATATGATGGTTACATTGATTACTCTATTTGGGTCCTAAGACCCTTGTTGCTAACCAAAGAGGACCCATTGAGAAATGGGTACCTAAATCCAAGCAATGATTTCTTGTAGGACTATGCTTCCGGTGGATCGAAATGGGTGGTTGATAGTGGATGCACTAGTCATATGACCGGAAGCAAGGAGATTATGACGGAGTTGAGACCAAATCTAAATAACTCATCCGTCTCTTATGGTGACAAGTCAAAGGCCGAGGTAAAGAGTCTCGGCAAGGTGGTAGTTGCAAGGGATATCACCCTTGTAAATGTCATGCTTGTTGAGTCTCTAGGTTACAATCTTATGTCCGTTCGTGCTCTTAATAAGATGAACTTTGATGTCCATTTTACTATTGATATGGTGGTACTCTTGAGGAGCAAGACTCTAAAGGTCATGTTCGTTGGGTATGTTGAAAATGAGTTGTTTGTGGTAGACTTTTCGGGGTCTACCAACACTCAAGCAATATGCCTATTCGGAAAGGCCGACGTGGGGTGGTTGTGGCATCGCCGCTTGTCCCATGTCAACATGAGAACTTTGCAAAGTCTTCACAAGGGTGGCCACATTCTTGGACTAAAAGAGATGTTTCTTTTTCTAGAGATCGTCTTTGTAGGGCTTGTGTTGAAGGAAAGATGCATGATTCTCCCCATCCAAGCAAGACCATCATTTCATCAAAGAGGATATTGGAACTTCTTCATGTTGATCTCTTTGGTGCCGTGCCTCAACCTAGTCTTGGTGGGAAGAAATATTGTTTGGTGATTGTTGATGACTATTCAAGATTTACTTGGGTTTTTTCTTCAAGACGAAGGATGAAACCCAACAAACCGTCATCGACTTCCAAATTGTTCAACGCCAATACAATGTCCCTATTTTGGTCATTAGGAGTGATAATGGCTCCGAGTTCAAGAACTACACCTTAAATGAGTTTCTTAGTGAAGAGGGGATTCGTCATCAATATTCCGCTGCATATACCCCTCAACAAAATGGTGTAGCCGAAAGGAAGAACCGGACTCTCATGGATATGGCAAGGTCTATGTTGGCGGAGTTTAAGTCTCCACTATTCTTATGGGCCGAGGCTATCTCCACGGCGTGTCACTCATCTAACCGGTTATTCTTTCGTGGAAGAAGAATCTTATGAATGCTCACCGGCAACAAGCCCAATGTCTCCTACTACCGAGTTTTGGTTGTAAGTGTTTCTATAAAACAAAGTGTTCGTTTGTCTAAATTTGAATCTAAAGCTTTAGAGGGTGTTTTTGTTGGTACGGTGCCGAATCTCACACCTATAGAGTCTATGACAAACCGTTGGGAAAGTCATAGAATCTTGTGATGTGAGGTTCGATGAGAATGACGGCTCCCAAGTGGCGCAATTTCATGTTTGTGATGTAGATAATGAGGAACCTCAAGAAGCAATAAGAAGAATGGGGGTTGGTTTCCATCGCCCCATTGAAATCCATCATGAGCCTCCTCAAGCAAGTCCTAGCTCCACTCATGTGGAGACTCCATCATCACAAGTTGAAGTTGCACCTTCTATGGAAGCAAATGATGCACCTACCCAAGAACAAGTTCAAGACCCTCCTCAAGTTGACCAAGAGGCTATTCAAGAACCAAGTTCTCCTATTGTCAACACTAGCCAAGGTCAAGACCAAGATCAACCCTCTCCTTCCTTTGTTGAAGATGTGCTTCAAGATGATCAAGGTCAACACTCCGGTCAAGACGGGGACTCAAATGATCAAGATGATCAAGCGAAATTCCTCGCATCAATGAGGATATCGAAACCCGTCGTATAGCAAGAGTCAAAAAGGATTGGAGAAGAAAGAGTCTTCATCTAGAAATATCATTGTTAATGTCAAGAACAAGGTCACCACAAGAAAACAATTGGCAAATTTCAATGAACATCAAGCCCACATCTCTATGGTGGAACCAAAGAAAGTCTTTGAAGCTCTTGAAGATCCGGATTGGTTGGAAGCCATGCATGAAGAGCTCAATAACTTCAAGCGCAACAAAGTGTGGAATCTAGTGGAGAAGCCAAAAGATTGCCTCAATGTTATAGGCACCAAGTGGATATTCAAGAACAAGCAAGATGAGCATGGAATGGTTGTGAGGAACAAGGCAAGATTGGTAGCTCAAGGGTACTCTCAAGTTGAAGGCATTGATTTTGGAGAGACCTATGCTCCCGTGGCTCGCCTTGAGTCCATCCGTATCCTTCTTGCATATGCATCACATCATAATTTCAAGTTGCAACAAATGGATGTGAAAAGTGCCTTTCTTAATGGTCCTTTAAAGGAGTTGGTATATGTTAAGCAACCTCCGGGATTTGAGGATCCACACTTCCCTAACCATGTCTACAAACTTGATAAGGCGCTCTATGGTCTCAAACAAGCACCTCGTGCTTGGTATGAGCACCTAAGAGAGCTATTGGTAGACCGTGGCTTTGAAGTGGGGCAAATCGATCCCACTCTTTTTACCAAGAGGGTTAAAGGGGAGCTTTTCATATGCCAACTTTATGTTGATGATATCATATTTGGCTCTTCTAACAAAGCTTTTAATGATGAATTTTCAAAGCTTATGACCGATAGGTTCGAGATGTCCATGATGGGAGAGTTGAAGTACTTCCTTGGTTTTGAGATCAAGCAATTGAGTGGAGGGACCTTCATCTCTCAAGCCAAATATATCCAAGACATGCTCAAGAGGTTCAAGATGCAAAATGCTAAAGAGAAGAAGTTTCCTATGGACACCAAGTGTCATCTTGAACTTAATCCAAAGGGTAAAGATAAGGATGTTGATCAAAAGCTCTATCGTTCTATGATTGGTTCTTTGCTTTATCTTTGTGCATCTAGACCCGATATTGTGTTGAGTGTAGGAGTGTGTGCAAGGTACCAAGCGGCTCCCAAAGAAAGCCACCAAACGGCGGTTCTTCGAATCTTTCGATATTTGGTTCATACCCCAAGGTTTGGTTTGTGGTATCCTAAAGGCTCAACTTTCTCTCTTGCCGGTTACACGGATTCGGATTGGGCCGGTTGCAAGGATGATAGGAAATCAACTTCCGGGGCTTGCCAATTCCTTGGTAGGTCCTTGGTGAGTTGGTCTTCTAAGAAGCAAAATTGCATATCTCTCTCCACCACCGAAGCCGAGTATGTGGCGGCCGCTAGTTGTTGCACTCAATTGTTGTGGATGAGGCAAACTTTAAAGGAATACGGTGTCCATTGTGACAAAGTGCCTCTTTTATGTGACAATGAAAGTGCTATCAAGATTGGCCACAACCCGGTGGAGCACTCAAGAACGAAGCATATTGAGATTCGCTATCACTTCATCCGTGATCACATCATCCGGGGTGACATTGAGCTTGGCTATATTCCCACGAAGATCCAACTTGCCGATATGTTCACGAAGCCACTTGATGAAGCAAGGTTCACTTATTTGAGGCATGAGCTAAATATCATCGATTCGGGGAGCGTCGCTTGAATATCTTGCATACACACCTATATCTTAGCTATGTTTGGTTTAGGTGTAGGCATGGACATAGGGGGAGTGCGGTCCTAATCCATTGGACTATCCCTCCCCCCATTATGCCGATAGTAAGAACTCATTTTGTCTCTATATTGTTCATTTTATGAATTGTGAGCTTAAATGACGAGTAGTGGCGGTGAACCCAAGATATATCTTCGCGGTGTCACACCACATACACTCATACATGGTGGCTTAGGCCACCGCCATCTTCTTTGTGAAGATTTGATCTTTATGGAGTTTATTTGGATTTCATTGCTATTCGAGGTTTTCATGGAAAACACACTCAAATCTTGGTTGTTATGGTTTTTTTTGTTGCTTCTTATAAAGCTTGAGTGTGAAGTACCATCTTCAGTGACTATTTCTATCCCAAGCCATGCTTTGCTCCTTCCTTAAAAACATGCTAAAACTCTTGCTCAAGTCATTTGTTGCCTTTCCGGAGTTTGTGGTAGTGGGGGTACCTCGGAATTTTGTATCTGGTTCGGAACCTCCGGCGCCCGAAAGTTTCAGTCAAAATTTCGGCTAAGTCCCCGGGCTAAAACTGTTCTGTTTTTGCCCGGAGGTTTTGCCGGAACTTTCCCGGAACTTCCGGCCACCGGAACTTCCGGCTGAGACGGAACTTCCGGGTTAAGTGTTCTGGGCGCTTTTATGCCAGGCCGCGGGGTGGGCTGCTTCTTCCCGAGCAGTTCTTCCACCCCCGCGCCCGTGCTCTCTCTCTCCTCGCCCAGGAACTCCCCCACCACCCCATCTCCACCGCGGCCTTCCCGCCGCGGATTCCTCCGGCTTCCGGTCGGATCTGCATCTCCTCGACGAGGGGATCCCGTTCCTCCAAGCGGTTTTCACCATGGATGCCGGTACTTTCCTCTATTTCACATCTAGGACGAGATGCACTTTTCGTTTAACCTAGTAGAAATAGAGCCTTTTACTTGAATTCCTTTGGTGAAAACAATCCTCTAGGCTTGCCCTAACATATACTAGAAACGATTTGATTTTTGTTAGCAATTTTTTGTTTGAGGTTCTTGTTCCTCTCGCAGCCGTGCAAACCGGAACTTCCGGCTTGGCCGGAACTTCCGCTGCGACCGGAACTTCCGCCCTGAAACAGGAAAAATGCTAACATTCAATCCACTTGTTTCTTGTTTCTTTTATCATCTGACTTGAGCACTTATCTTATGCTATCTTCTATCTGTTCTCAGCACCTAGTGGCTCTCGTGTCCGTCGAGCTGTTGCCAAGCGTACCGCTTCCCGGTCCCGTCCCACTAGTGGAGGAGAGGATGATCTTGTTCGTGGTGAGACTGCTGCTGCCCCTGTGTCGAAGAAACCTATGTCAAAGAAGAAGAAAAAAGCACCCGTGCCTGTTGTTCCTAAGCATCAAAGGGACTTCATTCCTTGGCGCTTAGCCTTCACCAATGAAGGCGAGCGTGACCCTGATTTGGACTCTTGCTTCTATCATGTTGAGCAAGAGGTGCTGTACAAGGAGGTATATTGCAAGCTTGGCAAGCACAAGGTGTGCCCTATGCAGCCCATTGATTTTGAACACTTGGAGAAGCAACAAGCATACTTTGGTGGGGCTGTAGCTGTGGTGGAGGCTCTTGGTTTGCGTCCTCTGATGGAGATTCAGTCCGACTACAACATCCACATGATTCATCAGTTCTATTCCACTGTGGTGTTTGACAAGACTCCTGCCCGTGGTATGACTTGGATGTGCGGCAATCACAAGCTCTCCGCCAACTTTCATGACTTTGCTGATGCTCTTGAGCATGATGGACACCGGTATGGGTTTGCTAGCTGCACCAGGGCTTCCGGTAAACGCATGCACATTCAAGGGGCTGCTTATGATAAGAATGAGATGAGTGATCTATATGCTGATGATGGAGTGATTGGCAGCACAACGGGACTCCTTCCCGTTTATGACATCTTGCTTCGCATGTTCCGCCACACTATTGCTCCAAGTGGAGGCAACAACAATGAAATCCGTGGTGGTCTTGTCAATCTCATGGTCTATGCTCACAATGTTTTATGGAAGATGATCCCGAAGCGAATGCCTTTCCTATTGATGTGATGGACTTCATTTTTCATGAGATATATGATGCGTGATAGGAAGGAAAGTGCCTCCATATGCTCCTTACATTATGAGGCTCATCAAGTCCAAGTTCCCTTTTGGAGATCATGATGTGCTTAACCCCGATGCAGCCCTCGGCTGCGACATTTTCATAAGCCTGTTTTGATGCACAAGAAGGTTGCTCATCTCAATCTCAACAAGGATAAAGGTCCTATGGCCACCGATGATGGAGCTAGTGGGTCTCATATCCCAAGTGATCCAAGAGTGAAGAAGCCCGGTCAACCCAAGCAACGCACATGGGCTCAGCGTGCACTTGACAAGATATTAAGGATGAATGTTTGCCTTCACAAAGAGAACTTTCACGCGTCAGTGGAGAGGCACCAGGGTCTTATGAATGATTACAAGATGATGCAGCATCTCAAGGTCCCCAACTGTCCTCCTCCTCCTCCTCCACACCTTCCATACAAGCATTGGAACAACGCGACAGTTCAGTGGACTACTCATGTGCCGGATGATGCGGAGCTTGCGACGGACTCGTCGGATGATGAGTGAGGGACGTTAGATTCGCTTTCTTTTCCCTTTTTGGTGTCTTGATGCCAAAGGGGGAGAAGTCTATCTCCTAGGTTGCGGGTTTTGCATGGGTGGAGCACAAAGTCTCGTCTTTTATGTGTTTCCGTTATGTTTTGTGCTCCGGTTATTTGTATTTGTCGCCTTTGTTGAACCTTTTATGTGTTGTGAACCTCCTATCTTATGCATGTGGTAAGACATGTGGAACCTTATTTGTGAACTTTTATGTAAAGACTATGTTGTGTTTCTATGTCTACTTGTTTACTTGCTTGACTTGTAAAATATAGGGGGAGTGTTGATCCTAAGTTATGTGCATATTGTATTCAAATGCATCTTTTCAAGTTATGCACATGCTTAGGGGGAGCCCGTCTATATGTTGCAAATCTTTTTCTTGTGTTGTCATCATCCACCAAAAAGGGGGAGATTGAAAGGGCAAACTTGCCCGTAATCTTGTTTTGGTGATTATGACAACACAAGCCGTGTTTAACAGTATGTTTAGCTTGTGACAGGTTCAAAGTTCACAATCAAAGAAGATTGATGCTTGTGGAAATGCTCAGGTTTTATACTGGCCGGAAGTTCCGGTTTGGACCGGAAGTTCCGGCCCAAGGGCGGAAGTTCCGGCCTAAAACTTCCGGCCGACTTTTTTCGAAGCAAAAGTGTTCTGTGGTAGCCGGAGGTTTGCCCGGAGGTTTGCCCGGAAGTTCCGGCAGCCGGAACTTCCGGCCCAACCGGAACTTCCGGCCTAAGTGAAAACTGTGTCAAACTGAGGGCAACGGCTAGAATTTCTGGAGGGGTATAAATACCCCTCCACCTACCTCCAGCTGAGAGCTCGCCCAGAATTCAAGATCCCCATTGTTGCAAGCTCAAGAATCACTAGATCTCCCAATCCCTCCACCCAAACGTTGATCTTTGGAGGATTGAAGGAGAAGGCCCCGATCTACATCTTCACCAAGCCGTTTGTCATTTCCCTCTCATTCACTTGAGGGACCATTAGCTAGGGTTTCCACTAGGAAAACCTAGCCCCCTATTGTACTCACTTGATTGTCTTTGTGACAGATTGTAGCTGTTTGGGAGCCCCCAATCCTTTGTGGGTTGTGCCCCAAATCGTTGTTGTAAAGGCTCCGGACTCGCCTCGAAGGTTTCCGATAGTTGAAGTGAACCAAACCTTTGTGGTGCGGTTCACCGGAGAAGAGGGTGAGGCCTTTGTGGCCGTTGAACCATTGTGTTGGTTCACACCTCTCCAACGAGACGTACTCCCCTAAAAAGGAGGAACTCGGGATTACATCCGTGTCTCCGCGTGCTTTGACTTCGGTTACCTCTATCCTTGTTTACCGCCTTATTTTATCGTGCTTAGTTGCTAGCTTGTCATATAGGTAAATTCACCGTAGTTGCATATCTAGAGAATTTACCTTTTGTGTCAAGCTTAAATTGAAAAAGACTAAAATTGGAGTAGCACCTATTCACCCCCCCTCTAGGTGTCATACCGATCCTTTCAGTACTTCGTCGAATCTGATGGGACCAACTCCCATCTGATGATTCCCTCTTACCCAGCGGAGCGCTTGGCGCATTCCAAGGAGAGAAGCTCTCAAGGGGAGGCGCTGGCTCCGGCCATTGGCAGGCTGACTGCGCTCCGTGCAAGGGGAGTGACGGGCGCCATGATTCTGGCTGACTTTCTTCGCAGAGGGATTGCTCCTTTGCAGTTCCGGAGCCGCCCGCTCTGGGAACTCAACCAGGTGGGTAGCAGCCTTCCACGGTCTAGATTCCACTTGACAGAGACTACCTGGGCACTGACCATGGGCTATGTGTTGCCATGGGTACCCTTTGAATTCCAGGATGGTGTCTTGCCGTTGTTCAAAGATCCAGCCGCTGATGATATCCGTTCTTCAATGCCAGCGTGCAATGAATATGGGGTCACGGGTACCACCAGGATTGAGCCCCGCCGGCTCCCAAGGCACGCTGCCTACAAGGAGGAAGGCAGAGGGGGCAGAGCCTTGCCCTCGGGGACGTTTCCCCTGAAGAACCTGGGTCTTCGGACGAGGAAGGCGACGAGGCGGCTCCCTCGGGAGTGCCTTGCAGGCGCGGAGGTTCCGGCGCCCTTCCATGGCGGTGGCCACCCGCCGGATGCTGGAACTCTAAAGCAGCCAGCATCGCCGGGTTCGCCGTCGATGCAGGAGTCCGACCAGGTGTCAGAGGCTATCCCTCCTCCCCTTGCAGACGCGGAAGTTGGGGAGGAGAGCCTGTCCTTGCCTGACCTCTTCGACTACTTGGTGAAGAAGAAATGGAGCTTCTCCGGGTCGAAGAGAGCTCGTCGGTAAGTTTCACTGGCAACTAGTCCTAAGCATGAAGCTGCTTCCTTTTCGCCATCGCCATGACTTCTTTGCTCTTGTCCCTTGCACAGAAGCCCGATGCCGGAGTGGCCAAGCAAACGACCCTGGGGAGGCGAGGACGCCGAAATGATGGGCTCCACCGACACCTCGGATGGAGACGATTCCGAGCCCCCGAGCCTCTGGCCCGCTCCAAGGGTAACGGAGGCGGCTCCAGTCATTATAGGCGAAGCCGAAGTGGTGGCAGACGTTCGCACGAAAGGCCCCGGGGAAAGGCATGACGTAGATCCCCCGCCGATCTTCGCACCGCGCAGACTCGAGGCAGGCGGGTCCCTCCCCAGGGGCTCGGCCCACGGGAGTGCTGACCCCTGCCTTGAACCCGGGAGAGTTGATGATGGCCTCGGGTTCTCCAAGACATTCTCCAGCGTCTCGGAGTTCTTGTCCTTCGCCCGCACCGAACTGGCGCGGTTGGTGCCCCCGGCCTCGGGGGCGAGGAGCACTCACAAGCTCGCGAATGGCGGCTTTCGACAGGCGAGGAGGTTCTCAATACCAGAGAGCTGAAGCTGGCGGCGGATGAGGAGCTGCTCTATGCTCGGGAGCTGAGAGTAGCAGGCCGCGAGAAGGAGCTGGAGCAGCGATTCGCCGAGCTGGACGATGACGAGCATCGCTATCTCGGCACCATTGAGGAGCTCCAGATCAGAACGGTGCAGGACGAGGATCACCTTGAGCAGAGCCTGTAGAACGTGGCTAACTGGGCCCGCAACGAAGTCGAACATGACCTTCGAGCCAAAAGCAGAGCCGTCTCGTCACTGGGCAAGCAGGTCTCCAAACTCCAGAGCTCGCTCAAGATCGAGAGGGAGAGGCGAGAACAGGCCGCTAAGGATTTCCGGAGAGCGAGGGGTGAGAGAGACAGCCTGTCCTCTCGGAACGAGTCGATGGCTGCCACAATTGAGGCGAAGAAGCAGACTCTCAGTGCAGCTGAGAGATTCAAGAAAGAGGCCACAGCCGGCCGCATCGCCATGGAAAGGAAGATCCAGGAACTGAGCGAGGCGAATGAGTTCTGGAAAGATAAGGATGCGCGAATGGCCATTCTCCATAAGACGGAGGCACAAGAGTTGGCCGAAGGGCAGACGGCGATGGAAGCATACAAGTCTCAGGCTCAGATTGCCTAGCACCAACACGAGCAGGTATCCAATCAGCTGAAGGCAGTGCAAGCCGAACTGGCGGACACCAAAGATGCCTCGGGAAAGAGCAGCGGCAATTCAGACTCCATCGCCGCGATGACACCAACATCTTGCTTCAGATGAACCACGGGTCCTTGGACATCGTGAGGGAGTTCACGAACTTGGGAGTGCCTTCTCCGCCTGTTCTTCTGGCTGATCATTCCGCCTTCTTCGTCCGCTATCCCGGGTTCTTGAAGTACGTGGCCTTGCTCATCAAGGGTATCAAGGAGCAAGCTAGCAGAGTTACTCGCCAGGTTGGGGAACAGGCAGTGAGGCAGGTGACAACCCGATTTGTCACAACACTTCATCAGCGACACCCGCAGGTTTCCTTGCTGTCTGAGCTAGAGGTGTCTGAACCCGAGACGCGGCTTCCTCCAGACGTGTCCCGCCAGGTGGAGGAAATCCTGGAACGCCTTTCCGCGAAGACGGCCCGTGAACCTGTAAAGTCCTGAAAAGGACAATACCAAGGGCCGTGAACCATGCTTTTGTACTGATATTGCTAACAGGCTTATGACCTCATGCTTTTGAATGTAAATAACCTCTTCCCAAGGTATATAAGTTTTATTATACTCGTGGGGGCTTAACGCTCTCGGGAAGGATCCAAAGGTGTGAGCGCTAACCAGTCGTGGGCACTCAGACTGGTCTGAAATGCTGACACAGGGCGCAACCCCCGAAAGGACCCACCGTTTCCTGACCGCACGGACCTCAGCCCACGACTCCACTGCCCGAGAGAAACTGACAGTGTTATCGCGAAGGCGCTGCCCCAGGATAACGCCCGCTTTCGTCTTAACCAAAGTACATAAAACAGATGTACCTGGGAACAAGCCCATGCAAGCACGTTTATACTTAGCTCGCGTGTTGATTCCTTCAGGCTACCTCGGTATTTGTTTGGTCGCGCTGCCGCCAAGGCGGGTCTTCTATGCCGTGTTTCGGACATAATTCTGCCTTGCCTAGCAATTCTTGGCGGGGACAAGGCTTCCAACCGAGATAGCCTCCAATGACGACTAGGGGCATAACTGGCTAGCTTGCGCCGGTCCGGAGACCATCGTGTTACTTGCTCGAGTTACCTGGAGACCACCTAACTGGTGATCCGGCGACTTGCTGGCGTACTGAAGACGCCGGTCCGGAGACCCTGATGTTGTCTTAGCTTGCTGGACCCGAGTGTTCCTTGCTTGATGACCCATCAATCTTGCTGGCATGTGCCGGTCCAGAGACCCTGAAGCTGTTTTACCCGCGGGATCCTGATGCTAGCCACTTAGCAATCCAATATTTCTGAGGGGGTCCGCTTGGTCCCGGTTGTATTGTGACGATGTGACTCGGGAGATCCCACTCTCCCCTGGCCAAGTCTCCGCAGATGAATGTCTGGTCCCAGCTAGCAGCTGTTAACCCTTGTCTGTCTTGTGTTTGCGGTGGCGCTGGTAGTGAACAAGGTTCCGGGGGCTCATCAGTCTGCGTGGAGGCGTTAGCGAAAGTCCGGAAAGACCTTCCCTTTTGAGGAACCCAGCTGTGGTGATCCCTTTGGATTTCTTGGGCTTCTTATTGAGAGGGCAATCTCGGCTGATATGCCCTGGTTCTTGATACGTCCAAAACGTATCTATAATTTTTGATTGTTTCATGCCATTTTGATGTTTTTAGCACTTGTTTTTATATTAAGTTTATTATTTATTTGGACTAACCTACTAATAGTTGCAAAAGTGCACAATGTTCTTGTTTTACTATTTGATGTGTAGAAATTATCAAGAATACAAGAGGAAACATTGTTGGAGTCGAATTTGAACTTTCCTGAAATCTGTCTGAAAACTATTTTCAAAGATCTACCCGTTTCGGCCCGAAGGCGACGTCAAATGGAAAAAGTCTAGTCGCGAAAGTTGCAGGGCATTTTCTCCTAATAAGTCTAGAATTAAAATTCGGCCCAATCGGAGTCCGGACGGTGGAGAAAAGCCTGATTTACTGAAGCCCGGAATCGAGAAGATATATAAAGAGAAGAAACCTAATTCATGGAGGACTCCTCCACCCACGAATTTCAGCCACCAAAAGCCACGTTTTTGCCTCCCCCATGGATCCCATCTCCATGGGGGAGGGCTCCCAAGAAGCCATGAAGGAGGGAGGCTAAGGGGCAGCGCTCCCCATGATGCCGGCGGCAGGGAAGGAGTTCCCCGCGCCGCCGGCGCCGCCGCCGCCATGCGCTCCTCGCTGCCCTCTCTGCCGTCTTCACCGCCATCTCCATCACCATATCCTTCTTGTATTCAGTGGTTCATCCTCTCATAAACCTCTGTACCGTCCTATGTAAACATGGTGTTTGATGCTATAATATTTATCCTATGATCTACGTCATGCTTGTGTAGTTTATTTGTCTTTTGATTGCTTTGTTGAATGTTTATGGTTCATTAGAGTTGTATGTTGATATGGTACTGTCCTTTGGTGTCCATTATATTTGTGCGCGCATGGATCAAACACCCTAGGGTTGGTAATATTTGTAAACGAAGCGGGGGAAGTTCTGTCGGAGTGACAGAAACCTGAGAACGCGAACCGATTAGTTGCATGTATGGGAGTAAGAGAACCATGAACTTAAGGCTATGGTTGGAGAAACCTTAATGCATTGTTAGTATTTGCGGATGCTTGCTAACAATCCAATCATATAGTACTTGTAATCCCAAGTAGTGGAGTGCATGTATATTTAGTCTCTCCCACATAGAAAACTGCATCGAGGACAATGAACCAAGTACCTTCACTAATTAATCATGGACAAAGCCACCACAATTACCACCACTTTTCCACACTCATGGTACTGTTAGTATATGGTTACTTAGTGTACTTTATTGCTGCAGCACTAACTTTTACTTTCTTGCATTTATTATCTCGCAAAGCTATCTCTCATACCCGTATTATAGTCTAGTATTATTTCCTAGATAAAGTAAACATTTAGTGTGCGTAGAGTTGTATCAGTGGTTGATAGAATTTGAGAGTGTGGAGGTTATGCCGAACGGGTATACTGCCACGGTGGATAAAACTTGGCCCACCAAGGAGGCCCATCAGATAAAGCCGGAGGGCTTAATGGAGAAGGTCTCATGGGCTTAGGCGCAAGGATAAGCTCTGGGCTGGCTTAGTGAAGTCCAAGACGAAGGCCTAGCTGCGTCCGCTTAGGGAGCAAGTTAGGGTTTGTTGCCGTGTTAGTCTAGGACTCGTGATCTAGGTCGGTTAAGGCTTTCCTTGTAGGGGAAGGCTTGGCGCCTTTATAAGCCAGCCTTCCCGCAGCCTTAGAGATATATACAACCTCATTGTAACCTGTACACATATTTGCCTTGAGTGAATTATAGCAGCACGTAGGATCTCGCCACCGTCGTGAGATCCGAAGCTGGGTAAAATCGTGTGTGCAATCCCGTCACTGGAACCCTCCACGTTCTTCCCACCTCCTCTACGGTACGTATGAATACTTCTAGTAGTTCCGCGTTACCAATACCTCGATAGTTGGCGCCCACCGTGGGGCCCAAGGCGTCGGGAGTTTTGTTTCAGGCAGGAGCATTGGGCGAGATCGGCAAGACTATGGCAGTTGGTCGCGTCCGCATCATCAACAACTTTGGGTGCATCGAAGACGACGGGTCCTACGTCTCAGCAAACGACGCACTGGTGTCAAGCTTCGTCGTCCCCTTCAGCACCATCAACATCTTCATGGGTTTTACGGCTGAGGCATATGGATTCCCCAGGGGATCCGCCGCCTTTTGGCCCACCCACCATCCCATCGATTATGCAATCGAGCAACAACACAGATCGGATCAGGCCTTTGTCTATCATGATCTGAGTGACTCTGATACCCAAAGCGATTCTGGCTCCAGCTCTTATGAGCTTATGGAGCCCGCCTCTCGCTTTGTCGGTGTCATTGACGCATCTGGCCCCAAGCCGGCCGAATCTGACCCTGAGTCAATATTACCTGCCTTACAGACAGGAGCAGACTCAGAAGCCGGATCTGATGGCACCGCTCCAATGGCGGAAGATTCAGATCTCGATGAGCATAAGGAGGAAGACTTTGCAGCACAGGTTGCCGCACGAGGCTATGGCTCATCCGATCCAAACGAAGTCTTAATGACTTTCCGGCACAGATAGCTCTGAAGGATGGTGCGGCCGCGGCTAAGCCAGACGAGGCTGAAATTTCCTCTAGCATCAAACACATTGGTGACAAGGCGGAGAAGCCAGAGGATGTGTTGGACCCTAAAAGGCCTCCCCCGGCTTCGCCTATTGAAGAAGACCTGGAGCGGTCAAAGGAGGAACACATGCGCGCATTGGAGCTCCTCAAAACACCTTTGGGACCAAATCCAACCGCGGTTGAACTTGAAGAAAGACGGAAAGCGCTCCTGGCTGAGACTGAAGTCAACATCAAGTACAAATTGTCCCTCCTGAACAAAGAAAAAGAGTTAATCCTAGTTGGAAAGGCTCTAGAAGAGGAAGAGTACCAGCGTGAGCGCGATGTTGAGAAATTCCACAAAATACGAAGTATACGTGACCCTCTTCTGCATCGGGATCTGCAGGGAAACTTCGAGAAGACTTCTGCCCAAAAGCCTTTAAAGCCTTGGCAGAAATACTCTTTCAGAGTTAACCCTGATGGAGTCATATTCTTCTCCACCCCGGCCAAAAACCTAGAGGCGGCCAGGGAAATCATGGGAGACGAAGCAGTTCCAATTGAAGAGCGCCACCATTATTCTAAAATGCTCATCGAAAAGGCGGTAGAGCAGCAGGCTAAGGCGGACTCAAACTCAAAATTGGCGGACGATACGCGTCTTTGCAAGATAGCCGTTGCCGGTGGTGGAGATCCAGAGGAACCAGCTGGTTCCAGTAGCCATGGCAATAAGGGTAAAGAGCCTAGGAAGGACAAAGTTCCTGACAAACACAGGGATGAGTCAAAGACTGGGTCCAATCGCCATAGTGACAAAGGCAAGGACGACCACCGGCAACAGGATAACACACGCCATAAGAAGAGTGATCCGCCTCGCCGTGAAAGAGATCAAGACAAGGGGAAGGACGCACGGCGTGGGAGTGACTGGCTTAACATGCCACCTCCGCCCACAGCACGGGCAAGAGACGAAGGAAATAGGGGCAACAGAGATCCGCCTCAAAGGCGATCTCGCTCTCGCTCCCCTCATCGCCAAAGCCGTCAGGAGGAGCCAAGGCGTAGCCAATCCAACAAAGGGCCAGCCAGGGAAAACACTCATGTCTCAGATGCCCGCATCCGTCTCGATGAGATTAAGGCGGCCAAAGAGGAGTCTTACCTGGGCCCTGTGTGCTTTGGACCGGCGATTCGCAAGGTGCAACTTCCATCCTCGCTAGGCAACGTCAAGAAAATTGTGGACAAGTACAATGGCATTGACAAACCGGACATATGGCTGCCAGATTACATCCACGCCGTTGGTATTAACGATAGTGATTACAATGCAGCTGTACGTTTTCTTCCACTCATGTTGGAGGGAACAACCCAGTTATGGATTGACACTTTGCCAGAAAAGAGTATCCACAACTGGCAGGACATGCAGAAAACATTTATGCAACACTTTTCATGCACATACAAACGTCCAAAGGCTTACTCAGATCTACTAAAGTGCGCTCAAGTAGAGGGGGAGTCAAGCAGAGCTTTCATAGCTCGATGGACAGAGACAAAGAATGCATGCAAAGACGTTTCTGAGATCCAGGCCATACATGCTTTTATGAACAGCCTGAAGAAAGGCAACATGATGAGATATATGTTGGCCAGCCAAAACATCAAACACCTCGGCGAGCTCTTAGACAGCGCGAACAATTACGCTGCAGCAGAAGACGACGCTCGAGCTGACGACGGCGATCTGCGCATGGACATAGCTGTTAACCCGGAAAAGCGAAACAACAATCAAAGCCGGAAAAAGAAGGAAGCCAACGATGCGCCAGGACCATCAAAGGAGGTAGCCTTTGCCAATAAGAAGGGTGGCCAGAGCAGGGCTAGCAGATGGCAGAAGAAGAGCGATGATAGTCAAGGGTCAAGACCCATTAAAATCACCTATGACGACATCAAAGATGAACCTTGTGCCCATCATAGCAAGCTTGGCAAATGCACCCATACCAACAGGCAGTGCCGCCTTAACGATGATATCAAGAAGGATCCGGACGCTGGCTTCAAGGCAAAATAGTTCAAGCGCAAGAACCGTAAAGACAAGAAAGAGCAGAAGGACAACGAGGAAAGTGCCTCGGAGCCGGAAGATCAGGAGCCAAAGCACAAGAGGAGTAACAAGTTTCCAAGGGTCGAAACAAGCCTTGTCACCTTTCTTGCCACTCCTTCGGCCAAAAAGGAAAAGGCAGCCTGGAGGGAACTCAATGCCACTATGCCAGCGGTTCCCCAGTATCTCAACTGGTCCGAGCACCCATTACATGGGACCGTAACGATCATCCTGATCATATTCCACAGAACCCAGGGAATTACGCGCTCGTTGTAAACCCAATTGTGCAGCAATGCAGGCTTTCTAAGGTGCTTATGGATGGAGGGAGTAGCATCAACTGTCGAGGTATTGGTAACGCGGAACTACTAGAAGTATTCATACGTACCGTAGAGGAGGTGGGGAAGAACGTGGAGGGTTCCAGTGACGGGATTGCACACACGATTTTACCCAGCTTCGGATCTCACGACGGTGGCGAGATCCTACGTGCTGCTATAATTCACTCAAGGCAAATATGTGTACAGGTTACAATGAGGTTGTATATATCTCTAAGGCTGCGGGAAGGCTGGCTTATAAAGGCGCCAAGCCTTCCCCTACAAGGAAAGCCTTAACCGACCTAGATCACGAGTCCTAGACTAACACGGCAACAAACCCTAACTTGCTCCCTAAGGCGGACGCAGCTAGGCCTTCGTCTTGGACTTCACTAAGCCAGCCCAGAGCTTATCCTTGCGCCTAAGCCCATGGAGCCTTCTCCATTAAGCCCTCCGGCTTTATCTGATGGGCCTCCTTGGTGGGCCAAGTTTTATCCACCGTGGCAGGTATACCCATTCGGCATAACCTCCACATCAACATCCTCTATCTTGAAACCTTAAAGCGCATGCGCCTTTCTGAGACACAGCTAAACATAGCACAGTCAAGTTTCACGGCATAGTGCCAGGCAGGCAGGCCAGTTCTATGGGAACAATCGTCTTAGACGTCACCTTCGGTGACGAAACAAACTATAGGACTGAGGAAGTTGCCTTTGAGGTGGTGGAATTCAAAAGTGCGTATCACGCAATCTTTGGCCGCCCAGCCTTTGCCAAATTCATGGCACGCCCGTGTTACATCTACAGCAAGCTCAAAATACCTGGACCAAACGGCGTCATCACGGTCAATGGCGACTTCAAGAAGGCGAAGGAATGCGAAGCAGGAAACGCCGTCTTAGCAGAAGCAGTCATCAGCAAGGAAGAGCTGGAGCAGTACAAGAAAGAAGTTAACACCAATGAAATGCCGGATGGTAAAAAGCCTCCTTGCGCTTCGGATGTTACCTTCAAGGCCAGCTCAAACTCGAAGAAGATCGTGCTGGACAACGCTGATGCAAGCAAGACGACGAACATAGGCCGGACCTCAGTGACGCATAGGAAGGCGCGCTCGTCAAGTTCCTCCGTGAGCAACGGGATATTTTTGCATGGTCACCATCAGACATGCCAGGAGTACCCCGGGAACTTGCCGAGCACAGCCTTAATGTCGCCAAAGGTGCCAAGCCAGTAAAACAAGGTCTTCGTCGCTTCGGTCCAGAGAAGAAGAAAGCAATAGGAAAAGAGGTAGCTCGGCTTAGTGCCGCTAATTTCATTAGAGAGGTTATCCACACAGATTGGCTAGCAAATCCTGTATTAGTACCTAAGAAGGACGTGAAAGACTTGCGCATGTGCATAGATTTCACCGGCTTAAACAAAGCCTGTCCTAAAGACCCCTTCGCATTGCCGCGAATTGATCAGGTCGTAGATGCTGTATCAGGTTCTGAATTACTATGCTTTTTGGACGCTTACTCTGGCTACCACCAAATTAAGATGAAGGAGTCTGACCAAATTAAGACTTCCTTCATCACACCTTTCGGAACGTTTTGCTACATAACTATGCCTTTCGGGCTTAAAAACGCTGGCTCAACGTACCAACGGTGCATACAACGTTGCCTACACGATCAAATAGGCCGCAATGTTCACGCTTATGTCGATGACATTGCCGTTATGTCGCGAAAACGCGGCGATCTCATCGTTGACCTTCAAGAAACCTTTGATAACTTGAGAAAATATAACATGAAGCTAAATCCGGGAAAATGCTTTTTTGGCGTCCCAGCAGGAAAACTTTTAGGCTTCATTGTTTCAGAAAGAGGTCTTGAGGTTAACCCAGAAAAGATTCGAGCTATCATGGACATCAAAAAGCCTACTTGTCTTAAAGATGTCCAAAGGCTCGCAGGATCTGCAGCAGCTGTAAGCCGATTTATTAGTAGGCTTGGGGATAAAGCTTTACCCCTATACAGGTTGTTGAAGAAAACTAAGACGTTCGTCTGGACTGAAGAGGCAGATGCAGCCTTAGCACAGTTAAAAGACGCCTTAGTTTCAGCACCAATATTAGCGTCTCCTCTACCACAAGAGCCGATGCTACTTTACATGGCGGCTACCAACCTAGTTATTAGTGCAGTGGTTGTTGTTGAACGAAAGGAGAAGGAAAGGAGCTACCGGAACAAAGGCCGGTATATTATATCAGCGAAGTCTTCTCCGAATCCAAACAACGATACCCTCACTATCAGAAGCTGGCTTATGGAGTTTTCTTCGCAGCCAGAAAATTACGCCATTATTTCCAAGAGCACCCAATCACGGTAGTCAGTAAGGCGCCATTGGGTGACATTATAAACAACACCGATGCCACTGGACGTGTGGCTAAGTGGGGAATTGAATTGGCAGCCTTCGATATCCAGTACAAGCCACGTACAGCCATCAAATCCCAGTCTTAGCTGATTTCATCGCAGACTGGACAGAAGCAATGGATGAACTTCCCCTCCCTGACGAAGAATATTGGGTTATGCACTTTGACGGCTCCAAAATGTTGCAGGGATCGGGAGCTGGCGTGGTACTGAAGAACCCTAAAGGAGACAAGATGTGCTATGTCTTGCAGATACACTTCAATGCCACTAATAATGTTGCAGAATACGAGGCTCTGTTGCATGGATTGCACGTCGCAAAGGATTTGGGCATTAGCCGTCTTTTGTGCTATGGCGATTCAGACCTCGTTGTTCAACAGTTAGAAGGGGCATGGGACGCGAAGAGCCCTACAATGGCTGAATACCGACGCACGGTAGACGAGTTTGGTCGGTGTTTTATCGGCTTAGAAGTCAAGCATATCAAAAGGGAGGAAAATGAAGCAGCGGACGCCTTAGCCAGAATGGGCTCGAAAAGATCGAAGGTGCCCTCCGATATATTTTGGAGCACCTGTACGTGCCGTCTATTAAAGGCGGAGATGAGGATGACCCCATGGCTTCGCATCTGTTTCCGTCATGCTGGTAAGCCAGACTGGACACAGCCCTACATAAATTTCCTCCTTAACAAGGAAGAGCCAGAGGATGAAGTCTTAAGGCGGCAAGTTGTGCGCAGAGCTAAGGCATACACAATAATAAATGGAGAGCTATACAAGCGGAGTACCACAGGTGTATATCAACGATGCGTTTCGCCGGAAGAAGGACAGGAGATACTAGAAGAGATCCATGGTGGATGTTGCGGTCATCATGCCTCTGCCCGAGCAATTGTCGCCAAAGCTTTTAGACATGGATTCTACTGGCTCACAGCAAAGCAAGATGCAGAAGAACTCGTCAAGAAATGCGTTGGATGCCAAAAGTATGCAAGACAGCCAAAGATGCCAGCCCAGGAATTGCGCACCATCCAATCACGTGGCCATTTGCGGTCTGGGGACTGGACATGGTAGGTCCATTCAGGACTGCGCGAGGCGGCGTCAAACATCTCTTAGTTGCGGTGGATAAATACACCAAGTGGGTTGAAGCTAAGCCCATAAAAAAGCTTGATGGGGCAACAGCCAAGAAGTTCGTCATTGAGGTTATAACGAGATTTGGCGTCCCCCACAGTATCATTACGGACAATGGGACAAACTTCGCCGTAGGAGAACTGGCAAAGTACTGTGGTGAAGTTGGTATTCGTTTGGACTTAGCATCTGTGGCTCATCCACAATCGAATGGCCAAGTTGAGCGAACCAACAGTATAATCTACAGGGAATAAAGCCAAGATTAGAAGTGCCTTTGCATAGAGCAGCTGGAGCGTGGGTAGAAGAATTACCTGCTGTCTTATGGAGCATACGCACAACTCCAAGCAGTGCAACAGGCTATACCCCTTTCTTTCTCATATATGGCGCTGAAGCGGTACTCCCAACAGATGTCCTGCACGACACACCTCGTGTAACAGCCTACGTTGAAGCAGACGCAGAAGAAGCCAGACAGGATGGCTTAGACCTTCTCGAAGAAGAGCGTGAGATAGCGCTTCAGCGCTCCGCCATTTATCAGCAGAACATGCGGCGTTACCACAGTCGCAAGGTAAGACGGAGATCGTTTCGAGAAGGCGATTTGGTGCTTCGCCTTGTTCAGCAAAAGGAGCACAAACTATCTCCCATATGGGAAGGACCCTTCGTTATCAGCAAAGCGCTTAAGAACGGGGCATATTATCTTGTGGACCTCCGTGATATCGAGAAGAAGAAGAAAAGAGGCCGCAAAAGGAAAAGGAACGAAGAAGCAGTGCTCAAGGAGACGAAACGTCCTTGGAACATTGAGCAGCTACGTCCTTTTTACACTTAGCAATTCTATTGTAATCACACCATATATGATTATGAAATAAAAGTCTTTGGTTCCCTCAATTATTTTTATGCATGAGTTCTCGCCGTCTTTTATTTCCATTTGATCATATATTTCGATAAAAATATCAATGTTAACCCGAATTGGCTTCGTGCTTGTGGTTACTCACATGATGCTTTTGCCTTAAGGCCTTACAAAAATTAAAATTGCATCCGTCTAAGAGTATTTATCTGATCGCGTATATGCTGGCTTGTCTTAGTAGATGCTTTACGCACCAAAAGCCGGCGCCGTTTCTGTGTTTAAACAGTTTGGTTACTAACCCTGTTGCCAGCGAAGTGTTCCGTGCCTTAGGTTCTGCCAGCATACGAAAAGGCTAAAGCATATAAGCCAGAAAACTTAAGACGGATAAGGAGCATAGTTTGCAAGCCTTTTAAAAATAAGTGCATGCGTCGCAAAACAAACATGTTCAACAGATAAAAAGGCTCCTGCCATTACAAAACATAACTTAACAAGTCTTTTGTGCCATCTTTCATGACACGCTTAATGCAAAGTTTTTCCTGCATCTTATGCAGGGGACTGAGGAGGCGAAGACAGGGGACTTGGATGGATCCAGCGTAGCTTCAGACTCGCCTTCTTCTTCTTCATTTCCGTCTTCTGACTCATCGCCATTGCCAGTGGTGGGTGCTTCGGCTTCGTCATCAGACACGTCGTCAGGACGGGGAGGCACAGGCTTCTTGGAGAAGAAGATAGACAAGTCTACCATCTCAGCAACGGCTGAGGCAAAGCCAGAGACAGAGGCATAGACCTTTTCTTTGACGAGCTCGTTGCCGTCTCTGTCCTTGGCTGGGAAACACTTGATAACGCGCCACATGTTGACTCGGGGTAGTGGCCGCGAACAAGTCCTAGAGCAAGTTTTGCTCCGCCTCTAGCTGCTGAGCGAAGACGCTCCACCACCTCTGGGACGCAGTTCTGAAGAAGTGGCAGCAAGTTGCTGGTGTTTGTCACTTGGGGCAGCTGTTTTGGGAAGATGTTGGCGACAACGTCTCTTCCCGCAGCATACAGCCCTGACACAATCTCGCCACACTCCAAGATAAGCTCCAGGCGCGTCTCAGAGGTAAGCCTTTCCCCAAATCCAGCTGGAACTGAGGGAGGAATGGAAAAAATTAAGGCGCACTGAAGTGTTGAATAAAGGCGAAAAGTGACAGAAAGTGCGAAAGTAAAGAAGAGAGGCTTACTTAGCAGTTTCTCGTCAATGGCGGTGCTCTCATCAGCTTGGCGTTCAAGACGACCTTGTAAGCTCTGGATTAGGAGCCCATCCTTTTCAGCCTGTCGCTGCAGTTTCAAAGTTCTGCCTTCAGTTTGTCTTGCCTTCAGCGGCGCTGTCTTGGACGGCTTTAAGATTGGCCTCGGCCGTCTTTCGGTTCTCCTCCAGTTGCTTAAACAAGGCGGCATTTTCCCGCCTCACACTTCTATATCGCCAGTCTCGCTGACGATCTGTTTTGCCTTCGCCACAACAGCTGCGCAAAACACATTGCATGTGTTGAGCATCTTATGTCTTAAAATGAACTAAAGTCACATTGCATGTGAAAGAACAACATTTACCTTTGTTCGCCTTATTTTCGGCGACGGCTTGCTTGAGCACTTGCCTTTGGTTACTCAGTGAGTACCATAGATCGCATGTAAGTTGCTCACTGCTCTGCTAGGCAAGGGTAGTAGTAAGTAAGAAAGGTAAAGCAATAAGTATGGCTACAATGGGCTTGGGGACTGAGTCTTTATCACATTAAAGAAAGGCCATTACGTCGGCTTAGTCAAAGCACAACGTAATGCCCGGGGACTAGTATGTACATAAAGACGGAATGTTTACCTGCATCATGGCCTTCAAGGCTTTGTAGCTCTTCTTCATTGTGACGTACAGCTCGTCACAATTGTCTTCCAGATTAATATGGTCAATGTTTGACCAACTGGCCTTAGCTTCGGAGGCGGCTCGTTGCGCTCCTTCTCATCGGCAAGCATGGCGGCGATGTTGGGTAAGATGTACCCCTCGTCGTCAAAGAGCTCTTGCTTCACCATGTTGCGGATAGCCTCACGAGTAATGGGCTCGTTCGGCTCTCTGACTGAAGTACCGCCGCCTTCCCAGCAGCGGCAGCCCTGGCCAACTTTTCAGTTTCCGTCTTATCAGGTAAGACGGCTGAGTCCAATCTATATGATGATCTTCAGATGGGCCTGAGGCTGTCTCTTGTTGAACGGAGGGAGTGGGGGGAGCGATGGCTGGAGAGGGCTCAGTCTTTCTTTGCCTGGAAGAAATTACTTTCTTCCTCTTGAGAGGTGCAGTTGGTTTGATCCTGCAAATCACATACAAAATAAGATAACATTCATAGACATTGTTCGCCTTACTAAAGAAATTGAGGTTCGGCTTACTTCTGTACTGGAGCATTGAAGGCCGCATCTTCATCGTCCTCAATGTCGAGCACTTCGGCGTTAACAGGGATGGCTTTT
The DNA here is from genome assembly GCA_947311845.1 of Poa pratensis. NCBI lineage: Eukaryota > Viridiplantae > Streptophyta > Magnoliopsida > Poales > Poaceae > Poa > Poa pratensis. The sequence continues at coordinate 4,390,467 of CAMZMU010000035.1, forward strand.
CACGCTTCCGCCTTTCTGCTGCTGAAGTTGCTGCAGTGGCTCCTGAAGCCTTTCGTTTCCGAGTCTTTGAGGGCTCGGGTGCCGCTTCAGGCACGTAAAACAAAGGAGCCAGCAGATTATCCGGCAAAAGGGCGAGCTGAAATCAAAAGTGGTGTTAGTAAGGCAAACATTGTGGAAGTGTAAAAACAGTAATGGTAAATGCCTTACCTTGGAGCGGGTTGGCGGCTGTGTACATAGGACGCTGCTCTGTGAGCTGGATCCTTTCCTTGGCAATCCTCTTAAAGCGATACATAAGGGCGTCGTGCGTAAGGTCACTCTCACTAACACGGAGGGGATCTTTCTTCTGGTCCGTGTAGTGGCACATGAGTCCTTTGCGATCTTTCAAAGGCTGGATTCGTCTTGACAACCAACATAGGATGGTGTCTGCGCCCGTGAGCTTGGGCACAGCAGTCTTTGTCAAATACTCAATCCGCCTTTGCATGCGACGGAGGTTGTCAGGAAGGACCTTCAGTGGTTTCTCGCCCCAAGAAAGGCGAGGCTCCGCAGGCAAAGGAGAAAAGCGAGGAAGTCCTATGTCTTTGCCTACTGGCGCCATGTCTTTGCAGTAGAAGAAGGAGCTATTCCAGCCTTTAATGGAATCTATTTTTGGCGCCTTAGGATACCAGTCTCTGCCTCTACGAAGGTTGATGCTAACTGTTCCTAAGGAAAGCAGTTCTTCCTTCTCTGTTTGGCGCTTGCAAGTAAAGCAGTACTTGAAGAATTCTAAGCTGGGCTCTATGCCTAGGTATCCTTCGAATAAAGCCATAAAGCCAGCTATGTACAAGATACTATTGGGGCCTACGCTATGAGGCTGAAGGCCATAGTAGTCTAAGACTGATTGGAAAAAAGGATGCGGAGGCAAAGACAAACCGCGGAGGAGATGTGAGACGAGGAGCACTCGTTCATCGCCGGCGGGATCTGGAGCAGGGTGGCCGTACGCTGACCGCCAGTGGCATTCTCCTGTGGTGGGAGGATGCCCTCCTTTTGCAGCTGCGTGAGGTCCGCGTCGGTGATGGTGGAAGCTGCCCAGTTGCGGGATGATGCTTCCTCTCCCTCTTCCTCTGCCTCCGCCGCATCGCCCTCGTCGGAGGGCTGGGCATTCTTCTCTGCTTCGATGGAGGTGCCGCAGAACTTGTCGCCGCTGCCGCGCGAGATGCAGATGCATCCACGGCGCTCGATCCCCTCGTGGCCAGATCTTGTCCATGGGTGGGTGCGCAGGTGGTGGTGAGCTCGCCGGAGTTCAGATGGGATGGGCGCGAGGAGGACGATGAACAGGGAAATGAACACAATGGAGAAAACCAGTTCCCCTTTTATGGGGGCTGTGCGCCGCGATTAGTGCGGTGAGATAACATCCGCGTGATTTTCGCCACGCGTCCCGCAACGGTCAGATAATGGGCATCTTCTCCCGCACGCCTCGGAGATCGTGTGCGGAAAAATAGCAGTAATGGCGTCACAATGTCTCTTTGCTTGTCCAGACTATCGTGGACTGGCTTTGACTGCGGTGACGTCACGACAAGACTCGACGCTGACAGAATCTTTCTGCCAGATTGTTCAAAGTACAGGAGAGTTCGGCTTAATCCTTAAGGCAGACTGAACATCTCATTTTGGAATGCTCCAAGCTCTTCTGTCCGCCTTGCGCAAAGGCGAAAGCCCGTGTTTCACAAAGACGGCAAACGAAGAACTTAAACCTTTCCGGGGACTACTGTGGAGGTTATGCCGAACGGGTATACCTGCCACGGTGGATAAAACTTGGCCCACCAAGGAGGCCCATCAGATAAAGCCGGAGGGCTTAATGGAGAAGGCCTCATGGGCTTAGGCGCAAGGATAAGCTCTGGGCTGGCTTAGTGAAGTCCAAGACGAAGGCCTAGCTGCGTCCGCCTTAGGGAGCAAGTTAGGGTTTGTTGCCGTGTTAGTCTAGGACTCGCGATCTAGGTCGGTTAAGGCTTTCCTTGTAGGGGAAGGCTTGGCGCCTTTATAAGCCAGCCTTCCCGCAGCCTTAGAGATATATACAACCTCATTGTAACCTGTACACATATTTGCCTTGAGTGAATTATAGCAGCACGTAGGATCTCGCCACCGTCGTGAGATCCGAAGCTGGGTAAAATCGTGTGTGCAATCCCGTCACTGGAACCCTCCATGTTCTTCCCCACCTCCTCTACGGTACGTATGAATACTTCTAGTAGTTCCGCGTTACCAATACCTCGACAGAGAGATTACTTATCCTACTTTTAGCTCCTTGTTGGGTTCGACACTCTGACTTATCGAAAAGGCTACACACGATCCCCTATACTTGTGGGTTATCAGTTCTCCACATGTATATCAATCACCGTTCTTTTGGGGTATCTGGATGTCATTGAACTGTCGGCAGTCTTCAAGGCTATGTCTGTCGGATCTGTGATACACGCACCATACTCCAGGTTTGCCATTCTGGCCCGGGGGAATGTGGATCTCTTGCGGGATGTAGATGAGGGAATCTTCTTACTGAGGCTCGCCTTTTGTGTCTTGGTCGAGGTTTTCTTCCTCTGGAAGCGGCACTGTGGTTGGCGCGTCGGAACAGAGTTCCTCCTTCACTCCATGCGTCCATGGGGAAAGAGGGACGTCAATGTTCGTGGCACTTTCCTCAGGTCTTCCTTCTGACCAAAGAGCTGACATATGCGGCGGGAGGGATGAAATGGATTCCAAAGGCGCGATCTTCTGCAGCAGGTGTTGACAAAGATTCTTCAAGAACGAAGCCGAGGCCAGGGTACCGCAGGAACTCCATTGCTGCCTTTCCCTTTCTCTTCCGAGCCATCTTGACTGAGGAATCCTGTCTGGGTGCAACGGGCGCGAAGCAGATCTTGTCTCGGCCAAAGAGCTTGATGTAGATCGTGTACCGAAAGAAGAACTTGACGATGATCCTGTTTTCGAAGAAGAGGAGCCTGGCGTAGACTCCGAAGCTGACGACGACGAGCTTGCCGTCGCGGCGGACGTAGATGAATCCAGCGCTTGCGCCCCCTACCTGGCGCGCCAGATGTCGTGTCTCGATGCACGGACACCGGGAGTAGAGGATACCCCCTTTTAGGTTCGGCACGGGGCGCGAAGGAGGCTGAGAATCGTCTCGTGGGTGAAGTCTAGATCAAGCTCTCCTCTCCACGATCAAAGCATGCAACTAAAGGGACACAAGGAGCTACCCAGGTTCAGGCCGCCCGGTGGCTAAAAGCCCTACTCCGGCATGTCTGGATTGATGGGTTCTTCATAGTGTGGCTTACAATGGAGCCTTCCGGACAGGGTACACGGAAGGGTTTTGGCTGGAGGTAGAAGAAGGACAGATCCTGGCCCGGAGGAGATCACCTTCCCCTCTACCCTTGTAGCCCTAGTCTAGTCTTGCTCTGGTTCGACTTGTTCCTCTGTTTCTCCCCTCCTCCGTGCCTTGGTACTTCTTTTATAGGCTAAGGGGTTGGCACAGGGTCACATGAGGGGCACGAGGGACCTTCGGCGTGAAGGACCCTCCACTGCTGGTTTATGGGGGGGACGTGGCCTCTTCTCAGCCTAGCGTCTCCTTTGGATTAGGTGGGAGCGTCCGCCTTGGGGTGGACAGTGGCTGACACCCCCACGGGCTGTGTCTCAGGCTCGCGCCACCATTGCCTTGCTTCCCAAGTCTTCTGAGATCTTCTAGCATGAGGTGGAGAGCTTATCCACAGTGGTGCGAAGAGGTGCCCGAGAGGGGACCTGGCCTCCCGCCGGGAACTCGGGCTCTCGGAGACTTCCTTGTCTTCCCGCTTGGTTCGGGGACCCGGCAGGCCCCCAGGACCGGAGCCCTTTGTCGATGTAGGTCTTGATTAGCCTTCGTGGGGTTGAACGGTGAACCCGCCAACTTGATTTGGGTTTTGGCCTTGTGTATCTTCATCTTGGGCCCACATGGGTGGACCCAGTTTGGCAGCACTAGGGGAACCCTGTGTTCCACTGTTGCGACAGTTACTATGATGAATTCTTTGCAATTCTTCTCTACCAGCTCTTACAAACGACCCATGCCTACCAAGGTATTCCATCCACTCCACGGCGTCTATTTTCACGCAATCAATCAGGTCGGGAGAAGAGTATTCTAAAAAATTAATAAGTTCGAGAGAAGACAAACTCGTGCAACGAACTGCAACCGAGAGAGCCCAATTGAACTTATTTGTGGCGCGAGGAGTCAACACCTTCTTGTTTTTGTTTTACGTTGCCACATTTGTGGTGATATTTATTTTCAACAAAATTAAAATGGCAAGTGTTCGACGGGCCACTTGGATTTTTTTTTTTTTTTGAGCGTAGGCCACTTGGATTTGTTGTCACGCGCAGCGGTAGTATAGGTCATTCGAATCGTGATCCCGGTGGAGGCGCCGCACGATGTCGGCCCAACTTATTAGCCGCCTTCACCAGGTTTAGTTAGCCCAGCTTTTGTTAGAATCGGCCTTATGCAACACGCAGGCGGAACATCTTTGCTGTTCCTCCCCGGGCTGTCAAGGCCAAGGCCTACAAAATAGGGTACCAAGGACACCTAAAAAAAGAGGATGGAGTATTTCAGTGTCCTCGCAAAAGAAGAGGAAAGAAGAGCATAATGGCACAAGGGCCACTGCAGGCTGCAGTTACTTCATGCTCAACTAGCAACATCGAGCAGGACGACACGCACTCACGGCGCCGCCCCAGAGGTCGGGCAGCCGACGTGCCTGAACCTGAGGAACTGAGGAAGGAAAAGGTGGTGGTGGTGCATCGATGACGATGATGGATGGTTGGATGGGTGGTTCAATTCGATCCAACCACCCCACTGCTCCATGTGCCACGACCTCTGCTGCATGACTGCATCTGCACGCACGTACACCTGGACCGCCCACCAGTTTAGCGTAACTGACAACCGACTAACCGCAAAGGCCAGTAGTTCTGATCATGGTCGAGATCTCGTTGACCGATGCAGATTCAGTTCTTCTCTGATCTGAACCAGCACCACACAGCCATTATCGGCTCCACCTTTGCTCCCGTTGTTAACTTGTGCTCGCAAACTTCTCCCTGCCGGCACAGTCGGTGTGTACTTTGTGCCGCACACCATGTGACGGTCTCCTCAACCACCTGCTCCAACAGGCCGTGCCGGCACGATCGACCAGCATCGCCACTTCTACCAGAACTACTAGTAGACAACTAACAGCCGTTTGTGGAAATTGCACCAATTCTTCAGGGTTCAGACAGGCCCCAACCAACAAAAACAGAACATGGAGACCAATGCAAACTCGCCATTGTATATATCATTCGGGAGCGGCCGTACAGGCCAAAAGAGTTTCAGCACGCAGCACGGCCGAACGAAACGGCCGGCGTCCATTGATGGGTTCCATGCGTTCCCGGCCGGCGTGACGCTCGCGGGACCCGCCGGCCGTCCTCGCCGAGGGGCCATGGCATGGGCAGGATCGGCATCGGCGGCACGCCGCGGGTGCTCAGACGCACATGCGCCGCGTCACGCAGTTCCGTGCCGAAATCATGCGCCGCTTTTCCTTCTTTGTCTGAAACAAAACCGTGGCTAAACAGGCAAAGTTGGCCGGCACAGATTATTCCCGCAGGCAAGGAGTGCCCAAGATGTGTTCCGTTTCGCACAGGCGGTGAGCGCAGCTTTTGGGATCGCGCGGCGGCGGTCGAGCCCCCGACGGCAAGTCCGCTCCGGCAAGAAATCCTCGACCGCCCAACTTCCCTGCTCCAGAAATAGTGCTGCTCCTGTGACATGAGCCCTGCTCGATGATAATTCTATACAAGGAAATGTCGTCGACATTATTGCACGGCTTGACGTCGACCCGTCGTGGGAAGGAGGGAACAATCACCAAAGATCCGAGAGAGCGGACAGGCACCACGTCATGCTCATTCGGTGCACAGATAATTAATACGGAGTAGAAGAAATGTAAACAAAAGCATGGTCAATTTCGCGCTGTCGTGTTAGCTTCTTTATCTTTCATTCTACTGCCATTGACAAAATTAGCCGTCGAGAAAACGCTATTATTTAGGTCCAGTCAGGTTTGGCTGATTCAACAAATCAATATCTTCCCACCGAAGTTTCGACCAGCTAGTAATAATATTTTGTGCGGGACAGCGAGCATCACACACTTTTCTACGCGGAGTAGTTTGATGTTTCCATCCCTAGAAATTCAGTGTCTTTGCGTTACCTCAGGAAGCCGGCAAACCCCGAATATTTTGCAATTTTCCCATTTACTACTTGTAAAACTGTACTCAAAATAAGCAGAATGGCTTTGCTTTACAGGTCAACCATTCCGGCCAAAACTATCCACTCCATCCAAACATATTTTTTTTTCCTTTGAAGATAAATCGGTGGAGAATTGTGTGCCTTTCTTTTTTCATAAATATCAGGAGGTGGCACTGGAAGCTTCTGATTTCCACCCATTTTTAGTGGACAGTTGAATCGGAGATGCTATTCTTTTCTTTCTCTCGGTTAGGTTTGTCATGTCGTTAGGTCAACGTCCAACGTGCAGGCACCGTATCATCTTAAACCATTTCCGTCCACGCGACAATTCCGGCATCTGCTTTTGACCCGTGCACTCAACGTTTCAGCAGATTAATCTACCGCAAAAAAAAATTGATACTATCTCCATTTACTTCAATATTTCCAAGCGGCATATGTCAAGAAATTTCTTGGAATTTTTGAAGAGACAAGTTTTTCATCATGCAGATTTTTTTTTTTTTTTGAAACAAGCATCCATACATCTTCGGATATTAAAACAGTTCCGTCCACGCGACAGCTCGGGCATCTACTTTGTAGTGTTGTCTAGGCCACTGGATATTAACATTTCAGCAGATGAATTCATTATTACCGTTCGGTCTGAAGTAAATATTGCCAAGCAGAACACATCAAGAAATTTCATGGGAAAAATCAGAGGGATGATCTTTTTCTTCGTCAGATTTTTAGTCATGCATATGTTTTTTCCCCCATCCATCCAAGTAGTGGAAACATTTAGCAGGTTTTACTTGATCCCACAACAGCAGTTCTTTTTAACCTTTCCTTCTAGAAACTTCACATCCATCCAAGGTTAAAACAGGGGGTAACGCTAGCTAAGGTTAGCCAACGGCAAAAAAAGAAAAAAACGGCTACTAAAGATCCACCGATCATCAGACGGCTGGCATGGTCTCCTGGCGCAGCGCGTCGAGATCCGAGGCCCGAAGGACTCGTCGCCGAACCCGAAGAGGCCGGCGTCGAAGCCGTCGTCGCCCCACTCGGCGGCGGCCGCGGCAGCCGCCGCCGCTGCCTCGGGCGAGGACGTCACGTACCCGTACCCGGCGCCGTCGATCTCGTCCTCGAAGCCCCAGATCTGCGCGCCGAACGCTGCGGGCTCGTCGGCGTCCCATGCGCCCCCGGCGCCGCCGTCGTCGGAGGATGAGGAGGACCCAGCCGCGGGCGGGAGGCCGAGCTCGTCGTCGGAGGCCTCGAGCAGGAAGCCAAGCTCGGGTTGTGGCGGGCCGACGTCGATGTCGAGCTCGCCGGCGGATATCTCCTCCTCGAGGCTCCGCATGACGGAGGCCAGGTCGCCGGCCGCGGCCGCGTCGGCTTCGACGTCGTCTAGCATGTCGAGGAGGTCCTCCGGCCTCAGCCTCTTGCCCAACTCGGCCTCCTCGCCGGCGCCGGCGAGCTCGGCGTCCCTAGCCCTCTTGTTGCCGGACGAACTCATCGTAGAGGAAGAGCTCTCCATGGAAACAAAACAAACACGGCTGCAGAAGGTAGCCGAGATATGCTTTGCTCTCGTTGCGTATCGTACGCTCCGGTGAGAAATGAACGGCAATGGGAGCGCGGTGGTGGGAGTATGAATGAAAAAGCGGTGCGTGTTGTGTTGTGCAGCGACGCCGAGTGGGCGTCGGGTTATATAGCGTTAGCGAGGGTGTGGTTTGCTTCAATAAGAGGATTCCCGAGGGTGTTTCCGCAAAAGAGAAAACAAAGAGAGAGCAACTCCCGCTCGAGGTTTATTTTGTGCTGTTGGGGGAGGAGTGCGGTGCGGGTGGCGCGGCGCGGCGCGGAACCGCTCGCACGGTACGACCGGGCCCGTGCTCCATGTGCGTTGCTTTTCCTTCCATCTCTTGCTAACAAACCTACTCTGGTTAGTCTAATTCGAGAGAGAGAGAGGAGATCTCGTTCGGTTGGGATGCCATGTGGAGATTTGGTCGCGGCGTGGGCTGCCTCATGGGCGCCTTGTCGTTGGCGTAGCTGGACGGACGGATGGGTGGGTGGGTGGATAGATCGGCCCGATCGGCCCGTGCGCGTGAGGTGGAGGTGGTGGTGGCGTTTGAACGGCGATTCTCCTTTTTTTTTTCGTGCCAACAAAAAAAATAAACTATCTATATCTATCTGGAACTGATGGGGCGGGTGGTGGCTTTCGGACGTGGCTCGTTCTAGATTAGGGGCAAGTGTTTTGCAGCTGCCTCTATTCTGTCGTGAGGGCGCGAGGGCAGAGTGCTTGACTTTTTTTTACTAGTTTTCCTTTTTCTTCCTAGGAGACATGCTGTATAAATAAATCCTTGCAAGACACGTCCCAGGAAATAAGACTCTTCTCCTTCTTCCTTCGTTCTACATTAACATCAAGTGTTTTGCAGCTGCCTGTATTTTAGTTTTTTGCTTCATCTGAGACATGATGTATAAACAAAATCCTACTAGCAACACACGTCCCACGAAATAAGAGACTTCCTCTTCTACCTTTAATATAAAAATTAAAACAGGTGTAGTATGACAACCAAACACCGATGTGATGCTCCACTTTATCCCGAATAAACTCGTCCGAAACCATGTTGATGCCTTCCTTTACTTGCGACCAATAAAGCGCCTGCCGCTAATACAGATACTACTCTAACCATTTTTGTTTGGTCATGCACGACACCCGGTTTAATTAATTGTTTTCAGACCTTCCGATACTTGCAACTGTCGACATACAGTGGACATCAAACCGTACACAAATACGGGTGGGCCACGGTGAGGAGGACGAAGTTGGATGGGAGAAAGAGCGCCAGCCCAACCACCTTTATCTGACTGGGTACGCACAGCCACGCTCCCAAGCACCAACCATGCGACTCCAACCGTCCAAGCGATCCCTAAAACAGGACAACGCCAGGGATGCTTTCGCAAACGCGCGGGCCACACATACTGCATAGTTCGACCTGCCTAGGGTTTCTTTTGCGAATACGCTTACTTACAGGAGCTTCAAGGAGAAAGAGATCGGTAGGGACGTGGACATAAAAGTGCTCTGGATGGGGCCATCCGTCACGGGCGCGTCCCCTTTTCCCAGTCTAGGTTTATTTTCCCGAATTAATTTTCGATTCTCGAGTCCGCTATCTGCTGGGTTTCATGCCCGGGCCTGAGGAGTTTGGAGTCCGCGAGCCGAGCCGACAGCGATCCTTCTCCCTTTCGCGGTCGGCTACGGTTGCTTGGTTAGCCGGCTTCTTTGCGTGATGGTAGTCGTACGTACTACTAGTTCGTTTGGGTTATTTGTACCCCAGCTTGTATTTGACTTGTTGACTAGAGTAGTTTTATTATAAGTACTCGTATTTTCTTAAATGTTGCACCGTAGTACTTAGCTTTTTTTTTCTTACCAGGCTTGCAAGTCGCAATTAAAAACAAGGCACTTGGCAATTAAAACCACCGTACTTCAAAGATGTGCTTGCGTAAAGTCTTCCCGACTAGTAAAGCATCGGAGAAATAACTTTGTTCCGAACGTATATGGACTTGCAAGCCTTCCAGAGCACAATCATGATCGTATCATGATCATTGAATATGGACTTGATTTGGCCCTTCATGCACGTGTATAAATAGGCTAGCCTAGAATTACATACACATTTTGAATCAGGGATGCGCAAGTTTTGTGAGACACCACTGTAGAAACACACCCTTATGTGTATTCATGATGGAGACGAAACAAGAACTTTGAGGCTTGAGATGTATCGGGATAAATATTCCTCTATACAAATCTCATAGGAGGAGAACATCATCAACAAATCGAGCAAACTTGAGCTTATCTACTTTTGAATTACAAATCACCTGATAAACAAGCCAAGAACATTGTCCTCCGTCTGTCCAGTAGACAACTTTAGCTTTTGGAAAATCTGTACAATCCTCCCCAATCTCCGTGATGTATTAGGCGGACGGCTCTAGTGTTAGGCATTTGGTTACTACGGGGATTGATGACGGAACCTCGACCATTTGTGCCCTACCATCACATCTGGCTTGTAATGTGGTGGACTGTTTTAGAGCCATTACCAGCTGTGAACTGCTGACCTTGCTATGACTTTTGAACAACGCACTTAGGTTCTAAAACAGTGCACCTCTCAGCTTCCAAATGATCGAACATCACATATGGTTATGCGTAAATTCGTCCAAACTAACATACGAAAGACTTTTTTTCACATCAATCCGTGTACGTGTTATGCAATGACTTTGGGACCGAAAACCAAAGATGGAATGGTACCGCGCTCTCGTAGTGCGAAATGTCAAAACACAATTTCGTATCACTTTACTTCGCGGTGAGTCTTTGTTTCCCTTTGTCCGGAGAAAGAAGCACTAGAAGCAGACAACTTTTGCTAGTGACTTGTTAAGGGAGACATAAAGCCAAATCCAAGCATCAATGCAATAAATTATGTTTAACGTCGTCCTCCGTGATAGAACAACCGCAATGAGAGATACATCCAGAAAAAAACAACTAAATGGAAGACTAGACTAAATCAACTGAATTTTGGTGAACTCGAGGACATACTCCTTGACTGATAATAAAGAAAACACTATCTAGTTTTGAAAATCAAGGACATATTCTAACTACAAAATTCATACTTATGACAAACATTTTTTCAAAAAAAAAAATCATTGATAACATTGGATTTGAGCATCCACCTTTAAATAGTTTCATGGAAATTGTCCTGCATCATCAAATTATAATACGCGACCGCAAAGTACGGGGTATGCTCAGACTTTTAATCCCTGTCGTATATGTAAGCAGAACGATGGACGTGTCGAAGCTAACGCCATCCCGCGGCTAGCTCGTTTACCAGGTAAGCTAGGTCAACCACACGTACATATATCGCGTACGTACGTAGGTACAGTGGCAGTCGTTTTCCCGCGTGTACTGTCGATGCGCAAATCCACTATCACTTTGCTAGTCAAGTCTACGGCCAATTAAAGATTCTCATCTTGGAATGGCACCAACAGGCTACAATGTACGTCCGGCTCGAGCTAGTCGCGTACGCAAGAGTGTAGCGTGTTCCATGGAACGGACCGATACTTTCCCTGCTTTTCCCGTTGGGTTGGCCCTGCCTGCCCGTTCCCGCGCCGACAGGGTTAGCGACGAACGAAGAAGAGTTCTCGTCGTGCACGCACTTCTTGGATGTACGTACGAGCCGGGAAAGATCGATCGACGTCGTCCACGCAAGCCGTCCATCCGTCGCTGTCGCGACCGTGTCCCCGGCTGCTATGCGATGGACCAGTTGCGTTTCCGGCAGGCGGCAGCTTGCTTGGACGTGTCCCCCTTTAGATCGCAGCAGCAGCACCATTCCTTTGCTGTGACGGATAGACTAATTATCTTACTCCGAGCAATATCTGGTAAGACGCAGACGCCACCGTAGAAAAGGTCCCCGGCTAATTAATTACCTGGAGGAGGAGGCGGGTGAGCTGACGCGTCCTAACCAGGACCAGAGAGAATACAGTATACTCCGTAATACTAGGAGTAGCTTGGAACTTGTACAATTCAAACGGTACAAGTGGGGCCCTTGCTTTTAAATTCGTATGTACAGACGAGGCCAAAGGGAGGCATGCCGTGCACCACGGGTCGGCCGGATCGGATCGGATCCAGATCCGCGCGCCAGGGTTTAGGTATCCATACTTATCGCGCCGGCCTGTGTCTCCCTCTCGTCACGTGAAGAACCCGGCTGGCTCGATCGGCTACACACGAGCCAGCCAGCCGAGCCGCGCGGAACGCGTCTCCACGTGTCGGCCCACGCGCCAGCGGCATGAGTCACCGCCCACGCCTCTGCCGTGTGGCCCCTGTTACTTCTAGTACGCCGTGCAGACCGCAGAGCATCATCCATCCTCCCCCACGCACTTTCATAGGTGCCTGCCGCCGTACTAAATTCCGGCCCGGGTTTCCCTTGTCGCGGAAGACGCCTTTGCGAGGATAGCTCTTCGTGATTTCGCACGCAACGCGACGGGCGGGATGAGCGCAGCGTATCCGTTGTGGATCTCTCTCCACGGACGGTCGCTGCCCGTGCTGCAGCTGTTGAGCAATTCCGCAACATGCCGCTGTCGGGGAAAATATCATATCATATGGGTGAGGCGACGCGGCAGCTGCTCGGTCCAGTTCGTTCGCCGCGACGGTGTACGCACCCACGACGTGACGTGGCTCCGCATTAAACTATGTTAGGGGCTAAGCATCAGGAAAAGTGCTACCTAGTGATAGATTAATGGTAGCTGTCTGTCCAATAATGGCGGATTAGTACGATCTGATGCTGAGCCTGAGTGAGCTCGTCGGTGGTGGTGGTGTAGAGGACGGTGCGAGGGACGTGAGCCGGGTGCAGCTCACCTCGGCCCGGGGCTGCCGCGCCGCATTCATTAAACAATGGAACACGGGCGGGGTCGTACTGGCGAGGAGGCAGACTGCAGGGGGGTACTCCCGTCATTTCGGACCCCCGGCTGGCTGGCTGGCTGCCTGAAGCTGGCGGAAACGCGGGACCACATGGAATCGTGTCATCGCAGCCTGCGTCCCCCGGTGTCAGAGGAGCATGGTGGTGAATGGTGATGGGTTTGGTTTGGCGGGTGGTGGAGGAAGCGGTAGCCGATTGGGCTGTGGACGGGACCAGAAGAAGATGGGCAACGTACGTGAGATGGGATCTTCTCTTCGTATTTTTTTCTTTTTCTCTGCGTGTGGGAATAATTGGGGGCATGGTAGGTCCCGTCGACAAAATTTCCGGCAAGGTACACGGAGGGTGCAGCTTCCAAGACAATCTTACTATAGTAGAGCAGCAAATGATTTCCTGTGGTTTAGCCTGATTTTTTTTTGTAGGAGTGGTATTGGCTCCAGGCTACATGGTTCCCAGTTAATCGTCGAAAGAACTCTCCGTTTTCTCCCTTGGTTACTAATCAATCCATTTATGCTTTCCCGTATCTAACACGGCTCGCCGGCGTACGTGTTCACTCCGTGTCAACCTGACAGTGTTTCACGATCTTTCACCTGCTCGGTACGGCACTAGCTACCGTTTCCCATTGGAAATCGGAATGCGGCGCAAGTAGCAGTAGAAAGATGCCGCGGGCGGCCCACTCTACAGCACGCGCCCACGGATAGAGAGCGCTGTCGTCAGAAAACAAGAACGCCCCGCACCGGCGACAAGCCGTACAGCGCCAACCGCAGCCGGGTGCACGCGCCAAGACGAAAGCCGGACCTGACGGGCACCAGCGGCTAGCCGAGCTCTATCCACCGTCACCATGAGCCGCGGAGGTGAAGGCTGCGACAAGGAGTCACTTCTCACCGGCCGGTGGCTTTGCTGCCATGGCAACCTTGCAGCAGCGCGAGCCTGTCTTCACGGGTAGCTGGGACATGCAGCTCGTATGGCCCGTCATCTCAAGCGTGCGTGCGTGCGTGTGGTGTCGAGTGTGAAGTACGACCAAGAACTACCAACAGCTTCCAAATTAACCTTCATTCGAAGCATCAGAAGACATGACTAAACAGTCGCCTGTTCTTGGTATATTTGCTTTCAGCATCGCCGTAGGAATCAAATCGAGCATGGGGCCATGCCTGATCGATGATGCTCCAGTCCCATCCACTAGCGTAGAGGTCATATAAATCTCTCCACGCGCCACATTATTAGCTCCACACGAGGTTCTGGAAAACAGGTTTTAAAATGGAAGCAGACAAAAGTTTCAGATATGTTCAAATCAGGCTTGAAAACCGCTGTCTGTACTCCGACTATAATGGCCGAGGGCCCGCTTCGACCCCAACCGAGTGTGTGTTCCCAGCCGCGCCCCGTCGACGATTTGATGGTCGTGATCAACTGAGTCACAGTCTACGTGTGAGCGCTTTGATACTTATGAGTTTGATTAATTAGTCGCGACGCAGTATCAAACCATTATTCATGCCATCGTTCCTTGCTTTTTGAAACGGACAACGGCGATTCAGCGTCACCTCCATGCCTCATTTTCAAGATGGCAAAATAAATTTAATTGTACAATTGCCTCATTTTCAACTTTATTCTTCATAGCAGATATTAACAAGGGACAAATGACATCAGACCTCTATTCGCTCTCATGAGATTTTATCAACAGATGGGAAATTGACATTGAGTCTACTGTATATATTTCCCGAAAAGTACATAGGAGAACCTGAGTACCATATAGCCTGATATTTGAAAATAATTTAAATTTTAAAAAAGTTTGAGAAAATTTCCGAAACTGACATTCGGGAAAACATTATCAAGTATTGTACCCGTACAAAAAGTTTCACAAAAAAAAACTTGTATTGCACCCTGGATAAAAGATTTGCCTAAAGTAGCGCTATATACACACTATATTCGTCAGAAATTTTACTTTTTCGCCCAGAAGTCAACGAGAATTATTTCCTAACCAAATTTTTTACACGAGTAGAATACTTGGTAATAATTGTGTAAAAAAATTCGATTTTTTTGACATTTTTTGAATTTTAATTTTTTTTCCCCGCATATCAGGGTACATGGTACCGGAGAGCGTACATTCCCTCTATTAGTTGTTTCAATAGAAACCATTTTCCATTTGTTTACTAAGTATAAGTAGAACACTTTATGAATCCTCCCGCAGGGGAGACCGATGCAAAGCATTACCATTCGAGAATGAATGCATTTTGCTACAAAGGTTCTAGAACAGATATGTAAATATCTTTGATGACATATCCTATGGAAACCTAGAGATAAGATATTATAAAATAGTACTCTATGATAATGCTAGTGGACAGGATTGGAATTGTTAATGTTTTAAATTATTATTTTTGTGGCTCCGTGTGTAGGTTCTATCCTATCTCAGCTATTGCGCGCTATCACATAAGCTATTCAACATATTATCTATTGCTCATGAAAACAGATAAGTGTAATACATGATTCATATAAGGCTCTTTTTGATAAAAATGATCATAAGAAGAAGGAAATTTTTCTCTTCACCACCGTTTTGTAATCACTAAAAGAGATACATGCGTTGAACCATTCACAAGGACAAATTAAGTTTTATATAATTATTTAATTTAAGCTTGTAAAAGATATATTTACATATTAGGTAGGAAAAACGAGCCCCGAGAGTAAAGTTTGTTGGTCATTCAGTACCATGGTGACTGAGCCCGTGATCACCTCAACCCAAACAAAGCCCCTCATCCCCTCAAATCAAACAGAGCCCCCGATCCCCTCAACCCAAATAGCGCCATGCGCTCAACTCGAGCTCTTTCTATGGGCATGCCCGCATTCTTGCCGCGGGTGATCCAAGCGGCGGCCACCTCCGGAATGGAGGCAGACCATCAAATCCGGAGGCAATTCGCCTACGCCTCTTCCGCCACCGGCCGAAATCAAGAATGATTCTTCCTCAACCTTGCCGCTCGAGCAACCGGCCCCGGCGCTCGCCGTCCCTATCTGACCATTAACCTCGTCAACGGAGAAATACGCAGCCGCCCTTGTTGATACAAATGATAAGGCTCTTGTTGATACATGGAAATAAATAAGCATAATACATGATTCATATAAGGCTCTTGTTGATACAAATGATCATATGGAGAAAAAAAATTCATCGCAATTTTTTAATCACTAAAAGTTACATACGTTGAACCATTTACAAACAAAAATAAGTTATTTTATATAATTGTTTTAAATTAAGCTAGTAATAGATGTATCTACATATTCGGTAGAAAAAAGAGGCTTGAGGATCAATTTTGTTGGCCGTTCGGTGCCATGGTGAGTTCAAGTTTCTAATAACAGTTTGTTTACTAAGTGTCAACGTTTTATCTCTCTATAGTAATCGAGTCCAAGTAGTACATACATACAACTGTAGTAAGAAGTTGGTTTCAAATTGGGATCAGCTCCGCATAGCCATGCATGAATGCAATAGTGTACTGAAGGTGCCTAAGAATCCTTTGCCATGTGTTTTTTACCACTCTACTGCTCTTAATATTGAGTCCACCTTAGGTATCGTTAACGAGATCCACCCGCCAACCCGACAATGGAGAAACGTGTCAAACAATTTTCAAACCATTTAAGGATAAACCATGTGAGAACAAATTTAGCATGTCACAACGCATGAAGGAAAGAAAAGAAGATCATTTATTGGTATGCACGTGAGGACGATTTTTCTTTCAAACAAGAAGTGCCCTTGTCTTTCCTTTACAACATTCTCCATCACGAAAACATGCTAGCTTCTCTCAATGTGAAGAGAACGCGACCAACTCCCTTCAAATAGTCGTGGGCATTGTCAGCGAAGTCAGGACGGCTCCGGCAGTGTAACGGCAACCTACGGCGGCGGACCTAGATGGGAAATTCCGTTTAGTCACGAATGACGAGTGCTTGAATGACTCAGTTTGATTTGAATCCCATTACGCAACAACAAAAAAAGGCACTCTCAAAAAGAGTGTAGCGTTTTGGAGGCCGAATTCCATGAAGCTATTTATGTTGCAAAATTCGACTATCATATTTTTGAATTTCCAAAATAAATCAGAAAAAAAACATGGATGTAGATAATGTTGTATTCTACCTACGTGTTAAATTTGAATTAAAAATATGTTTTATTTTGGGCTGTACAAAAAACAAAATCTGCAATTGAAGATAGTGAGCAGTGCAAAATTTATTTTCGTGTAGTTCAGAATATAAGTTATCTTGAGTTACTATTTTGCACATGGTAGAATGTATCATTGTGTACATGCATTATTGTTTTTCAGAATTTTGTGATTCTTGAAAATATGATTTCAAATTTACGAAAATAAATGTCTCCATGGAGCTCGGCCTGCATTTCAGTTTCGGCTCTCTAAAACGTTTTTGTTCCTTCTCCGGACGGCACCTCCCGGTATGCAATACTCCACCCACTTGTTACTATTGGCCAGTACGCAACGCCCGGACTTTTCCTTTCGAATCCAGATGCAACTTGCGTAGCTTGATGGTTGATGCCATGGCTACTGCGGAGGACAAAACGCAGCCGGGCGCACGCGCGCGCGCTCGTCGGAAAGCCCGACGGGGTGGCATCCGCAGGCTGCGACAGCGACTCGCCACCCACCGGCGCCGTTGCTATATATCTTTCGCCGTTCGTCCGGCCCGGCCCGTTGCAGAACCGAGAGACGCCGCCCGCCACCGGTGCAGTGCAAAACGTCCAGATCATGCGTGCACTCGTCAGTACGATTGTCACAGGTAGGACATGCCGCCGGTATGGCTCGGTGTTGCAGTGATAATTGCGTGTGATCACTGGATGCATTTATCTGCACATGAGCTTGAATTAACTTTGCAAGGTTTCAAACACAAACCCTTGTTCATGTCTCTTTGCCGTTCGATTTCAGGGTGTCAATTCGAGGGTGGGGCCTGAACCTCCGGTCCATGATTCCCGTCCACCGGCTAGCGGCCGTATAATATCTCTCCACGTTATTAGGTTCATGTTAGATAAACCAAGGACCGGATTTTTTAAACAGAACCAGGCAAAAGTTTCAGATATAATAAAATCAGATTGATCTTAAAAACGCTCTCTGTATGCCTGAATGGCCGAGCCGAGTTCGATTTTTAGAAAACAGACCAAAAGGCCCGACGTTAAATTAATAACGCCACAAGCGGCGACATAGGTACAAAGTGCCGAACCCAGCTTACAACACCGATCTGCACTCACACACACAAGAAACAGGACAACCGAAGAAATTCCAACAGGACGGACGCCACCCAAGGCTACTCCGGTGAGGTTGAGAACCAGCTTGGCGGGCAAACGTGTTGGGCTGAAGCTCGCCTTCGAGGTCAGACTGGCACACCAATGAACGCTGCATACTGTCAACATGGGCAAAGTCATCGGGCCAAACTTACCTTATCGCCGAGACGGGCACACCAACACACACTGCACACCGCCGAGACCCGCCCAACAACAGCGGAGACAGCCACCAGGAAACACCTCCACGCTGAGGCACACCACGGCTTCGATTTGAAACAAGTTAGGGCATGATAGTATTTTGTTTCAGTTTCTTACAGCTATTAGGGCATGGTAGTACCCTAGTACGTACCACGTTGGTTGGGAAAATGCACGTACATCACTAGTTGGTTTCGGGTTCAACGAGCTAGACTGATAGTGGTAAGATATGTTAGGATGCTTAATTGTGACATTACCTCATTTCAAATTTCTTTTACGCGTTATCCGTGGCCAGTTTGTCGGCTTACGTTTTCTAAAGATCAGTTTTGTCAACTACCAGAACTCATATTTTCTTGGGGAGGAAACTATAGTGAAAACTCTTGATCTCATTCACGAGAAGAACGGAAAATAAAAATCCACATGAAAAGTCATGTTGCTTCAAGAGCGGTTCAAACGGGAGAAATATCATGACCCTACTGCTTCCTTCTGAAAAACATGTTAGGTCTGAATCAAACATATATGCATCATGTTCAGCTGTGAGCACGCATCAGTGACGAAACAAGGAGTGAAAGTGTGAAACATGATCAGACCATACGTCTGACCGACTCTCGAGTCTGAACCAGCAACAACAACCAAATAAACAAATCAAACGAGTTGCTCCATCAAAACTTGCCTTATCCTTCGACACAGCCCCAAAATGTCTTAATATTCACGGTCATTTCAAGTGATGCCCAGAGCTGGGAAAAGTTTTGCAAAATAATGTGCTGTCTCCCTCGTGTATAAAAGTCGTAGTGCTCCTTCAAAGTCCGAATCGACGTGATCTAGGACGTCACACGCGGCACAACGTCCATCGCGTTTGATATGCTGAGAAGAAGACGATTTGTACGTACGTCCACATACTAAGTACAGCAAAGTGAAGAAGTTTGCAGAAGTAACTACTCGTCTGATCCGAAATAAATTGTCGCATGTATGATAGTATTATGTACTAACTTAACCTTCTCTCAGCGACACTTAAATCGGTGCGGAGGTAGTATTATATAAGTTGTTGCTCTGGTTGTCTCTTGAGAAAGCAAATTCCCCGTCGATTGCATTATCTCCTCTAGAATTACTGTCAGTCGTCTATGGACAAACCTGGCCATATTAGGGAGAGAAAGGTAGGGTGGGAAAGTGATATGATGTGTCGAAAAACGTTAGGAGTATCGTTTGCAAGCAATTTATTAGAAATTACTTGTCACCTCGGGGTGGAATTTTCTATTTATTGGGATAATGTGAGCTTTATTATCTCCGTTGTGTACACAATGGATGCACATAACCAGTTTTCTACATAGGTAAAAATCAAAGTTCATGCAGAAGTGTGCCGAAGAAAGTAGGCCGCGTTACATTGCACGTTTTGTGAAACTCAAAAAGTTAGCACTAAATTGATACTGTTCATAAGTTATCACACTCAGTCTCTACATAAATACGATACACAACCGCATAGAGAAAAGGAATACAAGTATATGGAAACTCGTGCTACGTCCTAGCGATAGAGGGTCAATCCATAGATTTTGATGTCATCCATGTGGATATCCGTCACCTCCACCTTCAACGGCGTAAAGACCCCCGTAAGCATGCATGTATATTCTCAAAACTTTAGAGATAAAGCTCGTGGTACATAGAGCGTGCAAGAAGTATTGATGCTCATGCAGAAAAAAGCTAGCCCAATGATACTGCTAGTCAGCCTCCAAGGCTCGGACAAGATGTATATATAGAGGATGTACGCCTTTGGGCATACCGTTGTAACTCTACGCAGATAGCTGAAAAACTTAGGGCCTGGTGTACCACCTTTGAACCACCCTGATCTCTCCCTCTACCCCCATGTTTTTCCCCTCCTACGCCCTGTAAAATCTTACTCTCCTATGTACAACTCACGAAAGGAATAAAAGTTCAGTCTGGCTGAAAGCCCGCTGTAGTTACAGTAAAAAAAAAAGCCTCCAAGGCTCCAATGACAACTCTATAAATTAAATCACACAATTGTCGACATGCTGATCACGTTGCATCCACTAGTTAGCCCACTACGCCGAAGCACCATTGTCTGACAAATCAAACCTCGTGTTTTCACCCAAGTTCGTGGTACGAAGAAGACCCAGTGACCCATGCAAGGAGGTCCATAGGATTGATAATAGAGGAAATTTTTCTTATGTAATTATTTCAAAGAAAGTAAGAAGGAATTCTACAATCCACACAATTTTTTTTACACTCATATCTGCAAAAAACAAGGTAAAGGCTATATGTTGCATAATTAGGATCCAATATTAATTTGCATTTGTTTTGACCTTGATTTGGTTATGCATTCTAGATTTCCTGGGTTTTCATATTCCCAGAAATCAAATACCTACTTTCACCGAAATCTTATGTTTTTTCAGTCCTATGTTCTACACATGCAATCCTACCGTATTCTAGCCTTTGTCTGCATTTTGGAGATCCCGTGAATCAAATACACACTAAGTAGGTGTGTGCATGATGTCTCAGACCGGAAATGGTCCGATATGATATGGTAAAGAGCGCAAGCTTTCCATGGGCATCTATAGACAAGTCGGAAAAAAACTAGTGCTCCATAGTTCTGTGTTGAGATCGAACTAGAGGCTCGGCCATTAGCGAGAGCGAGCTTCTCGACATATATACCAATTGGACTTGATAGAAAGAACCAATCAGATGGACACGTGATCATGGTAAATGCACTTTGGTGTTAGGGTCAACAAAAACAATAATTAATTAGTGCATTTTTTCCTTTGTTTATCCAGCATGGTTAGAAATATGTATGAATTCTTCACTTGGCAGAGGACCCATCCACACTCCCAACAACTATCCATTCTTCTACATGAGGCACTATCCATTTATAAATGACCATTTTTTCCAGAAGGTTCCAGAATAAATATTTAGAAATCCGAAAATGGTAAATAAGTGTACATATAAGATATTTGTAAACAATACTATAAGATACAGATGGTTTGTATTACAAGTTCTGATGGTTGCCACCATAAACTTATCCAACAATATAGGCTGCCATCTATTTTCATGAATCTCGTAAGAGCTACCATATATGAGTCATAGATATGGCCATATGAATGAAATGCACATATAGGTTAGTCGTAAAAAAGGTGTAATAAAAATCGCTACTTATGGAATGCTTGATTTGCAACACCATTGGCGAAGCCTATTATTTTGAGCAAATCATACAAATTGTTACTTGATAGATGTGTGTCCAACATTGCTCTAAATTATTGTTTCATACCTTTTGACAAACATTCTAACTCGTTGAGCTTTTGTGTGCTATTAAAGATGCTATTACTCCTAGTATTTTATAATTCATAGAAGGTAATAAATATGCATAAAACATGAACCATATAAGGATTTTTTATGTACCAAATATCTAGTTTGCTTCACCCAAGTGTTTAATAATAAGATATGTGGATGTTAGAGTGTTGTGAAGTGCAATAAGTTTGTATGATTTATCATAATTTAAGCTTGTAATAGACATATTTAGGTGTTATTTGGCGTTAATTTTGGTGTTGTACACACTGTAAGGGAGATCCAAAGCCGTTATGCATGGGAATAGAGTTATCAATAGTTAAAATGCTTCACATAGCTTAGTCAGCCTTGGAGAGACGGGAGGCAGCTTGGAATCAGTCAAGGAAAATAGAAAAGACAAGCAGGTGGAGGTCAAGCTGGGAGGTAGTTGTAGATGGTTTCATTGATCTCTTCTAGCGTACATGTGTAGGGGTCTAGTTTATAACAAACCCTAGAAATCTTCAATACAACAACTATACATACAAATATTCTACGGTTTGGTATATACAACACGCTCAGACGATGCACGTCATATTAGCTACACCAACAACGATGTCCCCATCAACAATGAGATGCATCTGTTAGTTTATCAATTTTTAAACTCCACTCCGACTTTATTAGGCTTAAGAAATGTAGCAATGACATGACAGAGTTAAGGATGAGAAATGACTTAAGAAATCAACACGTGCACTCGAATTCCAATTGAAATGAGGTTGCAATTCCATGTCAGTCAAACACGTTACATATGTAATTTTGATTGAATTATGTGATTCCGTCCGAAATGATGGCTAATAAACGAGTAAGGGAGAAATATGGCCCGTCAGTCAAACACACATTTATCAAGCCCGATCACAAATGAGTGACCATAAAGGGGTGAAAGATCACCACACCGTACGCTTGACCGACTCTCGAGTCTGACTGAGCCAGCAACAACAATCACATGAACAAATCAAACGAGTCTGGCTGTGTGCATCATCACGATGCAGAGGCCGGGACTACCCATTTCTAAAAAAAAATCAAACGAGTCGTCGCTCCATTAAAAACCGAGCTCTTGTTCCTTCCGCAGGTCCGAGTCGACGTGATTGTTCCGCAATTAGGTTGATACGATGGATCACCACCACAGCAGCTTGCAGACATGATATTCCTCCATTTCCCTTTTCTTTTCTGTGGTGCAATCATGCTATGGATTAGCCCGTGGAATTGTCTTTTCTTACGTGAAGCTCTAGACATTCCAAGTGCCAGAATCTACTCCAATGTTTCTGCTCCAATAATTTAAGCCACTGACCTGGACCGGCTTTGTCTTTCGCTAGCTAGTGGTTTATCTAGAGACAAACGAAAGCGTTGGCACTTGTGGAAGAGAGGGACAACGATAGGCAGCAGGCGGCGTCAGGATTTTTGGGGCCGGAATTGATCTGAATTGATCCGGTAAAAGTGCATGCAATCATGCTCGCGCATCTGCAGATAAGTCGATGAAAGATGAACAAAGTGCTAGTGCTCTAGACATAAGTATCTGTGGTGACAAAAGAGAAAGGGGGCACTAGTGAAACACCTACACAAGGAAAAGAGCGGCACAGATTAAAGGCACGGTCCTCAGGTGATAGATGCTGCCCCCATCCCTGTAATTTAATCCTCTGGAAACCTAATTAAACAACCTTTTCTTAGTGGATCAGTCTGCTGTCTGATCATAGACGGAAAGATTTCCCGATAAAGCCTCGTCTAGATATGCATCAACGCTGATAGCATGAATTTTTCAAGGACCTGAATGGGGAAAAATAATATCTTAACCTATCTATCTGTATGCTTCACTTCGAGTAAAAGCAGTGGTATGTGCTTGCAAAGGAAGCCACCGGTTTTCCGAATAGGACGGATACCTACTTGGCCTACGTAAATGCTGATGAAAACACACGGTGCCGTACATCATGGCTTAACCATGTATAGTTTCACCTTTACATCTAACCAGAGGAATATCTATATACCTATTCGACCAGATTGAGTGCGTGAACATTGTGGGAAGTTTACAA
This sequence comes from Poa pratensis, assembly GCA_947311845.1. Taxonomy (NCBI): domain Eukaryota; kingdom Viridiplantae; phylum Streptophyta; class Magnoliopsida; order Poales; family Poaceae; genus Poa; species Poa pratensis. The sequence continues at coordinate 4,413,918 of CAMZMU010000035.1, forward strand.
TAAATCGACCATTCTTTTCGACGACTTTTGGTGGCCCCTAACGAAAAGAGAGCTTGTTCCAGACAGGAAAACCATCGGTCCACAAAGTTGGCCACGTTGATTCGATCTATACCAGATAATATCACTAGCAAGGATAATAGCGATAATCTAGGAGTATCTGGCTAGTTTTGGAGTGTTTGCTTTTTTTGGGTGTTATCTAAATTCATATAAATATAAAGCCTAACTTTTGACGAGCGGAGCGAGATCCGTCGCCGAAGGCTTGGGCCTGGGGGTGCCTAGGGTGCGCGGGGGGGGGGGGGGGGGGTGGCAGCCCCCCGATGCATGGATCGTTACCAAGTTGGACTGTTACGGACCTAGAGTTGCGTCTCTATATATACCTCTTGTAACCCTCCAGTTGGGATAAGTCGTTAAATCTCCGACGTTTGTAACATCACACGATCATAGTGAACACTTACTGGCTGCCGCCCGTGGTTTTTTCTCTTTCTTCATGGAAGAGTTTTTCACGTTAAATCTTCCTGTTACCTGTGTTCGATCTCTTGTTTTTCGTCGTTTTATTGCCTATCGTTTATAACATGGCTGATGTGCTCGAGTACGAAAGGATAACCAGAGAGGGGCGTACGTGTCGGCATGGGAAACAAGCGACCTCGCTGCGCCCGGCTGGAGAAACAGACACCGCCATAAGTGTAATTGACCGGCTAGTGCACGCATTGATAAACCGGCCGGTCTATCAATGACGTGGCTGGCCCGCCTATCGGGATCCGGCGTAGCGGCGCGCGTGGCTTCGTACGGCGCGTCCAAACAGCTCCCAACGGGTGGGAGTGGGGTGGTGACATATTGGGAGGTTATGGAGACGCGATCCACTCTAGTTCCACAAGCCTATCTCTTTTCCTTCTCCATGTACCCCCATTGGAAAGGAACCTGCTGCAACTTGGTCTGTAAATTGTGATGATGCTTCAGTCGGCTCACGGAATCAAGTTATGGCTTGTGAAGAGATGGAGATATATACCTTGGCTGGATCGTTGCCGCAGCAGGTAAACGCGACACATCAGAAAAGAAACATGGTCCTGTGCGAGAGTCGTCCTTTGGGTCTGTATACCTATCGCTGCCTGGCTTTGAATCTTTCCTTTATGTGGTACTCTCCCTTTTGGTTCTGTATGTAGGGCACCTCCCCTCGTTTTCTTGTTCCCTTTTTCAGGTGTACGTGTTGATCGGTCACCAAAACAAGTCGAGGCAGGAGGAATTAGTCTAGGTCTCATGTCTTGGTATGGTCTAGAGTCTAGGTCTCATGTCTGAACGGTCTAGAGTCTGGACTCAAGACCAGGACCTGTGAACTTTAACTGTACACCTTATGACCATAATCAGATACCAATGCATCATCGATCAACATATGTTCCATATGTAATTACACACCTGTGGTGGTCGACAACGACACATATGCTGGGTGCTCGCTAGTACTGTGGCTTCTAACAAGAACCATTCGGAACGAACGCTTCTAAGTACGCTTGTAACCACATACTTACGACCAACGGCATGCCTCCTAATTCAATGTGAGACGTTAAGGATGTGTTTGGTAGCCCGGGGCAACTCAGAAAATCTCACCTCACCCCACCTTTTCTTGTTTGGTAGCCCGGGCAATCCAGAAACTGAAGTGTGCTCTAATTTGCTCCAAAAATAGCGAAAGTTATTTGAAGATACTCATCAAATACTTATTCTACGCAATAGACAGAGAGAGTACTGAAAGATTAATGATCTAGTTATGAATAGTTTCGTTGAAGATTTTGACCCTGTTTAAAAAAAAAGATATAAAGACAAGTAAAAACATTATCATTCGGCATAGAGTTCTATTATGTGTTGTGGGGCCCCCAGACTAGCTGTCCAGGAACACCAGTATGCATTCATTCACGATCCCATCATCAGTGTGTCGTGAACAACATACTCGAGTTGACATTACAGATTACAACATCCATTACACGAATTAAATAGTCTTATAACAAAAGGTCACATGACCAAGTCTCACATAACTACCACGCAAGGCAAGATTACTTAACACAGCGGAAGTCTCATCGAAAAGCGATAAGACCCATGTCAACGCCAACACCTACAGACAGCTGACCGGGAGATGTCCTAGTTCGAAAAGTCGTCGACGAAACCTTTTTCTTCGGCAGCCTCCTCCAGATACTCCTCAGGGTAGTAGCCTAGCTAGGACAATAGGCAGGGACGAAACCAATATGAGTACGTTTGAATGTACTCGCAAGCTCTTACTCAAAAACAAGCTAAAAGATGCAAACATGATTTTTGAGGCTGAGGTAGGAAGGCTATAATTAGGGCTCACTACCCATGGTGGATGGAAGATTCACCATGGTTGCCGACTTCTCTATATTTTTGTTGAAAAAGATACTTCAAAAGATATTTATATAGTATACTTTTCCTCTCGCAGATACCACTTATCATTGAGGGTTTTATCAGAAAGCTTTTCCAAAATTTGTTTTCTTTGCAAAACTTCTTAGGACTAGGGCCACCACCAGGTTTCCTTTCAAAACACACCTCTGTACCTCAAAGGTACTATCATTCCCGATTCATCCAGTACTTCCAAGTACTCACTTTTTTTCCAATTCAACACCATTTTTGAAAAACATCGACACAATGCTAGCTACATGGCCTTTCAACTGTCCATGACCGTGAACGCGGCTATTCGAATAGTTTTAACTCTGCAGAGTGTGTACACTTTCACCACAAGATTAGGTTCATCCGCCGTGATTTAATCACAAACTGTCCTGGACAGCATGCACTCATCAGATGACCAGTCATAACCTCCACTATGTCGATGCTAGTATAAGACTACCTCTGCGATTGGGTTTGTCCTTCCCGGCACCGAGCGTGTTAGCCGTAACATTTCGGTTACCCTCAACATCACACCGCCATGGCAGGAGACCCAACAAATGCAACCGGTGGCGAATGTTAATCGTAACAATCCCACACTTTGTATGTCCCGTTTCCCCACTCCTGGCGACATCTCGGTTCAAGGGTCACGGCCCCTCATAGCACTTGAGGTAAAATTCTCATACTAACACAAACAAGTTTCAATTAAGCCCCGTGCCCATTTTGGAGTAATGTGGTTGTACGGTAAGGCTGTCCAGCGAAGACTAGGTTGTGTGTCGTTTTTAGAAAAACACACCAATAATCCTCGTATCTATACCACCACTTAGGCAAGATCTCACCTTCCCAAGAGGGTTTTTCGTAAATCATTTTGTTTTTCCAAAAACAACACAAAGGGTGCCCATCCTAAAATTCTCTTCTAGCTTATAACTAGTACATAGGTGTGTGGATAGGGTATCCTATAATTTTGCTACGGGTCTGGAATATATATCCAGAATATTTGGGTAACTACAAACCAGTAGGTATAATGCAATAAAATACATATAGCAGTAGGTAAAACAAAATAGGTAGAAAGTTGCAAGCTTTTGAGATGGCTTGCCTTGCTCAGTGGTTTGTCCCTGCTGCTGATAATCAATAAAATCTCCACAAAATCCCTTAGCTGATAATTCCTCCACGTGATTTTCTAGCGTCGTGAAATAAAAAGAACACAATCAACAACCAGCAAGGCACAAACAAATACCAAGCAGAACTAACAAGCAACAATCAAGAAGCAAGATTAATTTTAAGCAAACAAGGTTTGGTTAACACACTCAATTTTACTTTTCCACAATTAGGGTTAAAAATAGCGATGTAGCATCTTTTAGAGACTACTACTAACTTGCAAGGCTAAGTACCACTAACAACTTTAAACCATCAGAGGCTACAACTTTAGTTACAAGTGGTGAGTTTAGATTAAACCAATTTCTAAGATTTTCTCAAGCATGATTAAGCAAGTTAACCAACACTTAACAACATAAGTTTAGCCTTTAAAAAAATTTAGCTCAAATCACTAACAGTACTAACATATTAGAAGTAATATTATTGAGTGTGCTCTAGTACCCAAACAATCCACAGCAAGCACTAACAACATTTTTATAATGAGACATTTAAATTCTTTTATTAGTATTCTAGGCAGAAAACAACATTTGTAGTGATTATTAAACTTAGACTGTTATGTGATACAAAATTCGTGCAAAGCTAGATTTAGATTCTCCAGTAGTATTCGAAGTTAACCCAATTGGATTTGGTCCAAAATTTTATTCACAGAAAATAAGATAAATGCCTAAAGTGCTCTCTGACCTAAACTAAGAACACTTGCACCTCTAAATCTAGGCATCACAAACACTTGAGACAAAATTCTAGTGAAAACTAGTGACAATAGCTTTCAAAATCAATTGGATTCTTTTAAATTAATCAAACTCAAGTTTTTATCCGAACAATGATACTGACCAGTGACAGAGCAGCATTTTTCAGAGTTACACAAATTAATATTTTTCAGATCTGCAAGTTGGAAGTGGTTATAAACTCATTGCTTTACCACTGTGATTTTTGGTTTGCACAAATTTTAAGTTTAACTATTTTATTTCGATTTAAACTAACAGAGCAGAAACAACCATTTACAGAAAAGATTAAACCTACTGGAAAAAATAGGAACTGGGCCAGATCTGCTACTGTGCAGAGGCCAGCAGCAAGATTCGGCCCATGCGGCTGCGCGCGCGTGGGAAACGCGAGATTCAATGGGGGCCGTTGATCTGGCGATGGACGGCCCAAAACCGTCTTCTTCCTCGCGATGCGCAGAACCGAGGGCAGAGGTGCCGGCCATGGCGTCGAGCTTGACTAGCTCACCTAGGGGCGGCGAATGGCGACGGCGTGGATGCGTGGGTGTTGCAGGTGGTCGGGGAAGTGCAGGGCCATCAGCAGAACTCGAACGACAGCTCCGGTCGAGGGCGAACTCGAGTGCTTCGTCCTCGGGTCCGACACGGCTCCGTCGATCTGGGATGCGAGAAAAGAAAAGAGGATGTCAGCGCGGTGTTCCTCAAGCAGGGCTTGCAGCTAGAGCGAGAATGGCGAAGAAAAAGAGAGAGATGCGGCGGCAACCGTCGCGTCGAGATTTCGGGGTTCGACGGCGAGATCAAGCCATTTCCGGCGAACCGAGAGCGAGAGATGAGAGTCGAGCGAGTGGGGTGGAGAGGTGAGTGTGAGGGGTGGAATGGCACTGGGGTGTGCCTCTGGTTGGTCTTAAACGTGTGCGGCAACGGGCGGGAGAGAGGTGCAGACCGTGAGTGGCATTGCCGCGCGCCCGTTGGTCAACGAGGGAGGTATCGAGGCCGGAGCGTGTCCAGCAGCGCGGCAGTTAGGAGTGAAGGCAAGGCGGGGTGGAATCGAGGCATGTAGAGGCGGTGTCGAGGCAAAGATGCCTTGCCTCTCGCGCGGGTTGGTCAGAGAGATCTCTTCCTCCTCGCGTGCCCAGGTTTTCCGGGATGCGGTGCAGAGGTGGTTCGGTGTTGCGTGACACGGTGAACGTGTTGGTGGGCGTGTGTGCGTGCGAGGCGAGTGGGGTGCGTCCATGGTGCACGCCGGCCTGCACGGCCGTGCATGGCCTCAATGCCCACCACATGTGCACACACATCACGAGTGTGGCTAGGGTAGGAGAGGGGTAGTGCTAGGGAAGGGTTTGGGTGTGTTTTGAACCATAATTCGAACCAAATTCGAATTCGGCTAAAAACACAATTTTCAGAAAATTCAGTTTTGGACTTGGTGAAAAATTGCTAAGTCCCTGATTTCTGTTAACGACTAGGCCTAAAAACATGACTATATTAAGGCCTGAGCCATCTCCAAAATGAGTGAAATGATTTTTACAAATAAGTACTCACCACAAACATGGATGACAAAGAAGAAATTAATCCAGAAAATAATTCTAGATAGGAACATTAAATAGATATAAAAGGTATGTTTTAACTGTTTTTCTGTCCTGATATTTCATAGCAAGTTGAGAGCATGATATAATCATCTTAAGCAACCCCAACATGAAATATCTTGGCTTTACTATGAAGTACAAACATAATAATTCAATATCATGGGAAAAATCAAAATTAAATAACATCACTGGTTTAATAACCAAGGGCTCAAAAATTGATCAGAGAGGGGTGTTTTTAGAGGGTTTTACTCTTAGGGTTTTAAGCCTTTTATAAATTTTGTTAAGTTTTGGGTTATCCAATTTATTTGAATTGATATTCCAACTAAGCAAAGAAGAGTCGCACACATACACACTAATTAACAAGATCACAAATCCAAACATCAAAACAAACACAAAAACAAGCAAACACCAATTTTATTTAAAAGTTTTTTATTAGTTCCAAAATTTATTTATTTAGAGAGGTGGTAAGCAAAGATTGGGCTGTGACATGTGTAGCATGTACCGGCCACCCTCTTGTCATTAGGTACCCTCCCACTGTGCACTCGTCAACGCAACGTATATATCCAACTTCTTCTTCTCAGGAAGATCCCTGTAGAGTATGATCTTCCTGGTCGGATCTACATAACAAAACAGCCCCGTTGCCGGGCCCGACGGCGCACTCTGTCGGCAGCGAGGCGAGGGCACAGGTGGAGAACCTCCTAGCATCGGGATATGAAATTTCGGAAATCCGGGAGTGGCAACGGAGAGGAGATTTTATGCTCTCGAGTTCCATTGATCCTGCTATTTTGAAAAATAAAAAACTATTTACGAGTTTCAAAGAAATTTTGAAAAAAAAAACCGCAAGTAGCCAATGGTGTATTCCACATACATGCAAAAAATAAAGTACAAACACTTTGTATTTAGATCTACACAAAAATGACAAAGTTTAGGTCTGAATATGCATATTTTCAAACCTCCAAATTTATGAGATTTTTGCATTTTGTGTAGTCCAGAATATTAAGTACCAGAATGATACATGTCACGTTGCAACGGGTATCTCTTAACAAATCTAATAAACACATGCAATCTGAAATTGACTATAGAAATATGCAAGCAAAGAAAATTAACTTGATTGACACATGATATAATTTTGTAATTGCATACCAGGATGGTGTGATCTTATCATTCGAAAGGCGAAAAAAGAATGACATGAACAATTTAATGGCTAAAGAAAATAATGATGTGGATACTTGCACGTAGAGATAGATAATAAGTAATGAATTAGAGATTGGCGTGGACAATTGGTTGGCTAAAAGAGAGTGATGCGAATAGCTTGCATGTTGAGGTAAGAAAAACATTAACTGCAGTTAGTGCGGTTTTACTTTATAAGAACTATAGTTTTGAAGTTGAATTTTTGCACTTTTGTGGGATATATCATTGGCTACGTACAGGATTTGTTTCAAAAAAATTGAACCTTTAAATATTCTTTTCAATTTTTTTCAAAATATTAAGATCACCGGAACTTGGAAGTCAAAAAAACACTTCCAATTTTATGTTTCTTTTTTGCGAGGTATCTCTATATTTCCAGTACGAATAAACCAGCGGTACGTTCTAAGGGAACTAAAGGAAGCCTTCAGTTTTCCGAATAGGACCGATACAACTTGATCTGTGTGTAGCCTATTGTTGCTAATGGTGTGCTGCAAAGCATACATGGCCATGGGAAGCCGGGCCCGGCCCAAATTTCCGGGCTTGGATGGGACTGGGCTTGCCCACGGGCCGGGCCTGGGCCTCAGATTTTGTCCCGATGGACGAGACGGGACGGGGTTGGGCTTTGCATATTGGTGTTTTAAGGAAGAGGTCCGGCCCGAGACCCGACGTGATTTTGACGTGATTTTGCAGTCACGGGACGGGACTGGGCCTGAAATATAGGCCCGATGGTCGAGTCGGGCCAGGCCTGGGTTTTGACCGCGGGCTTTTTTAGGCCCGGCCCGAAGCTCGGCCCGGCCCGGCCCATGGCCAGGTATAGCTGCAAGTGCCGATTGCCCTAGAGAATAGAGATGCCATGTTTAAGCTAATGAAAACGCATGGACATGCATGGTGACGTACGTCATAGCTTTACCATATACAACTTCACCTTTACATCCAACCCAGAGAAATATCTACACCTATACGAGCTGAACGAAGCATCGTGAGAAGATTTGGAAAAAAAAACCGGCCATTCTTTTCGGCGGCGACGTACGTTGGTCGCCCCAATCACACGTCGAAAAAAAGAGAACTTGTTCCACAAGACCGTCGATAGATCGACAAATAAAAGTTCGCCAAGATAAGAAGATTGCTCGCTATGAGTAGGCTATCTTGGATTGGATGACCGGAGAGCACTTCGCGCGCGTACGTGTAGCCCTAGACATGCCCGACCAGAGATTATGTGCGACTTGATCCATCCCAAGATGTTCTCATATTTGGGCCCAGCCCCCACTCATCGTCACAAGATAGACAGCTTGCTTGATCAACTCTTGTCATACTCGACATCTATCTCCTTGTGCTGCCTTTGCTCATTGCTGCTGCTGTTGCTGATGTAATATACGACCCCCCCCCCCCCCCTTGATTTATGCCGCCAAAAGCACAGTGGACGGGTGCCACGGCTGAATGAGGAACACGAGTTGTGTAGCCACGATCAAGCCTAGTGCCACCTGCAGCCGGGCGACTCATCAAGTCTTTTAATAAGCTAAAACAAAAATTACTTTTTGGCTTTCTTCCCAAGTGCAACGACTAGTGCTAATTATCCTTGTTTGAAAGCCGTCCATCCCGGCTGGCTGGTTTAGTGCGTACCCAACCCATCCAATTGGAGCCTAAACTAGACAGAAAATCCATCGACTCTAGTTCCACAAGCCTAGCTGCTCCGTTCTCTCGACCGGCGCGCGTGGCATCTCTTTTCTTTCTCCATATCCTCCCATTGGAAAGGAACCTGCTGCAAATTGTTCTGTAAATTGCGATGATGCTTCCGTCTGGGTACAGTCAGCTCTCAACTCCAGGTTTGCTCCGGCGAATCGGGTTCGTGAGCTACAAAGGTTAGGGATGACATGGACGGAGATACCTTGGCGTCGCCTCAGAGAGATCGCGATATATACCTGCCGCGGCAGGCGCGCCAAACACATCAAGAAAAGGAGAAATGGTCCTCTGGAGCCCAAGTCGTTCTCGGATTTCTCTGCAGCTTCGTGCATGGCTTTGAATCTTTCCTTTATTTGCTAGTATATGCTCAGCTCCTTGTTGGTTTTTCAGGGCACGTGTTGATCGGTCGAGGAAAGGTGTCATGTCTGAACGGTCTAGACTCTAGACCCGGCCTTGTGCATGGGAGCTTCGTCTCGTCTCCATTGTTTATTCGAGTGCTCCTTCATCTGTATCGTTTTGTTTACACAACCGTGTGAATACCAAGGCATCATCAACACATGTTCCATTTGCATTTGCACGACATGGGCATGTTTGTTCGGTGTTTCAAAATACCAATTTCGAATGAGCCATTGTCCATATTATGTGAGACTGTCGGTCAATCAGAGAGATATGGCCGCATCCCCCGACATTATACAATCAGTCATACTAAAACTTGGCAACACGTAGTTAGCACCCACTGCTCTACTAAACCTATTGGCTTTAGCTGCAGCTGTAAGGCAGCAGTTTGTCTGGCTCTACTTGATAACGGCATAGCCGTACGCACGCAAACTCCAACGGTCTTCCAAAAGGAGAATAAAGAAATAGTTTTTGTGGTAAGATAGAAAAGAGAAAAAATAGTTTATTCAGAGGAGCCGGTAGAGCTAGAGCAACTCTCCCTACGTCACGCCACAACTCCCGTTCAGCTGGATCGAATCCAAGATATTATTTGGGCCCAGCCTACTCATCGTCACAGGAAGCTTTGCTTAATCAACTCTGGCACTTCAATTATCTCCTATCTTCGCATTTGATGATGCATCATCCAACCAACTCCTCCCTTGATTTCTGCCTCCAAAAGCAGAGTGGCCAGTGGCCACCATAGTTTTTAACGTTAGCAGGATCACGCTAAATTCATTGAACAAATAGAAAGTTGGTCCAGTTTATGAGGGAAATCGTACCCAAAAACCATACAGGCGACGCCTTTCACTTACAACAGACAACTTAGCGGGCCACGGGTCACTCTGGCCGAATCCCGCTCCAAGACGATGCCCCCAAGAGAAAACGCGACGCCGGATAGCACCGCCATCGACCGATCTAGAAGACTAGATTAAGGGTTTCCCCCGGAGCATGTCGGGACAGGGAAGGTGAGAGCAACTACATCGATGTCTCCAACGAGGGAGCGACGCCCGTAGGCGCCGCCATCGACGACTCCGGTCATAACCGGAGTACGGCTTTCGTCGGCAGTCTCACCTGCAAAGCCCGAAACAGGATCTAAACAGCCCACACACCAAACCACTACCCTTGCCTCCACAGCCAACCACACACTCCCGACAAGCTTGATGCGCTTCCAACCTCGCAACCGCGTCACCCATGGACGGAGGATGCAACCCCCGTCCGGCGTCATTCTTCTCCCATCGAAAGGATGCAACCAAGCACGACGCCATTCGTCTCCTCGAGGATGCAACGCCTGCTGGCCATTCATCTCCCGACCGAGGATGCAACGACCGTAGCGGCGACATTCCTCTACATCCAACCTCCACCATCTCTCTCTCGCAACGGGCGTCGACACGCCCGTAGCGACGTCTTGCTTGCCGAACCACCTTCAGGAGGATGCAACGCTGCCAACAGCGCCATTCGTCTCCCACACGGCCAGAGCCAAGTAGCGGGAACACGTACCACCTCCTGCCGAACGCATCGGCCTCCTCCAACCAGCAGCCATGGCCGTCCAAGCCGCGCGCCGGCGGCCGGCCAGCATCACCAGCTCCTTACAGCACCGCCCGCGACGTCGCCGCGCCGGAGGCGCAACGGCTGCGGCCCTTCAGCCCAGATCGGGCCCGGTCGGGCCCGTGGCCGCCGCCAGCCGCTCCGCCTCGCGCTCCTCCATGGCGCGTCCTCCTCGCGTCCTCCAGCTCCTCCCCGTGTTCCGCCGCCTTCCCTTCCCTGTCGCCTCCACTTCGCCATGGCGCCCCGCAGCGATGCGCCGTGCGCGACCACCAGGCGACCTTCGCTCCGCGCGAAGAGAGGGCCTCCGGGGGTCCGCCTTCTCCCCCCCCCCCCCTCCCCCAATCTTTGACGGCGGGGCGACGCCGGCGGCGGCAGCGGCCTGGTTGGCCGGAGTTTGGTTGCTCTGCTAGGGTTTCTTGGGGCCGCCTCTGGAGCCCCCCGCGCGAGGAACCCGGGAGGTGGAGGGAAAAGAAAGAAAAAAAAGTGGCCACCATAGTTGATTCACAAGTTGCCTAACTAGTTAGACACCTCCGATCTTGATAAAACAAGCCATCAATCCCGATAAGTGCCCAACCATCCCATCCAATTGGAACATGGTTCCAGAAGCCTAGCCACTTTGTTCGCTCACCGTGACATCTCCTTCTCTTCTACTTCCACTTCGGAACTCGGAACTTCACCTGAACTTTCACGCCAGTGCACAACTTCCCCTAAGCAATCACTTAGTGGAAAAGGAAGTGATCGAGCGATGACAACCAGGAGGTGGGCTTGGAAGCAGCCATCCTTTGAAGAAAGCGTAATAGCTCACTGGTCTAGCTAGTCTTCCATCTCCGCAGGTAGCTTCACTTTTACCAACTCATTACTCGATCGTATCTACTCCCTCCGTTCTAGATACATCCACATTTGGACAAATAGAAGTCATCTAATTTAGAACGGAGGGAGTAGCTAAGAAACATATCACGGAAAAAATATAATATGGTGCGGCAGGAACGGGTGACACGGCAATCTCCGGCTGTTTCTCTACAAGTTGCAGCTACCGGCCAGCGGCAACGTCCTTCTCGGATTCGTGTGCCTTTGCACCTTCTTTCCTTTGTTTGCTACCCTTACTGTTGCTTTCCATTGCACCATCTCCCGGCTTCTTTCTTCTCCGGTTCATGTCATAACATTGGGTGCTGATCATTTCCGCCAACGTGATAGGAAAATATCACATTTGAACGGTCTAGACTCTAGAGCTTGTGATAACGTGATAGGAAAATAATCATGTGCGTGTATTGTTGTTTATGCCGTCTCACCTGATCAGATGTGAAGGCATCGACTGATCAACATTTGTTAGTTTTTTTTTTGTTAGTTTTTTTTAGATAAAGAATGTATATTAATATCGCGGAGATACAAATTACACCCAGTCTCTGCAACAACGCAATAACCAAAACTATTACTGATGCACACAGCCGAAAGACAATAAGAAGAAGAAATAAAAAGAAAAGTCCCGCTACAGAGTTACAGTCCTTGCAGCAGCCGCACAACCACCACCAAGACACCACCTGATGTCCAATTCTTCAAAAGCAGCGCCTTCAAGAAAAACAGTGCCAGGCACAACCAATTAAAGCCAGACATTGGGTTTTCACCCTGAAGATAGTCCCCGCTCTCAAAACAATGTCTTCAGCAAGACCATTGCCAGGCACAACCAATTAAGGTCAGACGTTGGGTTTTCACCCTGAAAGGTAGGACTTTGAACTTCACCTGTGATGTTGCCCCCACTAACAAACCGCTGCTCCGCCTCCTGCAACTCCAAGCAAGTTCCTCATCGCCGCAAAGCCTCCGATCACCATTTGCTAGTCCTTTAATCTCAGATTTCATGACATTCCCCGCCTTTGACTACACCATGGATTTGCCCATGATGGCACAGAAGCAGAGCTTCACGCCGTTCCCTCCGGCGCGACCGAATCCCTCCGATCCAGCAATCCCTAGGAATTAGCCCATGAAAGTCAACACTTGTTAGTAACGGCACATTTGTACTTGTTGACAACGACATGTTAGGTACTCGCTTGTAAAAAAATCACTCCGATACAACGTAAGCTTGTCCATCCCTGTTTGCAAGTCGGACGATCTGCTGACCAAATCCCTACATTTATATGCCATGATATTGTTGCCAACACGTAGGCCCGTTAGGAGCTAGCTACAACATGGCATCTAATTTGATCCTCTAGTCATCTAGCACAAAAGGCCGATGTGATATCTATGTCTTCTAGATGCAAACGTTGACGTTCGTACAAATTGATTTTTGAAGCTAATCCATAGGAGCCGGTCGACCAGCCCTTCCTACACCACCAGCTCTATTCTTTGCTAACCTCAAATTTCTAGAAAGTCTTATATTTTAATACGGAGGGAGTAATTTGTAGTTACTCGATACCTGCCGAATTTTGAGATCGATGGGGCATATTGCGAACCAAGTTGTATGTAAGACATGGAATGATGTTTCCATGGCCCAAACTAATCGAAAGTGACATGAACTCGCTCTGCAGTACAGATAACGGAGCTTGCATGCTCTGCTAGTTGAATCTAATCCGTGCGAGTGCAAGTTGTTGTTGGAGCACGACACTTTTCTTTTTCACTTTGCTTTTTTACTTTCCCTTTTCACTTTGGTGGTGGGTTTTCCTCTGCGTGTTTGTAACATGGATCGTGGAATATCTATAGTATCCTATCGGTTTGACATGTGTTTTTTTGGCACAGGAAAAAGTACTCCCTCCATCATAAAATAAGTGTTTTAGATTTGGCCAAATATGAATGTATCTAAACATGAAACACATCTAGATACATCCATATTTGGACAAATCAAAGACAATTATTTTGAGACGGAGAGAGTAGAATTTGATGGGTCAAATAGTAACAAGATCAGTAGATTCTGGCAGTTCATATTCATCAAGAAGAGTAACATCTGAGAATCTGATTTTTTTTTTTTTGAGAGTATCTGAGAATCTGATATGGTATGCCAAGGCTGACGGGCTATCCTTATTCTCTTTTCTCAGGCCATGTAGTAATGGGCTCTGAGATGTATCGTGGCAGCCCAGCCCATGTAAGTGGAGTGATCGCTAAATTACATTAAACGGACAAAGCCCACTGTCTGCACCATTTGTTCCGTGCAAACTGTATCGGATATATGTACGGGTTGAATTGTCTCAAAAAAAATGTACGGGTTGAATATTGCTTCCGTTTCAGAAATAATATATGTATGAGTTGACATTACATTGGACTTATCGAAGTATAAAAGGCCTTCTTGATTGCATTATTTCTATATATGTTACAAGTCTACCCACGTGTTGAGGCCATTCTCGGCCTCCGGTTGCTGTCCAACGTTGGATTCTTCCAAACACATTCGGCTCACTCTGATGTTTATAGTCATCGTTAGGTGCTCTAAGTATCTATTGGTAATTTAGAAGCCTCTATGTCACTATTGATTATTAATAAACCAGTCACTGTTCATTATTAATAAATCGGTGGAAGTTTTCGGGAGAGAAAAATGAAGCCTCTAGTTTTCCGAATAGGACGGATTCCTACTTGACCTACGTAGCCTACTCCTGCTAGTGGTATGCTACTAGTACTGATTGCCCTAGAGATGCCATGCTTAAGCTAATCAAAACGTATGGACACTCATGGTGATGTACGTCATAGCCTTTGTTTTTGTTTTTTTGCGAAAATCATAGCCTTAGCTTTAGCATAGACAATTTCACCTTTATATCGAAAACTAGAAGAGGAATGTCTACGCCTATTCGAGCTGATATGCACATCGTGAGAAGACTGGGAAAAAATGGCCCATTCTTTTTGGCGGCGACGTATGTTGGTCCAAGGGTGGGCAAAAATGTTTTGTCGGTCTAACCGGTTTCAGCTTAATTCATTTTTTTTACTCCCTCTGTTCACTTTTACAAGACACACTAGTTATCCTCACATACATATCAAAATGAGTGAATCTAGACTTATTTTGTACATAGATTTACTTATTTTAGTATGTATGTGATCAAAATGGAAATGATAACTAGTTTGCCTTATACTAAACTGGCGGTGGAGATTAAATTTGTAAAAGAAAATGAACTACATACACCTACCGGTTTGACACGGTTTTCACCTGTGTCAGATTGGCACGCCCCTAGTTGGACATCTGCTTAATTTCTGGTCCACCCAACAATCATATTTAAAAGAGACAACTTGTTGCACAAAACCCGTTCATTCGATCGACAAATATAAGTTGGCCATGCTGATTCGACGTACCTAAGATAGGAAGATTACTACTGGCTAGCAGGCCCGCCGAGTGCCCAGTGCGAGCTGGGCGACCGCACAGGGCCCTAAAAATTTTGGGGCCCCCAATTCCCAGCGCAGCCCCAACCATACTAGAAAAATCCTGAAAACTACAGACGGGCCTTGTACCGAATCTCCAACTCGATTGGCCCAAAAGCAGCCCAGTAAATCTAGCAGAAAAATCTGCCGGCCATGGCCCAAGAATAACTCAACTCCCGTGCATCATGGCCCAAGAATAACTCAACTCCCGTGCATCATGCCTAATACCCGTACGTCTCCCATATCAATCCCGATTTTCTGCTAAAAAAACAGAAACAGCTCGCCATAGATGATGGAATTGATCGATAACCGATCTACTAATTCTTTCGACGACATCACCTGGAATATTAGAGCGCCGACCAGCTCTAGGCCGTAGCACCGTTCAATGTCGCCCTGTCCAGCTGCGCGCTTGCGTCCTGCCGCCATCCAAATTCATAGGCTGATCGAAGTTTCGCCCCGACGCCCAGCTACGATCTGGAGGCCGGTCAAGGTTTGGCCATTTAGTTTTCTTGATTAATTCTACTATACTTTCTAGTTACCTTGGCAAGCCTAAAGTCCATGTTCATGTAGGTGTTTGAATTAAATCTTATAATTATTTGTAGTTTACAATTAATTGGTTCTAATCCCCGCAAAAAATATTAAGCGAGAGTGTGCTTTAGTTTTTATTTTCAAATTTTGAGACCTCATTGTGAGTTTCGCACAGGGGCCCCCAAATCCTAGAGACGGCCCTGCTGGCTAGGACTAGGTTAAGCTATCTTGGTAGTGCTGGCCTGCTGGTGAGCTCGAGCAAGTACGGGATGACTGGACAGCAGTTCGCGCGCATACGTGTAGCCGCGAGACAGACCCGACCATAGATTATGGGCGACTTGATCCATCCCACGATGTTCTTATAGATTATGGGCCCAGCCACC
This sequence comes from Poa pratensis, assembly GCA_947311845.1. Lineage (NCBI taxonomy): Eukaryota > Viridiplantae > Streptophyta > Magnoliopsida > Poales > Poaceae > Poa > Poa pratensis. The sequence goes on from CAMZMU010000035.1 coordinate 4,429,836, forward strand.
ACTCATCGTCTGCTTCGATGCTGTTTACGATGTAGTATCGGACCAATTCCTCCATGATTTCGGCCGCCAAAAGCATGGTGGACGACAGCCACGGGTGAAGCCTGAATAAGTAACACGAGTTGCCTAGAACACGATCAACTGATCAAGCCTAGAGACACCTGCAGCCGGGCCCTTCGCTAGTCTTTTAATAATCTAAAACAAAATTACTTTGTGGCTTTCTTCCCAAGTGCAACGACTAGTGCGCCCAATCAGTTTAAGCTTCGTTGAAAAGGCGTCGATCCCGGCTGGCTGGTTAGTGCATGCCCATGCCATCCAATTGGAACCTAAGCTAGACAGAAAAGCCACCATCTCTAGTTCCACAAGCCTAGCTGCTCCGTTCTCTCGATCCGCGTGGAGTTTAAGGGAATAATCTCCATTGAAAACGCTCTCAACTTCAGGTTTGCTCCACCGAATCAGGTCTGGACAGCGAAGGTAGGGAGGAGGTGAAGGTATAGAGATTGATATATGCCGCGGCAGGTGCGCGAGACACATCAAAAAACAGAAATGGTCCTTCGGCAGCTTAATGGCTTCGAATCTTTCCTTTATTTGCTACTCCCTTCGTTCTCAAATATAAGATGTTTTAGTTTTTATTCACATTCATATGCACACAAGTGTATCTAGATATATTTCATGTGTAGGTTCACTCATTTTAGTATGCATTTAGACAATATGTATAACACCTAAAATATCTTATATTTAGGAACGGAGGGAGTATATACTCAGAGCCTCTTGGCTTTTGTCTCTGCAGCCGTTGGATCGAGCAAAGTTCTCATGTCTGAAGTCTGAACGGTCTAAACTCTAGACCAGACTTGTGAGAGCTTCGTCTCATTTCCATTGTCTATGTGGGTGCTACTCCCTCCGTGTCAAAATATAAGTCGCACTAGTCACTTACCACACACATGTATGTAGACATGTTTTAGTGCAAGTGAATCTTGCACTAAAACATGTCTACATACATATGTGTGGTAAGTGACTAGTGCGACTTATATTTTGATACGGAGGGAGTACAAAATACCAATTCGGAATGAACTATCCGTCGAAGTCAGAGAGATATGCCGCGATATGCTGACCGCATCCCCCTACATTATTATACTCCACTGATCTAAACTTTGGCTTTAGCCGCACGTAGGCATGGGTTTGTCTGGCTAACTTGACAACATCATAGCCGTGCGTACGCAAATTCCAACATTCTTCCAGAAAGAAAATACAGAAAGGATTGTCGTGTTAAGATAGATAAAATGTTTATTCAGAGAAGCCGGTAGAGCAAACTCTCCGTGCGCCACGCCACAACTCTAACTCTCTACTATCACGTTCAGCTGGATCAAACCCAAGATATTATTTGGACCCAGCCCACTCATCGTCACAAACAACTTTGCTTAATCAACTCTTGCACTTGACATTACCTTCTACCTTCACGTTTGATGATGCATCATCCGACAAACTCCCCCTTGATTTCTGCCTCCAAAAGAAGAGTGGCCACCATAAGTTTATTCACAAGTTGCCTAGCTAATTAGACACTTCCGACCATGACAAAGCAACCCATCAATCCCGGTTAGTGGCCACCCATCCCATCCAATTGGAACCTGGTTCCAGAAGCCTAGCTACTTCGGTGCTTCGGTCACTCTATCTCTTTTCTATCTTCTTCGTCCACTCAAGAACTCGGAACCTCACCTGAATTTTAACGTGAGTGCGCAACTTCCATCTCCTTCAGGTAGGCAGCTTGACTATGACCAACTGAGTGGTCGATCGGATCTAGCTAAGAAAGATCTCATGTGGAAAATATACCTTGGTGTTCCGGTCGCATCAGAGAGATCATTATGCGGCGGCAGTGTGGGTGACACGGCCATCTCCGGCCGGTTCTCTGCAAGTTGCAGCTACCGGCCGGCGGCAACATCCTTCTCGGATCTGTGTGGCTTTGCATCTTTTCTCCTTTGTTTGCTACCCTCTGTGTTGCTTTCTATTGCACCACCTCGTGTGTTCTTCGCTCTCCGTTTCGTGTCATACGTGTTGATCATTGGCCGCCAACGTGATTGATAGGGAAATATCACATTTGAATGGTCTAGACACTAGAGCTTGTGGTAACCTGTACGCGCCTTGTTTCCTTTTTTATTTTTTATTAGAATACTAATGTGCGTGTTTTGTTGGTTATGAGCCTGATCAGAATGCATCAACACATGTTCCATATGTAATAGCACATCTGTAGTTGTTGACAACGACATGTTAGGTATTTCGCTTGTGAAAAAATCACTCCGACACAAAACAAGCGTGTCCATCCTTTTTGCCAACACCTCCAACGGCAAAGCGCAAACGGACCAGCTCTGTCTGTTTTTGTCCTACCGGACAAATGAGCGCCTCAAACGGAGCAGCGCAAACGGACATGTTGCTGGTGGACTGTCCGTTCTGGACCAAAGCGGGCACAAGTTTGGTCCGGATTTGGGGTAGCTGCGGACTGTCCGCGCGTCCGTTTTGTCCGCCCAGACGTCCGGCCTGGCCCACTTGCTAGTCAAACATATCCCGTCTCCTCCACCTACCTCACTTTCTCTCTCCTTCCAACTCTCGTCTCTCCCCCGATGCGTCTCCCACCTCAAGAGCGCCGCTGGAGGGAGTCGTCCCGGCGGCGAGCGGAGGAGCATACCGCCGCTGAAGATCGGAGCACGCCGCCGCTAGCCAAACTAGAGCATACCGCCGCCGTCCAAATCGACCCCACTCGCCGCCGCTCGTCCTCCCGGTGCGCCGTGAGGGAGCGCAAGGTCGGGTTTGACCGCCGCCGGTCAGATTGACCCCAGGTGCCGCCGCTCGTCCTCCCGGTGCGGAGGAGGCCGTGCGGGAAGCCATGGCGCACGCTTGCACGAGGCGAACCTGGGAGCGCGCTAGAGGGCTCCGCGACGGCGAGCCTCCCCTGCCGCGACCTCGCTAGAGGGGCGCCGTGGCTGAACTGGGGCCGATGCGTCCTGCTGCTGATCGAGCCTCTCGTCCTGATGTTGATAGCTATTTTTGCTTGCTGCTCCCGATCTCCTGCTGCTGTTCTTGATCTCCTTTCGTTCTTCTTGCAGAAGCATAATCAGCTCCTTTCGTGCTAAATTAATCTTGCTAACTATTTTTGGTTGCTACTGCTCTCGATCTCCTTTCCTCCTACCAATCGATTTCAGATGTGGCCATACGATACTAGCTACCTGAGATTGAACCGTGGTCAATGGTGCTAGCTAGCTGAATAGAATAAAATAATGGAGAGGTGAGGAAAAAATGCGGTGGGCCGTTGGGGTCACCCCCAACCCCAAACGGACAAAGTGCAATTATGTGTCCGTGGACCACCCAAACGGATAAAAAGGGACATTTTTGTATGTCCGTTTGCGCCACCCCGTTAGAGATGCCCTTACCCGGTACTCCGGTAGGATCTACTCCCTCTGTAATAAAATGTAAGATTTTCTAGACATTTTGGTTTTAAACTGATTCGTACGTATGTAGACATGTTTAGGGTGTTGATTCACTCATTTAGGAATGAACCAGAACAAACCTAAAAAACCTAAAAAGTCTTATATTTTGATACGGGGGAGTAGAACATGGCTACTGATGTGACCATGTATATATCCTTGCAAAGTGATGCACTTCCAACCAGCCTGTAAGGCAGAGGTGACAACAAACAACCCAGGCTTTGTCACTAATCGCTGGTCCAATAGCATCGCCATACGCCCATCCCATCGGCCGGCCGTCCGATGTGAATGTGATCAACCAGGTGATGTCCGTATGTAGTTTAGATGCAAACGTCGACGTTCTTCCAAGAAGGGAATCCAGAAAGAAATTGCTTTCTGAATAATTACAAGTTAATTCAGAGGAGCCAGTCGGCCAACCTTTCCTACACCACATCTCCATCTCTATTCTCTGGTTAGCTATGAGCCGATGAAGAATAACTGCAAGTAGGCTGCTAAGCTCAAATATCTTAGTTCGCGCTTGAAGTAAAACCAAAACCAGTCTTTTTCCCTTGTAATTACACGGTACTGTAGAATTTGAGATCGATGGGGCATGTTGCCAATAAAGTTGCACATACAACACGGAGCGATGTTTCCAGGTCCAGAACAAGACGAAAGTGACATGAACTCCCTGCTAGTGCAAGTTGTTGTTGGAGCACGACACTTTCATTTTCACTTTGCTCTTTTTACTTTCCCTTTCCACTTTGGTGGTGGGTTTTCTTCTGCGTGTTTCTTACATAGATCGTGGAATATCTAGTATCCTATCGGTTTGACCTGTACTCTTTTGGCACAACAAAATGTAGATTTGATGTGTCAAATAATAATAAGACCGTTAGGTTTTGGCTGCTTATACTCCGTGGAATCTGATGTGGTATGCCAAGGGTGACGGCCCATCCTTAAATTGTTTCTGTTTTCACGGGCCATGAGTAACGGGATCTGAACTGTATTGCGGTCGCCCAGCCCATGTAATGGAATTTTCATACTCGGCATTTCTTTCTTTTTAAGTGGAGTGGTCGCTAAATTAGACTGGACTTCGGCTAGACTGACCAGCTATGGTTGGGTGGTTAGGAGGGTCAGAGGGTGGTTGTACCCTCATCTCAGCAGAGTACGAACTACTTATTTGACATTAGTGTTTCTCGTTTAGACGAAAATGCGATCTATTATTCAGTGTGAGGCGACGTTCCTGTCGATTTCTCCTTGGGTGATTTCGTCAATCACAAAACAGACCCACCGGATCAGTCTTTCGGAGATGCTCATATGGATAGGGGTGTAAGTGCTTGCGTGTATATGGGTGAGTGTATTCGCGTGTTCGTAAGTGTCTGCGCATGTACTGTGTTTACAAAAAGGGAAGGCTGAACTAACAAAGCTCACTGTCTACACTATTTGTTTCGTGCAAACTATCACAGACATATGTATGGGTTGAATTTTGCTTCCGTTTCAAAAGATATATATGTATGAGTTGAGATTTCACTGGACTTGCGGAAGTACAAAGGCCTTCTTGGTTACATAATCTAAAAAATTGGAATAAAAAATACACATAATTAGAATGCCTTAGCATGCCAGACAAGAGGGGAACTACAAACGCTAAAGCTGACTAAATTATGTGTTCGCATGTTGAACGAGAGTAAACACATGAACCTTAATGAAAAATTGTGTCACTTAACCGGAGAAAAGAAGGAAAGAACAAATGATAAGTTGACTTGAACTCTTTTCCCTCGAGTATAAGTCTTGCTAGGATTTCTCATAGACTTGGAACAAAAAATCCTACAACATGAAAATCTATGGTGGCCCTTTCTAGAGTGCAAGACTTGCTAGGATTTCTCATGAACTCATGGTAGGCGTGCACGCTCTATGTTTTTATTTGCAATACCAATCTTCCAACCGACAAAATATTTGTTCCGAACTGGGCCATAAAATATTGAAATACAAAATTGGATTAAGTAGTGTATTGATAGCAACAATTCTGTAACTTCGAGTTAAGTGCTTTCTAGTGTGCATGCACTTAGCAAAGTGGTCATTGCTAGAGTGTAAGACTTCTGGTTCAAAGACTTCTTTAGCTTCCCAGTTCTCCTTCCTCAGTGATATTATTTGTTATGAAAAGTTGGGCCTATTCTAAGTTAGTTTGACAATATATTCTCCTTTCGACCTTTGTATTAGATGTATCATGAGCATTTGTCTGTGTTTATAAAAAAAACACGATGTTGTCCCTTATCAAGTGTACATTTCAAGAATTACACTAATAACATATGGTAAGTCGAATGTGTTGAGATCAACTCTAGAGGTTTGTCCATTGCATTTATTCTTTGTACTCCTCCTTGTCACATCCACACTAGTTTGATGGGATGAACAAGGAGTTACTAGATCTTTGTATTGCTCGTAGTTGTTTGTGTCAACAAAGTTCAAATTAAAAACGAGCCTAGTGTATACATGCTTGGTTCCCTTTGTTTCCTTTATACACACACTCTAAGCGTTGACCATTTACAAATGTTTACTTTCTCTAACAAGTTTCTACAATGAATATTTAAATAGTCCCTGAAGACAAATGATACCAGAATCTGGAGGCTATAGAATTATATTGTACGTTCGGATGCTTGACACTATGTGTCAATCCAACGATATAGAGGTGCCACCTCTCCGCATGAAACAACAAAGATAGCCCACCAAGTATGAGAGAGCTAGATATGTCCATGAGAGTTCCATGAGTCAAATATACGATATATAGCAATCCAAAAGTGTCATATAAACTTCTTTCTAATGTGATTCTTAGTTCGTATCCTTGTTTGCCTCCACGTAGAGTAAATAGCAGCAGGCGGGTTGTAGTCCATTCAATGTTTCAAATTACCGTATTCGTCTTCTGCTCAACTATTATGGAAAAATATGAAAACATTAATCATTCCTAGAGAAAATTGTATATGCCTGGTAAACAATAACCATATTAAAGCAAGTGTTGGTACAAATAATCGTAACAAGACAAATAGATTTGTTCACTTTTACTATTTAGTCGCTAATAAATACGATCTTTAATTTTCAAAAAAGGAAACTTGTTATATTTTGTTAGGATTTATCATAATTTAATCTTGTAATTTATGTATTTTGGCATTTATTAGAGGATAACAACTATATCAGGCGTGATTTCTAGATATATATGATCACAACTACCGTTGAAGGGTATATTAAGTTAGAGTTTGCGTTGGTGGAACAATAAAACATTTTTTACATAAAATGCATAAACGTTAGGTCTTCTTGTGTGATCACTCAACTCTTAGAATGTTTAATATTAGTCAAAGAACCCCAACTTTCTGATAAAACTAATCACAATATCAAGATATTGGTTCCGGTGTCACATTGACGAGGTTTTTTCTACGGAAACGGTATTGGTGATATTTTTAGGGTTTTCTCACAAACTTTCGTCTCTCCCTCTCCCTCATTTTCACTCCCGGTCTCCTTCCCTCTTTTTCCCCGTCGGCACTACCTCTGAAACCCTCCACATCATTATCTCAATTCGCGTCGACGGGTGTATGCTAGGGTCCTCACTCCCCGATTCTGAGTTTTCCCTAGTTGCAGCTCGATGAGATTCGTGAATTATTCGTAGCTTGAGGTATGTTGTGAGCACGACAACGCTAATGTGGTGACTTTCTGTGTCGCTCTAGGGCTATGTTTGGATAGATTTACATCATAACACCTAATTATTTTCGATGCCGAGGATGTTGATCATGTTGATGAAGTGACACATAAAACATATCTAATTTCCTGACCACTTTGCTTATGATTGTCATCCAATTCTCTAATGAGAAAAATGTCAGAACTAATGCTAATTTTAGCGGAACCGCCAAATTGATTGCTTTTGTGAATCAAATGAAATAAAAGTAAATTATGGCGTAAAATTTGATAGAAGGGGGTCAAGGCATACTTTCATGATCTCAGTCATACTAAGGACGAGAAACATCTATCATGTGGCTTTCAATGTTAATCCAGAGATAATTATATTTGTGTTGACTAACAAATAGTATGTCCGCGTAACTAAATATTTCACGTGTGTTGTCAAATGTGTTATTAAGAAGGTCAGAAATCATAAATTTTGGCATTTAGTCTACAATAATTGCAAAATTAATTGTTAAACTTTAGATCGATACGTGATATTGGAGGATAGTAGATCTCTTTGGATTAACCTGCCTCTTTAGCTCAATGATACAATGGTGCGGTGCTGGAGGAAGATATGCCCTAATTACTATTTTATTTTAATATACTAGAGTGATTGGATTTTCTGTGGTCCTTGATAGAGTTGTAGTTACTAATTCTTTTTCAATTTCCACCTATCTCTCCATATTGTTTGGTTCGCCAAACCTTGGCATATTTTAAGTTTTTGTTTTGCGATGTGTTGTTACTTCTGCATGTCGGTATTTTCTGTATAACTTGGAATAATGTAAATATCATGTGTATTTGTCCTTCTTTATATAGAGAACAATGATATTGTCTCCTATCAAGTGTACCATCAACTCTTAGAGGTTTGACCCATTTGCTAACTACCGAACTTTGTTCTTTGCACTTGCATATATTTAATTTTAATGTGGTTCCAAATGTCCCTAATGGCACATCTCTGTAAAAGAACATAGATGTTTGTATGAACAAATTCCAAATTGATGATGAGGATGATGGGTAGACAAGAAGTCCTATGTGGTAAAATTAAAGCATAGGGTGATGTTGAAGAGCACGATGTATAAATATAAGTGGTCGCACTGGTCGTCAAATCCAATAAATGCTCGCTTTATAGACCATTGCCTAACACTCTTTAATCTGTTGTGGCAACCACACACCTGAAAGTGTATGTTTTCATCACGTACATTTTGTAAATTTCCCTTTTGCATCCAGTTTATAAGGTGTAGTTTGGTTTGTTAATGCTACCCACGCTAACTTTAGTATTTGATTTATTTGATAGAAAACTGTAACAAGAAATTAATGTTTGAATAAAATTCTAATGACCTCAATTTTTTCTAACATAAACAACTAGTTGATGAAGTAGTTGTTGGTTAAAGTTATGCTTCAACAAACTAAAAAAGCTTCTCATATATTCTTGTCATATTGTTGACAGAGAGAGTATATATTTACAAGATGAAACCACTCATGTGTTGTTGAGGGACATCTATAATGTTCAGACGAAGCCAACCAATATAAACGCATAGGATCTATTCTTAATCGTTGTAATATCATTTCCATACAGCCATCGGTCGGTTTCCCTACAATCGATGGTACTTAGGAACTTGGAACAAGACACAGGTCTAGATGCACCCATTATGGAAAAAATATTTTAAGTACATTTTAAAATTTAAAAACGATTACAAACAAGAATTTTAGGTGTAAATCAAGACATTCTATGTCCGCACAAAAAGTTTCGCGAAAAAAGTCATTTTCTGTGGCATGCATAAAAAGACAAAAAATGTATTGTGAAAAACATTTTCTAACACCGGAGTTTGTCTTTTTTACACATACCACAAAAAAAATTCATGAAACTTTATGTGCAGACATAAATGTCATTATGTTTACCCAAGTTTCTTTTGAATTTTAAAAAAAAACTAAAATATGATTTTTGGATAGTGGGTGTACACATACGAGTCGAAACATATTTCCCCTATTTTTCTTCTCTCTTTGCTCTTTTGTCGTGTGTTACTAACATGGATCGTGGAGTGTCTAGCAATTCTATCGGTTTGACGTGTGCTGCTTTGGCAGTTGGCACAGGGAATAATAAATATATCGAAAGGTAGTTTCTTACTCTTCTTTGCATCGTGTCCACATGATTCAGAAATAACATGTGTCGTTCCTCAGTGGAATTAGCGATGCCTAAGCTGACGGACTGACGACCCACCATTAATTTGCTCTCTTTTCATGGCACATGTATGAATGGGCTTGTCATTTGCTTCGTGGGAGGCCAGCCCATATAACAGAATTAGCACTCGCTGCCCGCCGCTCGGTTCTAAGATGCTGGGCTGTGTGATCGGAGTCCACCCATTTACCTCGACATGTTTCCAGCCCATTTCTTCTTTTTTTCGAGAATGCTGGGGGGATTACTCCCCACCGGTTGTTATATTTCATCGAAAGTAGCCTGGCGAGCAATGTTCTTACAACAGAATAACAATTGTACAGGGGATACAGGGAAGAGAAACAATGAAATACAAGAAAAAAAGACAACTAGAAAAGAGCAGCAAGAGCCACAATGAGAGGCACAAGAGGTGAGTTGTATTGTCGAGGGAACACAATGCCAAGACTCGGCAATCAGCCTCACGCACCGCACCGGCGTGCGACTCGAACCCCAGGCACAACTCAGGAGCACCACCATCATCATCGGAGTGTCAAGCCTAGCACCTAGCACTACCCTAGATAGGGAGCTCCGCCACGGAGGTCGAGACGAAAAGCAGGTGGGGGAGACATACATTGCGTCGTCATCGAGCAAAGGTGAGCCGAGACGCCACCGAGAGCACGAAGCTCCCGCACCGCAACAACAACCATTGGAGAATCTTGGGCAGGCACGCAAATGCCGGCCGAAGAGAGAACACTCGCCGTCGGCCCCAAGCTAGCCGCACCAACACCACCAAACACAACACCGACCGCCCCATGCAGCAGCAAGCGCCATCGCTGGGTCTCCAAAATGACGCCTCCAAGAAGAATGTGTTGTCGAGGGCACAACACCGTCATCTGATCCAGCAAGCCGAATCATGGGTTTTCACCCGGAAACCACCAGGCAATGAACTGGGGTTGCTCAAACTCCACAACGACACCTCCAGCGAGGAAACGATGTCAAAGACATAGCTGCCGCCGGCAACAATAAATCGATGCAGGGTTTTCGCCCGGAGTTCGAGCACATCCCAGTCGACCGCCAGCAGCAGCCGCCGCACCCTCCACCCCACGGGGAGACCATCTGCGGCAAGCTTCAGCAGAGGGCACCGAATCCACCAGGGCTGCCGGACGCAGCAGAATCGCCGATCCCCTCCGAGCACCATGCCGGCAAGGACCAGACAAGCGCCGCCTGAGCCAAGAACCACCGTGGTTCCTGGCAGCAACCCAACGACACGCACGGACGCGCATCGAGCGCGCCACAGAGGTGCTGCCGAAGAAGGCCGGATCCGGGCGCCCGCAACGCCGAGATTGCAGTTGCAGCGCCGGCCCATCCGGAGCCCAGATCGGGCCCGGGGCCGCCGCCGCCGCGAAGGAGCACCACCGCCGAACCACCACCTCCCGCCAAGCCCCGCCGCCTAGCGGCACACCTCGCCGCCGGCAGAGCCCACAGGGCTCGCCACGAAGAGGGCACACGCGCGCCGGCGAACCGCCGGTCTCGCTGAGTCCCGCCGCCTAGGGATGCAACGAACCACGGGGAGGCGCCCCGCCGCCGCCGTCGGCCGCACGAGCTTCGCCCGGCGGCTTCCTCCGGCGGCGGCGGCGCGGGCGCGGTGGAGGAGCGGCGGCTGGCTAGGGTTTGCGAGTCGCCCCGAGTCGCTCTGGGCGAGAGCGACGCGGGGGTCTTTTTCATTTTTCTGATTTTACATGTAGTTATTATCCCGTTCTCATATTCAGCCCATTTCTCATATTCGCGTTCTGGTTATATATTTTCCCTCGTGCAACGTCAACGTCGGCAAAGGCAGGATGAACAGAGAGTCACCGAGTAAAGCGCATCATGTGGCTAGATTCATCAAAATATCTCGGCAATGCCACGTAGCATGCAAGGCAACGCATCGCCGGCGGTGATAGACAGAAAGATACCGGCTACAGGAATCCAAACTACTCCACAAACAAAGGTGGGCACGCGTTGGTGAGAACGTATCCCGTGCACCAAGCAAACTGGTGTACCACTAACACAGTTCTAAAAATATGGAAGACAAATTTAGATGTAGTCAATACTCCCATCTAACATGACACAAAATTTTCAATCGGAATTAATAACATACATATCAGGAAATAAAATAGATAAATATGATAATGAATAGTACCATAAATAGAACTTGGGATTTGAATTGGTCACATTGTCATTGTTGATAAAAATGAAGAAAATAAAACGAAACAAAGAAAGAAAAGTGAGAAATGAGAAATAAAAAAGACGTAAGAATAAATTGTAAATAAAAGAAGAAATGTTAAGGGAACGAGCAAGAGAAAATGAAAAAATGATAAAATGAAATAGCACAGGAAAAAAAGTAATGGGGTGGTCGTATGAGGCAGCCTTTATGCGGCGTCTGAGCGGGCGGCAAATATGATTTTGCACGTCAACGACGGTATATCCATTCCATTTTCAAAAAGCCACTGGAGTCCGCACAGCAGGAAGTGCACTGAGCCACCGAGTAAAGCGTATCAAATAAAAATAAAACAAAGAAAATGTAAAAAAGATAAAAAACGAAACAAACAAAGAAGAAGAAAATTGAGAAACGGAACAAAAAAGAAATAAGAGTAAATAAAAGGATAATGACAACGCGCCTTACTCGGAACGGCCATGGTCGAAGTGATACGTGGCTCCCTGATGAGCGCTTAATATCGTAAATAGAATTTTCCGTCTTATAAAGACGCTGAAAGGATCGGTATGACACCTAGAGGGGGGGTGAATAGGTGCTACTCCAATTTTAGTCTTTTTCAAATTAAGCTTGACACAAAAGGTAAATTCTCTAGATATGCAACTACGGTGAATTTACCTATATGACAAGCTAGCAACTAAGCACGATAATATAAGGCGGTAAACAAGGATAGAGGTAACCGAAGTCAAAGCACGCGGAGACACGGATGTAATCCCGAGTTCCTCCTTTTTAGGGGAGTACGTCTCGTTGGAGAGGTGTGAACCAACACAATGGTTCAACGGCCACAAAGGCCTCACCCTCTTCTCCGGTGAACCGCACCACAAAGGTTTGGTTCACTTCAACTATCGGAAACCTTCGAGGCGGAGTCCGGAGCCTTTACAACAACGATTTGGGGCACAACCCACAAAGGATTGGGGGCTCCCAAACAGCTACAATCTGTCACAAAGACAATCAAGTGAGTACAATAGGGGGCTAGGTTTTCCTAGTGGAAACCCTAGCTAATGGTCCCTCAAGTGAATGAGGGGGAAATGACAAACGGCTCGGTGAAGATGTAGATCGGGGCCTTCTCCTTCAATCCTCCAAAGATCAACAAGTTTGGGTGGAGGGATTGGGAGATCTAGTGATTCTTGAGCTTGCAACAATGGGGATCTTATTTCTGGGCGAGCTAGCTGGCTGGAGGTAGATGGAGGGGTATATATACCCCTCCCAGAAAAGTAGCCGTTGCAGAGAAGAATCACACCGGAGTTTCCGGTCCAAGTGACCGGAAACTCCGGCCTTGGGCGGAAACTCCGGCCTGCAGGGGCCGGAAACTCCGCCCCACACCAGGAGCTGAGCAACTTCTTCACGTCTGAGACTTGGGCCAAAACTCCGGTGTACTGGGGCCGGAATGTTTGGCCAGGGGCGGAAACTCCGGCCGTGGGGGCCGGAAACTCCGCCCCACACCAGGGGCTGAGCAACAATTCAGCAGCAGAAACTTGGGCAAAGACTCCGGTGCCCTGGGGCCGGAATGTTTGGCCAGGGGCGGAAACTCCGGTCCTGAGGACCGGAAACTCCGCCCCACACCAGGGGCTGAGCAACACTTCAGCAGCTTTGCTGTTTCTTCGAGGATAAGTCCAGGGACCGGAAACTCCGGCCTTGGAGGCCGGAAACTCCGGCCTGAAAGCTCCAGAAACTCTTTTCTCTTTTTGGTGTTGATGCACATGTTGTATACAATAAAACCTGCATCACTTATCACCAGATTAAAACATCCACAAGTGTTGTTAACTAACACACAAAACTAAGAGATCACAAAATGTCCTTTCAATCTCCCCCTTTTTGGTGTTAGATGACAACACACGGATTTGCAATAAAATTCACCATACTATCATGTTTAACAAAAGGAAAAGCTCCCCCTAGATGTGTGCATATAAGTCATTTGCTTTGGAATGCAAATGCACACATATAGAGAAACAAGTTCCACAACAAGGCGACATGATATGTAAACGAAACATTTCATAAACAAGACATATCACAAAGTAGGTTGAGCCTAGAGATAAAAACCATACCTTGTGCATATAAATGTAGATAAACATCCATATAACCATAGCACAATAAAGTAGGTTCAACCATACATAATAGAAATCCATATGTCTTACACTCACATAGTTCACAACACAAGATGCAAATAAGTTCCAAATAACATAAAATGGACACAAGCGCAATAAAATGATAAAAGCACATGCTTGTGTCCAACCCATGCAAATCCCGGAGAGAACCTAATAGAACTACTTCTCCCCCTTTGGCATCGAGACGCCAAAAAGGGAAAAGAGCATAACTACACGAAACCCATGGAGATCACCCGGAGCTTTCTTCCATGTCATCATCACCTTCCCTTTCTTGATTGTAGTCCTCATCGGAAAGGTTCATGGGAGCCTTGCCGGTGTTGCGAGAAGAGGAGGGCAATGAAGTCACATCCGCATAATCCGACCAAGGAAAGACGTCTTCGTTCCATTTCTCAAGAGGGATAGTCTCGGCCGACGAGGAGGAGACAATAGGATTGCCATCTTCATCTTCTTCCGGAGGGGAGTGATACTACCATTGTTGAGCTTGCGCAACTCCTTGATCATGATTTGTTGGTTGTCAATGATATGCTTCTCTCTCACATATCCATGCAAAGCAACTTTCTCTTCCACCAAGAGAGTTTACTCACTTCCGAGTTCACTTGAGCCCTTCCTTGAAGATATGAGGGAGGGTCGGCATTCTTGCTTCTCCTTCTAGGCATTGGGGCCTCGGTCTCCGCTTCCTCACTACTAGATTGCGGAGGAGGTGCACGAGAGGAAGACGGTTGCTTGGTGTGCTTGCTAAGTTGGTGGAGAGTCCCCTTGGCATGCTTGGTGAGGCGAGAGGTATCGATGTTGGAGACCTTGGAGAGGATGAGCTTCATCACATAAGGTGCATAGAGAGGGTTCTTGTGCTCAAAAATGGCCCAAAGCAATTCACACTTGATGAAATCCATGACATCAACTTCTTGGCCTTCACAATCCGGACCGGCTTGGAGCACCTTGTAAGCATGGTATAAGAGATTGACAAGCCCTCCTCGAATGGCATCCACATTTCCGGCTTGAGGAGCAAGATTGAGCCGAACCATGCGAAGGAAAATGTTGAAGGTGGGGAGGAGGTCTTGATTGGTGCCAACGGATGATGCAACTGAATATAAAGGGCGCAAGCGGCGTTTGTTGTAAGCCACCCCGTCCACATGCATCCTCTTCCCAACACAAGTAGTGGCACCCTTGAACTTGTATCCCAAGCATCTTCCAAACTCCACAAAGTTAGAGGTGCACTTTTGAGAACCGGTCATCCAAGTCATGGTGATATCTTCATCATTATCAAAAACCACTGTGGCAAAGAACTGATGCACAAGCTGAATATCATAATCTTCATGAACATGGGAGATGAGCCTCTCAAGTCCAAGCTTCCGAGCAATCCACACGGCCTCTTGAAAATAAGGTTTCTTGTCCAAGCTCTCAAGGCTCAACACTTTTTGCTCACACACCATATGCTTCTCAATGCGGGCATAAATCTCATTCATGATCAGCTGCTGCTCTCTCCTTGGAAACCTAGGATCATCGGTGTTGGATGGCAAGTCATAGAACTGCTGAGATCTCATCCGACGAAACTCGAGCTTCCCCATGCCCAAAACAGTGGTCAAAGAGTCAAAATGAGCTCTCTCGGCCTCTTCTTCATTATCAAACCCACCTAGGGCAGCATGTCTTGTGGCTTCTTCATCTATGGTACTCTGCTGTCTCAGACGGCCAGCGCTGCTGTCAAAAAGAAGCTTGTCCCTTGTTTGAGCACGGATGACTTTTCTTGGTGATTTTTCAGGATGTTTCATGGAAGCCTTTGTCCTCTGCCCACCTGTGAAATAACAGAATAGGAGAAAAGCATGGGGATAAGCTTGCATGTCCAGGAACCAAAAGAAGAAGTAACCAAAGAGTTCTGGGCACAAAGTGTCTGATCTACACCGGAGTTTCCGGCCTCAGGGGGCGGAGATTCCGGCCCTGACCGGAGTTTCCGGCCTGGAAGACCGGAGTCTCCGGCCCTGAGATGGGGAACCTCGATTTAGTTCAAGAAACTTTGTGCTGAGAATTCTAGGGTTAAATCTAGGATACACCTTGCCATCTAGAAGATTCTACACCATGAAAAACTAGGGGAACTACTCTCCAAACTTAGATCGAGGTGAAAAACCTAAGGAGAGAGAGGAGGTACCCTTTTTGTCCATGGTGCAGCCCAAACGAAGGAGAGGAAGGTCCCCGCGTTGGTGAGGAGGAGTAGGCCGGAGGCACGGCGGATTCCGGCGGCGGGGAGCAGCCGGAGCGGCACTTCGAGGCGGCGGCGGCAGCAGGGGAGAGGTTGGGGGTCGGGGGTGTGTGGGAGTTGTGAAGTCAACCCCCACCCCGATCCCCTTTTGGACCCCTGCGAGAACTGCCCAGACCGGAGTTTCCGGCCTAAACACCGGAGTCTCCGGCCTAAGCCAGAGATTCCGGGTTTAGGGCGGAAACTTCAGTCAGACCGGATATTCCGGCCCAAAGGACCGGAGTTTCCGGCCCCACCAACTCAAAAATGCCAGATTTTGTTGTTGAACATGCAAGATGCAAGAGGAGCAAGTTTTCAGAAGGGATAGGCCTGGGATGGAACACAAAGTCACTGGAAATGGTACTTCACACTCAAACTTGGTAAGAGGCACAAAGAAAACATTAAGAAGCATCATTTGAGTGTGTTTTCCATAAAAACCAACGGATAGGCAAAAAGGCCATAAAGCTCCAACAAGATCAAATCTTCACAAAGAAGATGGCGGTGGCCTAAGCCACCATGTATGAGTGTATGTGGTGTGACACCGCGAAGATATATCTTGGGTTCACCGCCACTACTCGTCATTTAAGCTCACAATTCATAAAATGAACAATATAGAGACAAAATGAGTTCTTTCTATCGGCATAATGGGGGGAGGGAGTCCAATGGATTAGGACCGCACTCCCCCTATGTCCATGCCTACACCTAAACCAAACAAATAGCTAAGATATAGGTGTGTATGCAAGATATTCAAGCGACGCTCCCCGAATCGATGATATTTAGCTCATGCCTCAAATAAGTGAACCTTGCTTCATCAAGTGGCTTCGTGAACATATCGGCAAGTTGGATCTTCGTGGGAATATACCAAGCTCAATGTCACCCCGGTTGATGTGATCACGGATGAAGTGATAGCGAATCTCAATATGCTTCGTTCTTGAGTGCTCCACCGGGTTGTGGCCAATCTTGATAGCACTTTCATTGTCACATAAAAGAGGCACTTTGTCACAATGGACACCGTATTCCTTTAAAGTTTGCCTCATCCACAACAATTGAGTGCAACAACTAGCGGCCGCCACATACTCGGCTTCGGTGGTGGAGAGAGATATGCAATTTTGCTTCTTAGAAGACCAACTCACCAAGGACCTACCAAGGAATTGGCAAGCCCCGGAAGTTGATTTCCTATCATCCTTGCAACCGGCCCAATCCGAATCCGTGTAACCGGCAAGAGAGAATGTTGAGCCTTTAGGATACCACAAACCAAACCTTGGGGTATGAACCAAATATCGAAAGATTCGAAGAACCGCCGTTTGGTGGCTTTCTTTGGGAGCCGCTTGGTACCTTGCACACACTCCTACACTCAACACAATATCGGGTCTAGATGCACAAAGATAAAGCAAAGAACCAATCATAGAGCGATAGAGTTTTTGATCAACATCCTTATCTTTACCCTTTGGATTAAGTTCAAGATGACACTTGGTGTCCATAGGAAACTTCTTCTCTTTAGCATTTTGCATCTTGAACCTCTTGAGCATGTCTTGGATATATTTGGCTTGAGAGATGAAGGTCCCTCCACTCAATTGCTTGATCTCAAAACCAAGGAAGTACTTCAACTCTCCCATCATGGACATCTCGAACCTATCGGTCATAAGCTTTGAAAATTCATCATTAAAAGCTTTGTTAGAAGAGCCAAATATGATATCATCAACATAAAGTTGGCATATGAAAAGCTCCCCTTTAACCCTCTTGGTAAAAAGAGTGGGATCGATTTGCCCCACTTCAAAGCCACGGTCTACCAATAGCTCTCTTAGGTGCTCATACCAAGCACGAGGTGCTTGTTTGAGACCATAGAGCGCCTTATCAAGTTTGTAGACATGGTTAGGGAAGTGTGGATCCTCAAATCCCGGAGGTTGCTTAACATATACCAACTCCTTTAAAGGACCATTAAGAAAAGCACTTTTCACATCCATTTGTTGCAATTTGAAATTATGATGTGATGCATATGCAAGAAGGATACGGATGGACTCAAGGCGAGCCACGGGAGCATAGGTCTCTCCAAAATCAATGCCTTCAACTTGAGAGTACCCTTGTGCTACCAATCTTGCCTTGTTCCTCACAACCATTCCATGCTCATCTTGCTTGTTCTTGAAAATCCACTTGGTGCCAATAACATTGAGGCAATCTTTTGGCTTTTCCACTAGATTCCACACTTTGTTGCGCTTGAAGTTATTGAGCTCTTCATGCATGGCTTCCAACCAATCCGGATCTTCAAGAGCTTCAAAGACTTTCTTTGGTTCCACCATAGAGATGTGGGCTTGATGTTCATTGAAATTTGCCAATTGTTTTCTTGTGGTGACCTTGTTCTTGACATTGACAATGATATTTTCTAGATGAAGACTCTTTCTTCTCCAATCCTTTTTGACTCTTGCTATACGACGGGTTTCGATATCCTCATTGATGCGAGGAATTTCCGCTTGATCATCTTGATCATTTGAGTCCCCGTCTTGACCGGAGTGTTGACCTTGATCATCTTGAAGCTCATCTTCAACAAAGGAAGGAGAGGGTTGATCTTGGTCAACTTGAGGAGGGCCTTGAACTTGTTCTTGGGTAGGTGCATCATTTGCTTCCATAGAAGGTGCAACTTCAACTTGTGATGATGGAGTCTCCACTTGAGTGGAGCTAGGACTTGCTTGAGGAGGCTCATGATGGATTTCAATGGGGCGATGGAAACCAACCCCCATTCTTCTTATTGCTTCTTGAGGTTCCTCATTATCTACATCACAAACATGAAATTGCGCCACTTGGGAGCCGTCATTCTCATCGAACCTCACATCACAAGATTCTATGACTTTCCCAACGGTCTTGTCATAGACTCTATAGGTGTGAGATTCGGCACCGTAACCAACAAAAACACCCTCTAAAGCTTTAGATTCAAATTTAGACAAACGAACACTTTTGTTCTTATAGAAACACTTACAACCAAAAACTCGGTAGTAGGAGACATTGGGCTTGTTGCCGGTGAGCATCTCATAAGATGTAAACTTCTTGCCAACACGAAAGAATAACCGGTTAGATGAGTGACACGCCGTGGAGATGGCCTCGGCCCATAAGAAAAGTGGAGACTTAAACTCCGCCAACATAGACCTTGCCATATCCATGAGAGTCCGGTTCTTCCTTTCGGCTACACCATTTTGTTGAGGGGTATATGCAGCGGAATATTGATGACGAATCCCCTCTTCACTAAGAAACTCATTTAAGGTGTAGTTCTTGAACTCGGAGCCATTATCACTCCTAATGACCAAAATAGGGACATTGTATTGGCGTTGAACAATATTGGAAAAGTCGATGACGGCTTGTTGGGTCTCATCCTTCGTCTTGAAGAAATAAACCCAAGTAAATCTTGAATAGTCATCAACAATCACCAAACAATATTTCTTCCCACCAAGACTAGGTTGAGGCACGGCACCAAAGAGATCAACATGAAGAAGTTCCAAAATCCTCGTTGATGAAATAATGGTCTTGCCCGGATGGGGAGAATCATGCATCTTTCCTTCAACACAAGCCCTACAAAGACGATCTCTAGAAAAAGAAACATCCTCTTTTAGTCCAAGAATGTGGCCACCCTTGTGAAGACTTTGCAAAGTTCTCATGTTGACATGGGACAAGCGGCGATGCCACAACCACCCCACGTCGGCCTTTCCGAATAGGCATATTGCTTGAGTGTTGGTAGACCCCGAAAAGTCTACCACAAACAACTCATTTTCAACATACCCAACGAACATGACCTTTAGAGTCTTGCTCCTCAAGAGTACCACCATATCAATAGTAAAATGGACATCAAAGTTCATCTTATTAAGAGCACGAACGGACATAAGATTGTAACCTAGAGACTCAACAAGCATGACATTTACAAGGGTGATATCCCTTGCAACTACCACCTTGCCGAGACTCTTTACCTCGGCCTTTGACTTGTCACCATAAGAGACGGATGAGTTATTTAGATTTGGTCTCAACTCCGTCATAATCTCCTTGCTTCCGGTCATATGACTAGTGCATCCACTATCAACCACCCATTTCGATCCACCGGAAGCATAGTCCTACAAGAAATCATTGCTTGGATTTAGGTACCCATTTCTCAATGGGTCCTCTTTGGTTAGCAACAAGAGTCTTAGGGACCCAAATAGAGTAATCAATGTAACCATCATATGGACCAACATATTGAGCATAAACATCCCCATAATAATCAACATAAAGAATATAGTTGGGGTTGTTATGCCCCGCAAAGTCACTACGAGTGGTCTTGCCCCTTGTGGCACTACCACCCGCAATGGAAGTCTCGGCTTGTGCGGGCTTGGTCTTGATCTTCTTGTTGTTGCCCACTTTCTTCTTGGGCTCGGCTACATAACCAAGACCCTCCTTCCCTTTGTGTGGTTTTTGCTCAAATAAGTAAGCAATACCCTTATCTTTACCTTTGGGAATAGAGGTCTTGGCACTAACATTTTCTTCAATAACATTTTCATGAACACGAGGAAGAATAGATATGCTAGTTGAGCTAGATTTAGAAAGTTGAGTTTGAAGTTGCTCATGAGACTTGACTAAGAGGGAGTGAGTTGTTTCCAAGGCCTTGTGAGCCTTGTCAAGCTTCTCCATATCCTCAAGAAGTCTAGCATTAGCAACCCCAAGTTCAACTTTCTCCTTTTTAAGCACTTTATATTTAGCAACGACATGATCTCTATCCTTAATGATTTTATTAATGATATCATCATTTTTAGCATCAAGAGACTCAAGTCTTTCCTCAAGGGAACATCTTTCTTCACTCTCTTCATCAAGAGAGGCATTCAAGGATGCTACGGAAGCATTCAAAGAGGCAATGGTGAGAGAATCCTCTCTCTCAATCTTACTCTTTTCTTGAAGAAGTTCTTCGGCCGCACATAGTTGTCTCATGAGAGACTCAACATGTTCCTTAGCTTCACCTTGCAAGTTAGTCATGAAAGTATCGAAAGCAACAAGTTCTTTCTTAATCACAAGACTAGATTGATCACTCATTTCATGCATAGTCTTGGGAGAAGGAGATGATACCTCGGTGACATTAGCCATGAGGCAACGAGCATTGTTGGTGGAGAAGTTCTCATTGGGGGATTCAAAGAGAGAAGATGATGAAGTTGATACAATAGCCAATGCGGCTACCTCTTTAGTAGGTGCATCTTCATCTTCGGAATCACTTGTGGCATATTCTTCTTGTGCCACCAACACAATTCTTGGTGCCTTCTTGAAGAAAGGCTTCCTTGGTCTTGCGGGCTTCTTTTGGATCAACTTTGAATGGTCCTTGGGGATGAGCTTCCCACCATTTTGCTCTCGGTTCTCATAAGGACACTCTCTTATG
Organism: Poa pratensis; assembly: GCA_947311845.1. Taxonomy (NCBI): domain Eukaryota; kingdom Viridiplantae; phylum Streptophyta; class Magnoliopsida; order Poales; family Poaceae; genus Poa; species Poa pratensis. The sequence continues at coordinate 4,451,099 of CAMZMU010000035.1, forward strand.
TAGTGGTTCTTGTCATGACAATTGTAGCACGTCTTCCACTTTGAGGCTAGCTCTTTCTTCCCACTTGAGTTGTTCTCTTTATCAACCTTGGCTTTAGCTTTTGCCGGGTCTTGCCAAAACTCTCTTGTGGCAAGAGCTATATGACCATTTAGAGCCGGTTCAAGATCATTTGGAGCAATGTTGCTTGGGCACGCTTCAACCTCATCAAGACATACCACCTTGGCCTTCAAAGCAAGTGAGGGGCCTTGTTTCATCCCCATGGCCCTAGCACGGCTATCTTCGGCATTCTTGGTGGCAACCTTGGAGGCTTGCACTTCTTGCATAACTTCATTTGATGTCATTTCGTTGTAGTTGTGTCTTCCTTGAATGGCCTTCACCTCGATGGGCTCGGAAGGCAAGAGAGCATTCACATACTTCCTCTTGACATAAGCATCATCCACATAGGTTGCCCCCACATCAAAGAAGGCCTTTGCAAGAGTCTTGAGTCTTCCATACATGTCTTCATGAGTCTCATTGTCAAACATGTAGAAGCCTTCGGCATCATTGCTCAAAGACTCATATCGGTTTCTCTTCATGCTTTCATTCCCAAGAAATGCAACCTCAAGACAATTCCAAGCTTCTTTGGCGGTGGTGGCATTGAGAACATAATGCTTGTCACTTTCACCCACTGAAAGTTCAATCATATGGAGTGCGGAGGCATTGAGTTGCTTTTCGGCAAATTCTCTTCTTGTCACATTGCTTGGATCCGCAACCTTGTACCCATCTTCAATGATCCTCCAAAGCTCGATAGAGGCACTGTTAATATGAGATTTCATTGAGCGTTGCCAACTAGCAAAGGCTAATGCATTAAGCTTAGGTGGAGGACCAATGGGGTTTATGCGGGTGGTGATAGGTGGGTCGATAGGGTACCATCCCGGAACGTTATGGTACTCTTCCTTCCCATCTTCATGCTTGGTAGGAGGAGGAGGAGATGGTTTAGATCCGGAGGTGGTTTCCACCCCTTCTCATTTTCTTTTTACCCTCCTCGGAATCACCTTCATCGGAGTTAGAGATACCCTCTAGTGGGATGGTTTCCGAAACCTTGGCATTTGTGAGTTTCATGAGCATGTCACGCAACTCATCAAATTTGACATTCATGTCATTCATGGACGATGTAAATGTTGTTTCCAACGATTTGATATCGGCCATGGATGCCATGGTCTCTTTGGCCTTGGCAAGATCGGCCTCATCCTCACTTAGTGTCATACTTCTCTTAGGCGGTTAAGCCCAAAACAAGAGAGCCTAGCTCTGATACCAATTGAAAGGATCGGTATGACACCTAGAGGGGGGGGTGAATAGGTGCTACTCCAATTTTAGTCTTTTTCAATTAGCTTGACACAAAAGGTAAATTCTCTAGATATGCAACTACGGTGAATTTACCTATATGACAAGCTAGCAACTAAGCACGATATAATAAGGCGGTAAACAAGGATAGAGGTAACCGAAGTCAAAGCACGCGGAGACACGGATGTAATCCCGAGTTCCTCCTTTTTAGGGGAGTACGTCTCGTTGGAGAGGTGTGAACCAACACAATGGTTCAACGGCCACAAAGGCCTCACCCTCTTCTCCGGTGAACCGCACCACAAAGGTTTGGTTCACTTCAACTATCGGAAACCTTCGAGGCGGAGTCCGGAGCCTTTACAACAACGATTTGGGGCACAACCCACAAAGGATTGGGGGCTCCCAAACAGCTACAATCTGTCACAAAGACAATCAAGTGAGTACAATAGGGGGCTAGGTTTTCCTAGTGGAAACCCTAGCTAATGGTCCCTCAAGTGAATGAGGGGGAAATGACAAACGGCTCGGTGAAGATGTAGATCGGGGCCTTCTCCTTCAATCCTCCAAAGATCAACAAGTTTGGGTGGAGGGATTGGGAGATCTAGTGATTCTTGAGCTTGCAACAATGGGGATCTTGATTTCTGGGCGAGCTAGCTGGCTGGAGGTAGATGGAGGGGTATATATACCCCTCCCAGAAAAGTAGCCGTTGCAGAGAAGAATCACACCGGAGTTTCCGGTCCAAGTGACCGGAAACTCCGGCCTTGGGCGGAAACTCCGGCCTGCAGGGGCCGGAAACTCCGCCCCACACCAGGAGCTGAGCAACTTCTTCACGTCTGAGACTTGGGCCAAAACTCCGGTGTACTGGGGCCGGAATGTTTGGCCAGGGGCGGAAACTCCGGCCGTGGGGGCCGGAAACTCCGCCCCACACCAGGGGCTGAGCAAATTCAGCAGCAGAAACTTGGGCAAAGACTCCGGTGCCCTGGGGCCGGAATGTTTGGCCAGGGGCGGAAACTCCGGTCCTGAGGACCGGAAACTCCGCCCCACACCAGGGGCTGAGCAACACTTCAGCAGCTTTGCTGTTTCTTCGAGGATAAGTCCAGGGACCGGAAACTCCGGCCTTGGAGGCCGGAAACTCCGGCCTGAAAAGCTCCAGAAACTCTTTTCTCTTTTTGGTGTTGATGCACATGTTGTATACAATAAAACCTGCATCACTTATCACCAGATTAAAACATCCACAGTGTTGTTAACTAACACACAAAACTAAGAGATCACAAAATGTCCTTTCAGACGCGGCTGTCTAGGAACGCCTTCTTGTATGATGCCCAACTAAAAAGATACTATTTTGATAAATCTGTTTTTTATGAAGTGCATACTTACTTCTGAAAAACCATTTAAATCTTAGGAAAAGACGAACCTTGATCATTTTTGGAAACCTCGTGAAATATTTCCTTGAATTGCCTGAATATATTTGGTTTATGGCGTGAACATTTTTCTCGAACTACCATGAACTTTTGTTTAACCGCGTTGAACATTTTATTTACATCATAGACAATCGTTTTCAAATACATGAAAGTATAAAAAATATGAAAGCTTTATTTATTATCTAATTTATTAAAAAAAGATTGTTATAAATACAAATAGAAATACTAAGGGAAATGAGAATACGAAAAATAAGAAAAAAATAAACAGGAAAAAAGAAATGGGCTGGACCGTTTGAGGCAGCCTTCATTCATGCGGCGTCGGAGCGGTCGGCAAGTATGGTTTGGCACGTCACCGTCGGTATATCCTTTCCATTTTCGAGAAGCCACAGTAGTCGGCAGGGTGCGATGAGCACCGAGCCACCGAGTAAAGCGCATCATACCATGTGGCTAGATTCATGAAAATATCTCGCCATTGCCACGTATAGCAGTATAGCACGCAAGGCACCGCAACGCATCGTCGGCGGTGATAGACAGATAGTCATGCAGCGTCGGAGCGGGCGGCGAATAAGAGCATCTCCACCGGGACCGGGGGCCTCCAAATGACCCACCAAAAATCCATTGGGGGTCCGGACGCCAAAAACGTTGTCAGCGGCACCCCTCAATGCCTCGCCCCGAGCAATTTCGTGTTCGGCACCCCCGAAAGGGCCTCCAACTCTCGGGGGTGCCGACATGGGGCGGGCACAGCCTCTGACAGGGGTGGCCCGCCCGTCATACACACAGGCCGCCGTGCCCGTGTTAATGAGGGCGCGCAGGAGGCCGTTCCGCCGTGTTAATGAGGACGCGCAGTCGCCGGGCGGTCTCCGAGATGACGCGACTGGACGCGACGGGAGGCGAGGCGACTACACGGCGGCAGGCGCCTGTCACCACGAGTCGCATTAACGCTGGCGACAGCGTGCGCGGCAGTCCACGCGCCGGCGTCCATGCAATGCATTTACGCCGGCGTGGATGCTCGCGCATCGCTCACCTCCCTCGCCGTGACCATAAAAGGCCAATCGCCGCGCCCTCATCGCCGCACTCACCCTCTTCGCCTGCTTTCCCACATCCCCCTCTTCCACCTCCGTCGCCGCACCCAACTCCGTCACCGCGCAATGGCGAACAACAACGAGGCGGGCAACAGCCGCAGCATCGACACCGAGGAGGCGTGGGAGCTCTTCCGGTACGGGCTGCTCGTCCCGCCGGATTCCCGCCTCCCGAAGAACTGGGCGACGTCGTTCAACAACGGCTCCCAATTCCTCCACTCCCGGTGACGTCGGAGCAGATCGCGCGCGCCATCACCCGACGCTGGAGCTGGCTCACAAGGGAGGAGCGCGCCGACCCGGAGTACGACGACAACAATTGGGCGGCGTGGATGGCGCGCTTTCAGCGGGAGCGCTGGGAGGCGGAGTCGTTCTACGATGGCCGCACGCCGCCGGGCCGCTGGAACGAGGAGGGGCGGCACGACTGGTGGGAGCGGACTGGCCACACGGTGTCTTTGGCCATTCAGGCCGCCCGCCGGCACACCGCAACAGGGAACCCTACCCCGTTTCGGCTGATGCCGCTGCCACCGCGACGCCGCGTCATCGACAACCAGCAGCGCCGCGCGTCCCCCCGCTTCTCCAGGTGAAGGAGGAGCGGCGATCGCCGCCGTGTCATGGAGGCGACGGCCTCGTCATCCGGGAGCGCGCTCAACCCCGAGCCCAATCCCCACCGCGCGGCCGGCTCTACCTGCGCCACCCCAGGCCCAGGACGCCGCCGCCTCCGGTGGAGACGATCCCGTACGGGTTCGCCGTGCCGTCCCCCGCTGCGGAACGAGCACGACGGCGACACGCCGGGGTTCCTGGCTGCGCTCGCAGACTCGGTGACCACCATCGAGGCTCATGGCCACCATCGCCACCTCGGTGGCAACGGCGGCCTCGTCCTCCTCCGGCGGCGCCTCCTGCAGCCGTGCACCGCGTCGCCCGTGTCGGCTCCTCCTCCGGCTACGTCGTGCTCGACGAGGATGACATCGACGCATGGCTGGACACGGACGACGACGAGCAGGTAGGGTTAGGACGCCTAGGCCGCCGTATTTCAAATTTCATTCAAAATCTTTGTAATATATATGAAATATGAATGAAATTTTAATCGTTTCAGTTTTTTTGGATCAATTTGAACGCCCGCAAGGTGTTTGATCCATTGCTCGCCGTTGGGGACGGGCCTTTGGGGCGCCGCTGTGGGCGGCCTCCGTAACTTGGCCGGACACCGATTTGGAGTCCCAAGTGGAGATGCTCTGGCAAATCACCGTCGGTATATCCTTCCATTTTCGGAAAGGCACAGTAGTCGGCAACGCAGGATGTGCACCGCGCACTGACCGAGACACCGAGTAAAGCGCATCACGTCACGTGGCTAGCTAGATTCATAGAAAATATCTCGTCATTGCCACGTAACGCCATTGCCGCCGGCGATAGACAGTGCCAGTGGCGTCCTGGACCGCCCAAGTTGCAGCTAGTGTACATACAAAACTGAAACACAAACAAATTCGCGATCTTCTTGGGACAGAGCGGCGGCACCACGTCCGGTCCGGCGCGTCGCACGCAACGCTACCACGAGAGGAAGAAGCAAGTTGCTACGGCCACCGGCCACTTGCCGCAGCCAGCGAGCCACCGCCTCGTCTTGCCGACATGCGGCCACACCCATGTCGGCCCTTAAAATACTAGTCCGTGATCGCTTTAATGAGCTGGTAGTAAAGAGAGAATACCGTACAACGGAAGGATTGGGAAGAATTTGTACACTTGCAGATAGGTTCTACTGTACTCCCTCCGTTCCAAATTACTCCCTCCGTATAAAATATAAGTCGCACTAGTCACTTACCACACACATGTATGTAGACATGAATCTTGCACTAAAACATGTCTACATATAGTGTGTGGTAAGTGACTAGTGCGACTTATATTTGACACGGAGGGAGTAGATGACTTCCATTTGTCTATATGCGGATGTATCTAGATGTGTAACAAGTATCTTGACAAATGGAAGTCATCTATTTTGGAATAGGGAGTAGTAGTGTATCCCAGCTGTGCGTGTTGAGAGTGAGCGTGACGTCAAGTATGATCAATGGTGGGATTTTCAGGGGTAATTCATTGAGCCTCTGCCTGGATTGGCGACGTTTCAGCAATACATGCACGTGCTGCAGCATGGGATACGTTATCGAGCAACGCACGATGCCCTCAATACTGATCTGATTGAGCATGTGTGGACTCACCTGAGAAATCAGTAGTATGTACCCTTCAATTTATTATGATTGGATTTTGAACACTGCAATTTTTTTTAAATTTTTTTTGCGAAAAGGCCAACCAATTTGTTGATCATCAGCAATAGTACAAAGAATTCTAAAAGTAATAAAAATTACAAATAGGTCTTCCGACCACCTAGCGATGACTACAAACACTGAAGCGAGCCGAAGGCGCGCCGCTGTCCTCACCCCTCCCTTACCGGAGCCGGGTAAAGCTTGTCGTAATAGAGCTTGTTGTAGTAGACATGCGGGAAGTCGTCGTGCTAAGGCCCCGAGGGACCAGCGCATCAGAGCAGTAACCATCGCCAACGATGAGAACCATAGATCGGAACAGCCGGACCTGCAACCACACGCCGAACACAAAAACGGACTATCCCAGGGGATCCGCCGGACACACGGCCGAGCACAAAAACGGACTATCCCAGGGGATCCGCCGGACACACGCCTCCACGCGCCCTTTGTTAGCACTAGGCGCTCCGTGGTGCGAGGATAGGACGGAGAGGACCTTATTCTGGCTTCAAGAAGTAGCCGCCGCCTCACCATTTTGAAGAAGACACCGAAAAACCTAAACAAATGATGGAAACCCTCTCGCCGGCAAGAGGCCGTGATCCGCCACGCCTCCAAGGCCCTAAGGCCACCGGAGACAGAGCGGATCGGCGACGTCGTCGGCGAGGGGACGGAACCCTAGAGTGGTTTCACGAACACCTCACGATCGCCTCCTCTCCTGTCTTTCTCGTACGTACCGTTTCGACGATGGAGTAGCGCTCACCAAACTTGTTACACTGTAATTTATTTTGATTGTGAACTATGTGATTTGGTGTGAACTATGTGATTTGGTATGAACTTATTGCAAGTACGAACTATGGATGGGGGCATGCGTCCCGGTGGTGCTCGGGATTGGGGTGCCTCCGCAGCTGCGCGATATTGACTTGGGAGAGCGAGAGATCAGAGGTGAAAAGAGATATGTGACAGGTGGGATTTGTTTGATAGTGAAAACAACGAAATTTTAACTTTACGAGTCAGATAGATCTAAGGTTGAAAATTGACCGGAATTTGATACTCCCTCCGTCCCAAAATAACTGTCTTAGATTTACCAAAAAGTGGATGTATGTAGAAATGAAACATGTATAGATACATCCACTTTTTAACAAACTTGAGACAATTATTTTGGGACGGAGTGAGTAGTTTAGAGTATCAATTTCAAATTTAAAATTCAGGGCTGGATTTAACATTCATAGACAAGTTTAATGTTTGTTTTGGACCGTGAATCCTTGCGTCGCCTAATAGGCGAGTTCACCTGCACGTAATCAATAGCGACGTGTTTGTCCGTGACATAACACGAGTCCCCCCTCACGAGCCGACTACTGCCTGCACGACGTCTCGGTGCAGCGCACGCTGAGGCGAAGGCGGCAGCCGTACGTGTCCGTCGCGGTCCGCGAAATTAAGCGGCTGCCGGCGGCGGCAGCGACCGGGCCAGCCACGTCGAGCCCGGCCCACCGCCGAACCATAAGGCGATGCAGAGAGCCGACCGAACCCCACCTCCCCCCGCCTGCAACTACAAAAGGGCCGCAAAGCCCAGGCGACCTTCCCTCCCATCCCCCACACCACTCTCACTCCGCCGCATCCTCCTTGCCGCCGTCCTCCACATCGCAGCGAGCTCCACCAGACCCGCCGGCCGGGATGAAGCGGACCAGAGCGCAGAACCCCAAGCTCCAGGACCCGCAAGACCCCGCCGCCGCGGTCGCGAACCCGAAGCTGCAGCGCAAGGCCAAGCAGCCCAAGGCGGCGAGGGCGGGCGGCAAGAAGGCCGCGGCGGCGGCGCGCGAGGCTGCTGCAGCTGCTGCTGCCGCTGCGGATTCTGCGTCTGCTGCTTCTTCCGCAGCGGAGTTGGCGCCAATCGTCCCCGACGTCGGAGCAGCGGTCGAGGTGGCGGGCGGCCTGCCCGCAGACTGGGACGAGATGGACGGCGGCGGCAATGGGTCCCCGTGGTGGACGTTCGGGGTGGAGGAGGAGAAGCTGCTCGGCTGGTTCCCCTTCGTTGAGGAAGACTTTGGTGGGTGCCACGGCGGCAACCGCATCGGGGGAGCCGAGCCCGAGCCTGCGGATTCGACGACGACATCTGGAGGATCCACCAAATCTACGAGATACCAAGCTACGCCGCCAAGTGATCTCATCCCGCGGCGCATTTGGCGTGTGTGTCGTCAGAAACTAGATAGGAGCTGCTACCGCTGCTCGTGTTCTTGCTGCTCATCTTGCTTGGGTGGCGCTACGGTACAGGAATGGGGAACCGAACTACTAATCGAGTCGAGGCTGCTAATTAAATCATGTAGGCGAGCTAGCTAGTTAGATGTTTCATGCAAAAACAACTTGCAACGAATGCAAATTTCAAGTGCTCATCGTGTCTCTTGGTTGGTTGCTCTCTGTGTTCATTACTATGTCTTGATCTTGCGTGTTCTTCATCTGGAAGACTGCGAAATGTGCTTCGATTCTGAGTTTATTTCTGCTGCAATGCGGCTGCTCGTCGCATCGACTGTGGCACAAAAAGATTGCACGTGTAGTGCAAATTTGCCAAATTGGCCTGTAATCCTCCTGGTTTAGGCACAAAAAATAGCCAGTTGATGATATGGATGGATTTCTGCGTTTCTGCCTAATCTGCCGGTTTCCGCACCTTGTTTACGCAAAGCAGCAAGTGCATTTCCATTTCGGCGAAGTGGGAAAGGTGTTAGGCATTACCACCTTGTTTACAGTCGTTTTCCCTGAATTTCAGTGGATTTTTTGTCAAGTGTTCATATCACGTGAGAGGAGGTTTTGTTCAGGACTCTCTTGGTTTACAGTCTGTCTCGATCTTGCGAGTTCTTCATGCATCTTTGGCTCCGCAAACAGCAATGCGGCAGCTCTTCGCATGGATTGTGGCACAAAACAAATTGCATGTGCAGTGCACATTATGCGCGCACACACACAGTGGGCGTTGGCCTTATGGGATATCAATGCACAAAAAGAGATCCGTTGATCGTATAGATAGAGCCTACTTGGCCGGCACCTCACCTGGTAGCAGCAAGTGCATTTTCATTTCGGCAAGTGGCAATGGATTATGGCATGGACTTGTTCGCATTCGTTCTCCGTGAACTGCAGTGGAATTTCTCAAGTGTTCATGTGTAAGGATGATGTTTTGCTCAGTTCCATTCGGACGAGCGCGAATATTTTGCAACTAGTTGTACATGCACCCCATTGTCGGATGTCTCACTCCGGAAGCACAACATACGGCAACAGGGTGCGGGTGCAGCTAGTTGTAAATTTTAGTTTTGCTGACCGTAGCCGTCCTAGTTCACTGGAACCCATGCTTGTAAGTTTCGCGTCGTCCATCGTCGTTGCGTTTCACCGATCGAGGTGTTGATGCAGTTTTAGAAACAAAACGAAAGCATATGCACTATTTATCCGTGACCCGACCGGAAGTAGCGGTAGAGTACGAGGTGTGTGCCGGTGCTTCCCTCGCAAAGCTTGGTTGCCCCACGATCCACCCTCCGTCCGTGCTGTAGTTGAGTAGTACTCCCTCCGTGTCAAAAAGTAAGACTCTCTAGCTACTTACCACACACATGTATCTAGACATATTTTAGTGCAAGATTCATGTGAATCTTGCACTAAAACATGTCTAGATACATGTGTGTGGTAAGTAGCTAAAACGTCTTACTTTTGACACGGAGGGAGTAGTAGTAATCAATCAAATCAATTGGCCTTGGATTCTTCGCTGTTCTTTAGCTGTTCCCGACGGCAGTACAGCAGGTCCGCGATTCGGTCGATCCATCCATCGATCATCAAAAGTCAGCTGTGCCCACGCCACGCAGCCAGCCACCCCGTAGATGCGTGCATACGTACACAGCTCCGGCAACTTTATTTATTTTTGAAATGAAAACTCTTTCTGAGTTCCCCGGGGCACGGGAGGGAGGCTGCGCGCCGACATGACATGGGTGGGGGCGAAAGGGACGTGCCAGGCAGCTTTGGAGTGGAGTACCTAGCCATGATGGGTGTTCTCTCGCGTGTTGCCTTGGCTGCATGCCGATGCCGCCGCTGTCGCGTTGCGTGCGCCGTCCCGATCAACCATCTCTTTTGCCATTGCGTTGGACAGTACGAGCCGATTCTCTGACCGTCATTAATTAAAGGAGAAAACCAGAGTGGCTGGGAGCTTGGTGTTGATAAATCAGTTGAAGCTGAGCGATCAAGCATGAGATGAGCTGTTCCTAATCATCAGATTGATTAGCATGAGGTGCGCCCACAGATACACAGCGAGGCATACACCCGGCCACGGAACCATAAAGGCGCTGTCCGCGTCAGAAAAGGATATATCTCATCGACTCTTCCGACGGCGGGCGGCAACCCAAGTTGATGTACACGGTGGTCCACGTCCGCGACCAAGGAATTTGTCGCGCGCACAAGTGGGTGTGTCGACGACAAGGCCCAGTTGAGGCGTGTCCGCCAGCCAGAGTTGGAAAAGTGGCAGCGAGCGAGCGGCGGACCACTGTTCCAGGCGTATTCCACCGCGTTCACGTGATACACGGCAAAGCTGGATGCCAACGGCGCGGCAGTCGGCAGGAGAGCTCGATCTGTTCGGTCTCCGCCTGGTCCTTGTTTGATGGGGACGTGTCGGGTCCAGCCTGCCAGCCCATGCTACTGTACATTGCTACCCTGTCCGGCAAGCTATACTTGCTAGTGGGCCGATCGGATCCGTGAAGCAGCTGCTGCCGCCCCGCCGCGATCGGCGGAACATGGGGTGCACGCTCGCGATCAGCTCGGATCCGCACTGACAGCACCGTCGACTCGGGGAAGACAGGTCACATCATATATAAAAACGTCAGCTCGTCGGCACAGTCTGCAACACCAGGACCTGATTTTATGCGGAGATGCTTGCTTTTCCTGCAAAGGTGGTAGGCTTTGATGCCGACAGGGACGTCATCTGCTTTACTTTGTGGCCTCGATCCTGGAGCCGGGCAGAGGGCATGGGGGTGGTCTGGCAGGCCGGCAGCACACGACGTGGTGTGCATGCGCGGCGGGTTGGAACTCATTGCGCCGCACGCCAGTGCGCGGTTTGATTTGACGGGCCTGTCTGCCTTGTCCAGCGTGCGGGCGGCAGCAGGCTCGGTGGCCCGGCCCGGCCCGGGTTTCTGATGCTTCCTCGGATTGGGAAGGAGCCAAGACACTACACAACGCTGGCTTTTGCCAAAAAGGTGAACACCCTCCTTCCTTTCGCGCCAAAAAGAGTTTTGGCGGGAAAAACAGGGCAACTTCTTGGCGCCCTTTCCTCGCGTAATCGCGGTTGCGGTGGCGGCAAACCATCATCGTTCATGGATGGGTTGTCATTGCACCCTCCGTTTTAGCGAAACTGTATGCTGCAACACACCGGTGATGGAAATGGCCAGCACCGCGGCCGGCGTCGAATGGACTCGTAGCGTTCGACAAATCAACAGATCCAGCCATCGACTTTCAGCTGCGGTGCCGATGGATTGACTCGGGTCCTCCTGCCGACGCTCTGCGCCTGAGTTTTTACCAAAAATGAAGGAAAAGCTCTCACAGTGGAGTCTATCAGAAAACAAGGAGAGCACGAACGTGGACATGATTCTGAGACACGAGGCGACGGAGAGAGGGACGTGAGGATTTACTCCAGTTGAGGGACGTCGTCGTACGCAGACATGGCCGCCTCGCCCCGTCGACGTCGATTGGCCACACTCCTCGATCGTGGGCCGGAGTCAGCGCGCCGCCAGCCGACGGGCTCTTCACTGGTGTCACCCGGACCGGTACGTACATGCACCATTCGGAATTTACAAAATTATTAAGGGGTGTCGGTGTACTAGCTTGGTGCTCATGAGCATGAGCTGGTCTGATCATCTCTCCCGCAGAAAGATTGAAGACGATAAAAATTGATCTAGGTTTTTTTTTTCTTAAAGTTTAAGCCAAAAAAAAAAAACTAGCTCGAAAATTGGGTACATAGTACATGCGCTGCCGGTTTTTTAAGTGGACAGAAATTTTGCGTGGTTTCACTTTTACATAATTTCGACGACTTATTTTACAGAACAGAAGGAATGCGTTACAAACATTTTCGTGGTTTGACCTTTACATAATTTTTTTTAAATTGAAATAATGTGAAGACCTTGTGCATTTGTCCTTCTTTATCTACAAAACAATAGGTTACTGTTGGAATTTGCATGTAGGCTTTTGCCCATGGCCAAACTAAATTCTGAAATTCTCATTCCCCATTTCGAAAACGAAGGTGCCGCCACCAGCGATGGCTCTGTCGCATCGAGGAAGGTGACGCGGCGTTTCACGTTCCTCTCATCGGCCCACCACTTGCCGCGACCGCCAGACGGCGAGAGCTCGCGGGGCCCCGACGTGACCTGAATTGGATGTACGACTCTCTACTTGTGTCATCCGGAGCGGGACAACTTTCGTAATTTCCATGCGCTAGCTTGGTGCTTGTGAGATGTTCGTCTGATCGTCTCTCCCACGCAGAAAGATCGAATATGGTTAAATGTGTGACGAAATTGATCCCGCTGAACGATCAATAAAAAAATATAGATCGAAAAGTTGGGTACATAGTACAAATTGATACTTAATAACATGATAGTTTGTTCATAAGTGTAGAGAAAATTTGCATGGTTTGACTTTTACATAATTTCTACGACTTATTTTACGGAGACCTTATGCATCGCGGCATTTGTCTTAATGCACAAGGTCTTAATGCACAAGGTCTAGAGAAGGAATGCATTACAAACATTGTCGTGGTTTGAGTTTTTACATAATTTTGAATTTGTAATAATGTGAAGACCTTGTGCATTTGTCTCTTTTGAGAAGTTAGCACTAACCAACATTCAATACGAAGGCGATTAGATGTCTACTCTAGAGGCGCTTGACCATTAGGTAACAAGAAATTTTAGTCGCTCTTTTAGCCCCATATACCTATAATTTTGACGTGCATGCCAATTGACACCTCTCCTTGTTCCAGACCATAGGTATTTGTATCAACAAAAATTCAAGTTGACGATGATATTCAGGGACGGAACTAAACAACGGTCCTATGGGGTCAACTCTACCACGGTGAGGTCATACTTTGAGATAAAAGCAATATGTTGTACCAACTTGATAAAAGGTTTCCCAAAATTACGGGTTTCATCCAACACCAGTTGACCCTATGATAGGACCATCTCTGATGAGGGTACTCCACACATGCTAGTTTTAGTTTGTTTTCAGCTAGGATAAACCCTCTTTCCTTTGATTATCATCAAGAACAAACAGTAAAACACCTTACGAATTTTAGGCACAATCGTACACATGGGCTAAGCATTCTCCATTTGCGAATGACTACATTTGTGGCATGAAGGTTATACAAGGAATATGCAGATGTTCTCGGTGGCAAATGGTAAACTATTGCGGATGTAAGATATTTCTTAATAATATTGTAGAATAAGATGTCACACGTTGAAGGTTTTGATGGTTGTCACACCTAGCGCCAATCCAATGGTATAGACGTGGCATCTCTCCATATGGAACAACAAAGATAAACTGCCAAGGATGAGAGTACTACATATATATGCGGATATGGCCATAGTGAGCGACATAACTAGACATAGGCCAGCGATACAAGATGTGCCATAATAAACTTGCTAGATATGCAATAATAGAATGCAACACCAAATTGTCAAAGTTAACTTGTTTGTAAAGTAAACAGACGGAAGATGATTGGTGGAGTCCAGTCAATGTTTCAAAATGCAGTTTCCATGTCTTCAAGACGATTTTTTTTTTTTTGCATTTCGCCATTCGTAACAACATGTCCCATAAGCATAAACACGAATTCTATAATGCAAATGTTGTGAAAAATTATCAAAGTAAAAAAATAAATACTTTTTTCACCAGGAATATCTAACGAAATGTAGATACAGAGATGTTGAAGTGTTGAGTAAACAAGCATCAATACAAATCATATAACACAAATGTTGATAGAAATGGCCATAGTAAAAAACAACTTTTTTCACCAGGAATATTTACGGACATGTAGATAAAGATGTTGAGGTCTTGATTTGTAGAGAGTGAGAACCTCTGATTTATCATTATTTAATTTTGTAATAAATGAATTTAGGCGATTCTTCGAGAAGTGTTTCCAAATCAGATAATACAACTATCTGATTTGCCTATGTTATTTTATCCAGAAATGATGTCACAAGTAAAAATAATACATGCCATGTAATCTTCCCTTCAACAGTGGCCGCCTGTTGTGGCTTTATCGTATATTCAATTTTTTCTCACCAATCAAATATACAATGATATATCGATATACTGGAAACAACACATACACTAGATGAATATATAGAGTGTCGGTATGTAAATGGATTAAACTGATCATATTGGATGACTCACAAACACCGTTGTAATGATTCTCATATTATAATTGTGACGAGGGCCTTGATCAATGTGGTCCTAGACTGGCCTTGGATACTGTTGTTTGGTCGCCTTTCACAAGGCATGTGAGGCTCGTTTCCGGTCTGGGCCTCTGAAAGGACATTTCTATCCCTATGTGTTTTGATGTTTGTTGACAACACAATAAGCGGACTAATTGTGTGCTAAAAGATTTACGGGTAGATCTTATACTTAGACATGATGGTTGGACTTCTCCTCTAAAAGCATCAAGCGTGAAGTTGTAGTTTTCCTAGGTGTTTATCTTGTAAGAAAATCGTACTATCAAGAGGGGGATCCGTTGTGGAGGTTTGGGCGGAATCGATCTTGTATATCTATTATGCACAAACCACATATGCACTCCACAACCATCCTATTTCCTGCAATTTCTGGAGTTCTACCATACTCTACAGGCTCTGGTAGTAACGGATCAAAACCTCCGGTAGTACCGCCCCCTCTGTGGGGCGACCTTGGTTTTGTTCCAGTACTGCTGGTAGTACCGAGCCACCACGCTCGGTAGTACCGAGTCAGGTACCAGTGAACTCTAGGGGCTACTGGACTCGCCGATTTTTTAGCCGGTAGTTGGCTCGGTAGTACGCTATTAGCGGTAGTACCGGACTACGCTCACCAGTAGTACCGGACCTTGCCTCGCCGGGTCAAAGTCATACGTTTGACCAGCTGGTCTCTGCCGTTCGGTAGTACCGGGCCTTTTGGTCCGGTAGTACCGCGCCTACGCAGAAAGCTGGCCAACGACCACATTTCGTGGGGAGCTATATATACTAGTCTTCTTCTCCAAAGAAGCTAAGCTTTTAAAATACTCTCTCCACCATTGTTGCAAAGATTCAACCTCTAGATCTCCCACTCCTTTGGTCCAACACCTTCATACTTTGAGGAGTGAAGGAGGAGGTCTAGATCTATACTTCCACCAAAGCAATTTCGATTCCCCCACTAATTTAGCGGATCTTGTTACCTCTTGGGTTTATTGGAACCCGAGACGGAAGTTGTGTTCTTCGTGGCTTTGGGAGCCACGGGGAAAAGCCAAGAGCCTCCAATTGAGTTGTGGATGCGTGTCTTGGCCTTGTGATTCTTGTGGCTTTGGGAGCCGCGGGAATTCGGTGAGAGCCTCCAATTTGGTTGTGGAGTGTGCCTCATCCTTGTAAAGGTTTGTTTCCGACCTCGAGGGCATCATGTAGTGACTCGTGGATCTCCTCATTGGAGGATAACACGAGAGAGACACGGTGTGCCATATCAAGGCTATTCGGGGATCACTTTGTGACTCTGCACCGCTCCAACGGAGACGTAGCTTCCTTTGGGAAGTGAACTTCGCTGAAACATCTCCGCATCACCGTATGGTTATCTCTTAACCTTCCTTTACTTGTATTGCTAGCTTATCTTGTTTAGAATATCTTGCTAGCTTGTATCTTGCTCATCATATAGGATTGTTTACCTAGTTGCATATCTAGAGAACTTATATTTGAGCAAAGCCTTAATTTGATTAAAGAAAAAGAAATTTGTAGTTGCCTATTCACCCCCCTCTAGTCAACCTACTTGATCCTTTCAATTGGTATCAGAGCAAGGTTTCTTTATTAAGGGCTTAACCGCCTAAAGAGGAGGATGACTAGCGAGGAGGAGTTAAAACTTGCTAAAGAAAAACAAGATAAAATTGATCAAGAAAACCTTGATAAAGAACTAGTGAAGCGGGGTTAACCTCGATCGATGATGACGCTCCGGTCACCATGAAAGCCTTGAAAGATCTCTTTGGGTTCATGAGAGACAAAATGGTTGACGATGTGTATACTCGGGTCATTAATAATCAAAATGCCTATCATCAACCAATGACTCCATTGAGTCCTTGAATTATAAGGAGGAGAAAATAAAGCTAAAGTTAATGATAAGCCCCCTCTTAACTTTCTCCACCTAGTTCATATCTCACTCAAGTTCCACCCACCCATCCTTATATAACCAACCTAAGTAAACTACCTCCTAAGCTTGATAATACTCATTATTTCTCTTGGAAGAAATCTATGGAGTCTTATTTTCGCAGCTCATCGGTGCATCTTTGGAGGGTGGTTTTGCAAGGCTACAACCCGGTTGATCCCAACAACCTATCAAAGCAAGAAGAGGTTGATGAACAACTTGATGCAACCGCTAAGTACATGCTTGAGAGTGCAATGACCGCCAATGATGAAGATCAAGGGCGGACTCTCAAAACCACCAAGGAGGCTTGGGTTTACCTCGAGTCTATATATGAAGGAAATAAGGACATTCAACGCTCCAACATGGCTGTCCTTCAACATCAAGTGGACAACTTCATAATGCTAGAAGAAGAGACTCCAACCGATCTCTTCCGTAGACTCGTCAAGCTTGTTGTGACCATGAGGGAGAATGGAAAGAAGGATATGGATGATGAATGGGTCAAGGCCAAGTTCTCAAGACCATTGTTCCATACAATGACACTATGGTGATGAATCTTCATGCTAGAGTGGACTGTGCAACAATGTCTCCCAATGACATCTTGGCACAATTCGTCACCTATGACACCTTGAAGGCCACCTCCAAGAGTTCCATTAATCAAATTCGTGGCGTGAAGAATCTTGCCTTGAAGGCCCATGTGGGAGAACATCCAAGATATGAAGAAAGCACAAGTGTTGATCATGAAGAAGATTTGAGAGTGCTCTAAATGAGTGCCTTGCTCTTGCCGCCACCAAGTTTTGGGGCAAAAGAAATTTCAAGAGCAACACCTCCACACCAAAGAAAAGAACTTGTTTCAATTGTGGGAAGGACAATCACTTCATTAAAGATTGCCCTTATGAGAGAAGGGAGGATCATGGTGGTCAACTCATCCTAAAGAGAACAAATACCACCCCAAGCCTCCCTTCATCAAGAGGTCACCTCAAAAGGCTCTTGTGGCATCTACACAAGAGGAGTACGAGTCCGGAGGTGAAGAGAAGATGATGAAGATAGTGAAGAAGTGGGAATGGCGGCGCTTGCCTTGGGCAACCTTCCTCCTACCATGGCGCCTCTCTTCTCCTCCCCAAATGATGACAAGATCTCCAAGCCTATGTGCCTCATGGCAAAGGCAACGAAGGTGAATTCCCCACCTAAAATTAATGTCTTCTCTAAACCATCTCTTTTGGATTGTGTTGAGGATGTAGAAATGATGAATATAAAGAGGATGCAATTTCCCTCTTTGTGAACACACTTCAAGGTCAAACCAAGAAAACGTTTGAGGATCTCTTGTATCAATTTGGAGAAGCTAAGAACCTCCTTGGAGTAAAGGAGGAAAGGATTTGTGAACTTGAAGGGCACGCATGTGACCATGTCGATAAGATTGGTGCTCTAGAAGATGAACTTGTTGAAGAGCAAGAACTCGTGAGCAAATTGAGGAAATCCAAGTCATGGACTTGGCCAAAGCTAAAGAAACCCGTGACAATGCTCTTGAAACATCTAGAGAATACAAAATAAAATATGATGAGCTTCTAGTGGGTCACACTAAACTTCTTGAGGATTTTGAGCAACTAGAAGTAGCCCACAAGGCAACTACTAGTGAGCTCACTACTCTCAAAGAGTCATTTGACACATTGCAAGCTAAATATCTTTATAATGATAAAGATGCAAATGCTTGTGCTTCTAACCCTTTGTGTGTGAAGGCATCTCTTATTGAGGAGAACACTAGGTTGAAGGCCCAACTTGATAAGGGTCTAGCCACATGTATCCAAGGGGAAAAAACCTCAATGATCTTTTGAGTAATCAAAAGGGAGTTGTTGGTAAGGAAGGCTTGGATTCACTCCCAAGCCAAAGAAGGCCAACAACAAGAAGAAGAAGCCTACACCCCTTCCAAAGATATTGTTTATGTGAAGGAGGGGGAGTTGGCCAAGATGAATGCCAACCCCATTGTGGCTGGTGATGCCACTAGGGGCAATGCCACTCACAATGACTTTGCGGGAAAATATAACCCTTCATATATATGTTCTTATGAAATCTAGAAATGGTTATGTTTTTGCTAAATATGTTGGCACTTCATATGGAGATGATTATCACTATGCTATTTAGGTTCCAAAGACCCTTGTGACTAACAAAAGAGGACCCATTCCAAAATGGATACCTAAATCAAAGACTTGATTTCTTGTAGGGATTTGCTTCCGGGGGATCTTCATGGCTCATTGATAGTGGGTGTTCATCTCATATGACCGGAAGCAAAGAATTGGTGAAGGATTTATTGAAACAATTACTCTCATTCTCTCATGTCACCGTTGGGAACAATGCAAGGCTTAAGGTATTGGGATATGGCAAAGTAGTGATCACTCCGGTGTTATCCATATAGAAGGTCCTCCTTGTTGAATCCCCTTCATATAATTTACTTTCCGTAAGACAATTATGCAAGGTTGGCTACACCGTTATCTTTAATAAATATCATGTGACCATCCTTTTCACAGACTCTCTTAAAGTAGCCTTTGTTGGATTTGTTGAAAACGATTTGTATGTGGTTGATTTTTCGAAAGAAACCACTCAAATTGCAACTTGTCTAATGGCTAAATCCGATTTGGGATGGCTATGGCATCGCCGCTAGGCCATGTTGGTATGAGAAATTTACAAAACCTTGCAAAGGGTGGGCATGCGATAGGACTAACCGATGTGAATTTTTCCAAAGATTGTCCTTGTAGCTCTTGCATATCCGGAAAGATGTATGAAAAGAATCATCCCAAGAAGACAATTATCTCCACAAAGAGGCCATTGGAGCTCCTTCACATGGATCTCTTTGGGCCTCCCAGATATGATAGTCTTGGTGGCAAGAAATATTGTTTGGTGATTGTTGATGATTATTCAAGATATTGTTGGACATTCTATATCAAGAGGAAGAGTGAGACTCAAAAGATATTCATTGACTTTGCAACCCTTGTACAACGCCAATATGACACAAAGATTTTGGCTATAAGAAGTGACAATGGGACGAGTTCAAGAATTACACTATGGATGATTTCCTAAGTGGGGAGGGCATTCGCCACAAATTTTTCGCTGCATATACTCCCCAACAAAATGGTGTTGCCGAAAGGAAGAATCACACTCTTATTGATATGGCAAGAACTATGATGGCCGAGTTTCATTCCCCATATAAGTTTTGGGCCGAAACCATCAACACCGCTTGCCACTACTCAAACCGGCTCTTCTTTCGTCCTCTCATGGAGAAGACACCATATGAACTCCTTACCGGTAACAAGCCTACCGTATCTTACTTTCGTGTATTTGGTTGCAAATGCCATGTTTACATCAAAGTTTGTAAAATTGCTAAATTTGAGTCTAGATCTTTCAATGGTATATTTGTTGGATATGCCGCAAACTCTCATGCATATAGGGTCTACAACATATCCACCGGATGTGTTGAAGAATCTATGAATGTGGAGTTTGACGAGGATAATGGTTCCCAAGTGGGGAAAATTGACTATGATGATGTAGGTGATGTTGAGCCGTCTCTTGCCATTAGATCCATGGGCATTGGGGAACTTATCCCTATGGAAGAACCCTTGGCACCTCAAGATGAGGGAACAACTCTACCCAAGTTGAACCACCTACCTTAACAATTGGTCAACAAGCTATCCAAGAACAAGAACAAGATCAAGATCAAGATCTTCATTCTCTTGATCATGACATTGCCCAAGACCCACCCAACTCAAATGTGGAACAAGATCTTCATGAACCATCCACTCCAAGAACTCCACAAAGTATTGATCATGAACAAGATGAAGGCAATGATGAAAATATTTGTGTTGTAGAAAATTTGGTCAAGCCATGGACACGGGTCATTCGGCGTGCATTAAAATTGGATTATCAACAACACTTCAAAGAAAATATCCTTGGGAGTATCCATAAGGGTGTGTCCACACGCAATCAATTATCTAACTTTTATGGTCATGTCTCTTGTTTGTCTAGTTTAGAACCTCTCAAGGTATATGATGCTCTTGAAGACATGGATTGGGTTGCGGCTATGCATGAAGAGTTGAACAACTTCAAGCGCAACCAAGTTTGGTCATTGTGGAAAGACCCAAAGACACAAGCCATAATGTCATTGGAATCAAGTGGATATTAAGAATAAGCAAGACTCACATGGTCAAGTCATCTGCAACAAAGCAAGATTGGTTGCACAAGGGTTCACCCAAATCGAAGGAGTCGACTACGGTGAAACTTATGCCCCCGTTGCTAGACTTGAATCTGTTCGCTTATTAATTGCCTATGCATCATGCCATAAAATTGTTCTACATCAAATGGATGTTAAAAGTGTTTTTCGAAATGGTCCACTAAATGAATTGGTGTATGTTAAACAACCTCCGGGATTCGAAGATCCTAAATTTCCTAACCACGTCTACTTACTACACAAGGCCTTTATGGGCTCAAGCAAGCTCCTCGTGCTTGGTATGATCATCTCAAGGAGTTCTTAGTAGACCGTGGCTTTGAAATTGGGGTAATAGATCCTACTCTTTTTACCAAGAGAGTTAACGGAGAGTTTTTTGTATGCCAAATATATGTTGATGATATTATATTTGGTTCTACTAACCGTGATTTTAGTGATCAATTCTCTAAGCTAATGACCAGGAATTTGAGATGTCTATGATGGGAGAGTTGAATTTCTTCCTTGACTTTGAAATCCACCAATGGAGAGAAGGAACATTCTTATGTCAAGCCAAGTATATTAAGGATATGCTCAAGAAGTTTGATATGACAAAGGCAAACCCTTATAAGTTTCCCATGGATACAAAGGCGGATCTTCACTTAGATCCGAATGGTAAGGAAGTTGATCAAAAGGTTTATCGTTCTATGATTGGATTTTTGCTTTACCTTTGTGCATCTAGACCGGATATTATGTTTAGTGTGGGTATGTGTGTAAAGTTCCAATCAAGTCCTAGGGAAAGCCATGAAACAGCGGTTAAAAGGATTCTAAGATACTTGGTTGATACTCCTAACTATGGTCTTTGGTACCCTCATGGTACAAGCTTTGATCTTGTTGGGTATTCGGATGCGGATTGGGTGGGTTGCAAAATGGATAGAAATCAACTTCGGGTACTTGTCAATTCCTTGGTAGGTCACTTGTGAGTTGGTCTTCAAAGAAACAAAATTGTGTGGCCACCTCCTCCACCGAAGCCGAGTACATTGCCGCCGGAAGTTGTTGTGCACAATTATTATGGATGAGGCAAACTTTAAAGGATTATGGTGTCATTTGTGACAAAGTGCCTCTTTTGTGTGACAATGAAAGTGCCATCAAGATTGCTCACAATCCGGTACTTCATGGGAAGACCAAGCATATTGAGATCCGGTATCATTTTATTCGAGATCATGTTGAGAAGGGCGATATTGAAATCAACTATGTCAACACTAAGCATCAACTCGCCGATATGTTCACAAAGCCTCTTGGTGAAGCAAGATTCAAGGAGTTGAGAGGAGAACTTAATGTGGTGGACATAAGCAATTGGATTTAGTGGATTTCTTGCATACCTACCCATATTAGACATTTTTCTTTGGTTTAGATGTAGGCATAGACATAGGGGGAGTGTAGCTCAATTCATGAGTCAATACTTCCCCCATAATGCGCAAATAGACAAATCTTGCATAATCGTCACTTTTGTGACCAAATGTGCTTCAAAGATGAGTTTTGATTTTGAGCCCAAGATATATCTTCACGGCTACAAGTCATACATACTCAAACATGGTGGCTAAGGCCACGACCCTCCTCTCTTTCTTAAGGAGTTGGATTTAATTGAACTATTTGGGTATTTTTAAACCTTGCTCTATCTTTTGGAGAAACACTTGGAGATGGTTTTTATTATTTGCATCTTGCAACTCCAAGTTTGTATCCACATTCACAGTGACATATCTCTAAACCTAAGCCATGATCTCATCCCATAAAACAGCTCAAATTCTTGCTCAACTTCACATTCATTTGAAACTGGTGTGTTTGGGTCAGGCCCCGGTACTACCGGGACCGAGAGCCGGTACTACCGACACCTGGGAAGTAGCAGTTGCGAAACTGTAAATTTTCTGAGTGGCCGGTACTACCGACACATCCGGCTCCGTACTACCGGGCGTGCGGGATTCCAGTCAAAAAGAAGGGTGGGTCGGGGAAGAGCTCTTTCTTCCCCAACTCGCACTCACTCCCCTAACCGCCGCCTCTACAAGCACCGCCGGGCCGCCGCCTCCGGCGACCGGATTCCGCCGTCCCCGACCGAATCTGCTCCGTGGGAGCTGCTCCCCTCTCGCTACTCTCGATGGCCTCCGGTACTTGCCCCATTCATGCTCATTCTTGGTTTCTACTTGAATCTTAGATGCATTTTTGGCAAATCTCTGGTAGCTCCGTTCATTGCGGTTAAATTCGGTCGGTAGCAACTCATATGGCTTGGGACAGCACCCAATAGTTCTCTAGTGTAAGCGCAGTGTCGATTTCCTCGGATTCGGTCGATTTCCATTGATGAGATCTGGATGAACTGCACAGGCTCGGTACTACCGCTCCTCACGGTCCATTACTACCGGTCGCCCCTGTGCGGGACTACCGGATTTTACCACCGGTACTACCAAAACCTGGGAACCTCAACCTATGTTTTACACCTGAAAATTGTTGTTGATCTTATTTTTCTTGAACTTGAGCAGTTACCCCAGTTCTCTCTACACCTATATATGTTGTTTCACAGGTAGCCGTGGTGGTAAGGGGGTACACTCACGTAAATACAAGAGATCTCGAATCCTTGAGTCTGATGACGAGGTTGAAGAAGAAATGGAAGAAGAGATTTTGCCAACAAGAACCACTTCTAGAACTCAAGGTCGCAAGCCTGTGCAAGCCTTCCGCAAGCAAGCCACTCCAAAGCCATTCACCAAATATCGTCTTCATGAGTATCGTGCCTATATGGAGATTGATCCTTATGATGAGGAGAGGGACCCTCGTGTGAGAAACCCTCACTTCCACACCATTGAGCAAGAAAGGGTTTATCAACCAGTATATTTGGGATCAACCAAGCAAACCAAAGTGGTGCTTCAACACACCATTGACATCGAGCACATGAAGAAGGATAATCTTAGAGAATATTTTGCCGAAGCCCTTGCTATGTGTGAAGAATTTGGTCTCATTAACATTATGAGCATCAATCAACCATATATTGAGTACTATATTCACCAGTTCTATGCCACCGTCTACTTTGATACTGACAATGCAAGGACCATTAAATGGATGACCAAGGACACTATGCTTGAAACTACTTGGAAGGAGTTTGGGGCTGTTTTGGGAGGCTATCGTGACTCGGGTCCAAAGTCTGCTTCTGGGTGGAGATGCCACCAAAATGATGAATCCGGTGGCAAGGAGTTGTGTATTCCCATTACCATGCCAGGAGGAAGGCCGGGTCAAACTGAGCATATTATTCAACCATTTGAGATTATGCACCGTATCTATCGAGAGTCTCTTGCTCCTCGGATTGGTAATTGGGACCAAGTGCACTCTTATACATTTGATATCTTGGCTAACTCAAAGGAAAATCAAGGGAAGGGAAGAAAACTTGATGTCATGGATTTTCTGTATCAAGAACTGTGGCTTGCTGTGCTTGATAGGAGAGTTCCTATCTATGGGCCATTCATCATGGCACTCATTTGTGAAAATGGAGTAAGAAGAAAGGTGAGAACATATTGGAGGATGGTTTGCCCGTGGTCAAGCACCATACCAACAACTGATAAGGAAGCCACATACTCTACCCGAGGACAAGGGGGTCTCCAAAACTGATGGAGGCTCATCTAGTGCTCCATCTTGTGCTCCGGATGTTGGGGCCAGTTCTAGTGCTCCTCCACTTGAGGAACCTTCATGGTTCAAGAAATTTCAAATCAAGGCCAAGAGGGCTCTTTGCTTCAAGTTGGACCTCCATGAGCGCATGTATGAGGCTCATGTATATCACAAGAAGGCTGCTATGCGTCAGAAAGAAATGACGAGGAAGTTGGAGATGCCTCACCCTCCCGAGCAACCAAGTGATTTGGTTATCACCCCCAAGGAACAGTGGATCTCCAAGCATGGTTATTGGAGTGATGATGATGCCCCCAAGACTGAGGATCCGGCTCGTACCCCTGTCCACCGTAGCATGGGTGGAGTGTGACTCTCCATGTGACATTTCTTAGCATCGCGCTTCTCCCTTTTTGGCATTTCGATGACAAAGGGGGAGAATGTGCTCTAGTAGGACTTATCGAGGGGATTTGCATGGGAGGGACACAAGCTTGCTCTTGCTTTGATTCTCTACCGCTTGTGTTCCATCTTATTTGGTTATTCGGTTTGTGAACTTTGTTATGCATGGTGTAAGACATGCATGAACCTATTTGCATAAGACTATGTGGTACTATGTAATAGAATTATTTAGCTATCTATCCTTGTTTTATGTCTTATGCTTTTGGCAAGTTAGTATTCATGTGCTTATCTAGTCAAACTTGCCATGTTTGTAAAATATAAGGGGTGCTCTTCTCACATGAATATGGTGTGTTTTGCATTCAAACGCAAATTACAAATAATGCACACATTCAGGGGGAGCCCACTTGTCTTTTGTAAATCTCTTGTCGCTAAACATTGTGTTGTCATCAAACACCAAAAAGGGCGAGATTGAAAGGACATTTCTATCCCTATGTGTTTTGATGTTTGTTGATGGTTGGACTTCTCCTCTAAAAGCATCAAGCGTGAAGTTGTAGTTTTCCTAGGTGTTTATCTTGTAAAAAATCGTACTATCAAGAGGGGGATCCGTTGTGGAGGTTTGGGCGGAATCGATCTTGTATATCTATTATGCACAAACCACACATGCACTCCACAACCATCCTATTTCCTGCAATTTCTGGAGTTCTACCATACTCGACAGGCTCCGGTAGTACCGGATCAAAACCTCCGATAGTACCACCCCCTCTGTGGGGCGACCTTGGTTTTGTTCCAGTACTGCCGGTAGTACCGGCTTGTGCTCCGGTAGTACCGAGCCACCACGCTCGGTAGTACCGAGTCAGGTACCAGTGAACTCCAGGGGCTACTGGACTCGGCGAGTTTTTAGCCGATAGCTGGCTCGGTAGTACCGCTATTAGCGGTAGTACCGGACCTTCGCCTCGCCGGGTCAAAGTCATACATTTGACCAGCTGGTCTCTGCCGTTTGGTAGTACCGGGCCTTTTGGTCCGGTAGTACCGCGCCTACGCAGAAAGCTGGCCAACAACCACATTTCGTGGGGAGCTATATATACTAGTCTTCTTCTCCAAAGAAGATAAGCATTTTAAAATACTCTCTCCACCATTGTTGCAAAGCTTCAACCTCCTAGATCTCCCACTCGTTTGGTCCAAACACCTTCATACTTTGAGGAGTGAAGGAGGAGGTCTAGATCTACACTTCCACCAAAGCAATTTCGATTCCCCCCACTAATCCTTAGCGGATCTTGTTACCTCTTGGGTTTGTTGGAACCCTAGGCGGAAGTTGTGTTCTTCGTGGCTTTGGGAGCCACGCGGAAAATCCAAGAGCCTCAAATTGAGTTGTGGATGCGTGCCTTGGCCTTGTGATTCTTGTGTCTTTGGGAGCCGCGGGAATTCGGTGAGAGCCTCCAATTTGGTTGTGGAGTGTGCCTCATCCTTGTAAACATTTGTTGTCGACCTCGAGGGCATCATATAGTGACTCGTAGATCTCCTCATTGGAAGATAACACGAGAGAGACACGGTGTGCCATATCAAGGCTATTCGGGGATCACTTTGTGACTCTGCACCGCTCCAACGGAGACGTAGCTTCCTTTGGGAAGTGAACTTCGGTGAAACATCTCCGTGTCACCGTGTGGTTATCTCTTAACCTTCATTTACTTGTATTGCTAGCTTATCGTGTTTAGAATATCTTGCTAGCTTGTATCTTGCTCATCAGATATGATTGCTCACCTAGTTGCATATCTAGAGAACTTATATTTGAACAAAGCCTTAATTTGTTTAAAGAAAAAGAAATTTATAGTTGCCTATTCACCCCCTAGTCAACCTACTTGATCCTTGCAATGTACCAATACAACATTATTTCAATGACACTCGTAACAACTATATTATTTCTCAAGCGATTATCAATAATTGTTTCCATGTCAATGTTAAGAACCACCTGATCTGAACATGAAGATTCATAAAAACTCCAAAGATGAATTTGAATGATTTTTTTGTTTCGTTTAAATTCAAGTAATTTTTTTTACTTTTTGTTTGAAAAAAGGCTATTAGACGCGCCCGCCCCAATATGATGGAATGTGCCAGCGCTCCCAATAGCGCATTTCGGCACAGTTGTCGGACCATTGGTGGCGGAGCTAGAGTAGAACTAATCCGTGTGCACCGCTCTTGCTAATCTATAATTATAGACAAATTTAAACATGTGCATTAATCAGTGTCAAGAGGGGTGTACACACTGGTTTTCAGGCTAAATACAGGGTTAAATTTTCTTAGCTTCAAGGAGCTCCGCCACTATTGGTAGCACTGGTGGAGGTGGAGATGCTCTTAATGAGACCAAAGGCTCAAGATGAGTCCAACTTTAAATTAATAAAGTCACCGCGGCAAGATCGAAGTCTTGGGCAAGCAAAATCGAAGTCTTGGGCAAGCATAACAGCTACCCGGTCCACTAAAACGAGTTCATACAACACACAACAACCAAAATCGAAGTCTTGGGCAAGCATAACAGCTACCCGGTCCACTCAAACAGCTAGCATAAGGGGTAACATCCAGGTAGGGCAGGAGAAGGAGAGAGACTACACCGGTCTATCTCTAATGGCATTGTGGAGAGCGCGGATCCTACCGATCGCCACCTCCACCATCTCGTTGTCCTGTCTTCTAGCCACTTGTTTCCACACCTGCATATACATGCACATTTTGTATAGGCCGTCAGCCGGGTGAGAAGGGAAAGAACCCTCGATTGTGAATTTATTGCGCATATTCCAAAGGGACCAACAAAGAGCTGCGCAGCAAATCCAAAGGACGCGGAGGTCTTGACCAGAATAGCTATTAAGGAGTCTATGACATCGGCAAAACACGAGGGGTTCTAGGTGCAAGCGAGCAACTCCCTAACCGTGCTCCACTTAAATTTCGCCAAGTGAAAGGCGAAGAAGATGTAGTTTGTCCTCAAATTGACCACATTAGTGAGCACTAGAATGTTTTCTTTTGGAAAGATAAAAGAGAGAAAACCTTGCAAGATGCAACTTACAACCTCTCCGGATATGTGCATGGGCTTTGCCATAGAATGGGCCCGATTGTTTCAGTATGTAGAAGGATAAAAATTTGAGCATTGATGAGGAAATCACTAGAAAAAGGGTTCCTTTGCAAAGCGAACCTCACATTTGCTCTCATCGTGACAAGTGTCACCTTCTGCTTACTCGGTTCCCCACGGTTGTTTGCATGTCCGCCATGTGTTTCTCCCAGATTGAAAGTGGGAAGGATGAGAGAGAAAGGGATACGGGAGGTGAGAGGGCAGTTTTTCCCTTTTATTTTTCTAAACCGAATTTTCAAAACGAAATATCTCGAGAACCGTTTATCCAAATTACAAACCATTTTCACTTTTGAGCTTCTCGCGTCAAGATCTTCAAAACTAGATCCCATGTTGGTAGGTTTTGACGACCTTTTTTTGTACTCCCGGTTATATATAGTTTGTAGAACTTGTTCTGTGTACTTTGTACATCCTGTTCTGTGTACTTTGTACTCTCACTTATGTGAACTTTTGTACTTCATGTTCTGTGTAGCTGTACATCCTGTGTATTTACGTACTCGTTTTCTGTGTACTTGTACTTTCTGTGTACTTATGTACTTCTATTTCTGTGTACTTGTACTTCCTGTTTATTTTATACTTCATGCTTTATTTAGTTTGTACACCGTCATTTGTACTGCCAATAGTTCATACTTTGTACTTTCCTAATATCCGTGCATATACAACCACCGTAGGCGTCTAGAACGAG
The DNA here is from genome assembly GCA_947311845.1 of Poa pratensis. Taxonomy (NCBI): domain Eukaryota; kingdom Viridiplantae; phylum Streptophyta; class Magnoliopsida; order Poales; family Poaceae; genus Poa; species Poa pratensis. Next base: position 4,479,518 of record CAMZMU010000035.1, read on the forward strand.
GCGCAACTGAGATGATACGCCGTAGGCGCCTAGAGCTCTACGAAGCAGAGTCGTCGAGACGAAGCCGAGCCGTAGTACACGGAACGATCAATGCGCGCAACGACGAATACGCGCAACGACCAATGTACCCTTTTCAAGATATTTATTAAAATTTATCGTGACGAAGCCGAGCCGTAATATTCAACTTACGTTGTTCCTGTACAATACCGATCTGTATCTTAGTACACGCGACGCGGCGTCATCGTATGTTATTCCTGTACAATACCGAGCAGTATCCTAGTATGCGCTTTGCGCGCGGCGAGGTTTCAAACTGATTTTGTACATCTAGGGCCATGCGCGCGGGGGCTTTTAACTGACTATGTACATCATCCAGGGGCCATGCACGGAGGGCTTCCTAAGCCAGCCTTCCTTCTGTACCTAAAGCAACATGCACGGGGGCATTGTATCAGTCAGTGCGTCGATCCACCGCGGAGAGACGGTCACCAAGTTTTATTTCTCTTCCTCACGCTGGACACCACGTGGCGTGCTCGTACGGTGGCCAAAGCTACCTTCACAAAGGAATCATCGAAATCACTAAAAAAAGCTTTACTTTGCAAAGGGAACATGCGGGCACTGTGGTCGCACCAAGTGACAGATTTTCCCTCCACGCAGCCCTCATGGGTGCTTACATTTGTGACAAGTGGCAGCACCAGAGAGTTTTGGTGGGATTTTCGTCTCCCACGTCCGGTGGTTGTAGCACGCATTTATTTCGAGATTCGTTTTTAAAAAATGAAATATCTTGATAACCGCTTATCCAAATTACGAACAGTTTTCATTTTTAACTCCTCGCGTCGAGATATTCAAAACTAGATCCCATATTGATATGTTTCTGACGAACTTTTTTGTGTGTATAATCTGTTATGCATAGTTGTACAACATATGTCTATATAGTTGTACAACATGTATCTGTACAGACTGTGTCTGCGTAGTTGTACAATCTATATAGTTTTAAAAACTGTGTATGTACAACATGTGTCTGTCTAATTGTACGACATATTTTATATAGTTATATAACTTGTGTCTGTACAACCTGTGTTTGTCTAGTTGTACAACTTGTGTTATGTAGTTGTACAACCTGTGTCTATATAGTTGTACAACCTTTTTAGTTGTACAACATGTGCCTCTTTAGTTGTACAAATTGTATCTGTGCGTTGTACAACTTGGTAGTTGTACAACCTGCGTGTGTATAGTTGTACATATCAAATTTCTAGATTCAACATGTAGTAGCAGATTTTATACTTCCCGTTTTATGTAATTTGTACCCCACTTTCTATATATTTTTGTACAACGTAATCTATTTTTGTTGTACTCCTCACATGTTGTGTCCTAAATAATGTTATACTTTTGTCTCAAAATGTGTAACAGCACGGCGCGGGGACGGTTGTAGGTGAGGCCTTCGCATCGGCCGGCCGGACGTACGCGCACGAGGCTTCGTACAAGCGCGTAGAGAGATTCGCTCGCCGGCCAAGACAGATATACATGCACGAGTGCATGCACGATCGATAGTTGTACAACGTCAGATGCGTTCTCAGATTGTACAACAACAAGCCAACGCGTACGCGGGAGCTCCGGCCGAATCGTAGAGCACCAACCAAATCGCGTGACTTCGTCTAGCTTTGCTCCTGGCCTCCTGGACGCGCACATACGTGACATGTCGTGGGGATCGACGCGCTGCCGTGCTCGTTTTAACTTCCTCGCGCAGAGCTGCACGTGGCGCGCCACCGCGCGTCGTTCGCTGGCGAAGTGACCTTCGGGAAGGTTACTTTTCTTAGGTGTACCCAGGAACCATTCGTGTACTGATACCCATTGATGATGGTGTTCCTTAATCGTCGATAGCGCAAGCCCAGAAGTCCAGAACATACTACTCCATATTTCATACGTAGTTCAAAAATAAACGCGAGGAGACTACGAAACTTGCTCAGATCCGCCTCAGACGAAAAAACTACGAAACTTGTCCAGAACATATATTTCATACGTACGTGAGTTGAGATTATGGAATTTGCCCAACAAGATAGAAAGCAAGGCTGGTGATTCTTCACTGCCTATTTGCTTTCGGCAGAGTTTTCACGGAAACGATCAAGTTTGAGCTCACAGTAAAAAAAGCAGTTTTATTCCCTGCAAGACTAAACTTCAATGGCGAATCAGAGTTCACGGGTGGTGTTTGAGGGTAACCCTCACACAAGTTACGGCAGCAGCAGCATGGCGCGAACTCGAGCTACATTTAAATTAGATACGAACTTGCAAATAGAAGCAAAGGCAGAGCCCGGCCTATGCTTCGATGTGCATGTTCCATGTCATGGTGAAGCTCCTGCCCAGCGGCAGCGCCAGCCCTCCCACCTCCATCGTCACACCCCTCTTCCCGTCCTCCTCGACGCTCTCTTCCTCCCCGTTTGCACCGGCAAAGAACGGGCTCGACGTGGCAATGGCACCAGCGTCCGCGCCGTCGATCCTGATGGCGAGGTCTCTGCCGGCGCCGTGCAGCCCCAGCACGGTGATCTTCTCGATCACGAGCCCCTTGTTCATGCTGAAGCTCCCCATCGACACCTGCGACCGCACCGTCACCTCCTTGCCGCCGCGCACGGCCGCGTGGAACCGCGCGTACGTCGCCTGCCCGTCCGCCAGAACCATGGCCGGCCGCTCGTCGTCGTCCACGTACACGGCGCCCTCGGCTTCCGCGTCCGTCGCGCCCATCGGGAACGCCACCACCAGCGTGAACGGCGTCGCGCGCGCGTCCCTGGAGATCATGCCGCCGCGCTGCATTGGCAGGATCGTGTTCTGGTGCACGTGCACGTTGATCTCGTTCAGCGGCGCGTCGAGCTTGACCGTGGCGCCGGAGCCCGGCGGGGACACCACCGCCTTGCTCGTGTCGAACAGGTTGTACCACGTGCCCGGCGGGAACACGGCGCTCACGGACGTCACGCCCTCCTCGAGGACCGGAGACACCATGACGCCGGCGCCGAGCAGGAACTGGTTGCTCACCCCGTAGCACGGCGGGAAGTCCGGGAACGAGAAGAAGAGCGGGCGCGCCACGGGGGCGCCGGTGAGGTGCGCCTGGTAGCTGAGCGTGTACAGGTACGGAAGCATCCTGTACCGCATGCCGAGCGCGTTCCGGGCCGACTTCGCCACGGAGGCCCATTGGTAGAGCTCCTGCCTCGGGGACGCGAAGTTGGCGTGGTCCCTGGAGAACGGGTAGAAGGCGCCGAGCTCGATCCACCGGCTGCACAGCTCCTCCAGCGGCGGCGGCGACGCCGGGTAGAACCCGCAGATGTCGGCGCCGACCATCGGCATGCCAAAGATGCCGAAGTTGAGCACCGTGGAGATGGAGTACCGGAGGTTCTCCCAGGTTCCCTTGTTGTCACCGGTCCAGTGCGCGGCATAGGCGCCGGAGCCGACGAACGTGGACCGGGTCAGGATGAACGGCCTCTTGCCCTGGATGCCCTGCAGCCCCTTGTGCGTGGCGATGGCCTGCGAGAAGCCATACAGGCTGTGCACATTGTACTCCAGGATGCCATTGTAGTGGGTGGCACTGGTGGCAATGGTGTTGTAGCCGAGACGAGCCGTGATCCCGGAGGCATTGATCTTGTAAGGTGGCTCGTCCCACCTGGTGTTGGTGAGGTTCTTGCAGTCCAGGCAGCACAGCCATGGCTCCTTTGAGTCCGGGATCGGGCACTTGTGCTTCGTCGGTATCGTGCACTTGCCGGTACAAAAGTTGGAGGCCTCGTTCATGTCGATCCACAGCCCGTCCACTGGCACGAGCTCGTGGAACCTCCGCACCTCGTCGATCCACCACGACGCGCCGTTGGGGTTTATGAAGTCCGGGAAGTAGACAGGGCCAGGCCACACCTGGGCAAGGTATGGCTGCCCGTCCAGCTTGATGAAGATGTCGCGCTCCATGCCGCGCCGGTACACGCCGTAGGAGTTGTTGACGGCGATGCCGGGGTCGATGAGGACAATGTACTTCATTCCCCGGGCATGGATCTTGTCAAGGAACGCGAGCAGCTTCGGGCGCGGGTAATTGACCGGGTCGAGTGTGAAGTCCTTGGCGGCGTCCATGTGGTCATCGTCGTTCCAGATCACGTCGAGGGGTATCTGCGCATTCCGGTAGCCCTCCACGACGCCCTCGACTACTGAAATGTTCTGGTATCCCCACCTGCATTGGTGGAACCCTGAAAACATGAACACAAACAGTGAGGGATTTGCAGATTACAATGTTACAACTTACTGTTGCTGCTACGCTTGGTACTGCAAATGCTCTATGTAAAATGTGGAGTGATTACAGAGTGAAAATGTCCATGATTTTCTAGTGTATGTTGCTTGTGCATTGCCAAATTTTCATGTGGTGAAAGCAACTATCTAGTGATAGCAATTGGGCCACATCTACTGCAAGGCATGCAATTGCAGACAACAGCTAAAATTATTGATGTTTGGTAATTTATACATGTCTCTGACCAAATTCAGCAATATTTGTTTTTTGTTTTTGCAGTAACCTTCTGGGACAGACAAAAAGATCTATCTAGTATGAATAGAAATGGTTGGATTATATGACAAAGGTTTCAAGACAGTCAGACTGCAAATACAGAAATAATTGGTTTGTATATCACTTTTTTGCGGGTAGTTTGCATATCACTTATAATCTACTAAACTAGGAGAAATGTAATGACTCCATCTGTCATGTAAGTAATATATATAGCACACAAAACATCTTAAAAGCTTTATCAAACATGAGTTATTGCTAATATACATGGCCAACAACACATCTTAAAAAATGTATCAAACACGAGTTATTGCTGGATATAATCACAAATAAGGGGAAAAAAGATCTAGCCCTCAATTTTGCTAGTATGCTGATGATGTGTTTTCAAACCCCGAAGCGAGAAATAAATTCTCGTTGAGTAGGCGCAGAGCCCCTAATTATGTTATGTCAGTGTCACGCCTTGCCGTAAATCATCAGATTTTATTTACAGCATTCTGATGGATAGGGATAAGTAGCACTACTAACAATTCTACAAACAACAAACAAAGGTAAACTATAATCTACACAGATTTTCAGATAATGAGATTTCAAAGAGTAATGGGAATTTCTTTGGTCAAATCCTAGTAGATTCAGATTGCTACAGAGATGGCATAAAAATTACAGTCCTTAGAGCCCTAGACCACAAATGAAAAAAATCCGTAGGAGCATATATTCTATTATTTTCCAAACAAGGAGACAAGCGTCGCTATTTTTTAGATGGTCGTTCCGAGATGCCGGCATATATTTATGACTATTCTTATCCTACTTGCCGAAAGGTTACAATTATAAGGAGCTATACATGTATAATAGTACAAGTACTATTTTTGTCCTATTGTAAGGTATGCCACATTATATATTTATACATAGCATTGGTCCAGAAAATAAGTTGTTCTCTTCTGAAACTGGACATAAATTACTGTGCACCTAACCGACAATGTTCCCTTTATAGCGTCATAAGAAACATATATGCGGTCAGGAAAAATCTGATTTTAGTGAACCATAACATAAGCTACCTATGAATGGATCAAGAATAACCATACAAACAGATAATGACAGCACAACCAATCCAAAATGATGCAAATTAATATGTCAAGACAGAGTTCATCAGTTTTTATCAATGCCCAGTTGGAACCTTCAAATTACAAAGCAAACATTAAAAATATGCTACATTTTCCACTGCAAGTACTCTATGTTAAGTGTGGGATGATGGCAGAGTAAAACTGTTTCTACATCTTACATCAAAGTCTATGGTGCATGTACATTTCAAATCTCTCCAGTGGTAAGGCTTGTATTTGGTGCTAGTTGTTGGACCACATGTACAGGATGAAATGCAATGCAGACAACTGCTATAATTTAATGCTTTTTGGGAATTATTTATCTCATGTCTGTGACCATATTCAGACCCAATTTTGTTTGTATATTTACTACGACATTCTCAGAGCAATATGGTCCGTGAGCTGGAAATATCAGTAGGATGTAAGTAAAATATATAATTATCACGTGAGAGAGCCACTTGTACAAACTAATATTTGGGCTGATCACAAAATTGCTTATCTCCTATTACCACAGCAGACTTGGACTAATGGAGTTGCTTGAAGTGAAGACAGATAGTCTGAAAATATGTCTTGAATGATTAGTCTACCAATCACCTATGAGACTTGGGTGAAATCATAAGCAATAAAAAATCTAATCTGCAAACTAATCATAGTAGATTCACACTGTTGCCGAGAAGGCATATAAGATGCCTAAAGTCCTATATCAGAAACCAGGATATTCAGAGGAATATTCTACTATTTGCAAACAAGGAGACATACCATGCTATTTTTTTATATGGATGTGCAGAGGTGCCGGCATATATTTATGACTAATTCTACTTGCAGAAGGGTTATAACTACAGGCAGCTAGATATAATCGTACAGGTACTATTCTTATTCTATGGTTGTACACATACATTAGTGTGCACCTCACTGACTGAACCTACATTAATCGGTCTCTGCTGTCTTCTGAAACTGAACCTAAATTCGTGTGCACCTGACTGACTGTGAAAGCATAATAAGAAGGTCGGGCACTCCTTACCAAACGCCTAGTACGAACTTTCAGATTACAGAGCAACATGATACATTTTTCACTGCAAGTACTCTACGTTAAGTATTGGATGATGACAGAGTAAAAATGCTTAGATTTACATCTTACATCTAAGTGTATGCTGCATGTACGTTTCAAATAAGCTTGTATATGGTGCTAGTTGTTGGACCACATGTACAGCATGAAATCCAATGCAGGCAACTGCCAGAATTTATTGCTGTTTGGTATTTTATCTCATGTCTCTGACTATATTCAGGCCAAATTTTGTTTGTATATTTGCTACGACATTCTCAGAGCAAGATGGTCCACGAGCTGGGTTTATCAGTAGAATGTAAGTTAAATATATCAGTATCACGTGAGAGAGCCACTTGTACAAACTAATATTTGGGCTCATCACAAAGGCATTCCAGATAGTCTTAAATTATGCCTTGAATCCAGGAATGATTAGTCTGACAATCACCTATGCTTGCATCTGTATGTATTCTTATATCGCTGATGACACGTCTTAAAAAAAATTAACATAAAAAAAAAAAATACCTAGCCTCAGTTTATCTTGTTATGCTGATGATGTGTGGTGAAAACACCAAAGAGAGAAATATTTTCTTTCTAAAAGCATCTAGCCCCTAATCATGATATGTCAGAGTCACGCCTAGTCGGAAAACCATTATATTTGCAGCTTATCACTGCTGGAAAAGGGATAATTAGTGCTACTAACAAATTCCACACAACAAAGGCAAACTAGAATCTACATAGGTTGTTTAGATTTTGGGAATTTATCCAGTTAGGGAAACTTGGGTGATATGATAAGAAAGAAACATCAAACTCCACAAACTAATCATAGTAGATTCACACTGTTACCGAGATGGCATATATGCCTAGACCATAAAGGAATAAGTTCAGAGGAGTATATATTCCACCTTCTGCAAACAAGGCGACAAGCCTTGCTATTTTTCTAGATGGATGTTCAGAGATGCCGGCATATATTTATGAGTAATTCTACTTGCAGAAAGGTTAGCTACAGGAAGCTAGATATAATTGTACAGGTACTATTCTTATTCTATTGTTGAATTTGGTATATTGTACACATATAGATCAGTGTGCACCTGACTCACTGAACCTAAATTAGTCCGGCAAATTAATCGCCCTCTGCTGTCATCTGAAACTGAACCTAAATTCGTGTGCACCTGACGGACTGTCAAAGCATAATAATAAACCTATATGTAGTTAGGCAATCTGGACTTTAGCTTATCATAGCATAAGCTATCTACGAATGGATCAAGAATAACCGTGACAAAACAGCCTATCCAAAAAAAGATGGACAAATAAATACGACTAAATATATTAAGACAGAGTTCTTCTTCGGTGAGTCCTTACCGAAGGCCCAGTAGGGCATGGGCGCAGGGCGGCCGATCAATTGCGTGTACTGGTCGACGACGGCGAGCGGCGTCGGGCCGGCGAAGAAGTAGAAGTCGAGGAGGCCGCCGATGACCTTGTACGTGAGCGAGGTGCCCCTGTAGACGACGTCCATGCCGTTGCTGTTGAGCAGGAGCACGGCGTGCGCGATGCCGCGGCCGGCGATGCTCCTGAGGTCCACGTACACGGGGTGGGAGCCGTAGAGGTCGGTGTTGAGGTTGATGGCGGAGGCGTCCGTGGTGAAGATCGTGTAGGGGTCGTTGGGCCGGAGCTTGATGCCGCCCGGCTGCGTGTTCTCGCCGAGCCCGTAGAGCGCCGCGTCCCCGGGGAGGCGCGTGGAGAGCTCCAGGTACTGGTCCTTGAAGACGAGCGGGGCGTGGCTGGTGTTGAAGAGGGCTGGCCGGTGGATTTGCGGTGGACGGCGTACCAGAACGGGTCGCGGCCGTAGGTGAAGACGAGGTCCTGGCCGGCGTACTGGCGGCGGTGAAGGGGATGGCGTCGGGGACGGTGGCGGCGAGTGGTGGCGCTGGCTCGCGCGGGAGCAGGTCGTAGGGCACCTCCCACCTCTGCTTCTCCGCGTCCGTTATCTGCACCCTCACCCTGTCCCTCGTCTCGTGCCTGCACAGTGCGGCATTCCCATGAATTTCGCCATTACAAAATGCATGATCTTTGGTCTCGTAGAACAAATTTGAAAGACTCGTGATTGCAATGTACTACTCTTCCAGTGCGAGAAATCATCGAAGCATGAACACATTGTATGATTGTAACATGATTTCTAGACAATCCACATTGTAATATGATTGACGAATTTCCGCAAAACACTACTCCTATATGATTGACAGAAACAAAGTAAAGTCTGTTTCTTTCTAATTTCTCAGACCAATTCCTGGAATTTAGGGTGCTGTTTTTTCTTATCTTGAACAAATAATCGAACAGGCAATAATTGCAACCACAAACATTCCCCTCAAACAAAGCTAGTCTTCGTACTACTAGCAACATGGAGGCATGGAGCGCCGTGAATAAAAAAGACCGGGAAGAAGAACAGGGAGCATACTTGACGAAGAGCCTGAGGCGGGGGATGTCAGGGCCGTAGGTGGAGGTGCGCTGCTTCAGCTGGAGGCGCCCCACGAGGCCTCCCCCGTTGGGCCGCTGCACCAGCGACACCAGCCTGTACCCGAACCCGACAGGCTTGGGTGCAGCTGCAGAGACGGCGCCATCGCTGGCCGTGCTGCTGCCGGCGAAGGTCAACATGAGGAGAAGAAGAAGGCTCCATGGCAGACGGTGGGGAGCGTGGGGAGCGTCCATTGCTGTGCTTGTCTCACTTGCTCATCAGCAGCTCACTGGCCGCCGCACTCGCTTTGTACAGACTACAGGGACGTGGCTGTGGGCAGCAGGTCATAGGTGAGGAGCGAGAGAGCAGAGGTGGCTAGAGAGAGCGCGAGGAGGTGTTATGATGCGAGTAATGAGGGGCAGTGTCAGCGTGCAGCTGCATGCATTGAGTGAGTGGCTTCTTCAACGGATACGGAGCACCTCCCTCCTTTATAGACACCGTACCCTGATCGTGTCATCGCGGAAGTAGTACATTGTATATCGGTGCGTGACAGGTGGGGCCAGGAAAAGTGCTTACGGTACACTGGGCATGGTTGTCAGTCACTTGCTTGTAACAGAGAGGTGGTCTGTATAGTATAGTATAGAGTGCAGATTGTTGGCACCCGAGCTCCAGTGCTCCCTCCGTATAAAAAAATTCGAAAATGATATTTATGAGTTTCAAAAAAATCTGAAACTAAATAGGGACGTAGCCAAGGGTGTATCCCACTAACCTGAAAAATATCTATTTTAAATACTATGTATTGTGAGCTACACAAAAATGACAAAATTATAGATCTACGTATGCATATTTTCAAATCTCTAAAATTTTCAGATCTTGTCATATTTGTGTAGCCCACAATATATAGTATTTGGACTTGATATTTTACAAGGTTGTGGGATACAACATTGGCTACGTCCGGATTTTTTTTCAGAATTTTTGTGGCTTTATAAGGAGATTACAACTAAGCTATTGTAAGAAACTGTAGAATGTATTAATCATATCGTTATGCTATTAGTAGAAAATGTTAAGTAACCACAAAACATGAGTTATATATGGAAAATCTTGATATGGATGATCACAACCACGTAAGTATTATTTCATTATGAGTATAATCATTGCGGATTTTAAAATATTGGAAAACAGAAGATAATGATATGTGATATGGGTTATCACAGTTTAATCTTGTAATAGATGAATTTAGGTACCCAAGTTATTGTGGGGGATAAGAAGCATCCCAACGAGTATAATCTAAAATTTTACATGTAGGAGTATTGATCCATTGTTGCCAAAGAAACCCCTTGGTAGAACAGGTGAACAGGTAAATGTCATCATTGGTCTTGAATCCATTTTATTTAACAGAGATACCGTAGGGAAAAATCCCTAAGGTGTAGTGGTCTTGAATCCATGGTCGGAATGCATTATGGTTACATACCAATAGATCATTAGTTTAAGATATCTCTCCCTTCCAAACTCATCTGTTTATTTGTTTCGTGTTTCTTAATTTATCCGAGGTCTGCTCTCGCTTTTGTTTACCCTGCCCTATTTTGTTTTGTAGAGAATCATAAACAAAGTTGTTAACACAAGTTACATTACTAACTAGCACTGTAGCTAGCTACAGTACATTGTTCATTGCTACAGTCTGCAGTGTTTTCGATCCGAGCCATCGCCTGGCGATCGGACGGTCCACAGGCCACGTCCATGACGCTTTTACAGAAACGCCCCTCACAAATCCAGATACTGCTCCGCGATCCATGACTTTACGAGGAGAAGGACATGTTTGCAAATCGTAAAAACATCAGGGGCCCCGCTGCAAAACCTGCGCAGAACTCTCCACCTCTCCTTCTCTCTCGCGCGGCGCCGGAGTCGCCGCCGCCGACGCGTTCCCCCGCCGCTCCGGCGCTCCCCGCTCAAATCGGCGCACACTCCGACGTTCGCCGTCGCGCCCTCTCCCTCCTCACCCACTCTCGCTTGCCGGAACGAGGCGACCTCGCCGCAATCGACGCCGCCGTGCTCCGAGGCCGCCGTTGGGCCCGCACGTCGCCGGCGACGCCCCGTCGACTCAAAAGCGGCGGCGCCGCCACCTGCGGCCACCCCGCGTCGAGCCGCATCCACCGCGCCCAGCCCCGCGTCCCACCTCGCGGTGCCGCCGCCTGGCCGTGGTCGCCGTTGCCGCCGCATCTCCGGCCACTGTTCACGTCATCATGACGTCAGCAGTGGGCTTGGGCTGCACAAATGGGTTCCGGCCTTTTTTTTCCTTCTTTCCGTTCTGCTTTTCTATTTTTCCAAAACTTTTTGAACTTTTTAACGACATTTCCAAATCAACTGAAACCAAATTCTACAAATTTGTAAAAATCAAAATAGTCACTGCATTTAAGAAAAAAATTTGATTAGATAAATTTCCAAATCAAATGAGACCAAATCCCACAAATTTGTAAAAAACCAAAATAGTCACTGCATTTAAACAAATGTTTGATTACATAAATATTTTGACAAAATGCAAATTCATTTACTCTAATTATGGCTTGCTTCTAAATTGAATTTAATAAATATAAATAACTTCAAAAAAAATGTTTGATTAGATACATTTCCAAATCAAATGAGACCAAATTCCACAAATTGGTAAAAAAACAAAATAATCACTGTATTTAAAAAAAAGTTTGATTAGATGAATATTTCAACAAAATGCAAATTCATTTGCTCTAATTATGGCTTGCTTCTAAATTGAATTTAATAAACATAAATAACTTCCTAATTTTCGAATTTTGAAATTTGAACAACTTAACAATGCAAACTTTTCTTGAAATTGTACATATTAAAATCCAAAAACTTTTTAATATGTACATTTCCAAATTTCAATTATTTACACCTCAATTAAACGCACTTAAGTCTTGAAGATATAACAACCAAGATAATCAAATATATTTACCAAGTTCTTAATTCCTTAAGTAACCATCGATCTCAACGCATTGACAATTTACACAACCATAACACCACCTAAAAGTGATAAAACAACCAAACGAAATTAATACGATGTCAATGTAGTATCGCTTAAAACGATCAAACGAAATTAATACGATGTCAACGTAGTATCGCTTAAAACGAAGATTACCTGGCTTCATTTCGTTTTTAACGAACTGGGTATATGCAAAGTCATTGTCGTGGATGAGAGATTAGAGACATCATTTGAGGCAGCACACCTGGCATGTAAGACCTCAAATGATTTATGGTTTACTTCCATGTAGTAAATATTAACCTCACATGTTTTCCGGTATATATATATATATATATATATATATATATATATATCAGCAATCGTGATACCAAACCACTATCAATCTATGTCATCCATTGAATAAAAGATATTTATAAGTGTGAAATTACGATACACTTTATTTTTCAATTATGCTATTGGAAAATGTTGCTTCTTCAGTTATACCTTATGAGGCTCTCTTTTAGATCTTATAACAAAGTGTGTGTTCTAAATTTTATTGGTTTGTATCCAAAACTAGAAGCTGAACACTTATAATATTTCTTTTAGGAAAGCATCACAATCAAGGCAACCATAGCACATGTCTATGGCGTTGAGTTACGAGCAAACCTATAGGTCTTTGACGATGTGTAAATTCAGTTTTACTACTTGGGATTTGTTGTTCTTCTCTAGCTTTAACTGTAGATAATACAATACCTGCCTTTTTGAAATTTAGAAATAGTAGTTTCTTCTCTATTGCAATGACCTTGAAAGAAAGAATTTAATTTCTGTTGTTATACTGATATTCCATAAAAGAGAGGATGAAGATTTAGTTTGTGGTTTTTTATTTGTTCATGTAAACACATTTCTGGCTTACTTTTCAATGGTACACTGATACACATGTTGAATTGTTAGTACATTTACCCTCCTGCCTCCACTATGGTGCATTTGCTTTTCTTAGTGACACGACATAACGACGAGTAATATCTTGCTTCTACAAGATTCGGAAACTCATACATGAAAAATAAATAGATATAAGCTAGAAAATAGTATCTATCTACTGATTTTGGGTACTGTTTTATCTCATATGTTTTATTTGCTGGCTACCATCCTTTCTCACGGTCGTCCTCTGTAACACATGAGTGCTAAAAACAAATGTGGTGCATCCCTTCCATTTAGCTTCTAGAACTTCAAAATGAAAAGCAAACCATCATCGTCAGGGCCATCCATCATCACCATCACTAACACATGGAATATCAAACTAAATGGCGGTGTCATATTCAATACTTGGTAGTGTCTACAAGCTAGCTGCAGATAATAGTGGCGGAGGTGAAAGCTATTGGTTTTCTTCTTTGTTTAATCCATCATTTTAATTTAGCTAATGCCAATATTAGCAAAAACTTTTATTTTCTTACTATAAGCCACCATGCCTGCAAAGATAAATGCATTATACAAACAACGTCATCGTTTCTATTTACAAAAATATATTATGTAACCAAGACAAAAAAAGTTATATTTACAAAAATATCCACCAAGGGCGCGGCGATGCCGACGCGCCGAAATTCAACTTCAATGATTTCCAATTTTTCAAATTCGATGATTTCCAAACTTAGACAACTTTAAAACGCGCCGAAAGCATTTTTGAATTTCAATGATTTCCAAACTTAGACAACTTTAAAACGTCGCCATTTTCAAATTCGAATGCCAATTTTTTCCCAGAAAAAAAACAGAAACAGAAAACAGGAAAATTCTATAAATACCCATCAACAAAATATTAAAAATATATCAAAATGGTAGGGAAGAAAATATTTACTATTTTTGACAAAAAATCAAATAAGCTTGACTAATTCAAATAGGCTTAGATTTGGATAATTTTATACAAAATAAACAACATGTCTGCAAATTCCAATTTGACCAACATTTAAGTCAATATACCGATATTCCATAAAATATATCGAGAATGCTAAAAAAAAGAAAAGCTATATACTTATAGCAAATTACAAATATATTTAATCATTTCAATTTAGCCAAATTTTTGCCACCATACGAATAAACTTTCCCCAAATGTGGAATCAAATTCAAATGAATTTTCTAAATTCAATTAAATATTGACGTCGAAATACAAACATGTTTCAACATTTCAAACCACTAAAGATTTGAATATCCTATACAATATATCAAAAAAACTCACAACAAATTGCTGTCTATTCATACCAAAATAAAAACATGTTCGAACACTTCGATTTGGCTAACATTTTGCCGAACAAAAAAAAAATTGTACACAAAAAATCACCAAGGGTGTGGCGTGACGCCATGCCAAATTCAACTAGTTCTTTAGTATGAACGGTACATGTTAGCGATTCACACGTTTTTTGTTCAGGATCTGTTGAAACTTTTGTTCTGTCCACTAGCTTTGTTATTAATTGCGTAGATTTTTTGTTGTAGTTCACCATTTAGTTCAAGGTCGCAGGTGTTCTGCGGAAGCATGTCAAGTTTAGCTCGCGTTACCGTTGCATGACTCCTGAGCATGTGGCGAGGACGACACAAGAAGATGAAATGTCATGAAAGGTTCCTGGGTGCAGCGGCCAGGGTGGCTCCCTGGTCGGGCGACGGCAGGCGGCGGCCCCATGGGCGGCGGCGCCGTGGATCTGGCATCTTGGCCAGATCCATCTTGGCTCGGCTTTGACCGGCCGGGGTGCGAGATGAGGCCGGTGTGAGGCGGCCGGAGGCCCTCTACCGGATTTCCGTTGGCGTCGTCCGTCTTCATGGCCACGATGCTCGTGGATCAACCCAGCGGCGAGTTCTGGGCGACACAACCTCTGGTGAAAACCACGCCGACTGCGGTCTTGGCGGACGATGGCGGCGTCTCTGACGTCGTTCCCTTCTCGAGGCATCGTCGTTGCAGGTCGCATCACCAAGCTCAGGATGTTCCGGGGGAAACCCTAGATCTGGGTCTCCCGGATCGGACGATGACGGCTCTTTCAGGGTCGTTCTCCCTCCTGGGGGCATCGTTTTGGAGCATGTGCTGGTTGGGACGGGTAAGAGGAGGAGTGGTGTTTTCATCTACCGCAAGGCGAACGGCGGGTCCCGGCAGCATGGAGCAGCAGGGTCTCGAAGGCGGACGCGTGATGATGGACGCGCACAGGGAGGAGGCGCAGTCTGGTGCCATGGTGGCATCGACGGCAGGCCTGGCGAGAATTATGCGGATCTCTGCCCTGAAGATGACTTTGTGGTTCGATGGCGGTGACGGCTTCTGTAGCGTGTGCTGGAGGTGCTCGCTAAGAGTCTGCTTGACCGGATGAGCGCTCCCGGTCGCCTAGAGGGTGTCTTGGGGTATAAGAAAGTTCCCGGTTTCTAGCTGATGGGGTGTTTCTTGTCTTCAGAGCACAAGGCCCTGCTGGCATGATTTGCTCTCATTGTCGGGTGTGTAGGTGTTGTGTGGAGGCTTCGGGTCTTTTTGATGTATGCTCCTTGTCAGACTTTTGTTGAATAAATCAATAAAAGCCGTATGCATCAATCGATGCAGAGGTTTGGGCTCCCCATTTCTAAAAAATCTTTCCTAGGTGCAGCTAAATTTCGTTTGTGGTTCATATTTGGTTCAATGCCACGGATGATGCATTCATGGGAGCAGGCCATCGACGAAGTCGGGTGACTACTACGACTTCCGAGCACACAAAAAGATTTAATCGGGATAGAGAGCTTGTTTTGGAGATTTTATGTGGGTCCAGATACACATGTTGTCGTGCAATGCCGCAACATTTGTACTTGTGGTGAAAGAGAGATTGAGGATTTGAATAGTGCTTAGATTTGAGGAACGGAAGAAGATGAACAAACATGAGAGCTCGGAGAAGATGGATCGAGAATCTCTAGCATTTCTCCCCTTCCACGGAACTCAACTACTTTACGCCTGGCCGCAACAGTGACATCGCATCTGAGTTTGCTTTAGTTAAGTATAGAAAGTTTGGAAACAAATTTCTTCCCCGATGTAACTTTTTTGATCTCAAAGCAACCATTTACCAAGGGGTGGACAAGACAACTTTTTTTTGAATAAATGAAGTAAAAACCGTATGTATCTCTTCGATGCAGAGACTACGGAACTCCCCATTTTGAAAAAAAAACTTGAAAAAAAGATAGCTTTTGTACCGACATGTACATGCATGTGTACATGTGCATTTCCTCTTCAAGTAAATATATACCAAGGAGCATCTATGTATACTTGTTAGAAAAGGTAGATTTTTCGACTCTTTGAGTGTTTTATATTTGAACTTTTAAAGACTCGGATCATGCATTGCCCCACGACCTGCGATCATTTTGTATTTTCTGGTCAAATATTTAACTGAGTAAATCACACTTGAGCTGTCCATGCATCGACGAGAGCCATTGCCAAAAGATCGATGTTGAGAAGTGCTGCCAAAATACCCCGCTTGTTTTATTTCCGGAATCCCGAACTGAAAGGTGCATGCATCGGTTAAGATTAGACGTGATTAAACAAAGGAAGAGCGAAAATGCACACTGTTCCACGAGCGGATAATCACGGAAAAGCCGAGATAGGCCCCGGAGGGCACCGATGCCCACGAGGCATGTTCCTTCTCGAGCCGCTACAGCATCTCGCCCACAGCAACCCCGCAGTTTTCACATGTACCCTCGATAGTCTCCAACCCTAACATTGGAGCTAGTTTCGTAGTATTACGCAGAGACAGCGCTGTAGGCCCGTAAGATAAAAATGCCCGGAACACTGCATGGGCCAGTTAGTTTTAGTGCATCCATGCATAACATGAACAGTGATTTATGCGCTCTGCTCGGTTGCTCTGCTCCATGTACCTTTTGTCTGTACAGATAGAAAAATGTCATCGAAAAGACCTCTATCAAAATACTGTTGTGACTTAATTTCAAGTTGGTGTCCATGCTACGAACTGTAGGGCCCTTTTGTTTAGTCTTCTAAATGCTTTCCACCGAAAAAGGTTAGGGAAATAAAAGGGCTGGCTTCGCGTTGAGCTTTTTCCCAAAGCTGCTCCTTTTCCATGGAAAAAATACGTGCTTTCCCGAACTTCCCAGCTAAACCTCCGAATGGGCATGCAGCTTTGGGCATTTCGTGGATCGTAATTACAGGAGTAGTGCCACTCGCGGCCGAAACGAGAAGTCAGCCCCGCGCGTGCCCTCCTAACCCTGAGCCTATTTTTCTTTTCCTCCTGACCACCTAGCGAGCGGAACCCGACGCCGGTGATTGCCCCACCCTGCGTCGCCCCCGCCGTCGATTGTTCCTCCCTGTGCTGCCACCCCACCCTGCCCCCGCCGGTGACTTCTCCTCCCCGACGTCGGCGACTGCTCCTCCCCTCCGCCTCCCGTCGCCCACCTTGGTGAGTGCTCCTCCCCGCCGCCCCCGGCGACTGCTCCTCCCCTCCGCCCTCCGCTGCCCACGCTGGCGATTGCTCTGTCCTGTCGGCCGACCTTGCCCACCTCCATTCTAGGCGAGGAAGAATCCAGACCGAGCCTACCTATTTTCTCTATTATTTCCTGCTTTGAATTTGTGATTCGAATTGTACCATGTGATTCGATTTGTACCATGTGTGTTGCTTGATCTATTTGGTGCATGTTAGTGGTAGATGTAATTGGTAGCAGTTAGTGCATGATTATTTGATGCCTATTAGTGTTCGATATGTTATTTATGTAAATCAACAATAGTATAACTTTTCATGAGTGTAAGGGTGTTTCAGACAATTTTACAGTTTACAGTTAGAAAGCCAGCTGGGTTGCCAAATACCTCCACCCAGAAAAGCTATTTTCCCTGCGCAGCAGGTTTCCCTACACAGCAGCACAGCAAGTCCAAACAAAAAGGATGTAATAACATGTTCCTGACATCCGTAACCCCAGCAACCTGCAAACACATGGGCACAAATGAAATCTTATCCCGGCCACGGATTCAGGCCGGATTCGTGGGCTGCCAGCCAGCGCGCCTGTCTTTCTCCTCACTCGACTGCCACCCTTGTAGCGTAGTACACTATACTGCCTGTTCCTATCGGTATGCAGCAAGAAAGTTTTGTTGAACGCAACACGTTGCGTGAATCGAGTAGGGAGGAATCAAGCAAGATCACAAATGCATGAATGGATCATGATGATGCACCCATCCTCATGCATGATTCGGTGTGCATTCCTGCTCCATCATTTCTGAACGTAGGCGTCCCGACGGCTCTGTGAAGCTGTCACCAATCTTCGATGGATCCAAGTGAGTGACACCATCACAACAATGGTTGAGAACAGACCAATTGCTGGGTGACACGTATGGTTTAGCTTACCCGAATTGTGTGTTGCTTAGCCTTTCTGTCAATTTAGGCTTGTGGTGTAAACGGCCTCGGCGACACACATGAGTCGGCCGTCGGCGCTGAGGGCGAAATCTCTGACCAAATCATACCATGCGTGTAGGCCACCACCATGACCAGGAGTCGCTTCACATGAGCGATTTTCCAAGTACTCGAGACCGCGTGTAGTTGTCGCTTAACCTTTTTGCCGTACAGTCGTACAGACTGAGCTGTGTAACATGCATGGGGTCCTGCTAACATCTGTAGATCCAAATCATACGATCAACCTGCACAAAGGCTACCCTGCTTGTCGTGAATCTGTATCAAAATCATGTAAAAACTTCAGTCCGTAGATGTAGAATTGAGAAAACTACAAAAAAAAAAAACACCACAACTTCGGTTAGGGTTTTAAAAAGCCACCACAATACGTTAGATTTTCAAAAAACCACTACCTCAGTGCTAACACATAAAAAATAGCCCGCTAACCATCCGAAACGCTCATGTAATCCAGAATTTGAACGGCTGGCCCTATGCAGCGTGAACGCGAGCGACCTACGCGAGTGTGGCGTGCGCCGCGCCGCTGAGGCCACGCGCTGGAGCAGCCCGCCGCAGTCGCCGGTAGCGCAGTGGACCTGCTCCATGTTGGTTGGTGTGCTGCCGGTGTGCGCCTAGATGCGGCCGACCATGCGTGAGTCGGAGCCGGTAAAGAGCGGCCGTACCCAATTTTTTTTTTGTTCTTTGCTTTGCTTTTCTTTTTGTATTTTCACAAATATATTTTGCTAGAAATTATCATGTAAGGTCCATTTATTTCACGGTTACCATACCTTGCCACATCAACCTAACACTAGGACCGGTTGACAATAAACGTTGATCAGATTGTGGGTTAAACGATCGTCCAGAATGGTTAGCACTAAGGTGGTGATTTTTTTGTTACATGTTTAGCACTGTTGTGGTGGTTTTTGAAAATCCTAACGTATTGTGGTGGAGTTTTAAAACCCTAGCCGTAGTTGTGGTGGTTTTATCTGTAATTAACTTTGTAGAAATGGATATGTTAACACCATATGCATGGGAACCAATCATAGCTCAGGCACGGATTCTTGCTGATTTCGTGGGCCAGGGACGGCTACCGGCCAGCCGGCGCGTGTCCGTCCATGTACTACGCACTCTGTTACATATGTAAGCATTTCTATCATTTTTCTACGTACATGTATCTAGTCATTTTTCTGCGCAATGTTCACATACGTGCAGAAAAAAAATCTAAAAATGCATGCATTTAGAAACGGAGGGAGTACACTATTCTTGAAACTGAAGGCCACTGATCAGGGGGTGTATCCAACATCCGTGAAAAATGCAGTTTTCTTATTCTAGTAGCAATGAGTTTAATTCTATGTGTATTACGTGCGTCATTTTTTTTATGTGGAGTAGATGATATTGAAAATATGAACTTTGAGTTTGGCACGCTGCGATTTAATCCTACATCCGCCATTTCCACTGGTCGTGAAGCAACATGTTGCGTGAATCGAGCAGAGAAGACATCAATCAATGCAAACTTACCGATCATGGACACATTGGCTAGGAAAGACCGCATCAAAACTCGGGCACTGTGTCTTGTTCTGCTCTCTTTCTGCCACCTCACGCACGCACGCATGCATGAATCATGATGCTGCACTCATTGCCTCGTTGCTTCATCATTTCTGATTAATTCTGAACCAAGGCGTACGGCGGACTCGATAAAGCTGGCGGAATATCTACTGCTCCATCCATTTCATAATATAATACTGTATCTTTTAGGTGTTACACACGTTATTTAGATTTAGACTAAAAAATAACATATAAAATAAAATGTGTTTATAGATACATATGTATACATATGATTATAGAAAATACTAAAATATTTTATATTATGAAACGAAGGGGTAGTATCTTTGACGGATACGAATGAAACCAATGAAACAGAGGGAGTAGGACCAAATACTCAGAGGCAGGTGGCGCAGATTGTTTGCTTGCTCATGTGATTGCTTGTAGCATCTGCACCGCCCATGTGTTCATGTGTCGTGTAGCGGTGACGACACATGGTATCCCACAACACCACCTCCACTGGCTACTACTCCCTCCGTTCCTAAATATAAGATGTTTTAGGTGTTGTACATGTTGTCCACATACACACTAAAGTGAGTGAACATACACATGAAATGTGTCTAGATACACTTGTGTACATGTGAATGTGGACAAAACCCAAAACATCTTATATTTAGGAACGGAGGGAGTACTTCACCTCCTGCTTTAGCTGAACGAGCTAGAAGCGGCCGCGTGGTGGGGAACGTCGTGCCAGAAAGTTGCGGATCACTGAGCCACCTAGTGACACGCGTCGATCCTGCGTGCGCGGATGACGACGCCACTTCTGCTTCCGTGATGTGATGGGGAGTGGTGCTCCTCCTAGACCCGGTGACCAGAAAGTGCAAATGGAGACCGAGCTACTTGGAGCTCTGATTTCCAAAAACATTTGAATCAGCATTTTTTGTGTTCTAAAAACTTCCAGAAAATTTCCTATGTGTAGAAGATGTCGAGATCTACCACTGTGCAAAATGTAAGTGAAAACTTCTTTGTAGCTAAAAAAAGACGGATGTGCAGATATAGGTTGGCGAATAGTGCACAATTTCAAAATTTTGAAAATTGCCAAATTTATCATTTTTATGTAGCCCCGAATAATATGAATTATGCGTTGAAAATATACGCAATGCTACATCTCGATATCGTCTACATATAGGATTTTGTTTCTAATATTTTGAAACACATAAATGTAGATTGAGAACACGAGTTGCAGGAAACATAGTCAGTAAAAATAGCTCGGCCCCTAAACGACTTAATAGTACAAGAAGAGAAGATGGAGAGTGCGAGTTGCGAGAACCTGCCTATGATAGGTTGGGTAAGAGGGTGGTTGTACTCCCACCTCAGCAGAGTTCAAACCCCTAGTTTGCCGCTGTTGTTTCTTATTTAGGCGGCATACTCTTCAGTGGGAGGCAATGTTCCCGTCGGAAGCGAGATGTCCGTGGTGACTTCGTCAATATCAATACATGATGCGCCAGTTCAGTATTTCATAGGTGCTCATAAAGTAGTGTGTCAGTGCGTGCATTTATAGTGATGAGTTTATGTGTGTGTATGTGAGAGTTTGCGTTGTATTATGTTTCAGAAAAAAAAAAGCGCCCGAGTTGCACGCTACAAATACGCGGTAAAAATCCAAATTTTTTTTTGAAACAAAGGCAAAGTTTGCCTTATTATTAATTAAGAAGAGAATGTCCGATTTATTAGCGGAAGAAACCGGACGAAAATCATACAACATTCAACAACAACACAACATCACCTAAAATCCAAATATTTTTGGGGCACGGGCCGGAGTTACAAAGCACCAGAAACATAGTCGGTAAACACGACCCTTGCACCTCTGAATGTCTGGTCATGGATCTGAAGCAAGAAACATGCGTGAACAACGCTTGTCCGATAAAGGCATGACAGACCCAGAAACGCTATCCGGACATATCACAGGCTAAATGGCCTCCGCAGTCCACATCAGTCGGCGCTCACGGCCAAATCTCCGATCCAATCACCCCATCCCAATCCCATGCGTGTAGGCCTCCAGAACAGTTGAGGATGAGTGCTGTTCGTCCTGAACTCCTGATTAGGTCCCACATCAACGATCGCGTAGCCGGAGATCCCGCCGGATACGTTCAAAGCTGCAGTGTTCCGGATCGAGCTTGATTGCTGGCAAAGCCATCGCGAATGGACACGAATCCGCCGCCGACGACCGTGCCGGTCAGGGCGCGTTCGACGGTGGCTTCCTCACGGCTCGACTCGTTTCATTCTGGCCCATCATCATCACTAACTATATTAAGTACATGCAGTTTGCCGAGCACTCAGCGCTCCGGGTACTGTAACTTTTGAAGCTACAGTGCCCGGGGGTACAGTTCACCTTTTTATTTTTGCCTTTTTTTGTTTTAAATTTTTTTTGTTCTCCCTAATATTATATACACGAAATATATGCGCGTCGACGAGTAGTTTCCACGAAATATATGCGCGTCGACGAGTAGTTTCTACCCCGTGAACGGTTTTGAGTTTTGTCAACTCTAACTCTTCAATTTTGGATCCAAATTCGCACAGACATTTAACTAATTTTGTCAAATTTTTTGCAGAAAAGTCCCCGCGCTTCCCACAAATTCTATCTACATATAAAGGAGGAGCAAATCCTCGCTCTCTCCTTGCTCGGGTCACTGTAGCTTCACGAAAGCTACAGCACCCGGCGGGGTACTGTTCACCTTTTTTTTTTTTGCACAGACATTTAACTAATTTTGTCAAATTTTTTGCAGAAAAGTCCCCGCGCTTCCCACAAATTCTATCTACATATAAAGGAGGAGCAAATCCTCGCTCTCTCCTTGCTCGGGTCACTGTAGCTTCGCGAAAGCTACAGCACCCGGCGGGGTACTGTTCACCTTTTTTTTTTTTGACTTTTTTTTGTTTGATCCAAATTCGCACAGACATTTAACTAATTTTGTCAAATTTTTTGCAGAAAAGTCCCGCGCTTCCCACAAATTCTATCTACATATAAAGGAGGAGCAAATCCTCGCTCTCTCCTTGCTCGGGTCACTGTAGCTTCGCGAAAGCTACAACACCCGGCGGAGTAATTTTGTCAAATTTTTTGCAGAAAAGTCCCCGCGCTTCCCACAAATTCTATCTACATATAAAGGAGGAGCAAATCCTCGCTCTCTCCTTGCTCGGGTCACTGTAGCTTCGCGAAAGCTACAGCACCCGGCGGGGTACTGTTCACCTTTTTTTTTGACTTTTTTTTGTTTTTTTAATAAAAAATTTGTTCACCTTTTTTTTTTGACTTTTTTTTGTTTTTTTAATAAAAAAATTGTTCCCCCTAAAATTATATACACGAAATATAAGCGCGTCGATGAGTAGTTTCCACCCCCGTGAAAGGTTTTGAGTTGTGTCAACTCTAACTCCTCAATTTTGGATCCAAATTCGCACAGACATTTAACGAATTTTGTCAATTTTTTTGCAGAAAAGTCCCCGCGCTTCTCACAAATTATATACATGAAAAATATGCGTAACGGCGAGTAGGTTCCATCTCCGTCATCGTTTTCGAGTTCAATCGACTCTAACTCCTCAATTTTTAAATCCAAAGTCGCACAAACATCCCACGAATTTTGCCAAAAATTTTGCAGGAAAAACCCCATGTTTTCCAATAATTATATACACGAAATATATGCGCGCCAACGAGTAAGTTCCACCCCCGTGAACGGTTCCGAGTTTTGTCGACTCTAACTTCTCAATTTTAGATCCAAATTCGCACAAACATTCCATGAATTTCGTCAAATTCGAATTTCCTTCAACATTTATTATGTCATTACAACAAAACATTTCATACATAAAATTTCCCTTAAAGGACGCGGCGTGTCGCCGCGCTAAATTCAACTAGTCGCCTATGTAGAGACTACATTTTGTCGCCTGTGGAGTCACATGCACATGCATGGCCATGAGTGAATGGGATTGGGGCCGACCGATTGTCTGGGTCCAGAACTCGGGAACATGCGGTTTGCAGAGCATGCCGACGCGCGCTGTAAGTCCGAAAAGCATGGATCACGCGATGGGCTGTTGGAATTTTGACTAGCATTTTACTATTTGGGAAAAAGTAGCACAAACTTCTAAGGTGGAGTATTGTACTACTTGGTAAGCATGTGAGAACATATTGATCTGTCTCGCGCACTCCTCCTACTCCCCCGTTCATCTCGTCACGACGCGCCGCGGGTTGCAGGAATGAGTCGTCGTCTTCCAAGTCTTTTCCATCCCGTCTTCCGGCGTGAAGGGACACTAGGCTTCCAGAACCCTGCCTCTTGTGATCCTGTACGGGAGACGGGCAATCAGTTTTTTAGGGAGCGCACTCACGCGACTACTTGCATCGAGTTCTTCTCTAATGACAACTTCTTTCCCGACATCAGCAACCTCTTCATCGACGACATGGGCGACAACGTGAACGCCAACGGTTCTGCTGCTGCCGCACCATATGAATTCTTCATCTTCCTCTTTGAGTTACTAGTACAGTTTTTGCTTGTACTATATGCTTTAGATTCGTTCTGTTTATTACTGTTTTATTAAATCGCATGATTAATTTAATTCTGGTTATTCTATTCATGATGTGTTTATTGTTTTTACGAATTACATCATATGCTAGATTGCTTATATATTCAACATGGGCCAGAGTCAATCACAAAGTGTTGTTTTCAAGAAAAGGTCAAACTCTAAGCATTTAAATGACTTGACTCAAATTTCAAACATAGCAGATGGAAGACTAAAAAGTAAAGGTCACCACAAGGCTGTTTTCATGTTTTTCTCAAATCATGCAAAGGAGAAAGTAGATTCAGCCCTGATCATGGGCGATGGCCTTGGTGCAACGGCGGGACACGCGGTTATGAGCTTCTCCGATTTATATGGCGCGCAACCCGGTCATCCATCTACGCGATTGAACGGTTCAGATTTACTACTAAACGAGTGGAACGTTCAAAACATATTTAGTGGCAAATTTCGACGAGTCAATCGTGAAAACAGAAAGATACAAGTTGTGCGTCAGGAAATCCGCGTTCGACTGCCGATAAAGCCGCAACAGACCAGGAATGACGTTGGCGCCACTGGTACACCGCACAAGGCTAAACACCACGTGTAATTTTCCTGAGTAATATATAGTAAGTGAGTTTCAAAAAAAAAAAAACCCATGATGTTTTACTACTGTACTGCATGGTCGTTAATTACCAGGTTGCTTACATGTGCATTCTACTGAGAATCCACATCCAGTACGAGGCATGCGTCAGGCAAATGATCAGGTCCCAGAAAATACCGACTATAGGCTGCTTGGGTGACCCAAAATCAATCGTGTTAAGCTAGGACAAAAGACAAGCGATTGCACAGGATACGTTCAAAGATGCAGTGCCGGAACATATAAGATTAAGCCCCTGCGACCCGCCTGACGCTTGCATGTTACATACGTTAATGTGAATCTTGCACTAAAACATGTTTAGATATATGTGTGTGAAAAATAGATAGAAAGTCTTATATTTTGATACGGATGGAGTACATACATATACTAGGCGCGTCGTAGCTAGGAAGAAACCAATTAAGCACGGAATCTTTGCAAGTCTCATCACACGGCCACACGGGGCTTTCGCGCTCTAAATCACCTGCGACGAAAGACACGGGATTACGAGAAGGTGCGCAAAAAAGTCCCAAACAAACGTTATAAATGTATAAATGAAAGCTAAATCTGGTCCTGAACTCCTAATTTCGGTAGTTAGCACTTTGAATTCGTCAATCCTGGTTTGACACACCTGAAATACTACAGTTCGTCCAGCATAAGGTGCTACTCCCACTAATTATACAGGCCCACACGTCATCATCATCTCAAACAGGCTTAGAGTGCCAACTATGAGTTGATTTCATCTACGAGTTGAGAGTATATTTTGGACTTTTTCGTTTGGAGTTTGGACCGGCTAGGCAGGCCGCATGGCGATCGATCGAGCAACAGAGCGTTTCGTCGTGTCTGGTGCGTGGGTGCCCATCGTCACATGCGTCATCGGCGGTGATTGGATCTTGTCGGGACAGAGTCGTGTGCAGGTGCAGCCTTTGCATGGGTACGTGCATCCATTCCGGGATAAGGGAAGGAGAGACGGGACCATGCATGGATACTGTCTCGTGGGCCTAGTCATGTGACGGTACCAGGCCGCCGGTAAACGAAACCGCGCCATATCGACCAGTCGCCGAGCACGTCTGCGGCGGCCCACACAATGAGAATAACCCTATTTGCTGCGAGGGCGGCTGGCGCTACACACTACAGTCTCTGCAATGGGCTAGCCCATTCACAATTGATTTTCCTTTCTTCTGTTTTTTCTTTAGATTTTATGATAGTCAGATTTATAAAAATATTAAGATCTTATAAGAATGTTCATATTGTAAAAATATTCCTATTTCGAAAATGTTTAATTTTTTAGATCAAATCTAGAAGAAAAAAAATCAGATTTCAAAAATGTTCAGATTTGAAAAAGAAAAAAATGAGAAAGAGGAAACACCTAATGGGCACGCGGCCCAACTCACCCGCCACGGGTGTGCGGCTCTGCGGCGCCCCCCTATGGCGCAGCAAAACCCTACAAATAGCATCTCCCGCTCTACTATGACACGTTTTAGCGTCAACGTGTACCGCTTCGACCATTTAGGCTAGGCCCATTTAATCCATTTCAAAGTTTCCGCGATTGCACAAGTTCATGATTGTGGTTTGTATTGTTCGTTTATGTCCTAGATAATAAAACTCTCAAGTTTGAGCATTAGACAAAGAGATTGAGCAACATCATTACTCTTTATGCTTGGTGGTGTTAGACGACACATTTTAAAATCTCATAAGTAGACGATTTGACCCATTTTAGAGATAGAAAAAATCTTGGCACCGACTAATTTGACAAAAAAAAATCTTCGCATTACCTTCTTCTGAATGCCTAATTTATTAATAGTTTTCTAGACTCGAACCCAAAATACAGAATGTAGACATATTTTGCAAATCTCAAAAAAATATTTATTTTGGTATTTTGTAAAAATACTAACAATAGAAAAAGGACGTGACTATATATAAGACAATATGAAAATAACCTAACAAACGAATTTAAATCTTGTGAACAACCTTGCGGTCAATTAAAAAAAAAAAGACATGAGCATTCTTTCAACCTTGCTAACAATTTGAACCTGATGAACAATTATTTTGTACAACTTTTTTGTCCCTTAATTTTTTTTTAAATTTCTCGACAATAGTTTTGAGCTTCATGTTCAACTTTCTGAACTGTTTCGAAACACATTAAGGCCCCTACGGCTCCAGAGAAGATTAACATGGCCCCTGTGCAAGTATGACACTCACAAATCGAGAAATGGTCCCAAAAATCGGTTTCGTAACACATTTAGGCCAATCTCATGCCGATATGCTATTATAAATTTTCATATAAAAATGTGTATGTATTTTTTAAGAAGTCCATTTCATATAGACTGTTTACATGTTTTAAAGAAATTATGTGTTTCAAAAAATATGTAACTACACAAGAAATAATGACCATGTATCGTAAAAGTGATGTGCATGTATCATAAAAGTAGTGTTTTTTTTGGGAATTCAGAAAAGTAGTCATATTTTTATGAAAAAATTGTACATACATATAATGTAAATTTTCATGTACCATAGAAGTAATGTTCATGAACCTTAAAGTCATGTTCATGTACAATAGAGGTAAATAGTTATTGATGTTAGAACAATACTTAGAAAGCATATTTTTTACTTATAAATATATTATATGTTGCTATGGAAAAGGGGCAGAAAATATAAATGGAAACTAAAAGGATAACCAAAACATAAATAAGCAACAAAACTAGTAAAATAAATAAAGTCAAAATGAAAAATAAAAAGTAAAGAGCGTAGAAAAATAAAACCTTAAGAGAAGCTAGGTAGGAGCGGTCACTAGCTCTCTCTCTTTTTTCTTCGAGGAGACTCTTTTTGTTTTGATAATCAGCCTGCCTATTTATTCGAAATTCAAAACATGGGGAATACAAACGCCATCTGGCGAGTTTAAGAACCAAACATGACGTCCGGGAGGCATGCCTAACACCAAGTGTGTGAGGGCTCTCTCTTAACATGTTACTACTCGCCTTAATATGTAGGGCTGGCTGTGGACGCATGCAGGGGCGGAGCTCCGTTGGGGCCAAACTGGGTCACGGCCCGCCCAGGTTTTTGCAATAAATATTTTTACTCCTATGCATCTGAGGCCCAATCCATTAGCTCGGACTGGCCTGCCAGTTATCTCGGTTGTCTCCTCCGTTCGACCTCTGTTTTCTCAACAGAACCCATGGCCATGGGTACTCTGTTGCTAGTTCTAGCGATTTAGACTAGAAAACACGGAGGGATTAGCGGAAGTCGGTAGAATAGAGCAACACAAGAGGGAGCAGCGCCCGCGCCGCTCACAGCCAGGGGATTGCCGCAGCTGCAGGCACAGCCGAACCGCACGGACATGGCCTACTGGCCGGAGGTCCAGTAATGGGCGTGTTGCGTACTATTCTACGATTTATCAGATACTTTGCTTTCTTTCCCCAATTATTTTGTTAGCAAATTGATATCATAGTGTTTTAGTCAATTTGTTCTTGAAATTTGAAATTGCAATAGCCATGGAAAGCCCACTCCCAGTCCAGAGAATAATTTATTTGAGTAAAAAAAACAGTAATTGCTAGCAAAATGCCCCAATTCAGAGCAATTTTTTGTGTTTCCTTAATTCCTGGCCCCCCCCATGGATTTGTTTCGAGCTCCGCCACTGGACGCATGTCCATAATGGGCTAGGAGACTATTGGCTGCTTAACAAAGGATAACGGGAAAAATTGCAGCCCAGTGCGCGGCGACACGCGCCACATCGCTCGCGTGAGTTGGATTGAACGTGTTTAAAATTCCACAGAAGAAGGATGGAAGCACAGAGCGGCATGGTCTGTCAGCAACTCAAATCTTGGTATAAGCAATGTCATTAGGTCTGATTCTGAGGACCACACGACAAGTGTGGTTTGCATTTTTCCTTGCCGTTGAATTTAGTTTTAATTAAATATTCTATCCCTATTTGTATTCATGATTATTTACATGCTTTTATAAAGTGTTACTTTTCCTAAGCTCCTCAAATATTCTTACCCTATCTTTATTTATTTAATTTGTCTACATGTTTTCTACATTAATAGCCGTTTTTTGCAAAAACCATCTAGAAGGCTAAGATTCTACTCGTCACATGCCAACTGGTGCTTGACAGGCTACCTAAGAGATTGCAACTTCATCACAGACATGGCTCCTCCAATGGCCGATGTGCCCTATGTAACACACCGGAGGATGCAAACCATAATTTTTCAATTGCATCCTTGCTAGATTTATGTGGAGTGGAGTTCGTCAAATGCTTCGAGTTCAGTGGAATACTAGTTCTTTTGCGCAATTCTATCTAGCAAAGCTAAGATATTTTTTGGACCTGGCGACTGCGTTTTCAAAGTATACTTTCTTCTACAGCACTGGTGAACCCTCGCAAGAAGTAAAGATCACGAGACCATGATGGAGGACCTCGTGCAACTGGTCAAGACGCTACTAGCTGCCACTTACACTCGCAGAGCTGAGATCTCCTAAGTTATTTTAGTTTAATGTTGAACAATTCATGCCCTGTTGGTATGTGTTATTTAAAACTTTACATATGTAAGATGATGAGGGCATCGTCGGCATCGTGTTGGTTGGTTGACATGCTAGGACATATTTAAATGATACGTAAAAGTCTAAGATAGTGTTAACTAGACCTGCGTGCCAAATCCAAGGCCGAACCCGCCATGGGTCGGTTTGTATCAGTCTGAGTCAGACCAGATTAGGGTTTAGTTCGGCGACCCCTACCCCTTTGTCCTTTCAGCGTGCGTTCTTCCTACAGACGGCGACAATTGATGTGGTGTTAGTACGACAAATCCCAAGGTCAAGATACCTAGGGTTTCGTATAGAGGGAGAAGTTGGCGCGCTGATAGTTTCGGACGGCTGACAAGTAAGGATTTACCCAGATTCGGCCCCTCATTGTGAAGTAAAGACCTAAATCCTGATCTGGTATTGATGATGATGATATTACATGGTGGCCGTATTGGCGATGGTGTGAGACGCGGTCTCGCTATGCCTATGCGTGTATGTTGTGTCGTATGTCTATTGTCTATTTTCAACCTCCCTAAAGGTGCCCCTGTCTGGCTTTATATATGCATCCAGGTAGGGTTTACATGAGTTATTGTCTTGTACTCCAAGTCGTGTCTTCTTGGGCTTCATTGGGCCGCCAGGTGGGTCTTCGGCTGGGACGCACCAGGTATACCAATAGTGGGGGATCCGAAGGGGGCGAAACCTATATGCCGCCCGCGTGCGCCCCTTAACTCTAGCGTCACCCGAAGAGTTTTCGCTCACGACGCTACTGGGCCGGCCCATTAACACTCCTCAACGGCTAAAAAGATAATCGCTATGGCGGGATTCGAACCCAACGCGTCTCGTGCGTGAATGTTGAGAATAACCAGTGAGCTACACTGGTCTTTACGTTCATATATCATTATAATTCCTTTTATTTGTTTCCAGTTTCCAAATTTTTCTGTTTCTTTTTTGTTTTCCGTTTTATTCTTTCTTTTTTCTGTTTCATTTTTATTTTCCGTTTTCTTTTTCTTTTTTTGTTCTTTTCCCGTTATGTTTTTATGTTTTCTTTTTCGGTTTTGTTTTTTTGTTTTTCGTTTTACTGTTTTCACTTTTTACTTTTTCCTTTTTATGTTTTAATTTTCGCTTATTTTGAAAATGATTCATATTTTGGAAAATAATTATTTTTTAAAAATGGTTCTATTTTTTGAAAATGGTTTCTTTTTGAAAATGGTACCGAACCGAAAAATGGCTCTTTTTTAGAATATGGTTCCGAATAAAAAAAATGGTTCCGATTTTTTAAAAATAGTTCTTTTTTTTTTAAATGGTTCCTAACCGAAAAAATGGTTTCTTTTTTAAAATGACCCCGAACCGAAAAAATGGTTCCGATTTTTGAAAATGGTTCCGATTTTTAGAAAAATGGTTCCTTTTCGAAAATGGTTCTGAACCGAAGAAATGGTTCCTTTTTTTAAAATGGTTGCGAACCGAAAAAATGGTTCCGAGTTTATAAATGGTTCCTTTTTTGAAAATGGTTTTGAACTGAAAAAAGGTTCCTTTTTGAAAATGGTTCCGAACCGAAAAAATGGTTAGCTCTTTTTGAAAATGGTTCCGAATGAAAAAAATGGTTCCAATTTTTCGAAAATGGTTCCGAACCGAAAAATGGTTTCTTTTTGAAAATGGTTCCGAACTGAAAAATGGTTCTTTTTGCAAATGGTGCCGAACCGAAAAAATGGTTCCGATTTTTTGAAAATGGTTCCAAACCAAAAAAATGGTTTCGATTTTTCGAAAATGGTTCCTTTTTGAAAATGGTTCCGAACCGAAAAAATGGTTCCGATTTCTTAAAATGGTTCTGATTTTTCGAAAATGGTTCCTTTTTGAAAATGGTTGCGAACCGAAAAAATGGTTTCTTTTTGAAAATGGTCCCGTACCAAAAAGATGGCTCCGATTTTTGAAAATGGTTCCGAACCGAAAAAATGGTTCCTTTTTTAAAATGGTTCCGATTTTTGAAAATGGTTCCGAATGAAAAAATGATTCTGATTTTTCAAAAATTTAAAATGGTTCCGAATTTAAAATGGTTCCAAATTTAAAATGGTTCCAAATTAAAATCGGAACCATTTTTAATTTTAGAACCATTTTTAAAATTGGAACCATATTCAAATTTAGAGCAATTTCGTGACCAATGATATTAAGAAGAACAATTTTTGAATTTGAGCTTTTTTAGAACCTGGCAGGAGCGGAAACCGTTGGCAACAGTGCAAGCAACACAGAAACAGTAAACAGCAAAAAATCTAAACAACGAACTATTGGGCCGGCCCACTTACCAGAAGCGTGTAGGCGACGCGCCGCTAACGCGCGATATGAAGGCGCTCCCCCCGAAGGGTATGCCCACGTCAGCCACCGTCCCTAGGGGATCGGCGTGTAAGACGGCGTCTCGGACGTTCGTCAAGTTATCCAATAAATTGAGGCACGAAGAGTCTTAAGTTTGTCAAGAATTATAGTGCGTTTGCGAGAAGGTCGTTGAATTTGTCAAGAGTTGTCAAGCTTGGCGTGAGGCGTGGTGTTCATCATCTCGTTACTCGCCGTGAAATTCGTTCTCTTTCAGGTTGCGCGGATCGCTACCCTGATTGGAAGGATAATTATCCGGTGATTCTTGCTGTGAAAGATCGGGCAAACAAATATCCACATCATCTGGTATCAGAGCGACAGGTTGATCACCGTGAGGTGAAAGACGACGAGTTGGCACGTTTGTTGCATCTCGACGAGGTGGAGTTGGCGAGGAAGATCGAAGCCGCGGTATTATTTTTCCGATCTCCGCGAATTCGTTATTTCCGTGTGAAGGACAGGACCGATCCAATCAGATCGGTTTGGTCGGCATCGTTCAGAATAGAAAAGGAAAGTTTGGTGGGTACGTGTTTGAAAAAAAAAGAGTTTTCTTTACGTGAAGGGCAGCTGAGAAAGGAAAGCAATAATAAAGAAAACAAATGGCAGGTTCCGTTGATTTCGGATCAGAAGCAGAAAAGGAAAGAGGAGATCACGGAATTTTTTTTGTCCGGATTTTGTGGGATTAATTCCGGACAGAAAAGGAAAGAAATAGATTCGGTTCAGATCCGAATTTTGTGGTGATTGATCAGGCTGAACGATTTTCAGGGAGTTTCCGTTCAGAAAAGGAGTTTGATCTGGAATTAGTTTTGGCAGGTTTTGCTTTGATCGGTAGAACTTTTTCTTGCGGGCCAGCAAGGAAAGGAAAGATTCCGTGTGGTGTCCAGCGGAAAAAAAAAAGGCAAGGAGAAAGGAAAAGAGAAAGAAGAATACGTGTACGTGCTGGTTTCATTGGTTATACTCAGTCCCGTATAGATTCTGTGCACGGACGGAAAGAAAAGAAAGTGGAAAGACGGAAGAAAACAAGGGACACACGTTTTTAGTTGCAAGTGACGGTGGACTCAGATCATTTGGATCCGTGGCATGCACGAGTTTGTCCTGTTCGTTTTGGGTGATGCACTCGGTTGACTTCAACAATTTCAGATTGCATCCATAAGAGTATTCAGCTAATTTGGACCCTCGGTGTGCAGGAATTTGTCCTGTTGTGTTTGGGGTAAATTACATGGCGTGTTTACATGTTGTAGTCCGAAGATTTGTGTCTCAATCAGGTTGGTGGTGGGAGGGCGCCAAGAACAAGTCTAGCTAGCCGAGAGGGAGGATGTGGTGTGGTAGGCCGGCGAAGACTTGAGGATGGAGAAGAAGCGTGGCGATGTTTCAGATTTGACGCCACACACGCTAGAGAAGACCTTCCGGCGTTGAGGACAACGCCTCTTTAAGAAGGGGAGGATGATGAGGGCATCGTCGGCATCGTGTTGGTTGGTTGACATGTTAGGACATATTTAAATGATATGTAAAAGTCTAAGCTAGTGTTAACTAGGCATGGGTGCTAAATCCAACGCCGAACCCGCCATAGGTCAGTTTGTATCAGTCTGAGTCAGACCAGATTAGGAGTCCAAGTCGGTTAGGCTTTAGTTCGGCGACCTCTACCCATTTGTCCTTTATAAACAAAGGGGGTGTTACAATATTAGGGGAGTTGAAAAATATGTAGAACTAAAAGTTAAAGGTTGTCACCGTCCTTAGGGGATCGGCGTGTAAGACGGCGTCTCGGATGTTCGTCAAGTTATCCAATAAATTGAGACACGAAGGGTCTTGAGTTTGTCAAGAATTATAATGCGTTTGCGAGAAGGTCCTTGAATCTGTCAAGGGTTGTCAAGTTTGGCGTGAGGCGTGGTGTTCATCATCTCGTTACTCGCCGTGAGATTCGTTCTTTAGATTCTTCAGGTTGCGCGGATCGCTCCCGTGATTGGAAGGATAGTTATCCGGTGGTTCTTGTGGTGAAAGATCGGGCAAACAAACATCCACATCATCTATGTAAGCTGATAATCCAAGCAGTAAACCCATGTTAGCCTGATTTAAAAGCTTTTTATCTCAAAAAAATGTGTTAAACTCAAACAACTAAGGCACTCTTTGGTTAGACTTATTTTTGGCCTTTTTGACTTCGCCTTATAAGTCACAAAAATTTAAACGTATGTGTTTTTGTTTATTTGGATTTTAACCAGTCATTCTTACGTGATGGCATAAGTTAAAAGCCTAAATTCAAAAACACCTATTTAGTTACTTTTGTGACTTATCTCTATCTCTACTATCTAAAAAGCACGAAGTGTCCCTTCGTCAAGCCTCTCGCTTTGTTTTTTTCTCCACGCATGTTTCCTTCGTCAAGCCTCACGGTTTTTTTCCCGCTCTAGCCAAATCAAATCTCGCTAATGCATCAATCAGCAATTATTACACGCGTCAGTCAAATCTCCCTAATCTATCCAATCAGCATTAAAACGTATAGGTCAATCAAAAGATTGCATGGAGCGAAACATACCAAAACTGTCTGTAATTATTAAATGTCACTAATTACAGGCTGAATTCCAATCAACGGAATATTGCATGGAGCGAAACCTACCAATACTGTCTCACAAACCAATAATAATATGCCACTCATTATTTCTATGCAGGTTTTCGGCCTCACTCCCTCGCGTCCTGTCGTCGCGTTCCGTTCATCGCTCCCAGCCTACCACCACATACCGTAATTTCCTCCGCTTAATAGTTCCTAACTCGTAAGCATGCAGGAGGATGATGATGCTATGACCGCTTGGTGCAGAACTGAAAGCAGGCTATTACTATAGTTCGAAAGAGCGTTACAAAGGGGTGTAATGGAGGGTGCGGGAATGCAGGCGCGAAGTGTCGTGCACTTATAGTACAGACGACAGAGAAGATAGCGAGTGGAAAGCAATAACCTCAAATTTGAATTTAGGATTCATGGCAATGCCAGTCCGTGATGATCAAAGGAATGTAATGTAAGAGTGCATTCTCCGGGTCTCTATAAGCTGGGCAGTTTGATTGTGAACATGTTTGATTGCATATAGACTGGGCCGGCCTGACAAAATCTCAGTAATAGTTATCTAAAGTCATCCGTGATATCAGTTTTGGAGGGAAACGAAAGAACAAATTGTGATACTGAAATCATATATTTGTAGCAACTATCAACCATAATTTTTGGTTTGGTCATTTTTGTCTCCTCCTATACCAATGAGAACCTACTTTACGCGACTTCTTGAGAATATTTTGTTCTCTCCCGTTGCAACGCACGGTCAATTAGCTAGTAAGTCAAAAGGCGAAAGTCAAAAT
Organism: Poa pratensis; assembly: GCA_947311845.1. NCBI lineage: Eukaryota > Viridiplantae > Streptophyta > Magnoliopsida > Poales > Poaceae > Poa > Poa pratensis. Next base: position 4,514,870 of record CAMZMU010000035.1, read on the forward strand.
TAAGCCCAACCAAACGGGGCCTAATCATGATTGCCTCTGGTCCCAACGTCTGATGTTCAGTGGAATTTTCCTACGCATTTTTCTGTTGAAAGATATCTCAGTGCTTCTTTTTTTTAGATCGTATGTCAGTGCAACTAGCCACACGTACAGGAAAGGCAGCCGCGGTTGTAAGAAATGGAGTGCTGCACGAACAAACGGGCCAAGTCTAGAAACGTTGAAGGGTACGCGTAGGCAGGGTTACGGACGCAGTGCGCGTTGAATAGGATTTGCCCAACAACGCAGTTGAGAGGAAGCATAGCAAATCTGGCCCGTGGCACAGAACAGCGGGAGCCCGCGGGTTCCTGGACCGTGTAGGCCTGGCTGTTGAGATCATTCGGTCAAACACTTGGACGATTCGTCGCGAGTGGCGACTAGTAACTGCACAATCGATTTTTCAGGGTGATGCAGCGGAAACAAAATACAATCCTTTCCTCGAAAGAGATTTGAATATCTATTTTCCGTTAAAAATGTACTCCCTAAATATCCTTTCGATGCATCATGATAATGCGACGATCACTGATGGCCATGACGTGAGAAGACTAAAACATGTTTGTACTCTTGCTCCCGTCGTTCTCGCGGGAGTTCTCAAGTGTGAAATCCATGGACACTGTCATTGTCTTTATAATAACGACTATACACAAACAATTGTTGTTGTCCCGAAAAACAACATAGCAGGATTGTAGGAGGCATGTATCCGAGTGTGGACATACTGCTTATGAGCTACATGGAGTCTTCTTTTTCCAATGTTAAAAAAATGGATATCAGAGTTAAAAGTTTTAGAAAAAAAACTGATTTTCTACACATCCACTGCAAGATGATTTCTATAAACGTGTAAAATCTTGTTGCAACTTATATTGTATTCTGAACTACACAAAAATTACTAAATGTTGCTTTAAGTAGGCACTAAAATAGTTTATTTTGATCTTCAAATTTGTCTTTTTATGTAGAAATCGAAAATGAACACAAAATCAACGAAACTATATGCATACGAGACAACCATACCTACTTGCATATTTGTTTCATATTTTTCTCGTGAAAATATATTATTTTCGGAAATTTCTAACAACGGGCACCACGGAAATAATCTTCCATTTTTGGAGTTTCTGACATTGATACCCACAAGAAAGTAGGAGCTATATATACATCAGAATTGAACTGACTTGTAGACCCATCGAGAGGCCCGACAAACATCAAAATGTTTGTAATATATTTAAAATGGTGCATGCATCAACATCGTAAAAGGTCATATGCTACTTTCCAAGATTGACACATACTTTTTTTTTACCATGAGCGGCCTCCGTTTAGAGGGAGGATATCCCCCCAAAAGGAGAGTGTAGGTAGGTTTATGTGGGCATTCAGTCATGTACATGCCGAACACATAGCGCTTCGCATTAAAACAGTTACTTCAAACATTATTCATTATTGTGCCTACCATCAGCAGAGTCGTTGGATATAAATCACATTCAGTAAATCTCAGACCATGCTTGGAGGACATTTTTCTCTCTGTTAAATGGTAGAAAGAGTCGCAATTGATGTGTGTGTAGGTTAACAATACACCGTACAACGAATGTGAAATCCATGGACAATTCCATTTTCCTTTTCCTTATAGACGACTATACATGAACAATTGTCGTTGTCATCCTGAAAACACATCTACAAGGAGGTATGCATCATTGCGAAAAATACAAAACATACATCGACATTTGAGCTGACTTTTGAGCCACGGAGAGGTAGGAGAAACTTCAATATATTTGTAATATACTGAAAATGATGCATACATCGGTATCGGAACATGTCATACACCACCTGCAAAGATCGAGACAATGATATTTTGAGGTGGAAGGGAAGACGATTGGATCTGATTTGAAGGGTAGATACGCTAAAGTTGAAAGAAACAAGGTTACATGCGATCTAGGTTATCAAGATTTTTTTTATTTTTTAGATGCACGTGTTCCTTGAACAATTGTTTGCATTATTTTGCTTTCTGAGTAATTTTCTATTCTTCGTATGTATTTTGAGGTCACATTTCGTTGTTTATAGAGTGGTGGGTCCCCTCGATTAAATTTACACCAAATCGCATGAAACATCTATCTTATTTTTAATGATTATGCAACGTATGCAGAATTGTTATGTAGGCAAATTCAGTTTTATAACGACTGATCACAAGTAAGTCTTTAAAATTCAGGTGCGTCACTTGAGCCAAGACGAGCAGTGGCGGAGCCAGGATTGGAGCAAGCCCCGGGCCAAAATTTAGCTAAAATAAAACTTCCACAAAAAAATCTTGTAATGGCACAAAAATTAGGTACGATTGCGCAAAAAACATCCACTTTGAGGTGTTGATTTAATTTGAGTAGCTTCTTCGGCTTGAGGAGGTTCTTCAGCTTGAGGAGCTTATTCGGTTTGAGATTTTCAAAAAAATCTTTGCTGAAGGGAGCACCCAAACCAAAGAGATTGCTTAGCTGAGAGAAGCAATGAGCCAAGAGAAAACAATTGAAGAGAAGATTCAGGTTCAGCAGCAATTCTGCTGCTTGTGCAGTTCGGGTTCTACACGCATGTCGTATCAATGGGGACTTGGGTAGGGATGGCACCCGCATGGTATGGGTAAGGGTGGAGCCACCCCATACACTTACCCGTCCCCTCAATCTTGCCCGTTACCCGTACCCATACCCTTGTGCGGGTACAACTTTTCGCCATACCCTTTACCAGACAGGGTAAAAGGGTACCCGCGGGTAAAAATACCCGCATTTGCAACACAATATATTGAGTAGAAAATAGTCGTAAACAACATCATATAACTTTAGCCAGCAGCACATTTAAAACCGCAACACATACTTATGAATAGCATCAAATTGTCAACAACAACACATTGTAAACAACAACACATTTACTTATAAATAGCAACACTTGCACATAATCAACACATGTAAACAACAACACTTGTGCATAAACAACAGCACATTTTAATGATAAAAAACAGCACATAGTCATAAAAATGAGTAGGTACATTAGGTTATTATTGGGAGACCCACTTGTTAGATTTAGAAGGGTACATGGGTACGCGGGTATGGGTTATACAAACCCATACCCGTACCCTCTCTGCCCGATAGGTACGAGATTTCCCCATTTATATACCCATGGGTATTTTTTTCTCCCCAAACCCTTACCCTAATAGGGTTTTTACCCGCAGGGTACGCGGGTAATGGGTACCCATTGCCATCCCTAGACTTGGGGAGCCTCAGCCAGAGCAATGGAATGGCCAGGAGCCGCAGTAAGCGCACGTCGGAGGACTCGACCTGCCGGAACCAGGAGGCGGCGGCCAGGCAAGGCAAGCTAGAAACAGAGGCGGCACCGTGTGGAGGAGATGAGGAGGCATGGCAGATGGGGTCCGAGGAGTCCGGTGCACGTGTGCATCGGCGGCGGGCGGCCTACCAGCATTGCTAAGGTCAGCGGAGCTGGGCGACGGGAAGACACGGGTGAGGGCGTGCTAGATTCGGTAGGGCAAGGTGCTAAATTTCTTGAAAATTCTTTGGTTGCGCTCGTTCCAAATCTCCCAAGAGACTAACATCAAAAGCGAGGCGAGTGCCTTCCTCCAACCGGGATGCACAAGAAGGAGGTGCTCCCACCAAGAGTGAATGTCGTCGAATGCACTCCAATCCACCGGTGTAAAATCCTCAAGTCCGAGCCAATCCTTGATCATACCCCAAATCCGCACCGTGTACCAGCAAGTGAAGAGGAGATGGCGTGCAGTCTCATCCTCACGGCGGCAAAGGGGGCAAGCTTTACCATTTGGCCATTCTCGATGCTCCAACAATCGGCCGTCCAAACATGATTTTGGAGTATTAACCATGAGAATAACTTGAACTTGGGAGGAGCCCAATGCTTCCAAACCAGCGAGTCCATAGCTGAGCGGATGGTCCCGGCAAATTGCACCTTGTAGGCCGAGGAGCAAGAGTAAACGCCCGAAGAGGTAAGCTTCCAAACAATCGAGTCCGAGACGTCATCGGAGAGGTTAAGTTGAGAGGTGTGGTGCCAAAGTCTAGAGAATTCCTCGATGTGAAGCACGGAGAGGCCCTCGGAGATGTCAATTTGAAGGACCCAAGCGTCGTCGGTGGTGGCCTTTCTAACGGACCACGACTTCTTTTTGGAAAGGGCGTAGATGGAAGGAGCAATGCATCGAGGGCTGATTCCATTTGTCCAAGGGGCGTGCCAAAAACAAGCCTTCTTTCCGTCCCCAATAGTGACCTTGGTCATCGCGTAGAAGAATTGCATATCCTCCTTAGAGCAAGGGTTTTCCATCCCAACCCAAGGTCTATCCGGCGCCGTCCACTCAAGCCAAGGCTAATGAAGACGGAGAGCTCTAGCAAATTTATCCAAGTTGAGGATGCCTAGGCCACCAAGGAGGGTCGGTCTACACACCACCGTCCAATTGACCTTGCACTTGCCGCCGGAAACTTTATCGGTTCCCGCCAAAGGAAAGCTCGATTTTTTTAGAAGAGCTTGCATCGTCTCCGGCGGGAAAGTAATAGCGGTGAGAGGGTAGATTGCTTGGGAGGTGAGGACGGAATTGACAAGAGCTTTGCGACCCACAATGATGAAGCATTTCCCTACCCAAGGCACAAGTTTAGCCGCTGTTTTGTCTTCAATGTATTGAAGGTGAACTCTCTTGAGACTCTTGACCGTGAGAGGAAGGCCGAGGTAGCGCATGGGGAAAGAAGTGGTGGTGGCCGGCAAATCAAGGAGGACCGAAGCAAGGTCCACCCCCTCACATCGGATAGGGCACACCAAGCTTTTATCGAAATTGGTAGCGAGGCCGATGACGTTGCCAAAGTTTTTGAGGATGAGCACAAGGTTGGAAACGTCCTCTTTCAACGGGGCGAGGAAAATCGCAGCATCATCGGCGTAAAGAGAAGTGCGGAACCGGGCACCCTTCCCACTAAGCTCATGTAGGAGACCATTGTCGGTAGCCACTTGGAGAATGCGTTTTGGAGGGTCGATGGCAATGTCAAAGAGAAGAGGAGATAGAGGATCTCCTTGTCTGGAGGCCACACCTATGCTTGATGGGGTTTCCGGGGATACCATTGAGGAGGACCCGGGAGGAGGAGGAAGTGAAGAGCGCTGCAATCCAATCCCGAAATCTCGGAGGGAAGCCAAGGTGATGAAGGAGCTCGAGGATGTAGTCCCATTTTACCGAATCGAAAGCCTTTTTGATGTCCAGTTTGAGAAGAGTGGCCTTTCTTCTCCGAAGAAGCCAACGAGCATAATTGCGAATGAACACGAAGTTGTCATGAATGCTTCTAGTCTTAATAGAGGCGCTTTGGGCGGGGGAGACGTTTATGCTGCAAAGAACATAAAAGGTTTTTGCGAACGAACATATTCTTTGCGATCCATAATTAGAAATTATGCTACCTTTTATGCTGTCGATCCACGTTTTCTTTCTTATTTGCTGCAAATAATATATTCTCTTTTTTAATAAAACAAGCCGACGTGCACACATTCATTGTGTCAAATCACCCACTCACCTAAAGTTGTGGTTGTAATTATCACTAGTTTTAGCATCACGGAAATGCAAATAGTTTGAGGTCATTTGGCTGTTAGATTCGCCACTATTATTCATGCATGATGATAGAGAAAGAAATGAAAAAAAAGATGGACCACTCAATCAGTTTATCAAGACGAGCCGGATTCTTGTAATTACCTTGTTATGAAAACTCTTTATAATACCCTGTTATGGAAACTCTTTATTCTCTGCTGCAAAAAAAAACTCTTTATTCTCCCTTTTCTAAAAAAAAGTCATATCATTCAAAATACCGGTCTGAAATCCTTAGATCTTGTACTCCAATTTTTTTCCTTCATAAACGGTATGAAAACATTACTAGCAAAGTGCCGACGGGTAATTTTAAAATTAATAGTGACAAACATTTGGTACAACATAAATACATAATCTTTGTACAACAGAATAATTTACATAAATAAAATGATGAATAGTCAATGAACCATGCATATTTCTTCGGTTGTCCTTGTTTAACTTAAAATCTCGTAGCAATATCACACGAGTCCATATAACTATAGAGCGTAGTATATTCGAATTGGAGGAATCAAATCTGCAGAAAAGCACATGATTATACCCATTAATTTGGAGAACACTTCTATACGTGTCCATTTAGAAACCATGCATGTAAATATATTGTAACCACAAGATTTAAATATAATTTTTTAACAACGAACATCCACAAAATATAAGGATTTTTTATCAACGAACAAATTTGGAAGCACCCAGTCATATCATATGTCTGCATCCACCTACCCGCAAGCATGAAAATGTATTGAGGAAGGGGGCTAAAACACCACGTTCATTTGAGCATAATACATATACAACAAAGTCAGAGGATAAAATTGTGAATCCACCAAAGAGATAAGGTTTCCAAGCTTTGCGTGTACACGAATCAATTTGATTCGTTCACCTTCCACACAGAGCTTGGCCGCACGAGCCCTACCGTTGGTCGCGCCGCCGCAGATATCTCCACCGTGGTGCCAACTGAGAAGAAGGAGAGGGAGGGTCAGCTCCGCTACATCGATTCGCGGCACTGCCTGGAGGAGAAGCACATCGCGTGTTGGCCGAGGGCATCACCGCACACCGGCCGTGCTGCAGCGCCGTGAAGGTCGCCGTCTGCCACCGTCCTTCGTTGCCTTCGTCGCAAGCCGAAGGTATGTGCTCGGAGGAGCAGCGCCAGGTGTCGTGCTGGACTGCGTCGTAGGTGCTCAAGCCGCTGGGAGTCGCGGGCGCCTCCGTCAGTCGTCGCCTTCACCGCGAGGGTCGGCATCGGCGGCCTCCACGCTGGCCGCTGTGCATATGGGGTCCTTCGAGGTCTCCGATTTCTGCGCCGACCATGATCGACCGAGGCGTTTATCCTCTCTGCTTTCCCATATCTCCGACGGGGACAATGGCAATCGTTTTTTTCACTTAAGCGGTGGCAGCGGATGTAAATTTAATTAAAATCAGGGGTAATAGAAAAACGAACCACCCGCCAACTGTCGGGGGCTACCCCGGGTAGGGTAAAGTTGTGGTATAAAGAGCTCTAAAGACTGGACTGGGTCAAGGTCAAACCGGGTCAATCAAGTCCTGGAGGGACCAAGGCATGGTGTAACTGCAAACCGGCTTATGTCAACCGGGTCACGTAGGCCGGGTTATGTTAGCTGAGTCATCTTAACCGGCATATACCAACCGGGATATGCTGACCGACATATGTATGTCGGTAACTGGTGTATTTTCTTATGTGCAGGGAAGGTCATTCAGGAGGGGGAATCCGGCATACCCATGCCGGGTTATCCTTATGTCGGATAGAGGTCAGCGCTCCTGTCACATCCCGTCTGGCACGGGAGCGTCTGACACGGAAGCGCCTGACACGGGAGCGTGCAGGAGACCGAGATGGCAGGCCATCATTCCACCGCTGACTCCGGGTTATCCGGGAACAGACTGCGAGGTAGAGGCATGGGAAGGACATGTCTTGTCTCTGCCAGAGGGTACCTTCTAGCTGTACCGTAGAGCTGCAGGAGATGGGCTGGTCATGTCCTGTCTCTGACAGGAGTAACATCATGACATATCCTCGGCATGGCTACAGTGCTCCGGGAGGGGCACTTCGGTAACTCGGTTTAGCCTATATATATGGCCTCACCCCCTCCTGTGTGAGGGACGACAACCAACGACGACCAACAACGGGAGACAGCCAGAGAAGAGGCACTAAGATACATTTCACCCCTTAGCTTCATCTTCTACCTTGGGTTCTTCCCCTTTGTTGAGATATACAGCTCCAGGAGCAGCTTGTACGCTTGGTACCGAGATATACAGAGAGAGATAGGCAGGAGTAGGGGTGTTACCTCCTCACGAGGGCCCCGAACCTGGGTAGATCTTGGTGTGCTTCTGTGTTCTTTGTGTGTGCTTCTTAGCGCGCTAGCCCTCCCCCGGATCCACCAGCGTCCATCGGCCCCACACTTTAGCCATCCTATGGCATCTGCCGTGTTACCACCACGACAGTTGGCGCACACCGTGGGGCTGACAGCGGCACTGGCTGGTGTGTTCATCCGGACGGGTTCCATCATCGCCTCGGGCGAGCGCGTGGTCAGTGGCCTTGTCCACAGGCTCGGCTCGCTGAACTTCATCGACGACAATGCAGGCTGCTTCGGTAGCAGGCCAATGCCCAGGAACGGCTGCCTCGTCCTCTTCGGGATGTTCGAGGTCTACGTCGCCACCAAGTTTATCTGCAAGTACCCCGAGCGGATGCTTGTGGCTGAGGACCCACCTGCTATCTGTGCGGCTCGAGGCAGGCGTATCACTCGCCCCGAGAGCTGCGCAGAGGTCATGATGACCGGCATCGCGGGTGATGCCGGTAGAGGAGAACCCGGCGAAGGAGATGCCGGCAATCCTGGCGCCAGGAACACCAGGTCGGCCAAACTGCCGCTGGAGAGGAGGGAAAACCTCCGCGACCAGGCCGGGACATCCGATGTTCCGGTCAGAGCAAGACTCCTAGTCATTTATTAGTTGAGAAGCCGAAGTATAGTTCCCCTGCTAAAACTCTTAGAGCTGCCGAGGCAGCAAGAGCCGAGTTGTCTGGCTTATCCGGAGAAGCTCTCCGTAGGCAGCAGGACCGAGTTAACGAGTTGGTAGCTGTGGCTACCCGGCAGAATGAGGCCTTTCGTAAGTCTAACACAGCTGTAGGAGGGTCCCAGGTTGTTCACTCGGCTGGAGCAGCCGGGGAGAAATCTAGGGGGCAAGCTTCCTCACCGCATGTCGGTGGAGATCGTGACCGGAGTGTAAACTCCGGTAGAAACAAGCAAATGCGGACATATGACCCGGTATGTGCCGGAAAGCAGTTAGTCGGGCCAGGCAGCGCTGGCCGGGGTAAGAGCAATCCCGGTCCGGGCAATCCAAGTGCCAGAATAGTTAACTCGGTTGGTCGAGGTCATCCACCTGGTATCCGAGGCAGCAGCAATATGTGGAGCATGTTCAGCAGCCACGAGGTGTTGACCTGGTGGCTGATCGTTATGATGATGGTAACTCGGCTATGGAGAAAGCCGGATATCCGAGATATGAGGGTCCGCTGGGATCTCGGTTGGGACATCGCCAGTTGTCTCCGAGTGATGCACGTTACAAGTTGGACATAATTTACATGTCCGAGATGTTGGAAGAGCAAGGCCCACCTGGCCTGCCTGCTTTGGACCTCGGATCATGAGAGAGCCACCAGTGCGGCACTTTCAGTTGAACCGAGGCGAAGACGTATGTGGCAGCACCAAGCCAGAGGACTGGCTGACAGATTATGTGTCGGCAGTGCACATTGCTGGAGGAAACCGCGATGGGCGGTGAGATATATCCCGCAGATGTTGGAAGGGCCAGCCCGGATCTGGCTGAACAACCTGCGAGAGGGCAGTGTTGATTGCTGGCTGGACTTTGAAGAAGCATTTGTTAGCAACTTCTCCAGCACATACAAGAGACCGAATCGTCCTCACAGCTTGCCATGTGCAAGCAGAGGAATGATGAAACTGACCGGGACTACTTGACCCGGTGGAGTACATTCGCAATTCCTGTGAAGGAGTTGTGGAGGCGCAGGCCATATCTTGGTTTGCCCAGGGTGCCGACACGGCACCATGCTTTGGCAGAAGTTGCAGAGGGAAATGCCGGCCACCTTGGCCGAGACAATCCGGATTGCGGATAGCTATGCACTGGGTGATCCGATGCAACCCTTGCTGAACTCGGTGGAACCGAGTAGAAGGTACCCGGTGAACAACAGACCCGGGCCAGCAAGGCAGAATGATCGCCAGGACTTTGGCAACAAGAGGAGAGAGCCGGATTACCGGTATGGCTCAAATCAAGTTGCAGCAGTAGAGCAAAGCCAGCCAGATGCCGGCGCTAGCCAGCGTCAGAGGACCAGTGGCCCTGCTTGGGGCCAAAACCAGGATGTGAAGAAACCGTGGAGTGACCCGAGGAAGCCGTTAACTTATGAGGCAATGTTGGATGGGCCATGCAGCTATCACACGCATGATCCTCGAAGGCCGGCCAATCATTCAACTCGGCAGTGCAGCTGGTATCAGCGCACCTTGAAGGAAGGTGGAGGTTCCGGAGGAAATCAGATGGGGCACCTCAGAGGCCTCCAATGACATATCCTCAACCGAGGCAAGCATTACCCTCACCGGAGCAAACACAATTCCCGTGAATGCACCGGCACAGAGGCCTCCAGCTCCGAAACCTGTCAATCAAGTGAGTGTCAGAGGCAACAATGGCAATGCTGGTCCCAGTAGGCAAGGAGAGTATCCTCAGGGAGATTACAGAGAAGCTCATCAGAGTTATGTGGTCTTTGTGACCGAGCCAACAGACAAGCGGAGCCTGCATCGGCGTGCACTGGAGGTGAACGCAGTTATGCCGGCAGTGCCGAAGTATATGCACTGGTCCGAGCAAGAAATCAGTTGGAGCAGAAGGGATCATCCCCGAGTTATGCCAACTCCGGGAGGATATGCACTGTTGGTGGATCCAACATTCTTTGGGCCCACCCTCAATGTCCGGTTCACCCGGGTTCTCGTTGACAATGGAGTGCTATCAATATCATGTACCGAGACACCATGGTGAAATGGGTATCTCGGTGAACATGCTGCAACCGAGTAGCACAACCTTCCATGGCATAGTGCCGGGTGTCTCATGTGCACCTATGGGCAAGATCTGGGTTGATGTGTTGTTCGGCACCAAGGACAACTGCCGAACTGAGAGCATCCAGTTTGAGGTAGTGGACCTCGAAAGTCCATACCATGCTTTACTCGGCAGGCCTGCGCTGTCCAAGTTCATGATATCAACCCATATGGGTTACCTCAAGATGAAAATGCCAGGTCCTAATGGCATCATCACCATCTCGGGTGATTACAAGCGTGCACTGGAGTGTGCCTCGGCTGGATCGTGCTTGGCCGAGTCATTGATCATTGCTGCAGAGAAGAAAAAGATCCATGAAGTGGTGGCACTGGCGCAGTCCGCACAACTCGGTATGCCGGGTATGAGTAACCCGGAGCAGAATGCAACTTTCGAGGTGCCAAAGGAGACCAAGAAGATCAGTGTTGACCCGGCGTTCCCGGATCATAACGTCATCATTGGTACCGGGTTAACGGAGAAATAGGAAGGCGAGCTCAGTCACTTCCTCCGTGAGAACCGGGATATCTTTGCATGGTCCAATCAGGACCTGCCAGGTGTTCCGAGGGAGTTGGCTGAGCACTCTTTGTTCGTCAGACCGGATATGAAACCGGTGAAGCAACCGACACGGCGTCTCTCGGATGAGAGGAGAAAAGTGGTGGGTGATGAGCTGGCCAAGTTGCTTGCGGCTGGTTTCATCATGGAGTGCTACACCCGGACTGGTTGTCTAACCCGGTCCTGGTGGAAAAGAAAAAAGATGAACCTTTGGTAGCCAAGGTGTGGCGCATGTGTATCGATTTCACGAACTTAAACAAGGCATGTCCTAAGGATCCATTCCCGCTGCCTCGGATTGATCAAGTGATCGATTCTACAGCCGGGTGTGAGCTGTTATCCTTTGTAGATGCGTATTCTGGTTTTCACCAGATACCTTTGAACCCTGCTGATCAATTGAAAACTGCTTTTATTACCCCTTATGGGGCTTATTGCTATCGTGTCATGACATTTGGCTTGAGAAATGCCGGTGCCACTTATCAGAGGTGTATGCAGAAGTGTTTGCATGAGCAAATAGGCAAAAATGTGCAGGTGTATGTCGACGATGTCGTCATAAAAACTAAAGATAAAGTTACTCTGATTGATGATCTCGGAGAGACATTCATAAACTTGAGAAAATACCGGATGAAACTTAACCCGGATAAATGTACATTCGGTGTGCCGGCAGGCAAACTACTCGGTTTCCTTGTGTCAAGCCGAGGTATCGAGGTAAACCCGACAAAAATCCGTGCTATTGAAAGCATGAGGTTACCGACATGTCTCAAGGACGTGCAGAAATTCACCGGATGTTTGGCATCATTAAGTCGGTTTGTTAGCAGGTTGGGAGAAAAGGCATTGCCTTTGTATCAGCTCATGAAGAAAACCACCCACTTCGTGTGGACCCCGCAAGCAGATGCGGCGTTCACCGAGTTAAAAAAGATGCTGGCAACTGCGCCGATACTGGCCTCCCCATTACCCAAAGAGCCGATGTTGCTCTATATTGCAGCCACAAACCGAGTTGTGAGTGTTGTAGTGGTGGTGGAGCGAGAAGAAGAGGGCAAAACTGTGCAGAGGCCGGTATATTATTTGAGCGAGGTAATCTCGTTATCCAAGCAGAACTATCCTCACTACCAGAAGATGACATATGGTGTCTATCTGGCTGCTAAGAAGTTGAAACATTACTTCCAAGAGCATTCAATCACTGTGGTATGTGAGGCTCCTATCTCGGAGATCATTGGTGTAAAGATGCAACTGGCCGGATAGCCAAGTGGGCCATCGAGGTGTCCCCTTACACTCCTCACTATGAAAGAAGAGATGCCATTAAGTCTCAGGCATTGCCGGATTTCTTGGTAGATTGGGCCGAGATGCAATATGAGCCACCACTGCCTGACTCCAATTACTGGAGGATGCACTTTGATGGTTCCAAGACCAAGATTGGTTTGGGGGCCGGAGTAGTTCTTACCTCGCCAAAGCGAGATCAGCTGAGATATGTACTGCAGATTCATTATGCAGCATCTAACAATGTGGCCGAGTATGAAGCACTGGTCCATGGGCTCAATGTGGCCAAGGAAATAGGAATTCGCCGAATTGAATGTTTCGGGGATTCGAATTTGGTAGTGCAGCAAGTCTCGGGAAATTGGGACGCTTTGGACGCCAATATGGCGTTATTCCGGTTTCATGTCCAGAAGATCTCGGGATTCTTTGAAGGGTGCGAGTTCAAGCATATACCTCGGGAGGAAAATGAAGCTGCCGACATATTGTCCAAGCTGGGCTCGTCCGGGATCCAATTCCACCCGGGATATCCTTGGAGCATTTGAGGAAGCCATCAATCAAACCATCTCCCGAGTCCGAGTCAATCTTTATCCCGGCAAAACCGGAATCTGATGCTGTGCCCATGGACATGGATGTCGGTGCATTTGGGAGAACCCGGGGACTGATTGGCAGAACTCGGGGACTGACCAGCATATGTCGGACGAAGCAATGTCGGTTGATGCATGGAGGTGGATGATCCGGTTTTTCCTGTGCGTCCTGTGCCGGAGTGGGCACAACCAATAATGGCGTATATGATGGACGGGAGTTTGCCAAGTAATGAAGTTGAGGCCAGGCAAGTGCAAAGAAGATCCATGGCATACACCATCATCAACCTGGAGTTGTACAAAAGAAGTGTGACCGAGGTATTGCAGCGCTGTGTCGAGCCGCAGGAAGGTCAAGAGATGCTCCTGGAGATTCATCAGGGAGAATGTGGTCATCATGCTTCATCAAGAGCCTTGGTGGCTAAAGTATTCCGGCATGGATTTTATTGGCCCAGTGCTTTGAGTCAGGCAGAAGATATTGTGAGGAAGTGTCAAGGGTGTCAGAGATTTGCTCACAAAATCCACATGCCAGCCTCGGCACTCAAGACTATTCCCATCACTTGGCCCTTTGCTGTCTGGTGTTTGGATATGGTGGGAGAATTCAGACCAGCCCGAGGTAACATGACTCATATGCTGGTAATGGTGGACAAGTTCACCAAGTGGATCGAGGTGAAACCAATCAGAAAGTGTGATGGTCACACAGCTGTGTCCTTTTTGAAGGACATCATTTTGAGATATGGCTACCCCATAGCATTATCTCGGATAATGGCACAAACTTTGCTGTGGGAGAGTTTGCTCGGTTCTGTGCGGAAAAAAGAATTCGGTTGGACATAGCCTCGGTGGCACACCCAGAGGCAAATGGGCAAGTGGAGAGAGCAAATGCATTGGTGTTGGCCGGTATCAAAGCCCGGTTAATTGAACCACTGCTGCGAACTCCGGGATGCTGGATAGAGGAGATACCAGCAGTACTGTGGGGTCTTAGGACCACACCTAATCGATCAACCGGCTATACGCCGTTTTTTCTGGTCTATGGAGCAGAAGCGGTCTTGCCGACCGACATGGAGTATGACTCGCCGAGAGTGGCGCTGTACACTGAAACCGAGGCAAAAGAAGCTCGGGAGAATGGTGTTGATTTGCTCGAAGAAGCACGAGAACTGACCTTATCTCGGTCAGCTGTATATCAGCAAAATCTCCGACGCTATCATAGCCGGAAGATCAGTCCTCGGGTATTCCGAGAGGGAGATTTGGTGCTGAGGCTGGTGCAACGCAGTAAAGGCCGACACAAATTGTCACCTCCATGGGAGGGACCATTCATTGTGAGCAAGGCTCTGCACAATGATTCATACTATCTTATAGATGCGCAGGCACCGAGGAAAAATGTAGCTGACAAATCCGGAGAGGAGACCAAAAGACCCTGGAATGTAGCCCTACTTCGACCCTTTTACTCATAAGGGCGCAATGTATGTATCTCGGTTTTCCTTTGAATAAAATGCCGGCACTCCGAAAAGAAACTCGGGGACTGCCTTGTCCGTATGCATGTGTTTTGTCTCGGTTTTTATCTGTGTTGTTCATATGTCGGATGATTTTGAGACCTCGTTTCAAAGTTCAAGTAATGTATGCTATTTTGTTGTGATCTTGTGACTCGACTGACGAACGCCAAAATGGCAGTCAAGAGCAGAGGTTATGGTATATGGTAAACATGAAAGTGAACTCGGGGACTCGGTCCTAGAAAGATCCGACATATGTCGTTTACTAACCCGGTTTTTTCTTTTCCTTGTGTCGGATGACTCTAAACCTTACCTCAAAATTTACAAGTATTGTATGCTATAATTTCTATCTTGTGACTCGACTGTCGAACGCCTGTATGGTAGACAAGAGCAAAGATCGACAAGTATAGTGAACAAGAAAATAAACTCGGGGACTCGGTTTAAATTGATCCGACATAAACCTCGTCTTGTTCGAGTTAAGCAAAATAAAGTAGTCTCGGAGGAACTTAAAATGTATATTACATCTGCACCCGGCATTCCGGGGATTTAACGGTTTAAATTCATAAAGTTAAGCAGCAGCTTCGGAGGAAGGAGCAGCTCCGGTTGCAGGGACAGACCCGGATGACGGAGGAACCTCGGTTGAAGGAGGAACCTCGGTTGCAGGAGTAGCTTTGGTCAGGAGTAGCAGACTCGGGGGCAGTCGGAGTGATCTTGCTGCTTGCTGAAGCGTCGGTAGCACTTTGATTGGCCGAGTCAGGCGCTGGTTCAGTGGAGATCTCGGCGGCAGACTGTTTCGCAGTCTTAGCCGAGGCATCAGGAATTGACTCGGAGTTAGTAGACTCGGAATCAGACGCAACATACTCTTGCTCGGAGCCATCATCAACATTGACCTCTTCTTCTTCGTCTTCATCATCAGAGTAAACCACACCAGGTTCAACAGACCGAGTGTTGGCAAACCTGGCCATGAAGGTAGCAGCTTCCCCGCGCCTCGCAATCAATGCCGGGTCAGTAGCCCATGGGGAGCCATCGCGTAGAGTACGCAGGCCATCGAGGTTGATATCCTCATACCAGGACATCAGAAAGAGCAAGGCTGCGTCGGCCCCGGCACGAGCAGAAGAAGACCTCCATTCCCTTAGCCGAGTCTCGGTTTGCTGCAAGCATGTGGATAACTCGGCAATAGTCTTGACACTGGGAGAGTCGGGCCACAAGACGTGGTAGGCTCGGATACCGGCATTAAGAAGCTCGACGCCGATGCTCCTCAAGGGGAAATACGAGCTTGGAGTGCAATCAAGTGGTCGTCGATGTCCCAAGCTTCGGATAGCGGAGCCCCGGATGCCTCGGCTTTCGCAGCTCGGGCCTTCTCACAGTGTTGGCTGCAGCAGCTTGGCAGTGCTCAAAGTGTTCTGAGAGCAAGTAGGCTGACGCCGAATCAAATGAGATACCGACACAAAATTCCATGTCAGGAAGATAAAGAAAAAAGATATGATTCAGGAAACTTACTGTCCATTTCGGCATTGAGTTTGGTGAGCTCAGCCAGCCACTTGGCAACATTTGCCTTGAGGGCATCCAACTCTTCTTCAGCTTTGGTAGCTTTAGCCTCGCATGCAGAAATGTGCGCTTGGATCTTCTGGTCACCTGCAGCACGCTTCTCCAGAGCTGTCTTCAGTGTGTTCCTCTCCTTCTTCAGCTCGGTCTTCTCTTTTTCGACCCGGTCAAGATCCGCTTGAGCCGAGTCACCTCGGACTGTTCTTCTTTAAGAGCACGCTTGTGCTCAGTTTCCTTCTTCTTCATTTCCTCCTGCTGGTTCTGGAAGGAGAGCTTAAGAGCCCGGTGCTCCAGGGCTAGATTCTTGAAGATCCGGCTGCGAGTGTTGGTGCAATCCTGCCAGAAGGAAAGATGTTAGTGAGGGTAAAAAGAATCTCGGGGACTGGAGCCCGAGATTGATAAAAGTACTGACAGAGTTAAGTCAAAAAGAGTCTCGGGGACTGTGAGCCCGAGATTAATAAAGATCATACCGAGTCAGCTAGACATGAAACTCGGGGACTGGTTGTCCGAGTTTAATGTAAGCTCATGCCGGATAAACTCGACATGAGACTCGGGGACTGGGCATCCAGTGTTTTTAACAAGTTAAATTTAATGATCAAGTTGTTGAAGATTCGCGCCGAGTTACCTATTACTCGGACGAGTATCAGTTACTCAACCCGAATCTCGGGGACTGTGGATAGTGTGACTTTGATCATTGAAAGTAAGTGCTAAGTTCTGAGAAATTTACCTCGACAACCCTGCTAGCCTGAAGGGCCGAGACCTGCAAAGAGTGCAGGGATTGTGCAACAAGGCCAGGGCCAACCGGGTGTGGATTGCCGGAGTAGAGGAAACTTCGCTGGGTCCGCGGCATTCCATCCATCACGTACTGTCCAACCGAGCCGAGGCTGTTGTCACTCGGGGTGCGAAGACTCGGAAGAACATGGCTGTTGACCCGGGGGCGGGAAATCATCTCGGAGAGATTTTGGTACGCCCGGTTTGCTGTTGGAGTCACGGTAATTTGCTTGCTCTGGTCGGTTGAAGGTTGGCCAGAGGCTTGCTGACTGGCACAGTTGGACGCGGTGGTGCCGGAGTATGGACTGGTACTGGGGGCTCCTGTTGCTGCTTCTGCTGTTTCTCTTGCTGCTTTTGCTGCTTCTCTTGCTGCAGCTTTTGCTGCTTCTCTGTTGCTGTTGTTGCTGCTGCTTCTGTTGTTGCTGCTGTTGCTTCAACTGTTGCTGTTGCTTGTTGTGCTTGTGCTGGGCACGAGGTGAGAGGCGGGGATCCGGCTTAGACGAGGTCTTAGTCGGGTCTTGACCCGCTCCGTCTCCAAGTCTTTAAGAGGCGGAGGGGAGATTGGTCTCGACCCGGAGCCGAGGTTTGCTCGAGGCCTTGGTTCTCCCAGGTCCGAATCAAGATTCGGCGGCGGAATGTCGGCTGAGGTAGCGCGCACCGGGGAAGGGATTGCCCCTCCGGGGCTGCTAATCCCGGTGTTGGCCGCCAGGGGTGGCGATGAAGGAATAGGAGACAAAATAGAACTGTGGGTTGTTTTGCGGCGATGGGATCGCTGCATAAACCGAGGTAAAGTGTTAACTCGGATGAGGTTAACTTCGGTTAAAGGAAAAAGGAAAGCAAGAAAAGTTATACGAAGTTATCTTACCCCTTGCTGGTTGGTAGGCCTTAGCCTTACGCTTGGAAACGCTTCTTGGCTTTCTTAGCCGGAGGAGCCGCTGACCCGGACGCACCGGAGCGTTTCCGGGATGTGCCTGGGCACCCGGATTGGCTGTAGCAGAGGTGCATACCATGAAATAGGAATAGCATCAATGGGATCTAGGATTGACAATCGTCATCTTCGTCGTCTGACAAGTCTTGAACGAAGACTCGAGCGGATGGCTTACCCGAGGTAGAAGCCTTGGCACGAGGAACCGGCATATAATCCTCGTTGTCCGGATCTTCAGTCTCCTCGGGTCGCATGGCGATCTTTTGTCCATTTCCTGGTCTTCAGGTCCCCATCTTCGGTGGCTTGTCGAGTAAACAGCTGCAGAGGAGCAAAGTAGATTCGGATTAGTCAGATGGTGCTTCACCGAGATAAAAGTAACCTCGGAAGGCAGAGCTATGTCAGTTCAAAGGTGACAAACTAACCGGAGGCGGAAGCCGGGATCGCTCAAACGGCTCTACGCCCCATTGCCAGTCATCCTCCATCTCGGTCTGGCGATGGCCTTGACCCGTCTCCTAACTTGGGGTGGTAAGATCATGGGTGCTGACCCGGGTAGGGTCCAGCAACCACTCATGTGGCAAATCTTGTGCACACGCTGAAGAGGGTTGACTCGGCGCATGACGAAAGTCCTCAAGAGGTCGTCTGCACCGAACTTCTTTGCCAGCAGACCCTCAAGGGTTTGGTGGATCAGTTGGACCTCAGGAATGGTGTCCTGCGGGTCATAGTTCCAGTTTAACTCGGCTGTGGGGGGAGCAATGTTGAACTCCGGCAGGTTGAGAACATCCCGGTCAGCTGGGCTCTTCACATAGAAAAAGGACCTTTGCCACTTCCGGCAAGATTCTAAGCCGGTAATCCGAGGAAAATGGAGTGTTTCCTCGGAGTGATGCTAGCCGCTCCGCATGCGGTCATATCCTTCACGACCTCCTCCTTGTTCGGGATAGTTTGTTTCCGGAGGCGGAAGTACTTGGCCCAGGGCTAACAGTGGGCCAGAGGCCGAGATACCCCTCCATGAAGGAGGTAAAGGAGGAAAGTGAGGTAATGGCGTTGGCAGGGAGATGGTGAGGTTGTAAACCGAAGTTGTCGAGAAATTCCCGGAAGAAGGGGCTAGCTGGGAGTCCAAACCCGCGCTGAAAGTGCGCAAGGAAGACCACTCGTTCACCCGGTTCTAGAACTGGTTCGAGTTCTGATCCGGGACGCCGGCATATACCTCGGCCGTGATGCGCCGAGTCTTGAGCAACCAGTCAAGGTCATCTTGTACTATGTCGGATCCCTCCCATCCACCTCGGTTGCTGGGTGCCACCGATGACTCGGCCGGGTCAGGAGTGCTACGGCCTGACATCTCAGGATCAAACCTGCAAAAAGTACAGTACAACCGAGATAAGTAACTCGGAGTTATGAATCTAGAATCGCAACAAGTGACCCGGAGAAACAATGCAGATGGCTCGGAAACCGAGACACATGACCCGGAGGAGCCGAGCAACTGCCTCAGGGGTAGAGCACGGAAACCGAGTTTGGTGATTCGGAGCCCGAGGTAAAATCACCCGGAAAGATGATTCGGGTAAAAGTTATAAACTTGACGTTGCCTGAATCTATGAGCAAACAAGATCTACCGAGCAAGTAAAAAAGAAAGTAAAACATGAGCATAAGGCAGAGAAAGTTGAAGCTATCAGGAGCAATGTCAGGACATCAGTGCGAAAGCGATCTAGAGGGATCTAAGCAATTAGGTTAGATAGTATCTATGCAATTGGGTGTGAGGGCTTCTGCGGAGAAGAGAAGGAAGTTCATCGGGGAAGATGAACAGGTCTATCGGAGAAGAAGAACCTGTTCACCGGAGAGGATGAACATGTTCATCAGCAAAGTCCAGGGCGAGGAACTCACCGAAGATTGCGACGGCGATGCGAGGCGAAGAAGCGCGGGGCGTGCCGGAGTTGCGCGTGTCCGGTGGCGGCGCGATGCGCTCCGGTGGATGGTGGCTCGTGAGTTCCGGCGTCGTGTGGTGGCGGAGCTCACTGCGCGGCGGCGGCGATGTCGCAGGAAAGAGAGAAAGAGGAAGGTGTATGCGAAGAAGACGAGGAGAGATGCCCGCTCCCCTATTTATGGGCACGAGGCGCATGCGGTTTCCTTTTTTACCGCGTGCGCTTACCGTAACGGACGCGCGGGTTAACCGCGCACGATATGCGCGGTTGCGATGTTTGCGGCCGCACGATCCACCGCATCATGGGCCACAAGGTGGTAACTGCCCGCGGCGTGATCGCGTGCGGTTACTGGCGCGGGATTCCAGGAGGCACGCCACGGTCAAACGCACTCAAGTGCCTTTGAGACGTGACAGCTCGTGACGTATGCGGCGTGCATGCAGAGATATGTCGGTCCGCGCGCAGGAACCGAGACAGCGCACAACGTCTCTCTGCCACGTGTTGGGGAGAGATCTTTGAGAAATTGTGGGAATTGTTTTGTCGGTTAGATCAGTTTGAGGAGGAAAGTCGGACAAAGTTACTACTTTGACTCGGAGAAACTCGGCCAGACCGAGACAGGTTTGAGTCGGAGAGGCAGTTGGTTTGGTTTGTTTTGTTAAACCTGGTGTGGCCCTCCATCCGAGGTTGTGGGACCGCACCAGCTTCGGAGACTAATGTCGGGGGGCTACCCGGGTAGGGTAAAGTTGTGGTATAAAGAGCTCTAAAGACTGGACCGGGTCAAGGTCAAACCGGGTCAATCAAGTCCTGGAGGGACCGAGGCATGGTGTAACTGCAAACCGGCTTATGTCAACCGGGTCACGTAGGCCGGGTTATGTTAGCTGAGTCATCTTAACCGGCATATACCAACCGGGTATGCTGACCGACATATGTATGTCGGTAACTGGTGTATTTTCTTATGTGCAGGGAAGGTCATTCAGGAGGGGGAATCCGGCATACCCATGCCGGGTTATCCTTATGTCGGATAGAGGTCAGCGCTCCTGTCACATCCCGTCTGGCACGGGAGCGTCTGACACGGAAGCGCCTGACACGGGAGCGTGCAGGAGACCGAGATGGCAGGCCATCATTCCACCGCTGACTCCGGGTTATCCGGGAACAGATTGCGAGGCAGAGGCATGGGCAGGACATGTCTTGTCTCTGCCAGAGGGTACCTTCTAGCTGTACCGTAGAGCTGCAGGAGATGGGCTGGTCACGTCCTGTCTCTGACAGGAGTAATATCATGACATATCCTCGGCGTGGCTACAGTGCTCCGGGAGGGGCACTTCGGTAACTCGGTTTAGCCTATATATATGGCCTCACCCCCTCCTGCGTGAGGGACGACAACCAACGACGACCAACAACGGGAGACAGCCAGAGAAGAGGCACTAAGATATATTTCACCCCGTAGCTTCATCTTCTACCTTGGGTTCTTCCCCTTTGTTGAGATATACAGCTCCAGGAGCAGCTTGTACGCTTGGTACCGAGATATACAGAGAGAGATAGGCAGGAGTAGGGGTGTTACCTCCTCACGAGGGCCCCGAACCTGGGTAGATCTTGGTGTGCTTCTGTGTTCTTTGTGTGTGCTTCTTAGCGCGGTAGCCTCCCCGGATCCACCAGCGTCCATCAGCCCCACAATTTAGCCATGCTATGACATCTGCCGTGTTACCACCACGACACCAACCATCACCTTTAACCATATTATATAGTAGAGATAAACAACACCGAAAATACGACAACATATGTCATAACTACTATAGCTAACGTTGGTCAGTTGCACGTGTAAAGAGATGGCAGAATATCTAACATAATTCAGTAGTGAGGCAGTGCTCAATTATTTCCCAAGATAATTATTGTGTTCACTGTTCAAGATGCCTTAAACGATGTTGAGCTGCAGCAAGATGTTCCTGTTCTAAACTGATTTGATTGCTAATACTGTGTTGTTAAACAAGGGCCCACGTTTTGTTAAGGAGACCTTGACCTGGGCACGATTTGGATGGCGAGTCTAGTTTACAGTCACGAGCCAGCCGTGTGTCCACCAAGCAGCGATGAGAGCGATGAGACCTGGGTCCAACTAAACAGGTGACATCATCTATGTGAAGGAAGCGCAAGACGTCAGACATGGACACAGGTTCTTGATTTTTCGGTATCTGACCGATTCTTTTATGGGACTTGTGGCCTGAGTTCTTTCCTAGTCTCAAACGTCTAACCCTCACTATTGTGTCCATATTCTTCCTCCTCTTATCCATCTTACTTTCACAGAATCTTTGCGGTAGAAACCATCTAAGGAACCTCGTGAATTTGGGGGGCTTGTGCGACTCCTCTCCAGGCTTGATTGGTTGGTGGCACCTTGTGTCTTCATTGTCACTCTCGTGGTTTTTTTTTTTTGAAAGCCTGCGTACAACTGAGTACCACATACAAGTATGAAGTACAAGAACGAAGAACAGAAGCCCGACGCAGGGGAACAGAACAAGATCAAGCACAAGCTACAACGCCGGTGAAGAAGACGAAGAACGCCCGACCACCTTCTAGCCACGACCCGAGGGCACCTCCTACCTTGTAGATCGCCGCAGAGCCCGTCCGCCGCGCAGCGGCGGAGCTTATGCCGATAAACGAGCACGGCGAGCACCCTCCGCTCCAGCACCACCACCTTGCCGCAGCCGTCTTCGTCCCCAGCGCTGGCAGAAGCCGCGAGGCTTGCCCAGCGCTGAGTTCCAGCCTCCGGGGGTCCTCCCTCGTAGCTCCACAGCGTGGAGGTCGACCTCCCCCCCGGCCGGCAAGGAGGAGGAAGAACCGGAGGAAAACCGGGAGATCCGGAGATCCCCGGCCACCAAAAGCCGCACGCGCCGCGCCAGAGCTCCGAGGAGCGCTGCCGCAGAAGGGGAACGCGCCGACCCCCACCCTAGCCACCGACACCATCGCCACCTCCACGACGCCGCCGGGGGGTCCTACCACAACCTACACTATGTACAAGCGGGATCCGGGGATCCCCCACCCTCCCGCCGCCGGAGCGGCCGACGGAGGGGAGGAATCCCGCGGATCGCCGGCGAGCGAGGTGATCGGGGGAAGGAGGTTGCAAAAATCGCCTCTCCGATCTACTGTAGATGGAGAGAGAGCGTTCGGCCGAGCTATGTAGGGAAGCCACTCTCGTGGGTTTTATTCGGTCATGACATAGATTTACCCATTTATCGATGATTTCAACCTTTGACATAGGCTAGATTGGCAGATTCATGCACCTTGCAACACTGACTAAACTTGGCACGTACCATCTTACTCTTACCACTCTGTCCCTCCAAGCAAGCACTGAGAAAAAAAGGCGATAGGAAGGTATATGTGACTTGCCCAAGTATGTCAAAAGACGTGTGGGCTCACAACCCCTTCGATTCGTATGTAGTACTCCCTCCGTTCCAAATTACTTGACTTGGATTTGTCCAAATACGAATGTATCTATACTTGTTTAGTGTCTAGATACATCCGTATTTGGATAAACCCAAGTCAAGTAATTTGGAACGGAGGGAGTAGTTATTTAAGTAACAATTTTCGAGAAAGCATTATGATGTATACATAATAAAGTTGGAAACACTTGTACAAACACGTTTTAACAAACATGTCCACAAACATGCTTACCTAACCACAATGACTTTAAGCAATCTAGTGTGTGCAATAACTTCTGGGTTGATGCTTTACGGCTACATATACAAGGCAGTTATACTAAATATTTGACGCATCTCAAAAAAAAAATTTGTACGCATCCCAGAAAAAAAGACAATTTTAAAATCATGTATGTATGCATGCCAACCATCGGGCCTCTTTAATTTGTATGATTTTAAAAACAAGGATTAAGTACATGATTGAGATGTCATTTTATCTTGAAACATGTGAGTTGCAAAGCTACACGAATTAGCATCAAGAGTGTCTAACACCCTGCATAAATATGAATAAATAGCAGTTGGAATTTCGGTGGTGAAAGTCTCTCCACAAAATTGTGTATGAAAGAACTATCAAGGAATGTTCCTAAAGCCGAAGGGTATACCGTGAACAAAATAACCTACATGAAAACCTGAGTGTGAAGTCTAAATTTTGATTACGGGAATTTTTAAAACATAGGGATATAGACATGATTGATGTGTCATATTTTCGTGAAACGTGCAGGTTGGAAACTACATGAATTAGCAACAAGAGCGTTTAAGACACTTATAAAAAATGTACCAGGAAATTTGAATGGTGATATAAACTACATACAAACCTGTGTGTGAAGTCCGAGTTTATCTACTGATGAATATAAATCACAATGGATACATGTTGTGCATATACTAGCACAGAGGGAACATTTCATTTTTTTTTTCATTTTTCAGAATTGTGGAGCTAACTGGGAATCATTGTCGCAAATCTTCCATATCTTTCCATATCATCCATGATCGCTAGAAGGAAGATGAGGTGGGATTCCCTCACCAAGTGTCGAGGACCAGTTTTATCCATGAGGCCTTTGTTGGATATAAATCACGAAAGATTAATGTCCTGCACACTATTTGATCCCAAGAAGGACAATTGATGATGGATGCAAAGTTCACATGGTCTTCTACTCTTCTCTTTTCGAAAAATAATAATATATACATATATATATTATTGCTTTTTTATAACCGAGTGCATAGTAGCCGGAAATGATGCTGAAGCGCATATCTCCCTCCCTCGTTGCTCCCGTGAGCGACGGGGAGGGAACCCTAGCCGCCGCCGGGCACCGCCCCTCCCCTCCCTCCTCCTCCCTCGCCGCCGCCACCAGGACGCGGCCGGGCAAAGCCCTGCCGGCGGCGGCGGGGCATCTCGCCTCCTCGCGCAGGGGCGCCGGCACGGGGCGGCGCATCTAGGCCGGGATGCCGCGGTGGCGGGGGCTGTGGTGGCGTGGCGGAGATCCTCCTTGGAGCTCGGCGGCGCGGCTGGTTCCGTGGTGGCGAGGTGAGCTTGAGACGGGGAGGAGCGCCGGCCAACGATGCAGAGGAGGCCGGGCTCGATCAAGGCCAAAGCAAGCCGGACGGGCCGACGCGATGGAGATGCAGCGCGGCAAGACGACGACGCCCGGTGCAGCACGAGGTTGGCGGAGACTCCGGCGCGGAGGCAGGAGGTGGCCTCTCCTACCGCCGTGCTCCGGCGTCCGGGCGGCGTGGAAGCCGGGGTGGCGGCCCCGGACTAGCGGT
Organism: Poa pratensis; assembly: GCA_947311845.1. NCBI lineage: Eukaryota > Viridiplantae > Streptophyta > Magnoliopsida > Poales > Poaceae > Poa > Poa pratensis. Next base: position 4,539,819 of record CAMZMU010000035.1, read on the forward strand.
TGCTACTGAGGTGCGGCATGGGGGCCACGGCCATGGGCGCCGCGGCCGCCATGGCCCACGGTGGTCGGCACTGCATCTCGTCGCCATTCTTCGGCTCCTCTCGCCTTGCGGTCGGACGGACCACCTGGGCGAAAGCCCTGCACCTGACTGCGCTCGGTGCCGACGACGACGGCGTCTTTGGCGTCGTTCCCTCTCTTGTTTGCGTCGTTGTGGTGGTTCCATCCTGACCGACGTGAGCGGTGCTGTGGTATCCGGGTGAAAACCCAAGCTCCTCCGGAGCGGGCGGCGGCGACGGACACGTTGCGACCTTCTTGGAGGTGTCGTCTTGGAGACCTAGGCCATCACGGTGCGGTTGGTTCGCGGCAGCTGGCGGGTGAGTTCGGTGGCCGGGGGACGTGGATGCCGGGGCGGCGGCCTCGGACGGTGGTGGACGTCGAGGCAGCGGCCTCGGTCTCTCACGCCGCGACGGTTCTATGAGGCAGATCCGTTGCCTTGCGTGGGTTTGGGTGGCGACTTGGATGAAGATTGCGCGGGCAGATGATTCATCGACCCGACTAGATCGCTTTCGGTCTATGCAAAGGTTGATCTGGTTGCTACGTCGGGGCGGCGGCCCTGGAGCAGGTTGGATTTGGTGGCGTCCTGGTGCTGTGTGGACAGCAGGCTCGTCGACCATGACTGGTTCGACTTCGGGCTATGCGAGGTTTCGTTCTGGTTCCGACGCCGGGGCGGCGGCTCTGGAACCGGTGGTGTGTGTTTGTGGTGTTTGGTCGACTTGTGTCGTGTGGGCGGCGGGTCGCCTCGCCTGTGTGGTTTTTCGGCCCTGTTTTCCTTATAAACAGGGCATTGTACAGTTTGTATGGTTTTTGGGCCCGGTTTTGCTTATAAACTGGGTCATCTTTTTTTATCTATTCGGGCGGTGGATAGGACCACTTTGAGCTCAAAAATAAATAAATAAAACAAAAAAAGTAGCCGGAAATCATTGGCCAAAATTTTGTAACCTTTTTTCCATGACATCCATCATGTCGAGAAGAGAAAGGAGGGATTCCCGTACCAAGTGCCCAACTTGCCAACCGGGTATTATCGTACTACCAGACTACCAGTTGTCCACTGTCTAGTTGCGTTGTCGAGCATCGTACTACCACGAGTGGATACCATTCGAGGAGGACCTTATTCCAAGACGATCACTGCTGGGTCTCGGTTTTCTATAGTGGTACCGCAGTCTCTCCGTCCACCACTTTGAATACAACTTGTATTCCATTGGCATGCATGGTACGTCAGCTTGATGACGAGAGCACTTAATCAGCGATGACGGTGATGAATTTTCAACCTTTTTGTTTTGTTCTTCTGAGTGGATGAGTTGCAGTGTTCTGAACTCTGAAGAGTGCTGGTGGTAACAACTCTCTCTCTTGACAGAAGCTACTCGTGCATGATTAGGCAGGTGCAGCGAACGGGTGTGTGTGGCAAGCCTTTCCTGGATGTCTAGGCGTGGAAAATTCGAAAGTTTCCGAGTCGAGATTTTTTTTAGAAAAAGGGCAGTCCCGGCCTCTGCATCGATTGATGCATGCGGCATTTATTTTTATTGAAATATAGAGATCCTTACAAAACGATTACATGACGGGTCACACCTAGCTGCGACAATAATCAACCACAAGAAAAGAACAACAAGAGAAAACTCTGCATCAACATGCTATCCTGAGATCAGAACGCCAGCTGTACTGGGAATATAGATCCGATGCGACCGATTCCAGGCGGCTGCACCCATAAACCATTGCGTCGCGCTTCTCCGTTGATTGTAGGTAGGACCACGTACGGATCCAGTGAGTAGCCATCGGGATAACCTGCATAAACGAAGTTTTCTTTGCTCTGTCAAAAATATAGTCATTACGTATATTTCATATGGCCCAAAGCAAAGCACAAACTCCGACTCGAAGCTGAACCTTCTCAGTCTTAGAAACCCCATTTAACCAATTGCCAAATAAATTTGCTATGTCGCTTGGGGTTTAAGATTAAAAGACATATGAACAATGCGCCAGGTCATCTTTGCAAGCGGACAAGATATGAATAAATGCTGAATTGTTTCATCTTGATCACAAAAGCAAAAAAAAATTACATCCATTCCAATTACGTTTTGCTAGATTATCCTTGGTGAGAATAACTTTGCGATATAAGAACCACATAAAAATCTTAATTTTTAGAGGTACTTTCATTTTCCATAGGTATTTGCGAAGAAATCTTGTATGATCACTCATGAAATCAAGATACAAGGATTTAACAGTGAACACTCCATTGTTAGTTAAACCCCACCGAAAACCATCTTGTTCGTTCGTGAGATTAACACACATTAGTCTATTAACCAAGTGCAGCCACCTTGTCCACTTATTACCAGTCAGCGCTCTACGAAAACCTATATTTGGGGGGGGGGGGGGGGGGGGGGCTTGGGATAAAACATCGGCCACTGAAACTTGTTTTCGGTGGACAATGTTATATAGGGATGGATATTGGCTAGCTAGTGGCTTGTCACCTAACCATGTATCCTCCCAAAACCGAGTTCTCTCTCCATTCCCCACGGTAAAAGAACCACGGTCAAAAAATTCATCCTTAACTTTCATTATGCCCTTCCAAAAAGGTGAGTCATTCGGTTTGCTTTTGACTTGGGATAATGATTTGGAATGTAAGTACTTGTTGCTAATTAATTCCTGCCATACCCCACCCTCATCATTAAGGATTTTAAACAGCCATTTACTTAATAAGCATTTGTTCTTAAGCTCTAATACTTCAATTCCAAGACCACCTTGGTCTTTCGGTCTACACATAATATTCCATTTTGATACTCTATATTTTCGTTTATGTCCATCACTTTGCCAAAAGAAACGAGATCTGAAATAATCCAATCTTTTTCGTACCCCTATAGGTATCTCAAAGAAGGATAGCATGAACATGGGGAGGCTAGTCAAAATCAAATTTATCAAGATTAGACGATCACCAATATGAAAGTAATTTTCCTGCCCAACTTGCTAGTTTCTTCTCAAAACGATCCTCTATCATCTTCCATTCGCTATTTTTCAGTTTACGGTAGTGAATTGGGATACCCAAGTACTTGAAAGGGTAGGACCCGGTCTCACAACCGAAAAGAATCCTGTACTGATGTTCGGCTTCTTTAGCTTTACCAAAACAAAAGATCTCACTTTTGTGAAAATTAATTTTCAAGCCGGATAATTGTTCAAAGATACACAGAATAAGTTTCATATTAAGTGCCTTTTCGATGTCATGGGACATAAAAAGAATGGTATCATCAGCGTATTGTAGGATCGAAATCCCCCCATCAACTAGGTGTGGTATGAGTCCGTCAACCTGACCATCTTCCTTGGCTCTAGCAATCATTATAGCAAGCATGTCGACCACAATATTAAATAAAATTGGTGATAAAGGATCACCCTGTCTTAGGCCTTTTTGTGTTTGGAAATAGTGACCTAAATCATCATTTACCTTAATACCCACACTCCCTCGGCTCACAAAATTTCTATCCACTTACACCATTTGGGATCAAAGCCTGTCATTCTTAACACTTGTTGTAAGCAAGGCCATTGTAATCTATCATATGCCTTTTCAAAGTCGATCTTAAGTAAAACCCATCCATTTTTTTCTGATGAAGTTCATGAATGTCTCGTGGAGGTCAGAACTCCCTCTAGGATATGTCTCCCCGGCATAAACGCTGTTTGGGTCGGTCTAATCACTTTATGGGCCACCTCGGTAATTCTATTATTTCCCACCTTGGTGAAAATCTTAAAGCTAACATTGAGAAGACATATGGGGCGGTTATTGCTGGATTTGAACGGCATTTTCTTTTTTGGGTAGGAGGATAATATTGCCATAATTTAAATGAAAAAGGGCAGCTTACCCCGCTGAAAAGCTTTGAACAGGTTCATCAAGTCAAGTTTAATAATGCCCCAAATTTTTTGATAGAACTCCGCTGGAAACCCATCAGGTCCCGGAGCTTTGTTTTTCTCCATAAGCATAATTGCCTCATACACCTCCTTCTCTGTGAAGTTGGATGTAAGGATCTTATTTTCCTCCGCTGAAATTTGTGGAATATCAGCATTTTCGGACTCAATTAGGGAGACAAAATTTTCAGCCGATTTCCAAACAGCTTTTTGTAGAAACTAGTTATATAGTTTTTGATATTTTCTTGCCCTATAATTGTTCCTTCCTCCTGTTCTAACTGAAATATTCTTTTGCGTCTATGTTTCCCATTCGCAATAAGATGGAAATACTTGGTGTTATCTCCCCCTTGCTGAATATGTTTAACTTTTGCTCGTTGTGCCCACTTGGCCTCTTCATGTCTTCTTAGGGCATCAACTTTATGATTTGCTTCTCTAAGTGCTTCCCTTTCGGCGGCATTTAGAGATGTAGTTTCTGCTTTGATATCAAGTAAATCAATTAGACTAAGGAGTCTTTCTTTCTCTAATTTGTATGTGCTGCTCATATTTTTTGCCCAGCCTTTAAGAAAGGCACGGAGATGGTGAATCTTGTTTTGCCATACCTCCATAGGGGTGTTACCCCTTGACACCGACTCCCATTCTTTTGTCACCAGCTCGGTGAAACCTTCTTTCTTTAACCATGAGAGTTCGAAAGAAAAATGTGTTTTATTGCCCAGGTGAGCTTGTTCCCCTGAGTCAATTAGCAAAGGTGTATGGTCTGAACCCGCCCTTGTTAAAGCCCTAACCGTCACTATGGGAAATTTCTGTTCCCAAGACACGCTGGTTAGAATTCTGTCTAACTTTTCATAAGTAGGGTTTGGCCTCCGATTAGCCCACGTGTATTGTCTACCTGATAGATCAATTTCCCTAAGGTGAAGGCTTTCAATTCCGAGTCGAGAATATGACGACGATCGAGCAAATTGCAGACGTAGAGGTGCCTAGGGTTTGCTCTAATCTTTACCAGACGGAAACAAGATTGGCTCTGAGCAAGTGTCGCCCATGAACTTTCAGCTGATAATCGTCGGCGTGTAGCTAGCTAGCTAGCTAGTGACATAGTAGCCCCTGGCACCATGCATGATGCTCTCCACTTTCTCTGCTAATCTTCACTTACTACTATCTCTTTTCTTCTCTCTTGTTACTCCACGATCTAGATCGACCGACCATTCTAAATGCAATCGAATCGATCGTACAACCCCCGTGATAAGATAACAACATCCCGACGCATGCACTGTTTGGCCACGGGCAGAAAAGTCACACCTGTACGTACCAATGGAACCTGAAACTGAAAGAAATCTTAAATTCTGATGGATGGTTTTGAGATTTTGAGAAATGTGTTTGGAGAGAACATAGTTTGGTCGTGCAGCTACAGATAGTTTTGGACTTGTTAGCAGCACGGTTTGGCCGTCCCGTCGTAAAGAAGAAGTTTTTTTTTTCCTTTTTACTTTTCTTCATTCATCTCGAGTGCAAATGCCTTCTTTTTTGGTCCCATATAAGCCTAGGCTTTTGGGCTCTTTTTCTTCGGAAGCACTCGTCTCGTCGGTCCACACCAGAGCGCGCACCCACCGTCCCACCCGACTCACCTAGCGACCATGGACACGCCGACCACCACCGCCAAGCGCAAGCGCACCGACGCCTTGGAGGAGGTGTCCGACGCCGAGGTCGAGGAGTTCTACGCCATCCTGCGCCGCATGCGCGACACCTCGCGCCGCTTCGTCTCGGGCACCGGCACCAGAGCCGGATCAGGAGCGGGTGCCTGCGCTGGTCCCGCGCGCGCGCCGGCGTGGTGCCCCAGCTTCTCCCTGGAGGACTTCGCGACACCCGCTGCTGCCCCGGCGACAACGGCGCCGTCGCAACAGCAGCAGCGGCCGCCAGTCGCCATGCATGACACGCCGCCGCGGCGGCCCGCCGGCGTCAGCCTCGACCTCAACGTCGAGCCGGAGCCGGAAGCGCCGGCCACCCCGCCCAGCGACGACGGCGCACGCTCACCCCGCTCTGCGTACGTACGTGCGCACTTGCAAGTCGGCGCGGGCGGTTCTCAGTGACGATCTGTTGTTAATCACCTGCCGGTGCACCGGTGCTCTCTGCTTCACAATCACCCGTCAGGAGGAGGTCGATATCGCCGGCGGGTATCCCGCGGCGCGGCGACGGCGACGTGGTCTTCTACGGCTTGCCCCCATCGCTTCCTCTTTACGCTCTGCGATCGCGTGACATCTTTCGGCGCTCTCGCTGCCCTTTCGTTGTCGCGTGAGTTTTCAGGCCATTAATGTTGCGTCAGCTTCATGCCAGATCTCTATCTTCTATGGTAAACCTTCCATTGAAAATCATGCGTGAACTCAGCTTCCTTTCGATCTTTCTTTTCCGGCACAAGCCGAGATACTGTGTGAATATATGTGACGATGGTGCACCGTACGGCACGAAGTGTGAAATCGGAGGTGTCTTTTTCATTTTATTTTTTTCTGAAGACAACGAAACACTGACAGCTTTAGAAGATAAATACGACCGCAATGAAATACAACGTGTTGTTGTTGCCGTGGAAAACAACAATTACGAAATATAAAGTCCCAGTCATGCTTGTCGAGGCCTAGGGAGACATGACCAACATCAATATATTGCAAAAGTGAAATTAGACGCCATCGAACACCGCAACTATTTCTACGTGTATGGCAGCTACTGATGAAACAAGAGGAATTAGTGCGCCCCATGTAGTAGAAAATCTTGCATTCCTCATGGTGCATTCCACGGTCCTCACGGTGCTTACGTAAGAAAATCTTGTATACAATGGTGCCCACGGCGAGAAGATCTTATTATGCAAACTTATGACGCCATATATACCTTCGAGGTGAATGCTCTTTGCTCTAAAATGGCATATGAATGGATGCACTACCGACCTTTTTTACTCGATAGTCTTTCATTTTTTTTTTCCTTTTTTCTTCATGTTGTTTTGTTACATTTTGTTGTTACGGAATACTTTACCTCCTTAAGTAAGTGTTTATTCTTACAATAGTTACCAATTAGAGATTAGGTTGTCCCAATAAATCTCAACAGGAACATTGCTTATTCATTAAGAAGGTGAAACAAAAAAATTACACAACATTATATACAGGTGTCTCTTTTGATCCTAAGAGGAATGTGCGTGGAAACCGACCTAAAAGATCCTCAAGACTAGTCCCTAACAGGGAAATCCCCCTTTCAACCCAACAAATGTACTTGAACATTGAATAAGAAACTTCCTTGTAGGTGAGACGAATGCAGTCGCCAACACGCATGTCATGCTCTTTCCACACTTTCTAAATAACATAGATAAACTGGCCACTACCACAAGATTTTATTTTACCTTCGCAGTACTAAATCCTCTTGTTCCACTAGTAGTTAGGCATACATGTGGAAATAATTGCGGTGTTTGTATGGCCTCTACTCCGACTCGAAATGGCCGAGATGAAAGGGCAGTTCTTGCAAAGGTGTGAGAATAAACATACGGAAACTTTTATTCATATAAACCTAGTGTTTCAATGATAGATAATCAGTCTCTAAATTCGGTTAGACAAATCAACTTGAATTGTGTTGATAACAACATTTTCAACTATACTATCATGTGTATGAACATACAAATAACTAGAAACTCCTTTTGGATCTAGCACCCTAATTGTGGTTTGTCACTTCTGATGACGGATAGTGGCTATGAGCCTAGCTATGACCGTAATAAGCATCCAAACATGCAAGCACATATTACACGTACACCTTGTGACCTCGGAGTTGTAATAGAGTAACTTTAGTTGTTGTACCTATCTTGTTGGACGAGCACAAGGTGTTCAAGATGTTTTGTAATGATCGAGCTATTATTATTATAGTAGGTTTTAGCGTGGCAGCAATACATCACCACCGATGATGTCAGCTTCATTTGTTGATATTGCATTGTCGTATTCATATGTGAAGGACAGAGGGAGGGGCACAAAGGCGGTAGCAATAATTACAAGAGACAAGCGAGATTTTTATAACCATAAGTAATGCTGATAACTGAATGGTTATAGAAAATCTAATGTAACTGATAATTGTTGGATTTGAATGGACTATAATTTTTGTCCAAGCTTGAGTAATATTTTCTAAATTCTGGCCCATGGGATTTAACAAGATATCTCTCTTCTACCGGTAAGAGGTTTGTGTTATGCTATAGGAAAAACCCGATGTAATACATATTGTGCTCTATCAATATTTTTAATTAATTCACTTTGATGCTTTTTTATCGAAGTCAGAGAGGTAAACGTATTTTGTTGTTGTGCTCGTAGGTTTGCATGTTAGTAATATGATACTCACTTCCATTTATATTAATTGTTGCTGAATTGGATGTTTCTATCACTAAGAGATGTCTAGAAACATTTGATTCATCGATATTAATATGGAAAGGAGGGAGTAGGAGAAATAGAATCCAAAACCTTGTAAACGAGGACGTATGTTAGGACTACTGCTGCTGATGTTGTGCCAGTTGTTCGTATCTACATGCGGCACAGGAAAGAATTTGCCTAGGAGTATGCTGCGAGAGATAGCACGTACGACACGAGTATAAAAAAACAAAGATACTCTACAGTTCACTTCTGAAGACGTTACAGTAACTGCGACAATTATTGTACTGCTCTTCGTTTAAGATGCCCTGAATACTGTAGCTGATGTGCGATCGATCAATTGTTATACTGACGCTGGGTGCTGCAGCAAAAAGATGCTTCTCTAAATCGACTGGCTACTAAATGTTGTTCTTAAGCCACTGACCAATGGTTGTTAAAGAGACCTTGATTTTTGACCTCACCATGGCTAGGCTGGCTTGGGACACACAGAGTGATGTAAGCAATGACCTGGTCAACTAGGCAGGCTGACATCACATCCCTGATGTCACACGTGCCTATCCTGGTCATGATCTCGTTGTTTAATCCTCTTGCCGGTTCTCCTTGTAATTATTTGTCTATAACATGTTTTCTTGTTTAGGACGCAACACAAGACATCAACTAAATCTTTAAGTCAGGCTAGCTTTACCATTTATTGTAACAGCCAATGTTATAACGCACCAAGATGTCATGAGAAAATGCGCATGGTTCAACAACATAAAAAGAGTGACAATTGCTTGGAGGTAAGGAGGTTCAATAATATAAAGCAGCATGTTTTTTTCGCAAAAAAATGTGGTTCGAAAATTGCCATGCAAATATGACTCAAAATCCTGGTATTTGCGGATTGTATCCTTCTTGGCCTTCCACCAACATCATCTTGGTCCATGTGTCTCCTCTACCATTCTTAGTCGGTGGCACATTGTGTAGTCAATGTCACTACTCCAAATTAGTCGGCCGCAATATCGATACCTATAAGTGCCTCGAAAGCTCGTCATCACCACCCGTGGTCGGTAACTTTGTGTCACCTTTTAAAACAATTTGGCTCAGCTCTTATCGTTTTGCTACTCCCTCGTTCTAATCCACTGTGCCGAATTTGAGTGCAAGTTTGCATGTTTGGGTTATTTTTTTAAACATGTGGACAAAACCGTCGTCGTTTGTATAATGTAACTAACATGTGCCGATCCATCCTAATTGAGAAAGAGCCATGTGGGAAAAAGAACTTCTTTGTAGCCATGAGGCCTGCCCAGAAGTGTGAATCACCAGGTTTCCAAAGAATCTGGAAAACAGCTTGATCTCCAACATATTTTCTTCTAAGGAGGGTTTGCCAAACTCCATCTTCAGAAAGAAGTTTAAATAGCTATTTACCTAGCAGCGCTCTGTTCTTGACCTCAAGGTCATGAACACCGAGCCCTCCTTGGTCTTTAGGGCAACAAACCACACTCCATTTAGCCAGTCGATATTTTTTTCTCACAATCCCCTTGCCAAAAGAATCTAGATCGGAAATAATCCAATCGTTTTAAGACCCCTTTTGGCAGTTGGAAGAATGAAATCATATACAGTACCATGTTCGTAAGTACCGAGTTTATGAGAACCAATCTTCCACCCAGAGATAGGAGTTTGCCTTTCCAGCTATTTAAACGTAATTGAAACCTTTCCTCCACTCTTTTCCATTCAGCATTTGTAAGTCTCCGATAATGAATCGGGATACCCAAATAGTTGATTGGAAATTGTCCTTGCTCACAGCCAAAAAAGCTTGGCATACAAGGCGGCGTTCTCTTGGGACTCACCAAAGCAAAACAATTCACTTTTATGGAAATTTATCTTAAGACCCGAAAGTTGCTCGAAAGCTGGCAAAATCAACTTAAGGTTACGAGCTTTTTCGATATCGTGTTCCATAAAAAGGATTGTATCGTCGGCATATTGAAGAATCGATAGTTCGCCATCGTCAAGATGTGGAATCACTCCTTCAATCTGACCCTCAGTTTTAGCGCGTTCGATCAGGATTGCCAGCATATCCGCCACTATGTTAAATAGTATTGGCGATAGCGGGTCACTGATGACCCACAAGTATAGGGGATCGCAACAGTCTTCGAGGGAAGTAAAACCCAAATTTATTGATTCGACACAAGGGGAGCCAAAGAATATTTATAAGCCTTGACAGATGATTTGTCAGTTCAGCTGCACCTGGAAGTAGACTTGCTCGACACAGTTTATCAGTAGCAACAGTTTTATGACAGTAGCAGTAGTGAAATAATAGCAGCAGTAAAATAAAGACAGCAGTAATAATTGCAGTAGACAGCAGGATTAAAATACTGTAGGCATAGGGATGGATGAACGGGCGCTGCATGGATGAGATAATTCATGAAATAGTCATACATAGGGCAATTGCAGATAAATAATAATAAGGTATCCAAGTAATAATCAATCATAAGCATGTGTTCCGTATTTAGTCGTACGTGCTCGCAATGAGAAACTTGCACAACATCTTTTGTCCTACCAGCCCGTTTGCAGCGGGGCCTCAAGGGAAACTACTGGTAATTAAGGTGCTCCTTTTAATAAAGCACCGGAGCAAAGCATTAACACTCCGTGAACACATGTGATCCTCACGTCGCAACCATCCCCTCCGGTTATCCCAATTTCTGTCACTTTGGGGCCTCGGGTTCCGGACAGTGACGTGTGTATACAACTTATAGATATGATCCAAAACAATAATTATTCTCATGATTCAATAACATGTTCAGATCTGAGATCATGGCACTCGGGCCCTAAGTGACAAGCATTAAGCATAATAAGTTGCAACAATGACATAAAGTACTACCGATGGATACTAGGCACCAAGCCCTAACAAATCTCACAACTATTACATGAATGATCTCATCCAATCCCTACCATCCCCTCAGCCTACAGCGGGGAATTACTCACACATGGATGGGGGAGTCATGGATGGTCGATGGAGAGGTGGCGGTGATGATGATGGCGATGATCTCCTCCAATTCCCCGTCCCGGCAGGGTGCCAGAACGGAGTTTCTGATCCCCGAAATAGGGTTTTCGATGGCGGCGGAGCTCTGGAAGGTTTCTGGAAAAAGCGTCGATCCCCCGAAGTTTTTAGGTCAGAGGCTTTAAGTAGTCCGAAGGGGAGCGCTGGGGGCCACACAGGGGGGCCACACCACCCCTGGGCGCGGCAAGGGCCCACCCGCGCCCTGGGTGCGTGTGGTGCCCCTGTGCCCCTCTCGCTTCGTCTTCTGGCTCCGTGGGTCTTCTGGAAAAATAGAATTTATGGAATTTTTCTGGAATTTTCCTAAAACTTTGACTTTCTGCACAAAAACGAGACACCAAGGCAATTCTGCTGAAAACAGCGTTAGTCCGTGTTAGTTGCATTCAAATCACACAAATTAGAGGAAAACAATAGCAAAAGTGTTCGGAAAAGTAGATACGTTTTGGACGTATCAACTCCCCCCAAGCTTAGCTTATTGCTTGTCCTCAAGCAATTCAGTTAACAACTGAGTGCGATAAAAGAAACTTTTACGAACACATTTGCTTCATATGATGTATACATGCCTACTATATGATCAATTACTTAGACAATTCATAATAGGAACCATGCAAATAATGACACCTAGTAGTTATGCAAATCATGAAAAGATACCAAAGTACTAAGAATGAATAACATAGCATATATCTATCCACAAGAATTGCAATGTTCGTAAAAAGATATGACAAAGTGGTATCTCGCTTGCCTTTGTTTGAAGGGCAAAACATAAATGCCAAGGCACCTCTGAAGTTCAAGTGAAGACTAGATATAAAAATATCAAAGATAAGAGTATCATAGTTATACCTCAATTAATCGTATCCTGGGACAAGCACATTACACTAAGAACGACAGTTATGCTCTCGAAGAGGTGCTCAAAGAAAGGATGGTGACTCAACATAAAAATAAAAGATTGGCCCTTCGCAGAGGGAAGCAGGGATTAACACGTGCTAGAGCTTTTTATTTTAAAAACAGAGGTAAAAATGTTTTGAGAGGTGTTTGTTAATTGTCAACGAATGGTAGCGGGTGAGAACAGTATTCTACCTGTCAAACGGACTTTTAAGAGCGGCTCCCATGAAGGACGTTATTTCTACCAGCAAGGCAGATCATCCCTCTTTCTCTTTGGTTTACACACATTCAGGTATTTCACTGTTTGTCATTGCTTACTGATGAATCAGGGCAAAAGTGTGAAGAGAATTAATTGGTTAAAGTTGTAATTAATTGGGACTGGGCACCCCGTTGCCAGCTCTTTTTGCAAGTTATTGGATAAGCGGATGTATATGCCACTAGTCCAGGTGTAAAAGTCCATTTGACAAATAGAATAAAGAATAACCACACTAATTCCTCATGAGCTAGTAAACATTGACACAAAAAGGGAAATATTTTGAAAGTTTTAAAGGTAGCACATGCAAATTTACTTGGAATGGCTTGAAATACCATGCATAGGAGTTTTTGGTGGACTCTTTGGGATAACTTGGTTTAAAGGATTTGGATGCACGAGCAGCATTCCCGCTCAGTACAAGTGAAGGCTAGCAATAGACTGGGAAGCGACAACCACGAGAGCGATAACGGTCATAATCATGCTTGCGACAAAATAAAATTAACGGAGGCATAAAATGATACTAAAACTCTGAGGCAAAATAGATCATCAAGGCTTAATTGACTTTATTTTTCAGTCATAACATGTGTGAGCATGTGCCAAGTCGAATCAAGTGAATTATTCAGAGGAGGATACCAGCCTGCCATACCGTTTTACGAATAGAACAATGCATGTAAATATCTATATGACATGTTATTCGCTATTAGCAATTTGGTACTGGTCATAAGAAGACAAACTACTAAGTAATCATTAAATAACATAACCACTACCATGATAGCTAAGCATGTTCACATGAGTAGGCATATTTACAAAAATGAAAAACAAATAGAGTTCATACCAGCCTTTTACCACATCCGAATTGTCGTAAGTCGTCATTATTGCTTTTCACTTGTGTGGCTTGAATGATGTGAAATGATAACCAAGTCCAAGTGGAACCACGGAAATTTTTCGAACTCCTGAAACAACTATACAAAACGGCAGAAGAACAACAAATATTTTTGGGTTTTCGAATTTAAAGCAAGCATAGAAAGAAACAAGCAAACAAAGCAAAATCTTTTTGGATTTTTGAATAACAAGCCAAAACGAAAAATAAAGTAAACTAGCACTACAAATTCAAAAGCAAGAGAAATAAAGGAAATATTTTTGGTCTTTTGGTGTTTTGCGAAAATGAAATGGACACAAGAAACAAAAGAAAAGAAACAAACTAAAACATGGATATACAAAGTACCGACATGATATGAATATGATAAAATGAGTGAACTTGTCGGCATACCTCCCCCCAAGCTTAGGCTTTTGGCCTAAGTGGGAGACTAATCATCCACATGGCCCAGAACTCCATCCAGGTGGATCATACCTAGCGTGATCATAATCAGGATCCTGGTATGAGGAGCTCGTCGTGTCAAAGGGCTGAATGAAGTCCTCCTCAGGACCTCCTCCCTCACTATCCGCATGAAGGCCATGCTCCTCCATATATGCATCCAGGTCTCCCTCCGAGAATGACCATCCTTGCCTGACATCAAGGTTAAACAAAAGAGGCGCAGGCAAACAGACTATGCGTTCATAGGTTTTAGTTCTCCACCTGGTCTTCTTAACAAAAACTAATTCATAAGATAGATTATCAATGGTGGACCAGCGGGAAATAAATTGGTGGCTAATCATAGAGTTAAGATCAAGTCTTTCAATGGGGAGCTGAATATCAAAGTGATGTGGTCCTAAACCATGCATGGCTAATAATCGAGAAGCAATGAGACCTCCACAAACCCCTCCTTTTTCACGGTTAGTGGAGAGACGAAATGCAATCATAGCTCCCAAGTTATAAGTTCTATCACGTTTTAAGGCAGCAGAAAGAAAAGCCAAGTCATAAACAGATAATTTACTTGCATTCTTCCTAGCTAAAACACATTTGCCAAGGTAGTGGGCAAAATATCGAATAGATGGGAGTTGGATGTTTCGAATTTTACCATCCTCGGTTGTAAAATCTTTCCCTTGGCAAATCTCTGAGTAAAGGTCTTGCAAATGCTTTGGTTGACCTCGAATCCTCCATGAGATCCCCAGTGTGGTACCTTAATAGCTGCACAAAAATCATGAAGGACAAATCTACAGCTTTATTGTAGATATTATAATGAACCATGGGAGTAGGCAAATTCCAACTAAATCTAAAACTTTGAACCACTGACATAGTCAGCTTTACATATTGATGTGGTTCATCTGCACAAAGTATTCCAACCCTGCATTAGAGATTAGAGTGTTGAAATCTTGCAAGATTCCTGCAGCATTCATAAACTCATGGCATGGATAAATAGAGGGAAACACAGAGTCTTCACGGTTGACTCCCATGACCTCTGATACTTCCAATTCTTCATAGTTAAGTTGGTTTCCATCCATCTTCCTTTTCTGAAATTTTAAACAAACCTCATAAAAATAATTTTGGAGTGGTTAAATCAAAGGAAACACTAGGGAGACTTACTAGGGGACTAAACATGCATCAAAACTAGTTAATCTAAACAAGAACAAGCATGCAAGCTCTAATAACATGTCACCTACAGTACCAAAATGCTAAAGATATAAGCAACTAAACAAAATTCTATTTGGATAATCGGAGGAGTCACATACCGGAGAGCAATTGATCCAAATTTCAGCAGCAAAGATGGGCTGAGCAAGTAGATCGAAAAATTTCGAGCAAGAGCAGCAAGAACACGAGTTTGAGCAATGGTGGTGTGTATGGTCGGGAGAGAGAAAGGAGTGGGAGAGAGATGAGTGAGTGGAGGGCCAGGTGGACCCCACACCAGGGCAGGGCGCGGCCTGCCCTCCACCGCGCCGTGGGGGCGTGTGGTGGCCTGGTGGGTCCCCCTGGTCATCCTCTGGTACTCCCACGTTCCTCTTTAAAAACTAGGACTTACAGAATATTTTTCATAATTTTTTTGAAAACTTTTATTTCTGACATTTTCTGGGTACTTTAAACAATGAAAACTAGACAAAATGAATTTACATAAAGACCAAGCATTACTTAACTTTGCAAATTACAGTAGCAAAACAGTAGGTAAAACAAAAGTGAGAAAGAAAAATATGTTGTTTAGCAATTTTATGCATGTAAAACATATTTGTTAACAAGGTTGATCAAGTCTTGCCACCAAATACATTTTATATGACATAAAAGATTAAACCACATTGAACAATCATGTTACCTTAAATGGTATAGCTATAGATCCAATCATAATATATCGAAGTTCTTCATGAGATTCATATATAGGGCAATCAATACTTCCCACTTTGATACTTTTAATATTGGTAATTGTATTAACTCCAAATATTTTGTCCAGCTTCTTGGGAAAATAAACAGTATGCTCTTTGTCATTAACATGGAAAGTCACTTTCCCTTTGTTGCAATCAATAACAGCCCCTGCAGTATTAAGAAAAGGTCTTCCAAGAATAATAGACATATTATCATCTTCAGGCATTTCAAGCACAACAAAATCAGTTAATATCAAGCAATTATTAGTTACTTGAACAGGAACATCTTCACATATACCAACAGGAACAGCAGTAGATTTATCAGCCATTTGCAAAGATATATCAGTTGGTATCAATTTTTCCAAGTAAAGTCTCTTGTAAAGAGAAAAAGGCATAACACTCACCCCTGCACCTAAATCACATAAGGCAGTTCTAACATAGTTATTTTTGATTGAGCAAGGAATAGTTGGTATACCTGGATCTCCAAGCTTCTTTGGAACCTTACCATTGAAAGAATAATTAGCAAGCATGGTAGAAATCTCTTCATTAGGAATCTTTCTCTTGTTAGAGACAATATCTTTCATGTACTTTGAATAGGGAGGTAACTTAATAGCATCAGTCAAAGGAATTTGCAAAAACAAAGGTTTCATCCATTCACAAAATTTGTTATAATGTTCTTCTTCCTTAGATTTAAGTTTCTTAGTAGGAAAAGGCATTTGTTTTTGCACCCAAGGTTCTCTTTCATTACCATGTTTCTTAGCAAGAAAATCTTCTTTAGTGTACTTTTTGTTTTTAGAATGCTTTTCAGGTTCCTCTTCACTTTCCTCTTTATCAGAAGCATCATTCTTATCTTTATCATTAGCATGTTCATTACCACTCTCAGTTTCAGCATCAGAGATAGATATACTATTTGGATTATTAACATGCTCATTGTCTTTAATAGGTTCAGGAGATTCCTCAACATGTTTATGTTTCTTCTTCTTCTTTTTCTTAGAAGGGGTAGTAGTTTCATTAACTAGTTGAGAATCTTGCTCAATTCTTTTAGGATGTCCCTCAGGATATAAAGGATCCTGAGTGGAAGCACCACCTCTAGTTGCTATACCAAAAGCATGTTTATCATTTTCTCTAGAAGCATTACCTAACAAATCTTTTTGCACTTTAGTCAATTGCTCAATTTGAGTTTGAACCATATGAAAATGTTTAATGAGTATTTTAACATCATTAGAAGTTCTTTCCAAAACATCATGCAAATGATTAATGACATGAGAATTCTTTATGAAGCTATTTTCTATTCTCCAATTGAAATTGTTTTGCTTAACAATGAAATTATCAAACTCATCTAAGCATTGATCAGGAGGTTTAGAATAAGGGATATCTCTATCATCAAAGCGTTGGAGAGAGTGTACCTCAACTGTAGATGAGTGAGGAATTGGCTTACACAATTCTTCTATAGGTGGAAGATTTTTCACATCCTCAGATTTAATACCTTTCTCCTTAAGAGATTTCTTGGCTTCTCTCATTTCTTCATCATTCAATTCAATCACTCCTCTTTTCCTCGGCGTAGGTACCGGAGTTGGTTCAGGCAGGGTCCAATCATCATGATTTTGGCTTATCTTAGCCAATAATTCCTCGGCTTCATCTGGAGTTCTTTTCCTGAAAACACAACCAGCACAACTATCCAGGTATGTCCTAGATTCAACAGTTAGTCCATTATAAAATATATCAAGAAGTTCATTTTTAGCTATTTGATGTCCAGGCCGAGCTCTAAGTAAAGAACAAAACCTTGCCCAAGATTCAGGCATTTTCTCTCCCTCATTTTGCTTAAAGTTAAAGATTTTCTGTAAAGCAACATGTTGAGCACTAGCAGGAAAATATTTCTGAAAGAAAGCATTGACTAAACCCATCGGGCTCTCAATAGATCCAGGAGATAAATCATTAAACCAAGTTTTAGCTTCATCTTTCAATGAGAAAGGGAAAATTTTAGTAACAAAGTAACTGCGTTTCTTAATATCATCAGAAAACAAACTACTCAGAGTAGAGAGAGTGTTCATATGTTCTACAGCACTTTCATTTTCAGTTCCTCGAAAAGGTTCTTTCTCAGCAATAGTTATAAAAGACAAGTCCACAGAGAAATCATAATCTTTATCTTTTATATTTATGGGAGATGTAGCAAATTTAGCATCAGGAGAAAGTTTATAGTTGACAGCACGTCTTTGAAGAAGATTTTTAATAGCATTAACATCTTTAGAGGTATCACAATTCATGCATTCATCAATAAAGTCATCATCAAGTTCAACATAAGTTTCCTCAAGATCATCACTAGTAGTTTCTCTTGTTTCAGGTGAATAAGCAGGTGTAACAGGAGTTTCATTAGGTGTTTCAGTATTTTCAAGTTGTTTAGATTTAGCAATTGTAGCATCTAGAAAAGGACCTAGTGAACCTCTTTCATCAAGCACAGTAGAAGCATCATCAAATTCATCAGAAACATTCTCAGATTCAGCAGAAGTAGCAGCACGTGAAGCATGTGCATGTGGTGGTGTGACAAGTTGACTTATAACAGACGGTGAATCAAGAGCAGCAGAAGTGTTCAGAGTTGTACCTCTCCTTGTAGTGGATGGCAATATACGAACCTTATCATCACGAGGTTTACCCATGATGAATGAATTGCAGCGAGCAGTATGACTCCCTGGTGAGCTTATAAATAGAGCTATGCTCCCCGGCAACGGCGCCAGAAAATAGTCTTGATGACCCACAAGTATAGGGGATCGCAACAGTCTTCGAGGGAAGTAAAACCCAAATTTATTGATTCGACACAAGGGGAGCCAAAGAATATTTATAAGCCTTGACAGATGATTTGTCAGTTCAGCTGCACCTGGAAGTAGACTTGCTCGACACAGTTTATCAGTAGCAACAGTTTTATGACAGTAGCAGTAGTGAAATAATAGCAGCAGTAAAATAAAGACAGCAGTAATAATTGCAGTAGACAGCAGGATTAAAATACTGTAGGCATAGGGATGGATGAACGGGCGCTGCATGGATGAGATAATTCATGAAATAGTCATACATAGGGCAATTGCAGATAAATAATAATAAGGTATCCAAGTAATAATCAATCATAAGCATGTGTTCCGTATTTAGTCGTACGTGCTCGCAATGAGAAACTTGCACAACATCTTTTGTCCTACCAGCCCGTTTGCAGCGGGGCCTCAAGGGAAACTACTGGTAATTAAGGTGCTCCTTTTAATAAAGCACCGGAGCAAAGCATTAACACTCCGTGAACACATGTGATCCTCACGTCGCAACCATCCCCTCCGGTTATCCCAATTTCTGTCACTTTGGGGCCTCGGGTTCCGGACAGTGACGTGTGTATACAACTTATAGATATGATCCAAAACAATAATTATTCTCATGATTCAATAACATGTTCAGATCTGAGATCATGGCACTCGGGCCCTAAGTGACAAGCATTAAGCATAATAAGTTGCAACAATGACATAAAGTACTACCGATGGATACTAGGCACCAAGCCCTAACAAATCTCACAACTATTACATGAATGATCTCATCCAATCCCTACCATCCCCTCAGCCTACAGCGGGGAATTACTCACACATGGATGGGGGAGTCATGGATGGTCGATGGAGAGGTGGCGGTGATGATGATGGCGATGATCTCCTCCAATTCCCCGTCCCGGCAGGGTGCCAGAACGGAGTTTCTGATCCCCGAAATAGGGTTTTCGATGGCGGCGGAGCTCTGGAAGGTTTCTGGAAAAAGCGTCGATCCCCCGAAGTTTTTAGGTCAGAGGCTTTAAGTAGTCCGAAGGGGAGCGCTGGGGGCCACACAGGGGGCCACACCACCCCTGGGCGCGGCAAGGGCCCACCGCGCCCTGGGTGCGTGTGGGCCCCTGTGCCCCCTCTTCTTCTCTCTGGCTCCGTGGGTCTTCTGGAAAAATAGGATTTATGGAACTTTTTTGGAATTTTTCTGAAACTTTGACTTTCTGCACAAAAACGAGACACCAAGGCAATTCTGCTGAAAACAGCGTTAGTCCGTGTTAGTTGCATTCAAATCACACAAATTAGAGGAAAAACAATAGCAAAAGTGTTCGGAAAAGTTGATACATTTTGGACGTATCAGTCACCCTGTCGGAGGCCTTTTTTCGTTTGGAAGTATCTACCAGTGTCATCATTGACCTTAATGGCTATACTTCCTCCGGAAACAAAGCTACTAATTAACGTGCGCCACTCAGAGGAAAAGCCTTTCATCCTGAGAGTTTGCTGGATGAAAGATCACTTCACTTTATCATAGGCTTTCTCGAAATCAATTTTCAGGATTACCCCGTTCAACTTTTTCCTATGTAGTTTGTGGACTGTTTCATTTAGGACCGCGACTCCATCAAGGATGTTGCAACCTTGCATAAAAGCCGTCTGAGACGGGCGAACCACATGATCTGCCACAGTGTTTATTCGAATCGTAGCCGTTTTGGTGAATATTTTAAAACTAACGTTAAGGAGGCATATAGGTCTAAACTGCTGGATCTTTTCTGCCTCGTTAACCTTAGGTAATAAAATTATCTCGCCAAAATTGAGACGAAACAAATCTAGTTGTCCATTGTGAATACAAGCGAACAACTGAAACAGATCGGCCTTGATAACATCCCAAAAGTTCTGGTAGAACTCAGCAGGAAATCCTTCCGGTCCAGGGGCTGAATTATGTTTCATTTGGAAAACTGCTTTTCTCACTTCCTCCTCTGAATAGGGTTTAGTAAGTAGGCTATTTTCCTCCACTGAAACCTGAGGTATATCCTCTGTTCGGGACTCATCCAAGGTGAAATTCCCCTCCTCAGGGTCGCCAAACAGGACTTTATAGTAATTTGTAATATACGACTTTAGTTGTTCCTGGCCCTCAATCGTTCCTTCATCCTGGACCAGAGAATGAATACGCTTTTCATGTGTCTGCCATTGGCAATACTATGGAAATAGCGAGTATTCGAGTCCCCTTCTAGAATGAATTGAGCTTTAGAACGTTGATACCATTTTAACTCCTCACGCAGTAGTTTTGCTATCTGTGCATTTGATTGGCTCTTTAGCTCAATTTCTTGCGCGGATAGTAATCGAACTTCTGCTAATGCTTCTAGAGCATCGATTATCGAGGAAAGTCATATTTTTTCTTTTTTAAGTAGACCAGTAGTATGACGAGCCCAACCAATTGGTGAGGTGATGAGGATGAAGCGATTGCCACATCAGATGGTCAGCTACGATCGAGCAAATTGCAGACGGAGAGGTGCCTAGGGTTTGCTCTAATCTTTACCAGACGGAAACAAGATTGGCTCTGAGCAAGTGTCGCCCATGAACTTTCAGCTGATAATCGTCGGCGTGTAGCTAGCTTGCTAGCTAGTGACATAGTAGCACTATGCATGATGCTCTCCACTTTCTCTGCTAATCTTCTCACTTACTCTCTCTTTTCTTCTCTCTTGTTACTTTGCTTGCGGCACCACTTTATTATCGTACGTGGGGTATCGCTGGCTGAGATTGAAAAGATGGTTTAGGGTTTGTGGTGTTTGAGGCAACAGCCAAGCACGTCTCCAATATATAACAACATGACAGGTACAAGTTACATCCGTATACAACTCGTATACGTGTCTCTCTTGACAGAAGCTACACGTGCATGATTAGGCAGGTACGTGCAGCGAACGGGTGTCTGTGGCAAGCTTTTCCTTGGATGGGTAGGCGTGGAAAATTCGTAAGTTTCCGAGTCGAGAATATGGCGACGATCAGGAAATTTTTTGCTCTACTCTTTGCCAGACGGGAAAAAGATTTGGATTGGTGGCCGCCCCTGAGCAAGCCGCGAGCTTGCCCAGTCGCCAATGAAGGGCCCTTTTGTTTGGTCTTTTAGGTGCTTTCCACAAAAAAAAGCAGACTAAACGAGTCAAAGGGGGCGGCCGTGCGGTGGGCTTTTTCCAAAGCAGCTCGCTTTCCTTCATACCAAAAAAGCACCTCTGGAAGTGCTTCGTATGGCTTCCCGCATCTTTGCCACTTAAAATCGAACCGGTACATACCCTTGCCCACATGGTTGCTCTTAATTACGTAGAACTGCCACCGTCCTTTGCGCGCGTCGCTGCGCACCAACGCCAGCAACCCAACACCACCGCACAATTCATAAACTGCACGACACTCTCCCTTTCTCTCCCTTTCTCCTCTTTTCCAGAAGCTAGGCGAAAACTTTTCCCCCGCACCTCCGGCGAGGCTGTGGGTTCTTTCCCCCTCCGTCCGTCGCTCCGGCGGCGGCATGAGGGGGGACCCCGTGTCCTCGATCTGGCGATGTAGATAGGGTGGTGTGTGTTTCCAGCGGAGGCGTTTCGGTGGTAGCGGCGGCTCCGCGTCGAATAAGAGTTCTGGCATCCCAGCTCCATCTCGGCGGCGTCCTCTGCGGCGTCCTCGAGGGACTGCTCGGAGGGGTCTTCCGGTGCTCCTGTGGGGCGGCGGATTTGGTGTGGTCGGGTCTGGCCGGCAAGACGACCGCGCCGTCCGGACCATGTCCTTTTGTGCTTCGGGTCCGTCGTCGTCGCGACGGAGTTCTCCGCCTCTGGTCGTGGACCCGTGAGCTTGTACATGAGCCTGTTCTTGCTGTCCTTGCCCTTGTGTGGATGCAGGTCCTGGCGGCGCTTCCTTCTGGCGACGCCGATCTGACAGCCGGCCGGAATCGGGGTCAGTCCCCCGCCGATGCGCTTCCCTTCATCTTCAGTTCCTGGCGTCTGTGCCAGGCGGCATATGCGGCAACTACAACGAGGCGTGGCCTTCTAAAGGTTCCTACCGGCGAACCAACTGTGGCAGACGAGCGCCTTGGCGTTGCCTCCGGCGAGACGGCGCGACCTTCGTTTGCAGTGGCCGATTGGGCGTGGTGCAGAGGTCCCTTCGGTCTTCGTTGTTATTTTTTCTTCTTTTAGGGACTTTTCTGTAAAATAGTGATAGCTAGTCAATTTCTGGATAGATCTTGTACAGTTGGTTTCCTTGATTAATAATATCCTGATGTTGGGGCTCAAAAAAAAACACCACCGCACCAATCACGTCAACCGAGCAGCCCACCTACTTCCATCACTCTCCTCTCCTTCACTCACACGCTGCCAGGTTTTCACAACTTGTTAGCTAGCTTGCGTACATGTCGTGGTGGTAACACGGCAGATGCCATAGGATGGCTTAAGTTGGGGCCGATGGACGCTGGTGGAACCGGGGAGGGATAGCGCGCTGAGGAGTGCACACGAAAGACACAAACACACACACGATCTACCCAGGTTGAGGGCCCTCGTGAGGAGGTAAAACCCCTACTCCTGCCTGTCTGTCTCAATATACTGGGATCTGGGAATACACAGGTGCTCCTCGAGCTGTATGCTCTTTGCTATGGTAAAACTCTCAAGGAAGAAGAAGGAAGCTATGGGGGAAAAGATCTCTCAGTGTCTTAGCGTCCGTCCCTCACGCAGGAGGCCCTGGGCACCTTATATACTGGTACGCCGGGTTACAGGATTGGTGCCGTACCGGCACTGTAGCCACGCGCGTCTGCATCAGCAGATTGGTCATGATTGTGTCCTCTGCCACGGACAGGACGTGGCCTGCCCATGCCTCGTGCTCTGTTCCGAGGTACACCCGTGGTCAGCGGTAGGCGTGACCGGTTACCTCGTACCCGCGCCATGACGCCTGCCATGCTCCCATGTCAGGCGGGACGTGACCTCTGCATTGACTTCCAACCGGCATGAGGCGCCTCTTCTCTTTAACCCGGCATTGATATGCCGGATTCCCCTTCCTGGGTTATCCTCCCCTGCGCATAAGAGAAAACATGTCGGTTCGCACCGGCACCATATCCCGGCCCCTTCTGGGCCTGGTTATCTCGGTCGATATATGTCGGTTCGCACCAGCATCATATCCCGGCCCCTTCTGGGCCTGGTTATCTCGGTTTCATTGTACCTCGGTCCACTCTTGGACATAAATTATACCACACCTTGACCCTACCTCGGGGTAGCCCCCCCCGACATTAGTCCCCGAAGCTGGTGCGGTCCTGCAGACTCGGATGAAGGGCCACACCAGGTTTACACAACCAAACCAACTTGACCATCTATCCGACATATATATGCCGGTCCAACTCAAACATCAGGAACCAAACTGCCAACTACTTTCGACATCTGCCCTTATGTCGGTTTCTCCGACACAAGAAGATTTCCTCGATATTTTCAAAGATCTTGCCATTGCACTCTGCGCGCCGCCTAGGTTCCGGTGCGCGGACAGACATTCCTCTGCGCATGGCACCCACGTCACGTGGGCCCCATGACCTGTCACGTCCCCTGCGCACTTGAGTGCTTTGACCACACACGCGTGCACATTACCGCGCGGCTCCTCGATTCCCGCTCCAGTAACTGCGCCACTAACCACGCCTTGGGCGGTTTCCACTCCGCGGCCCACTATGTGGCCGATCGTGCGGCAGTTCTAACCGCAAACCGCGCAGATCGTGCGCAGTTCATCCGCGCGGCGGTTACGGGGAACGTGCGCGGTAATTTTGCTAACCGCACACATCCAACGCCCATAAATAGGGGAGCGGGGCAGGCCTCTTCCTCTTCTTCTTCCACCTCGCTCTCCTTCCTCTTTCCTGTTCCTCTGCGCCATCGCTGCCGCCGCGCTGCGCTCTCCACCACCGCATTACGACGGAGTTCTTCAAGCCGCCGCCGTGCCGAGCCCACCGCCAGCACGGCCTGCGCTCCTTGCCTCGCGCTATCGCCGCACCTACGTTAAGTTGCTCGCCCGTAGCACCTCCCGCGGCTAGCGCTTAGTTCTTCCGCAGTTCTTCCGTATGGTTTCTTTAGATCTTCTCCGTAGATCTTCTTTTTAGTCTCTTGCTCTTAGATTTTTGTTTGTCTTTGTTGCTTCTTTTCCTCCACCGTGTAAACATTGAGAGATGGTCACCGCCGGTGAATCTTTGCTTCTTTACAGATTTCTGCCGCCGGCACGGGTGCGTGGCCTTCATTTCCTCATCGCGCCACCGCGATGTCTTCTAGCAACGCCGCGGACCCCGCCGACGTCGCCGTCGAGGAGGGTGAGCGCGCTGGATGGAAAGGCTCCGACGTCTCCCAAGAAGAGATTGGCTGATCCGAACTCGGCGTATCCCGAAAGAGGTGATATGCCTGCGCCTGACAAGGAGGTTGAGCCGAATTTGGATCCCGGCGAACGCGCGGTCTTCGTCGCGCCCTTTGAGCGCGGCTTTGGACTCCCGGCGAGCCCGTTCTTCCGAGGTTTCTTAGATTGGTTCCATCTTCAAGCCCATCACCTTCCAGCCAATGCCATCACCACTCTCTCGACATATGTCTCTTTCTCCGAGGGATATCTCAGTCTTTGGCCCACCGTTGAACTTTGGGCCAAGTACTTCCAACTCCGGAAGCAGAGTGTTCCGGATCCGGAAAACAAGAACTTCCCCAAGGAGATGATCCCGTGCGGAGCCGCTACAATTATACCTCGGAAAGCCTCCGTCTTTCCTCGGATTCAAGGCCTGGAGTCATGCCGGAAGTGGCAGCGCACGTTCTTCTATGTGAAGAGCCCGGACAATGTCGATCTCTTGAACCTGCCGACATTCAGTCTCGGTGCCCCCACGGAGCAGTTTAATTGGCAGTTCAACCCAAAGGAGACAAATCTCGATGTCAAACAGATTCACAAGATCGTCAATCAGCTCCAAGGGGAAAGGCTGACAGGCGATGACCTCTTGAGAACCTTTATTAGCCGCCGAGTCTCCCCCCTCCAAAACCGAGTTCACAAGATCTGCCACATGAGTGGCCAATACGACCCTACTCGGGTCAGCACTCATGAGCTGAGCAAGGCCGCCGTCCGGAAATGCGTCAAGTCAATCGCCAGGACGCGGATGACAGAGGAATGGGAATGGGGTAAAGAACCCCATGATAGAACTCGGCTTCCGGAGCAAGTAAGAACCCCATGATAGAACTCGAGACAACTCTTATGTCGGTTGACCCGGTTTTTGGCCCAGTTTTATTGCATCTGATTTGCAGAGATTTGCTCGGCAAAAGACTGAAGATGGAGCGGATCCCTCTGCCAAATGGGGCAAAGATCTACCTGCCCCGGCCGTCACCGAGGTTGAAGACCCGGACGATGAGGATCATATGCCGATCCCGGCTGCTGGCGTCCCTGCCTCGGGTAAGCCTCAAGCCCGAGCCTCAATCAGAGATTGGTCAGATGACGATGACGATGGTTGTGAAATTTTAGAGGCACATGATGTTCGTCCCATCACATTTGCTTACCCACTATCCTCGGCACCAGCTGACCCGGGCGGCCAGGTTCCAAGTACACGCCCTGCTACCACGGGAAACCGCGGTGTGTCTCGCAAACATGCCGGGACCGGTACCTCGAATACCGGGACCTCAACAGCCCCAGACCCTGCAGCGAAGAAACCGAAGCTGCAGAAGAAATCGGGACACAAGCCACGGGGCAAGAAGGGGCCGCCAGTTACAGAAGGGTAAGATATCCTTCGCCGATATATGCTCGTTTCCCTTTCTTCCTTTAACTGAGATAATATTACCCCGAGGTAACATCTTTTCCTGCTTTGATGAAGTGCCGCCCTTGAAGTCTGCCAGAGTGCATCCTCTGTGCGCTCACCTATTCCGCCGACAGCGGTATCTCGGTCAACCGACACTGGAGTACATACAACTCCAGCCGACATACCGCCGCCGAATTCCGATGCCGCACCTGGAGGAGGCCAACACGCCTCAGAAACCAAGGTCATGGACTCGGTTGCCTTTAACACCGATACCTCGGCCCTTGATCGAGATGCTGATCTCGGTGCCCACATCATGGACTCCGCGACGGAGCGGACTGAAACTCCGATAGCACCGGATCATCAGCAGCAACAACCACACAACAACAACAGCAGCAGCCACAGCCACAACAACTGCAGCAGCAGCAGCAGCCACAGCAACAACAACAGCCACAGCAGCAACAACCACCGCAGCAGCCACAGCCACCGCAACAGCCACAGCTATCCCCGACATCTTCCGCATCGGCCTCCCGGAAACAAGCACCACCGCCAAAGCTGACACAGCCACGACAACTGGCCACCGGGAAAGTGCCGGTCACTCCGAATACACAACTGGCGCTGACTCCGACCCAAGCTCTAGCTGCATCCGTCTCCCGAGTCGCCACAGCTGCTGGCTGGGAGTTTCCCCGACTGCGAAATCAAAGTGGTGGCAGCCTGGGCTCGCTGGAGCATTATAACATGGACTGGAATGCTGCCGATACTAGCGAGGTTTCTTCCCAGAACCCGGCGTCCCGGCATCCAGCTGGCCCAAGCGAGCTTGCACAGTCCATGCACACGCTGCAGGTTGTAGTCCTTAAAGCTAGCAAGATTGCCGAGGTGAACCTTCCACTGCTTAGTTCTTTTTTCCTTTACAATAGATAATAGATATATATTATCCCCAGTCCCCGAGATTCGGGTCGAGTGGTTGATGCTCGACCGAGTAAAGATCACTCGGCGTGAATCTTCAAAAATTCCGACATTCAGTCCCCGAGATTCAGGTCGAGTTTACTCGGCTTGAATCCTCAAAAATTCCGACATCCAGTCCCCGAGATTCATGTCGAGTTTACTCGGCTGAATTCTTATAATAACACTAACACTTTCTCTTTTTTCAGGAATGCACCAATACTCGGACCAAGGTGTTCCACAAGCTGCTCTTGGAGCACAAGAAGCTCAAGAATGCCTACAAGCAGTTGCAGGAGGGATTGAAGAACCAGGACGACGCGCATAACGTTGCGCTCCAGAAGGAAAGAGATGAAGTATCTCGGCTCCAGAAGGAGCTTGAACGGGTTCAGAATGAGAAGTCCGAGATGGAGAAAGCTGCCGCCGTGGAGAAGAAATAGTAGGAAGAAGATGCTCTGAAGCAGAAGGAGCTCCTTGAGCAGACCGAGGTCCGCGCCACCTCGGCTCAACAAGAGCTGGATGCCCTCAAGGCTAAATGCAACAGCTGGTTGGCCGAGCTCACCCGGATCAACAGCGAGATGGACAGTAAGTTTCCTTTATCCTTTCTTTTCATTTCCTTTGCTTCTACCGACATTAGATATATGTCGGTATACGACTTAACTCGGTAGTAGATTTTCTTTCTTCAGAACACTTCTCCCACTTAGGCCGCTGCAGCAAACGTTACCATCAAGGCACGAGAAAAAAGAGCAGAATCTGGCCCAATCTCAGAGGAATGGGATATTGAAGATCATCTGACGGCTCTGGATGCTCGCATATCTCCTCTGAGGTGCATTGGTACTGAGCTCCTTGAAGCTGGTATCCGGGTTTACCGGATTCTATGGCCAGAGTCCGCAACTCCAGCTACCATCGCCGAGTTATCCAAGTGCCTGCTGGCCGCCGAGACAAGGCTCCGAGAGTGGAGATCTTCCTCAGCTCGTGTCGGTGCAGATCAAGCTCTGTCCTTTGTGCTTTCTTGGTACGAGGCAATCGACCTCAATGCACTGAAATCCCTACGCTCCGACTCGAAATGGACGTCGGATCCAACACTGATCCAGAGCCGCAAGGAAGCAGCCTCCTTCATGGCCACTACGCTCAAACCCAAAGTCTCATTCCTGGTCCAGTCTACTCCGACGACGAAGAAGATGACGTCGATGAGGAAGAGGATGACGAGGAAGTTGACGAGGAGATCGAGGCGACACTCCCAATACTGCCACTGCTGCAGCAGCCGACACTGCCAAACCGACATCAGCTGGCACATCTTCGGAAGCAGCATCCGACATCACCGGCAACCCGACAACCACCACGATGGTCGATCCTGCGACCGGCACTGCTCCTACTGACCCGAGCTCCTCCACCACAGCTGTTTAAACTTATCACAAGTTGAACTGTTAAATCCCCGGGATGCCGGGTGCAGATGTATATATACTCTTAAGTTTTTATCAATGCTACTTTAACTTGCTAGCTTCAACGAGACTGGCTTAATGCCGGATCACTTTGCACCAAGTCCCCGAGTTTACTTTCTTGTTTACTATACTTAGTAATCTTTGCTCTTGTCTACCATTTTGGCGTTCGACAGTCGAGTCACAAGATCAAATTTATAGCATACAGTACTCATAAATTTTGAGATAAGGTTTAGAGTCATCCGACACAAAGATAAGGAATAAAATACAGGGTTAGTAAACAACATATACCGAATCATTTTTGGACCGAGTCCCCGAGTCTGTTTTCATGTTTACTATATTCCATAACCTCTGCTCTTGACTGCCATTTTGGCGTTCGTCAGTCGAGTCACAAGATCACAACAAGATAGCATACACTACTTGAACTTTGATACAAGGTTTAAAACCATTCGGCATAGGAACAACACAGATAAAACAGAGATAAAACACATGCATATAGACAAGGCAGTCCCCGAGATTCTTTTCGGAGTGCCAACATTTCATTCAAAGGAAACCGAGATACATACATTGCGCCCTTAAGAGTAAAAGGGACGGAGCAGAGCCACATTCCAGGGTCGTTTGGTTTCCTCTCCGGATTTGTCCATCCTGTCCTTCCTTGGTTTCTGTGCATCTATAAGATAGTATGCATCATTGTGCAGAGCCTTGCTCACAATGAACGGTCCCTCCCATGGAGGTGATAACTTGTGCATGCCGGCTTTGCGCTGCACTAGCCTAAGCACCAAATCTCCTTCTCGGAATACCGAGGATTTATCTTCCGGCTATGATAGCGTCGGAGATTTTGCTGATATATTGCTGACCGAGATAAGGCCAGTTCTCGTGCTTCTTCGAGCAGATCGACATCATTTTCCCGAGCTTCTTTTGCCTCGGCCTCTGTGTACAGTGTAACTCTTGGCGAGTCATACTGTATGTCGGCCGGCAGGACCGCTTCTGCTCCATAGACCAGAAAAAATGGCGTATAGCCCGTTGATCGATTCGGTGTGGTCCTGAGACCCCACAGTACTGCCGGTATCTCCTCTATCCAACAACCCGGAGTTCGCAGCAGTGGTTCAATCAACCGGGCTTTGATGCCGGCTAACACCAATGCATTTGCTCTTTCCACTTGCCCATTGGCCTCCGGATGCGCGACCGATGCTAGGTCAAGTCGGATTCTCTTTTCCGCACAGAACCGAGCAAATTCTCCTACAGCAAAGTTTGTGCCATTATCCGAGATAATGCTGTGTGGGTAACCATATCTCAAAATGATGTCTTTCAAGAAAGATACAGCCGTGTGGCCGTCACACTTCCTGATTGGCTTCACCTCGATCCACTTGGTGAACTTGTCCACCATCACCAGCATATGAGTCATGTTACCTCGGGCCGGTTTGAATTCCCCCACCATATCCAGACACCAAACAGCAAAAGGCCAAGTGATGGGAATTGTCTTGAGTGCTGAAGCTGGCATGTGGATCTTGTGAGCAAATCTCTGACATCCCTCGCACTTCCTGACGATATCTTCTGCCTGTTGCAAAGCAGTGGGCCAGTAAAACCCATGTCGGAATGCCTTAGCAACCAAGGCTCTTGAGCAAGCATGATGACCACATTCTCCTTGATGAATTTCCAGGAGCATCTCTTGCCCTTCCTCCGGTTCAACACAACGTTGTAGCACTGTGGTTGCGCTTCTCTTATACAACTCTCTGTTGATGATGGTGTATGCTTTGGATCTTCTTTGCACTCGCCTGGCCTCGGCTTCATCATCTGGCACACTCCCATCTATCATATACGACATTATAGGCTGTGCCCATCCTGGCACAGGACGTACAGGAAAGATCGGTTCATCCACCTCCATTGGTTCAACCGACATTGCCTCCTCTGACATCAATTGGTCAGTCCCCGGGTTCTGCCAAGCAGTCCCCGGGTTCTCCCAAATGCACCCGACATCGATGTCCATGGGAACAACATCAGATTCCGGTTTCCGGGATAAAGATTGACTCGGACTCGGGCGATGGTTTGATTGATGGCTTCCTCAGATGCTCCAAGGATATGCCGGGTGGGATTGGATCCCGAGATGAACCTAGCTTGGACAGTACATCGGCGGCTTCATTTTCTGCCCGAGGTATATGCTTGAACTCGCAACCTTCAAAGAACCCCGAGATCTTCTGGACATGAAACCGATATAACGCCATGTTGGCGTCTAAAGCATCCCAATTTCCCGAGACTTGCTGCACCACCAGATCCGAGTCTCCGAAGCATTCTATCCGGCGAATACCAATTTCCTTGGCCACGTTGAGCCCATGAACAAGTGCCTCATACTCGGCCACATTGTTAGATGCCGCAAAATGAATCTGCAACACATATCTCAGTTGATCCTGCTTTGGCGAGGTAAGGACTACCCCGGCCTAAACCAATTTTGTCTTGGAGCCATCAAAGTGCATTCTCCAGTAATTGGAGTCAGGCAATGGTGGCTCATATTGCATCTCGGCCCAATCCACGAAGAAATCAGGCAGTGCCTGAGATTTGATGGCATCTCTTCTTTCATAATGTGGCGTATAAGGAGCCAGCTCAATGGCCCATTTGGCTACTCGGCCGCTTGCATCTTTGTTACCAATGATTTCCGAGATAGGAGCTTCACACACCACTGTGATTGGATGCTCTTGAAAGTAATGTTTCAATTTCTTGACCGCCATATAGACGCCATATGTCATTTTCTGGTAGTGAGGATAATTTTGCTTGGACAACGAGATCACCTCGCTCAGATAATATACCGGCCTCTGCACGGTTTTGCCATCTTCTTCTCGCTCCACCACCACTACGGCACTCACAACTCGGTTTGTGGCTGCAATGTAGAGCAACATCGGCTCTTTGGGTAATGGTGAGGCCAATATCGGCGCAGTTGCCAACATCTTTTTTAGCTCAGTGAAATCCGCTTGCGGGGTCCACACAAATTTGTTACTTTTCTTCATTAGTTGGTATAAAGGCAATGCCTTTTCTCCCAACCTACTAACAAACCGACTTAAGGATGCCAAGCAACCAGTGAACTTTTGCACATCCTTGAGATTATTCGGCAACCTCATGCTCTCAATAGCACGGATCTTTGTCGGATTTGCCTCGATACCTCGGCTTGACACGAGGAAACCGAGTAACTTGCCTGCCGGCACACCAAATGTACATTTGTCCGGGTTAAGTTTTATCCGGAATCTCCTTAGATTCGCGAATGTTTCTCTGAGATCATCAATCAGAGTGGATTTCTCCTTAGTTTTGATGACGATGTCATCGACATATACCTGCACATTTTTGCCTATTTGATCATGCAAGCATTTTTGCATACATCTTTGGTAAGTAGCACCAGCATTTCTCAAACCAAATGTCATGACACGATAGCAATAAGCCCCGTACGGGGTAATAAAAGCAGTTTTCATTTGATCAGCAGGGTTCAGCGGTATCTGGTGAAAACCAGAATATGCATCACAAAGGATAACAGCTCACACCCGGCTGTGGAATCGATCACTTGATCAATCCGAGGCAGCGGGAATGGATCCTTAGGACATGCCTTGTTCAAGTTTGTGAAATCAATACACATGCGCCACACAATGGCCACGTTCGGGTCATCCTTTTTCTTTTCCACCAGGACCGGGTTAGACAACCAGTCCGGGTGCAGCACTTCCATGATGAAACCAGATGCAAGTAATCTGGCCAGTTCATCGCCTATCACCTTTCTCCTCTCATCCGAGAGACGTCGCATAGGTTGCTTCACGGGTTTCATATCCGGTCTGACGAACAATGAGTGCTCAGCCAACTCCCTCGGAACACCTGGCAGGTCCTGATTTGACCATGCAAAGATATCCCGATTCTCACGGAGGAAGTGACTGAGCTCGCCTTCCTATTTCTCGGTCAACCCGGTACCAATGATGACTGCGTTCTGGGAACGCCGGGTCGACGTTGATCTTCTTCGTCTCCTTCGGCACCTGGAATGCCGCACTCTGCTCCGGGTTAGTCATACCCGGCATACCGAGTTGCGCGGACTGGGCCAGCGCCACCACTTCATGGATCCTCTTCTTCTCCGCAGCAATGATTAATGACTCGGCCAGACAAGAGCCAGCCGAGGCGCACTCCAAGGAACGCTTATAGTCACCCGAGATGGTGATGATGCCATTAGGACCCGGCAGCTTCATCTTGAGGTAAGCCACATGGGTAGATATCATGAACTTGGCCAGCGCTGGTCTACCGAGCAAAGCATGGTATGGACTTTCGAGGTCCACCACCTCGAATTGGATGCTCTCAGTTCTGCAGTTGTCCTTGGTGCCGAATAACACATCAACCCAAATTTTGCCCATAGGTGCACATGAGACACCAGGCACTATACCGTGAAAGGTTGTATGACTCGGCTGCAACATGTTTGCCGAGATGCCCATCTTCACCATGGTGTCTCGGTACATGATGTTGATGCTGCTCCCATTGTCAATGAGAACTCGGGTGAACCTGACATTGATGGTGGGCCCGATGAATGTCGGATCCACCACTAGAGCGTAACCTCCCGGGCTTGGCATGATCCGGGGATGGTCCTTCATGCTCCAGCTGATCTCCTGATCAGACCAGTGCATATACTTCGGCACAGCCGGCATAACCGCGTTTACCTCCATTGCACGCCGGTTCAGGCTCTGCTTGTCAGTTGGCTCGGTCACAAAGACCACATAGCTCTGATGAGCCTCTCTATACTCACCCTGGCGATATTCACCCTGGCGGCTGGGACCAGCATTGCTGTTGTTGCCTCCGACATTCACTTGGTTAACATTTTCTGGCCCTCTCCTGTTATCCACAGGTCTCGGAGCTGCAGGCCTCGGTGGAGGCGCATTCAAGGGAATAGTGTTTGCCCCGGTGAGCGGTATGTTGGAGGTCTCTGAGGTGCACCCATCTGATTTCCTCCGGATCCTCCCCCTTCCTTCAACGTGCGCTGATACCAGCTGCACTGCCGGGTTGAATGATTAGCCGGCCTGCGGGGGTCGTGCGTGTGATAGCTGCAGGGTCCATCCAGCATTGCCTCATAGGTTAACGGCTTCCTCTGGTCACTCCATGGTCTCTTCCCATCCTGGTTTTGGCCCCATGCAGGACCGCTGTTCCTCAGACGCTGGCTATTGCCGGCACCTGGCTGATCTTGATCAACTGCAGCAACTTGATTTGAACCGTACCGATAATCCGGCCGGTCCTCTCTCCTCTTGATCCCGAAATCCTGGCGGTCACCTCGCCTGGCTGGTCCGGGTCCATTGTTGACCGGGTATCTTCTACTCGGTTCCACCGAGTTCAGCAAGGGCTGCATCGGATCACCCAGTGCATAGCTATCCGCAATCCGGATTGTCTCGGCCAAGGTGGCCGGCATCTCCCTTTGCAACTTCTGCCAGAGCATGGAGCCGTGTCGGCACCCTTGAGCAAACCATGAAATGGCCTGCGCTTCAACAACTCCTTCACAGGAATTGCGAACAGTACTCCACCGGGTCAAGTAGTCCCGGTCAGTTTCATCATCCCTCTGCTTGCACATGGCAAGCTGCTGAGGACGATTCGGCCTCTTGTATGTGCTGGAGAAATTGCTAACGAAGGCTTCTTCAAAGTCCAGCCAGCAGTCACGCTGCCCTCTCGCAAGTTGTTCAGCCAGATCCGGGCTGGCCCTTCCAACATTTGCGGGATATACCTTACCGCCCATCGGCGGTTTCCTCCCGCGATATGCACTGCCGACACATAATCTGTCAGCCAGTCTTCCGGCTTAGTACTGCCGTCATATGTCTTTGCGCCCCGGTTCAATTGAAAGTGCGGCACCGGTGGCTCCCTCATGATCCGAGGTCCAAAGCATGCAGGGCCAGGTGGGCCTTGCTCTTCCAGCATCTCGGACATAAAGATCCTGTCCAACTTGTAGCGTGCATCATTCGGTGACAACTGGCGAGGTCCCAGCCGGGATCCCAGTGCACCTTCATATCTCTGATACCCGGCTTTCTCCATAGCCGAGTAACCATCATCATAACGGTTAGCCACCTGGTCAACACCTTGTGGCTGCTGAACATGCTCGATATTTTGCTGCTGCCGGGCAGGATTTCGTGTCGGATACCGAGGTGGATAACCTCGGCCAGCCGAGTTAACTTTTCTGGCATCTGGATCGCCCGGACCGGGATTGCTTTTACCCCGGCCGGCACTGCCTCGCCCGACTAACTGTTTTCCGGCATACGCCGGATCATATGTCTGTATCTGCTTGTTCTTACCGGAGTTTACACTCCGGTCCGATCTCCACCGACATGCGGTGATGAAGCTGGCCCCTTAGATCCTCCACCGGCTGCCTTAGCCGAGTGAACAATCTGGGACCCACCTGCAACTGTGTTAGCCTTAAGATAGGCCTCATTTTGCCGCACAGCAACACCCACTAGCTCATAAACCAGATAACTCGGCTCTTGCTGCCTCGGCAGTTCTAAGAGTCTTAGCAGGGGAACTATATTTGAGCTTTTCAGCCGACATGTGACTTGGAGTTTTACTAGAACTTGATCTACCATCTCTAGCAATCTCGGTATTGTGGCCTCTACCCCTTTTACGCACATCCTCTATGCGACTAGGATGAGTAGCTATCGGAGTTAAACCATGAGCTTTGTTATACTCACGAAAGGTTATCTCGAATTCTCTCCTTATCTGGGACATCGCGAGAGCCTCCTGATACAGGTTCTGACGATGCGACTCCAACTCGGCCTCCGTCAGGGCAGCATCTGTACCGGTAGCTACCGACACCACCAGCTTCTCGATCATATCCTCGAGAGGAACCAGCCTGACCGGTACCTCGGATGTACCGGCCTGGTCGCGGAGGTTCTCCCTCCTCTCCAGCGGCAGTTTCGCCGATCTGGTGGTCTTGGCGGCAGGTTTGCCGGCATCTCCTTTGCCGGTTTCTGCTTTACCGGCACCACCCGCGGAGCCGTCATCATGACCTCTGCGCAGATCCCGGGCGAGCGCTATGCCGGCTGCGAGCCGCACAGATAGCAGGAGATCCTCGGCTACAAGCACCTGCTCGGGGTACTTGCAGACAAACTCGGTGGCGACGTAGACCTCGTACGTCCCGAAGGTGACGAGGTGGCCGTTCCTCGAGAGCGGCCTGCTACCGAAGCAGCCGCGTTGTCGTCGATGAAGTTCAGCGAGCCGAATCTGTGGACAAGGCCACTGACCACGCGCTCGCCGGAGGCGATGATGGAACCCGTCCGGATGAACACACCAGCCAGCGTCGCTGCTGGCCCCACGGTGGGCGCCAACTGTCGTGGTGGTAACACGACAGATGCCATAGGATGGCTTAAGCTGGGCCGATGGACGCTGGTGGAACCGGGGAGGGATAGCGTGCTGAGGAGCGCACACGAAAGACACAAACACACACGATCTACCCAGGTTCAGGGCCCTCGTGAGGAGGTAAAACCCCTACTCCTACCTGTCTGTCTCAATATATTGGGATCTGGGCATACACAGGTGCTCCTCGAGCTGTATGCTCTTTGCTATGGTGAAACTCTCAAGGAAGAAGAAGAAAGCTATGGGGGAAAAGATCTCTCAGTGTCTTAGCGTCCGTCCCTCACGCAGGAGGCCCTGGGCACCTTATATACTGGTACCTCGGGTTACAGGATTGGTGCCGTACCGGCACTGTAGCCACGCGCGCCTGCATCAGCAGATTGGTCATGATTGTGTCCTCTGCCACGGATAGGACGTGGCCTGCCCATGCCTCGTGCTCTGTTTCGAGGTACACCCGTGGTCAGTGGTAGGCGTGACCGGTCACCTCGTACCCGCGCCATGACGCCTGCCATGCTCCCGTGTCAGGCGGGATGTGACCTCTGCATTGACTTCCAACCGGCATAAGGCGCCTCTTCTCTTTAACCCGGCATTGATATGCCGGATTCCCCTTCCTGGGTTATCCTCCCCTGCGCATAAGAGAAAACACAAAGATACCGACATACATATGTCGGTAAGTATATGTCGATTCGCACTGGCACCATATCCCGGCCCCTTCTGGGTCTGGTTATCTCGGTCGATATATGTCGGTTCGCACCAGCATCATATCCCGGCCCCTTCTGAGCCTGGTTATCTCGGTTTCATTGTAGCTCGGTCCACTCTTGGACATAAATTATACCACACCTTGACCCTACCTCGGGTAGCTCCCGACAGTACACATGCCATGGTCCATGCTTGGCAGCTTTTGGTTCGATTCATAGGCACACTAGGTTAATTGCTTCGATTACTTTTCAGCATGGTCCTTGACAATAAACAATATTATTTGTCCTAAAAAAAATTATATTGAATTAGTAGATGTGTTACAGTATTTAAACGAGCAAAAATACGACTCTGAGGGTATTGCAGAGAATTCATCAGTTCACGACCAGACAGCCAGCTGGTTTGCCAAAAACCTCCACTCAGAAAAGCAGTTTCTCCTGGACAGCAGCTTTTCTGCACAGCACTCACAGCCAGACACAGCCAGCCCAAACAAAAGGTCCAGCTGATAATCGTGTGCGTGTACAGTGCGTGTACCTAAGCTTGCCTAGTGACACTATGCATGATGCTCTCCACTTTCTCGATCTGCTAATCCTCGCACTTACTACTACTCAATTCTTCTCTCGTGTTACTTTTCTTGCGGTGCTAGTAGTTTGTATGAAGATTGACATCGACCAGGCTGCAGGCAGGCAGGCACCACTTATTATCGTACGTGGGGTATCGCTCCACTAGCTAGATCGACCGACCATTCCAAATGCAATCGAATCGATCGTACAACCCCATGATAAGATAACAACATCCCGACGCATGCAAATGTAAATGCAACGGCATATTTCTAGGAATAAAGTCCGCAACTAGTTGCGTCCGTGTCCCATTCCGCATGTCACACTTCTAATTTCTCAAAAAATGTGAAATAAATTATAAACATTGTTTATGTTATTTCGCATGCATGTGAGGGTATCGCCCCATTATGTGGCATGCATAAAAAGAACAAATGATGTGTGAATAGTACATGACACATGTTTCACTTGTGTTTTCTATGACATATATGGTCATACTTTTGGTATAAAAATTTGTGGATGCACAATTAACAACATAATCAATGTTTATGATCTATTTCGGATTTTTTGAAAACTTAAAAATAGGATATCCGATAATAACGTGTGCGGGCCCAACTAGTTTCGGAAAATTCGCTCTACTTGTTTTGCACTGTTCGCGTGGCATCTTTGAAAGGTTCAACGCATCTATAACAAAGCATCTATAACAAAACGTGCACACTGTACTAGTGAACAATTAGTTTTTGGTACTGCAGTTACAATTAGTTTTAGACTTGTGAGCAGGATGGAGTTAGTCGCCGTCCCGTCGAAAAGAAGACAGAAGCCCTTTTCTTTTCTTTTTCTTCTTCTCCATCTCATTTAAGCGTATGCGTTCTTTTTCTTCCGAAGCACTCGCCGTTCCAGAGACCAGAGCGCGCATACACGCACGCACCCGCCCCGCCTAGCGACCATGGACACGCCGACCACCACCGCCAAGCGCAAGCGCACCGACGCCTTGGAGGAGGTGTCCGACGCCGAGGTCGAGGAGTTCAACGCCATCCTGCGCCGCATGCGCGACACCTCGCGCCGCTTCGTCTCGGGCACCGGCACCAGAGCAAGATCAGGAGCGGGTGCCTGCGCTGGTCCCGCGTGCGCGCCGGCGCGGCGCCGTCGCAACACTAGGATGCCCAGATACGGCGATACGGATACCGCAATACGCCAATACGCCGATTTTTCAAAAACATGGATACGGGGATACGTTTGTATATATATAATAAAATTAATAATATATATAAATTAGTGATTTTTTATACTCCCTCCGATCCATATTAGTGAGCATAACTTTGTCTAAATTCATATGTATCTAGTTAAGTATTTAGACTAGATACGTGTGTATCTAGACAAAGTTGTGCCCACTAATATGGATCGGAGGGAGTACGAGAATGAGAATTACTAGTAGTATATAGGAGTCTTCATGACTTTCTATATATGCCTGCCACTTCCGATCATCATTTGGAGGAATACATGAGGAACATTCAACATCTGGACTGCATTTGATCGAGGTGGATAGCAATGAATCAAGTTTGATGGAGGCGTTTTGTATCTCATGTATCCGATACGTATCAACCCTGATACGCTACTTTTCTACCGTATCCGCGCTTCCTAGCGCAACAGCAGCAGCGGCCGCCAGTCGCCATGCATGACACGCCGCCGCGGCGGCCCGCCGGCGTCAGCCTCGACCTCAACGTCGAGCCGGAGCCGGAAGCGCCGGCCACCCCGCGCAGCGACGACGGCGCACGCTCACCCCGCTCTGCGTACGTACGTGCGCACTTGCATGCCGGCGCGGGCGGTTCTCAGTGATGATCTGTTGTTAATCACCTGCCGGTGCACCGGTGCTCTGCTTCACAATCACCAGTCAGGAGGAGGTCGATATCGCCGGCGGGTATCCCGCGGCGCGGCGACGGCGACGTGGTTTTCTTCGGCTTGCCCCCATCGCTCCCTCTTAAAGCTCTGCGATCGTGACATCTTTCGGCCTCTCGCTACCCTTTCGTTGTCGCGTGAGTTTTCAGGCCATTAATGTCGCGTCAGCTTCATGCCAGATCTCTATCTTCTATAGTAAACCTTCCATTGAAAATCATGCGTGAACGCAGCTTCCTTTCGATCTTTCTTTTCCGGCACAAGCCGAGATACTGTGTGAATATATGTGACGATGGTGCACCGTACGGCACGAAGTGTGAAATCGGAGGTGTCTTTTTCATTTTATTTTCTTCTGAAGACAACGATACACTGACAGCTTTAGAAGAAAACTACGACGGCAATGAAATACAACGTGTTGTTGTTGCCGTGAAAAACAACAATTACGAAATATAAAGTCCCAGTCATGCTTGTCGAGCCCTAGGGAGACATGACCAACATCAAGATATTGCAACAGTGAAATAAGACGCCATCGAACACCGCAACTATTTCTACGTGTATGGCAACTACTGATGAAACAAGAGGAATTAGTGCGCCCCAAGTAGTAGAAAATCTTGCATTCCTCATGGTGCATTCCGCGGTCCTCATGGTGCTTACGTAAGAAAATCTTGTATACAATGGTGCCCACGGCGGGAAGATCTTATTATGCAAACTTATGACGCCATATATACCTTCGAGGTGAATGCTCTTTGCTCTAAAATGGCATGCGAATGGATGCACTACCGACCTTTTTTTACTCGATAGTCTTCCATTTTTTCCCCTTTTTTCTTCATGTTGTTTTGTTACATTTTGTTGTTACGGAATACTTTACCTCCTTAAGTAAGTGTTTATTCTTACAATAGTTACCAATTAGAGAGAAGGTTGTCCCAATAAATCTCAACAGGAACATTGCTTATTCATTAAGAAGGTGAAACAAAAAAAATTACACAACATTATATACAAGTGTCTCTTTTGATCCTAAGAGGAATGTGCGTGGAAACCGACCTAAACGATCTTCAAGACTAGTCCCTAACAGGGAAACCCCCCTTTCAACCCAACAAATGTACTTGAACATTGAATAAGAAACTTCCTTGTAGGTGAGACGAATGCAGTCGCCGACACGCATGTCATGCTCTTTCCACACTTTCTAAATAACATAGATAAACTGGCCACTACCACAAGATTTTATTTTACCTTCGCAGTACTAAATCCTCTTGTTCCACTAGTAGTTAGGCGTACATGTGGAAATAATTGCGGTGTTTGTATGGCCTCTACTCCGACTCGAAATGGCCGAGATGAAAGGGCAGTTCTTGCAAAGGTGTGAGAATAAACATGCGGAAACTTTTTATTCATATAAACCTAGTGTTTCAATGATCGATAATCAGTCACTAAATTCTGTTAGACAAATCAACTTGAATTGTGTTGATAACAACATTTTAAACTATACTATCATGTGTATGAACATACAAATAACTAGAAACTCGTTTTGGATCTAGCACCCTAATTGTGGTTTGTCACTTCTGATGACCGATAGTGGCTATGAGCCTAGCTATGACCGTAATAAGCATCCAAACATGCAAGCACATATTACACGTACACCTTGTGACCTCGGAGTTGTAATAGAGTAACTTTAGTTGTTGTACCTATCTAGTTGGACGAGCACAAGGTGTTCAAGATGTTTTGTAATGATCGAGCTATTATTATTATAGTAGGTTTTAGCGTGGCAGCAATACATCACCACCGATGATGTCAGCTTCATTTGTTGATATTGCATTGTCGTATTCATATGTGAAGGACAGAGGGAGGGGCACAAAGACGGTAGCAATAATTACAAGAGACAAGCGAGATTTTTATAACCATAAGTAATGCTGATAACTGAATAGTTATAGAAAATCTAATGTAACTGATAATTGTTGGATTTGAATGGACCATAATTTTTGTCCAAGCTTGAGTAATATTTTCTAAATTCTGGCCCATGGGATTTAACCAGATATCTCTCTTCTACTGGTAAGAGGTTTGTGTTATGCTATAGGAAAAACCCGATGTAATACATATTGTGCTCTATCAATATTTTTAATTAATTCACTTTGA
Organism: Poa pratensis; assembly: GCA_947311845.1. Taxonomy (NCBI): domain Eukaryota; kingdom Viridiplantae; phylum Streptophyta; class Magnoliopsida; order Poales; family Poaceae; genus Poa; species Poa pratensis. Next base: position 4,581,028 of record CAMZMU010000035.1, read on the forward strand.
TGCTTTTTTATCGAAGTCAGAGAGGTAAACGTAGTTTGTTATTGTGCTCGTAGGTTTGCATGTTAGTAATATGATACTCACTTCGATTTATATTAATTGTTGCTGAATTGGATGTTTCTATCACTAAGAGATGTCTAGAAACATTTGATTCATCGATATTAATATGGAAAGGAGGGAGTAGGAGAAATAGAATCCAAAACCTTGTAAACGAGGACGTATGTTAGGACTACTGCTGCTGATGTTGTGCCAGTTGTTCGTATCTACATGCGGCACAGGAAAGAATTTGCCTAGGAGTATGCTGCGAGAGATAGCACGTACGACACGAGTATAAAAAAACAAAGATACTCTACAGTTGGTAACATAGACTAGTAACATCACCATGTTACTACTCCATGTTACTCCCATTGTGACTAGTCTAACGCACCAAGATGTCATGAGAAAATGCACAGGGTTCAACAACATAAAAAAGTGACAATTGCTTGGAGGTAAGGAGGTTCAATAATATAAAGCACCATGTTTTTTTCCCAAAAAAATGTGGTTCCGAAATTGCCATGCAAATATGACTCAAAATCTGGGTCTTTGTGGATTGTATCCTTCTTGGCCTTCCACCAACATCATCTTGGTCCATGTGTCTCCTCTACCATTCTTTGTCGGTGGCATATTGTGTAGTCAATGTCACTACTCCAAATTAGTCGGCCGCAATATCGATACCTATAAGTGCCTCAAAAGCTCTTCATCACCACCCGTGGTCGGTAACTTTGTGTCACCTTGTAAAACAATTTGGCTCAGCTCTTATCGTTTTGCTACTCCCTCGTTCTAATTCACCGTGCCGAATTTTAGTGCAAGTTTGCATGTTTGGGTTATTTTTTAAAACATGTGGACAAAGCCGTTGTCGTTTGTATAATGTACTCCCTCCGTTCCACAATGTAAGATGTTCTAGCTAGCTCACATATTGGCTAGGTGCAAACACAAATGAATGTATATACACATTAAAACATGTCCCCATATATCTAGATATATGTGAATGTGGACAAAAACTAAAACATCTTATATTTAGGAACGGAGGGAGTAACTAACAAAAAATACCATTTCGCTTGTCCCAAAATCATTTGAAATATATGAATAATAAAGTAAAAAAACACACTAAAGAAATGTGTAGATACATGTTATAACATGCATTCCCCATGAACATCTCACGTGTAGTAAAGTCATGTAAAGAGAGAGCACGAATTCAAGTTTAGCAAATAAAATATGTTCACTGGTAATAAATACCGACAATGACTCAGTCTGTCATACATAAATTTTGTCGGGGCGTCGCATAGGATAATTAACACATGCATACTAGAAAAAAAATCAATTGGCCAAGACTTGCCACTATTCATTAATCTTGACAAGTTTTCTTGAAAATCTAGTACACAACCTCGCGGAAGAGAATAATAAAAAAAGTCAGATATACCATAACGGGTATCGATCGAATGTTCGCCAAATCTTTCATCCTTGATTGCGTCAGGAATGGTCCGCCGCTATTGATGATCGGAGAAACTCCCTTTGCGACAAAGAATTTTTTGCGGAAAATATGTGCATTCCGAAACCTTGCGTTCTTATACGGTCATATATCTACCTCTTGCTTTGATTTTTTATTTTCTTTTGTGTTTGATTAGCTTTCCTGTTGAATGTGGTTGGTTCGAATTGATTCCTTCTTGGCCTTTCACCAACGTCTTCTTGGTTCATGTATCTCCCCAAATCTGGGGTTGGCGAAGACTTTCCACTATTAATTAATCTTGTCTAGTTATCTTTTTTTCCGAGAATTACGGGGAAGAGTTTTCCCCACCGCTTATTATATTACGCGAGGTGCCCCTTCAAATTTGGGCATGTATTGTTATAATGCATTCATAAAACAACTCGGTGTGTGTTGGGGGGGGGGGGGGGGGGGAGATTACAGGCTCGGACATTGTAACAGAATGCCACGTAGGGTCTCAGCATCATTCAAAAGCGAGGGGGCTAGGTGGTGAGACCAGAGAGATATGTCGGCGGCGGCGTGGCGAAGCACGTCCGGAACAGAGCACGCCCTGCTGTTGAAAACGACGTCGTTGTGCACCTTCCAGAGGTGCCACATCACGGCCGCAGAGCATAGCTCCCGTGCGCCCGGGTAGGTGTTGACGGGAGGCAACCCCATAGACAAAGAATAATCATATAAAACATAAAAGAACATACGCTATCTCTACTTTTTATCTAGCAATTGTTTTGGTGAACATATATCACGAGCGGTAAATAGGGTTTTATCCAAAATTATCCCTCGATCAAGAGGGCGTTTCATTTTCGCAAGTGCAAGGTAGCCGCAAATCATCAACCTCAAATTTTCCTAGTCATTTCTCGCCATCCATGATGCGTGGCTAGAAAAGTTGAAGGATTCCCTAACCAAGTGCCCAACTTCACGATTGTTCTTATCGTAGTACCAATTGTGTCTAAACTAGCTGCGTTGTCGAGAAGTAGGGTTGAAAACGGAACGGAAATGGAAGGAAACATGAATTATCGTTTTTGTTTCCTTTCGTCTTTCCGGAATCGGAAACGAAATCGGAAACCCCGGAAACGAATATGGAATCAGAAATTGCCGGAAATGAATATGGAACGGAAACGGGACGGATACGATACCAAAGCGGATATTTGTCAGAACACAATAGAGGTTTAATATGTTGGTGCATACTCCCAAAATATAAATATAATTACCTAACAAAACAAGAATTGTTCACCGATCGGAAGCGGAGGCGCCGAACAGAGCAATGCGCTGGGCAAGGAGGATTCGTTGAGGGATCAAGGAGTCGAGACGGCTATTTCCAAGCGATTGTCGAGGCGGCGTTCTGGGCGATCGCACGCTACATGTATGTAACTAGATTAATTAGGGTTTAGTATTAACTAATGGACCTAACTAGCAATATAGGCAGGTCTCAGTTTGCACTTGGGCTGTGGGTCACTCGAATCAAGAGTGTACTGGTCGTGCGGAAAGTTTCCGTATTTATATTTCCGGAATTTTCCGTTTCGTTTCCGTTTCCGTCGGAAACTGCTAAATCGTTTCCTTTGTCATTTTCATTTTTGAATATGCCGTTTCCGTTTTGTTTCCGCAAAATGCCGTTTCCGTTTTCATTTTTTGCTCTTCATTTCCTTTTTCTACGGAAACAACCGGAAAGTTTCCTTATCATTTTCAACCCTATCGAGAAGCATGATGAGTAGTGGATTCGGTAAGAATTTTGGGGGCGGGTCGATAATCAAAAACTAAGACGACTACCGTTGCTGGGTCTGGGTTTTAAAAGAGCAGTGGCGAGGGTCTTGAGTCTCGACCCCATCTTGCCTTTGAGTTCCAAGGCAAAGCAAGCACGATAAGAAAAATAGGCAACGATGGCGACGACCTGAGTAGATTTGAATTTTACAGTGTCATGCAACCGGTGAACTCGTGTGGCAAGCGTCTCATGATTAAGTCTTGTCGAAAATCCTGAATCCATTCATGGCGATGAGGAAGTTGCAAAGGATTGTGCAGACGTAGGGTACCACAATTATTTGCTCTAATTTGGACACCAAACGGAAAGGGAGAGACAGCTCCCCGTGTGAAACCGCCGTGCCGTCCATGAAGCTTCAGCTAAGCGTAGGCGCGCAGCTAGCTAGTGTATGCGTACTAACACGTTTAGCTGACGCTGGCTTTCGTACCTTGTAGGGTAGGGGGTGACCTAGCTCATTGCCTACTCCACTTATCACTGTCGAGCGTCTTACCCCAAATCTAAGATATCACAACTCACAAGCATGAAAAAGCACCGTGGATTTTTCCTTTCTTTTTGATATCTTGAATCACCGTCGATGAATCTATTCGTTTTTGCACTCTACTAATCTTGCGAATCTTATATTCAAATTTTGTTTTGTGAATCTTTTGAGAGTATAACGTGTGTAACAGAAGGGACACCACCTGGGGCGGCCAACCCTTACCCGGTGCAGCCAGACCACGAGCCGCTGGATCGCCGTACGTCCTCCCACATGTCCTTCTACAGTAGTTGTTGTACGCTTGTACTCATCGCCACGCAACATCCGTCCGTTAGGCAGAATAGTCTCCTGCACATGAGTGGAGTTTTTTTTTTTCCTCCTGAGATTTAGGATTACTCCAACGGGGCGACCTAAACGGACGCGCGTTTGGTCCGCGTTTTGTCCGTTTGGGTCGGGAACGGACGCGCGTCCGGACCATGTCCGCCCATTTCTGGCCAGTGCCCCCAACGGGGCCGACGCATTGAGTCCGCTTACCATTTTTTCCCCAAACTTTTTTTAATACTAGGATTACATTTTTAAAACTAAAATTACATTGTAAATTTAGAACTTCCTCCTAACATTAAATCCTAAAACCTAAACCTAAACTTGAAGAAAATTAATAACGACCACCGGCCGGTAAGGGGGAAGATCAAAGAGGGGCTGCGGCCTTGAGGAACGACACACAGTATGCCCGTTCTGCAACGGACTTGCTAGCTCTTCCTTCATCGCGGCCATGGCTAGCCAGGGCTGGCTGACTCAATCTTCTTTGATCATATTGTAGCTACGAAACACGTAGCGGGCGCCGGTATTAGTGGAAAATGAGCCGCACATATGCGGCCACGACGGCGGGATATGACATCAGGTGGAGCTTCCTGCTCCTTTCGCGGCCTCGGCCGCCGCCAAGGCCTCTCGGTGCCGTTTGCGCCTCGCCGCGCGCTTCTTGGACTCTTCGGCGCGGCGCATTTGCTTCATCTCCTCCTCCACTGCAGCGTCGGCATAGGCGCGCGCGGCGGACATGAACGCGGCCGCCCTCTGCTCGTTCAGCTGCATGTGGGCTGCATCCACCGCCTCCTCCTCGGTGATGTCAGCAGGGCCGCCCACGCCAATAGGAGGCTCCGGCGGCGCGCCATCCCCCGCGACACCGGCGGCCGCGACAGCAGCCGCCGCGACACCGGCGGCGTACTCTTCTTCGTCGCTGTCGGCGCAGTCCGCGAACGCCGCCTCCACCGCACTCCTCTGGGCGTCCGTCAGGCGCGGACGCGGCGGCTGGGGAATCGTGCCGACCCATGCCGGGCTGGTCGCCATCCGGCGCGAGAAGCTGCCGCGATAGCGCCCGCGCGCGCTCATACGCGCTCGCTCGACCTCGTCCACCAGATGCTGCGGCGGCGGCGGATCCATTCCGGTGCGTGGATCTGAGCTTGGAGATGGTGGCCGCCGTGGCTAGGGTTTGGCCGGCCGACGCGATTGGGGAGGAGTGCTAGGGTTTGTGCCCTAGGGTTTGGCTGGCCGGCGCGATTTATACAGCTCCACTGCACACAGTTAATGCGGGGTAGGTGGCCGTTGTAGACGATGACACACGGGGCCAGGGTGGACACGGGGAGGATGCAGGAACGGTCCGCGAGCGTCCGGGCCCGACGCATCGGTGGCCCAAATTTGGGCCAGGAATGCGTCACGGCGAACCAAAAAACGGATCACGGTCCGTTTGCGTCGCCCGTTGGGCCGTGTTTTTGGCTCCCGCAGACAGGGACGGACGCGCGGACTCGATGGGTCGCCCCGTTGGAGTCATCCTTAGTGCTGACTCCATTTGTTGATGGTATGTACTATGTACCATTGGCTACCGTCGATTCTTTTTCAGAAACTTTTGAAACACATATTTAAATATGATTTTTAATTTTTCAAAATACAGAGAGCACTCGTGAGCCAAAGTTTTTTTTGTTGTTGCAAACTCCTGTTCACGCATGGAAACTTCAACTCTCATCCAGCTCGTAGATCTGACAACGAGTTTTGTTTGGTCTCAAGACCAGGATCGAGTTTAATTAGCTGTTAAGTTAGTCGCCGTCCCGTCGATAAAGAAAGAAAACAAGGGCCAAGCCTAATTTTACTTTTCCAACCGCGGGCACCAGCCGGAGGCCATATATACGAACCCTTTTCCGCGCTCTCGCCTCCAGACGCAAACGCACCCACACACACCAAACAATCAAAGAAACGCGCGCGACCATGGACGCAACCACCGCCGGCATGGCCAAGCGCAAGCGCCCTGCCGCCGGCGCCGACCTCGCCCAGAAGGCCGTGGAGGAAGTGTCCGACGCAGAGGTGGAGGAGTTCTACGCCATCCTGCGTCGCATGCGGGACGCCTCCCGCCGCTTCGTCCTGGGCGCCGGAGCGGGAGCTGGAGCTCGTACAGCTGGTCAAGCGCGCGCGCCGGCGTGGAGCCCTAGCTTCTCCTGGGAGGACTTCGCGCCACCGGGACCGGCACAGCCGCAGCGGCCAGCCGCAGACGAGCGCGTCGCCACGCCGCCGCGGCGAACTGCTGGCTTCAGCCTCGACCTCAACGCCGAGCCGGAGCCCGAAGGGCCGCCCACCCCGCGCCCAGAGCGCGTCCACGCGTAGAGGCGCGCGCCTGCTTACACCGTCGGTGCACACGCGGCCGGCGTTCTAAGTAGGAGCACCACTGCACTGATGATGATCTTGGTAATTAATTACTTTCACATGCACCTGCACCGGTGGTAATTAGACGGGGAGTAACTTAGACTAGTAACATGCATATGTTATTACTCTAAGTTACTAACTTCATAGTGGGGTAGTAACATGTGTGTAGTGTCATATTTAATAAGTTATACACTCATCTTGCCTTGAAATGTGTGATGTTATGGTAACATAGCTAGTTACCACAACCATCTCTCTCCTCATTAATTACCCGTCACATCAGATTTTTTGCCTATGTGGCACTGATGTTACTCCTATGTTACTCCCCACTGTGATTAGTCTTAAGAAATTAATCGATCCTTACATGCATGGAGTACTAGTACTCCTATGCTGGTGGGATTGAGATTGGGTGACTTTGCGTGGCTGACTTTGGTCCAAAGTCACCCAAGCTCAATCCATGCTGGAGTAGGTGGCTCTCGGCATCTTCCTCGTGTGATCAGGTGGGACTTGTAAGGAAAGAGTCCATTGAATTATTCGATTAATCATCGATCCATGATCCGGCATGTACACATGGGGTTGTTGTTCAGTACTGCTGGTGCTGATGTTGTTCAGTACTACTCCTAATTGATTTTCGGTTCGAATGGAATTGTTTATTTCTTGAATGTGATGAATTGGGGCCCAATCTGTCCCAACCTGAAGATTGCAGAAATCTGGCGCAGAGAAAAATCATATCCTCGGAGTTTCGATCCTCTCGTCTATGTAGCCGCAGCGAACAGCCGGCGTCAGCCTCGACCTGAACGCCGAGCCGGAGCCCGAGGGGCCGGTGCCGGCGTCATATTTAGCATGTGACCAAACCCGGCCTGTTTTTCCTTGTCTAGAACTAGGACAACCTGCTTTATTCGTAGTACGCCCGTTGATACGTTCTAGCAGTGGTGGTAGTAGACTAGAGTGGTATCGGCCTAGTGCTACATACAACTTTCATTCCTGGCCGTCCGTCCGTCGAGCAGCACCTTGTGTTGCTATATATGTTCCGGGTAGGACTACGTGAGAATGTATTCCATAGCCCCTTTTTCCACTGTAAAAAAGACCACTATTCATATAATGCAGTGAAGTAACCCAACCTTTATACTCTCTCCATCTAAAAATAAGTGTCTCAAGTTTGATAAAAAGTGAATGTATCTATACATGGGAGTAGTATTCAGTGAAATCAGCATGGTTGTGCTGAGTTGAACGGTCATGGTTAGTGGAAGGGGTGCTAATTTGTTAGGGTGATAGACCAGCAGTAAAAATCAATCAGCACCAAGTGGAGGAGACACATGTCCATTATAGAAGATCTTGTAGCACGTACTACTACTAGCTAGGACTTGAACATAGCATAGACCAAGACTTTGCGCGCGGGGTGCCCAACGGGGCCTCCCTAGTCAAGTCACCCTTTTTTTTTTAATTTTCCATATATATTAAATCAATAAAGAGTACATGATTATATCGATTATAAAAACAATACTAAACTCCGGTAGCAGGAGAGAGGGGGACCCCGTTTTTTGCATGGTAATTAGGGTTAGGAGTTTTCTGGCATGGTGCGCCGTTGGGATGGTGGGAGCGGCGCCCGGGCAAATAAATCTGCATCAACTCTACTCCCACACGGCGTTGTCCTTCATGGCGGCGTCTCGGAGTTGGTGGCATTGTGTGCTTGCCGATCTTTCAGATCGGTGGCTGTAGGGTTCATGGATGGTGTCGGCGAGGCGGCGGCGGCGACTCCATCAGATGGGTTTTCCCTCCTGCTCTGTCCCCGTTGCTACGGCGTTGTCTCCGACGCTATGGTAGAGCAGAGAGAATTCGTACAGGAGTACGTGCAGACGGTGGTCTACACTGGTGACAGCTGAAAGATGGTGCACCTTGGGGTGTGTTCGTGGTTGAAGGTTGACGGTTCTGATTCCCTAATCCGACGTAAAAATCAATCAGCAGCAAGTGGAGGAGACACATGTCCATTATAGAAGATCATGTAGCACGTACTCCGTACTAGCTAGGACTTGAACATAGCATAGACCAAGACTTTGCGCGCGGGGTGCCTAACGGGCCTCCCTAGTCAAGCCACCCTTAATTAAGGTGCATATCTAACATATCTTTTGTAACACAAGAGGGCAAATTTTGCAAAGATTTGTTTGGCCGAAGAAGCAAGCTAGGTGGAATTCCACGCAACGCAAAGTGCGGCCGCGCCGCGCGGGTCATGCTCGTACGAGGAGGACCCGCTCTGTTATTGCGTGCACAAAGAACGCTTCAATTCAACCGCGTGATCTGTGCTAGATCGTGCTGTATAACTGGAGAGTGCATGCACGCCTTGTAGTTTCTCGCTAACCAGCCTTGACATAAGCCTAATACATCAGTACTGACGTCAGCCGTGGTGAGAGCGGCGCGGTCGGACGGCGAGCTTGTTTGGTTGACTGCGGCGGTCAATTAATGGCAGAGCCCTGCTTCGTCGAAGATCGATGGAGGCCGGCGGGCGCGGCGCAAGTTGATGTCGTCGCCGTTCGCCGTTGGTCTGGCACTGCCCAGCGACGCCCAAGCAAGAGGCTTCTTGTGGCGCTGCCGGACAGAAAAGTGGACGCTTCCAGATAAAATTTGCATTTGGACGTCAGGAGTGGGAGCGGTTTTTGTCCGAAAAGCCGCAGAAGTGTTTTGGGCGGCCATTTGGGCGCTCCGAGTGGAGATGCTCTAACCCAACCTTAATTATATTTCGGTCAAATCAGCACTTTTGTAGTGAGGTGAAGGCAAACCAATTCCGTCATGGCTAGTGGGCAGCGCTGCTAATTAATCTGTTAGGGTAATAGTAGACCAGTAAAATGAATGAGCAGCAAGTGGAGGAGCACATGTCCATCCATTATAGAAGATCTTGTAGCACGTACAGTAGCTAGGACTTAGACCAAGACTTTGCGCGCGGTGCCCAACCGGACCTCCATAGTCAAGTCACCCTTAATCTAAGATATCTTTTGTAAACACAAGAGGGCATGGATAAACCAACGATTTATTTGGCCGAAGAAGCAAAGGTGCAATTCCACGCAAAGTGCTGGCGCGCAGGTCATGTTCGTACGAGGAGGACTAGATCATGCTGTATACTCCCTCCGTCAAAAAATACGTGTCTCAAGTTTGACAAAAAATAGATATATCTATATATGAAACATGTCTAGATACCTTCATTTTTAGACAAATTTGAGACACTTGTTTTTGGATGGAGGGAGTATATAACTGGAGTATATGCATACATGTCTTGTAGTTTCTCGCTAACCAGCCTTAACCTCCTAAGCCGCTAATACCTCAGTACTGACGTCAGCCGTAGTTTGAGCTAGAGCTAGTCAGTATGCGAATGGCGAGTTTGTTTGGTTGACTGCGGCGGTCTATGATGCCGGACCCAGCTTCGTCGTCGACGATCGACCGAGGCCGGCGGGCGGCGCAAGTTGACGCCGTCGCCGTTGGCCAGCTGTGGCCGTTGTGCCGGACGCGCTCCACGACGACGTACGCCGCATCATCATCATGATTCGTAAAGAAAGAGACACGGCGGACGGCTGGTAGGGCCGGCGAGACTTAATGCGGCAAGTCTTCGCGGTGGTGGGTGCGCGCCGACGCCAGCACGGGACGTTCGCGGTGCGTCCTCTCCTCACGCGCGCGCCTCGGGCGTGACGATCGATCGATGCCACCCGCGGAAAACGCGGTGCCGAGTCAGCCGACGTGCGTCACCGGAGTCAAGAGAAAAAACTATTCCAGCTTCGGCCGGCCGGCCGGCCGGCTAGCTGCCGCGTCCTACGTGCGCTCGGGCGTGGTCGTTCGGCCAGGCGGTCTCCGGAGGGCAGCACGCACCAGCATTTCCTTCCTGAAACATGCCTGGGAGTGGTAGCCAAGCAAAGAAAAACATCGGTTCGCCGCACGTACGTACCCTTAATTAATTTGGTCCTCCAGTGTGAACGTCCGAAACCGAGGGCGAATTTGCGTCATTTTCCTGTTTTATTCTTCTGCGGGGAGCACGTACTGTATATACTTCCTCCGTCCACAAAAAGATGTCTCAACCTAGATTAAATTTGCATATATCTACACACTAAATTATATCTAAATAAATGCAAATTTAGGATAGGTTGAGACATCCTTTTGTTTTTTTGTGTAGCCCATAATCTTACTAGATCGACTTTATCTACATATAGGATTTTTCTCTACTTTTTGAAACATAAAATTGTAGATTCAGAAAACCCAGCTACATATAGCTCGACCTCCAAAACGCCGTGCCCTTCTAGGCACTATGTTTCATGGCGATTTTGATGCACAGAAATATTGAGTGTGGCGGCCAGCATTCAGCTTAGCTCAATAACTAGGCCGGCCTATTAAGTATTTGGGCCGGGCCAAATAAGATATCTTTATCGGATTGACAATATGCTTTTTCTCTCAACCTTGTAATTTTACAGTTGAGAATATTTCTTAAGTGTGTAATTGTTTTCACATGTTACCAAAAAAAAGGTCAGTCCATATAAGGAAATTGTGGCGCCATCAGCAATGACAAAAGAGATATTGTAGCCCTGACCTCGGAACTATACAAAGATGCTGTGTGTCACTGGTCATGTGATACAACTGAAGTTTACTGGGCACACCACTCCCAAGCCAAAACCTTTGGCAGGCGTTGCTCGGAATGGATCATCGGCAACACAACACCTCGGTTGATACCATAACACAAGCACAACTATCAATGTATAATAGAGAGATCAAGACTGCGGAACATCTGCCACATCACAGACTCTACGACTCAAAGTACTTATATTACAACTCATAACAAAGTGAAGGTAGAAGATACAACAAACAGGGGTCACTCGACCCAACATTACATCACACAGTGGAAAGTAAAATATGTTGTTCTAAACAACAAGATCCAAACTATGGCCTAAGAGGCCTTTAGATTAACATTCCCGACAGCAGCTGTTCCGAGACGTCCCAAGCTGCCACCTGGGAACCCCAAACTACTCATCGATGTCAACATAGAAACCACCGTCGGAGTGATAAAGCTCACCTGAACCAAATAAAGCAAGGATGAGTACTGGATGTACTCAACAAGATTTAATTAACCTATTATATATCTGCTTGCTCAGAGAGTATGTATGACGGTTTCTTTGCATAAAGCCAGTTTTCTTTCTAAAACCAGTGATAAGAAGAGTCGTCTACTCAGAAGTTATAAAAGAGATAAGAGAGCGTGTCACCATCTCGAAAGATCAAGTAGCACCTTCTGAAACATCACTAGCAACACGCCGGGTTGGCATTTTTAGTCTTAAGATCATGTTATCTATGATCTCGCCCATTAACTCCAAGTTGTCCGTAATCGTCGACACGGCTATTCGAATAGATTAAACCCTGCAGGGGTGCACAATGTTTGCCACACGTACCAACTGACTCTTAATGCCACATGATCGGCGCTCTTCCGGGGAACACTGGCAGAGGGTGGTCGGCCACAACCTTTACCTTGCTTTCGCCTAAACCATGAGTCACTCCAAAAGGGCTAAGTTCGACATCGTAAGACGGCCGTTCTTTGACGTGGTCCGTTTGTTGCATGGCAGGGTTGGTTTACCAGAGAGTTCATCCTCAAGCAACCCTGTCTACACCTATATGCTCTATGCACCTCCTCCTCCATTTTTTCGATGCGTATGGGCAAATGGAAACCCGAACTATGTGACTCATGGCAAGACTAGGCAAGTTAGCTAGTCGAGAGGGAACCATTGTAGGGCCTCGTGTGGCTGTACGCTCAGTCTTGGATCAAGGTACGAGAACTCGGGTCTTAAGGGCGGCTAGAGGAACAAGACACCACACATGTGGCCTCCCACCAAAGCCTTTAACAAGTTATTACACTTCACCTCATCTTACCACATCATACTCTCATGCTATATTCGTTATCAACTCTGATTACTCATTCAGATGAAACAACTTGCGATGCTAAGCATGGCTAAGCATAGCAGATATGGGCTCTGGCGATACACACGCACAAGCACTACCTAAGTTTGCTAGGAGCCAAGGATCGGAATATTTAGGCAATGCATTAGATAGGAGAACTCTATCTATTGACCAACAGCACATTTGAATCGTATGCAATATATAAGAATCAAATACTTCGAAAACACATATATGTGCAGATAAGAGGTTATGCTTGCCTTGCTTTGATAACCAATAATAATAGATCTTTGGTAAAATTGTGCTTGACTTGATCGTTGGTTGATCAAGTATTCATCTTTGTTGTTGTTGATCTCGATCCCGATCTCGTATCTGCGTTCTACCGAGAAGAACCGAAACATCGGAAAGAAATGGAACATCAATCACTTCATGGCATAATGCAATGCACATACAAGCATGTATGATATGATAATTAAGTTATTTGAAGTAGAATTCTAAGCATGGAGATCATTTTTAATGGAGCCCAAATACTTTTAAAGATAGCATTTGGAGAAACTCCATAAATCCAATAATTGGTTATTTTGTTCTCCTAAATAAACTTGGTTAAAAGTTGTTAAACATGCATGAATTTTGATACAAATAGACCGAATACATTTTTCTGAACATTTTGGTATATTAATCATATTTTTCTGATTTAAAATGAATTTCCAAAGTTTAATTCAATTTCTGAAATCCTGGAAAAGATTAAAATTCTGACAACCGGACCCACTGTCAGGGATTTAATAATTTATGAAAATCATTTACAGAATTGAATAGAATACTGACGAGAGGGACCCACATGTCTGCAACGCCATGGATGAACTCCAGGCTCGGGCTGGGCACGATTCGCTCGCTTGAGGATGAAATCGAGCACAGGATGCTGGGGGTTCGAAGGAGGATCTCGCGAGGAATCGGACGAGCGGCGCTGGGGACCAAATGGTCGTCGGAGGAGCTCCGCGCCGGACGGCGACGAACACAGACGCAACGAACCAGAGCAGGTGGAGGACGGGGAGATGGTCCATCAGGACCAGGAGCTCACCACAAAGATGTTGGAAGAGTCGGGGAGGCCGGAGGTGGTCGGGAGCGACGGAATCGACCGCGGCGGCCACCCATCGGAGTCGGGGAAGACGAGCTCGTCGGCGACGATTTCGGATGCCCCGGATCGCGTGGCTTGACGGGGATGTAGAGGAGACGGTGGCGGAGCTCGTGGGCCTCTCCAATTCATCGGGGGAGGAGCGGAGCGGCGGCACCACGCGTCGGCGACGGTGGCGGCTTCGGCCGTGCGCGCGAGAGAGAGAACCAGAGGGAGAGGAGTGGTTGAGCGAGCACGTGAGGAATGAGAGACGTGCACGGCGTCTCGTTGGGCTTATCCGCGCGAAGAGGCGAAGCGGGAGGTGGCACAGCGCTCTCCGGCGAGCTGCCTGCCTGCGTGGAGGAGGAAGAAGACAAACTCATTTTACACAAAACCCCCTGGCAGTTTTGGTAATTAAGAATTTTGAAGGCAGAAAGTTCCTGCATTTTTTTAGGGAACTTAAAGTAGTCAATAAATTACCCAAAAATTCATGTAAGCTTCTAATACTATATAGAAGCCCTACATATTTTTATTTTGATGTTTTGGAATTTTTGAGCCACATTTAAAAATAGGGGAAGTTTCTGACATTTTTGACAAATTACTCTTTATTTAAGATGCGAAAATTTCTTAGTGAAAATTATATGATGCTCTTGAATGCATAGTTACTTTATTACAAACATGGGCTGTTACAGATATGCATGGGACAGAAGAAGACCTACGGGAAACTAGAGTAAGATATTCTCAAAATAGATGAAATTGTGCCCCAAAACATCGCCGATGGTAAGAAAAGTGGTCACCCAAAAAGTATTCACTAGGAAAATACGTACTACCTCCAATCCTAAAAAAATGACGTTAGTTGTACCTAAAAGTTGTACGCGATCAGTACATTCCCAGCAACATTTATACTGGACCGGAGCGGCTACTAAATACGGCACATTTTTAGTAATAAAACCGGCATAGTAACTTAGTACCTCATTTTTATAAGGCTCTGTTGGCCTCGCCTCGGCAATCCTCTCTACTACCTAACCTCAACTTGCTGGTCTCGTCGACCTCCTTGACTCCACCCAAGCTTCCTCCCTGACTCGCCCTTTCACCTTGAAGAGCTCCGTGCTTCTGTCTTCTCCAATCCTAAAAATGACGTGACGTGAGTTCTACATAGAAGTTGTGCGTGATCAATACATTCCCATCGACATTTATACTGGACCGGAGGGAGTACTGAAACTGCAGAACCAGCACCGTGATACACGCGTGAGCATGACACAAAACATGCATGTGTGTCCAGACAATGAAAGAGATGGGTTGAAATGGAACAAACACTCTTTTGTATCGTGAATATTCAAATATTGCTTTACGGATTTTGTACTAACAGAATATATGTATGCTGTCAAGTGTGAACGTCGTGACACTCGAGACAAGGGTGCCTGTATAAACATCATTTTCAAGGAGCATGGTGGTGTTTTCTGTTGGGTCGTCTTTTGAGAGAGCGATTGCATTTGTATGTTTCGGGAGAGCTATTGCATTTGTGTATTTCGAGAGTGCGACTGAATTTTTGGTACTGCAATATACAACACCACGGGGGAGCACTCATCTGAAGTAGCTTACTAAGTTACTATGCCGGTTTATTAATCTTTTTGTCGGACCAACTAAAATGTGTCCAGCCTATTATTTTTATTATTTTATCTATTAGTTGTTCTGCAAATTTTAATAATTGTTCACATATACATATTAGTTCTTCCAATTAATTCTAATTATAATTCATTTCATACTCTCAAAATCGTAGTATTAGTGGAATAAAATTGCCTCAAATGAAATTTTTAACTGGAAGGAACAAACCAAAAGGATTTGAACATAAATCAATAGTAGTGTCGTACACAATGATGCCTAGAAAAGTAGTCTGTCGGGGGCTACCCCGGGTAGGTCATGGTATGGTATAAGCAAGGTCCCAGGTGTGGGCCAGGTTACAGTAAAAGCCGACATACCTGGACCTCAGAAGTGGTCAGGGTGTGATGTTGGTACAAACCGACATAGGCAAACCGAGGTAATCCGAGCCAGAAGGGACCGAGGTACCAGCCTGGTGCAAACCGGCATATGTTGACCGAGACTTGGGATCCGAGATAAGGGATCCGAGACATCATGGCCGACATATGTATGTCGGTATCTTGTGTGTTCTCTTATGTGCAGGGAAGGTTATTCAGGAAAGGGAATCCGCATATCCATGCCGGGTTATAGAGATGAGGCGCCCTATGTCGGACGGAGGTCAGCGCTGCTGTCACATCCCGTCTGGCACGGGAGCGTCTGGCACGAAAGCGCCTCACACGGGAGCGTGCAGGAGGAGCGAGGTGACTGGTCTCCCCTCAGCTGACCAAGGACAGACGTGGGAGCAGGCTACGAGACAGGCATGGGCGTGCGATGTCCTGTCTCTAGCAGAGGGTACATTCTAGGTGTGCAGGAGATGGGGATGTCGCGTCCTGTCTCTGACAGGAGTGCCATCATGACATACCTTTGGCGTGACTACAGTGCACCGCGAGGGGTACTTCCGTAACTCGGTTTAGCCTATAAATAGGGCTTCACCCCCTCCTGAGTGAGGGACGATGCTTTGGGACTCATTTCCCCCCTCAGTTTCATCTTCATCCTTGAGCTTTTCTCCATTGGTGAGACATACAGGTCGAGGAGCACCGTGTACTTGTGATACCTTGGATATATAGAGAGAGATAGGCAGGAGTAGGGTGTTACCTCCTCACGAGGGCCCCGAACCTGGGTAGATCGTGGTGTGTTCTTGTGTTTATGTGCTTTTCTGTGTGTGCTTCTTAGCGCGCTAGCCCTCTCCCGGATCCACCAGCGTCCATCGGCCCCGCACTTTAGCCATCCTATGGCATCTGCCGTGATACCACCACGACAGTTCGCGCCCACCGTGGGGCCTGCAGCGGCGTTGGCTGGTGTGATCATCCGGACGGGTTTCATCATCGACTCCGGCGAGCGCGTCATCTGCGGGCTCATCTGCAAGCTCGGCTCGCTGAACTTCATCAGCGACAATGCGGGATGGTTCGGCAGCAGGCCGTTCCCAACGAACGGCTGCCTCATCAGCTTCAGCGCCTTCATGACCTACGTCGCCACCGAGGTTGTCTGCAAGTACCCCGAGCAGGTGCTTGTGGCCGAGGATCCTCCTGCTGTCGGCGCGGCTCGCGGCCGGCGTATCAATCGCCCGGGGTCTGCGCCGAGGTAATGATGACCGGGCCTGTGGGTGATGCTGGCAAAGGCGATGCCGGTGCACCTGCTGCCAAGTCCACCAGAACGGCGAAGCTGCCGCTGGAGAGGAGGCAGAACCTCGGCGACCAGGCCGGTACATCCCATGCACCGGTCAGGCAAGTTCCTCTCGAGGATATGATCGAGAAGCTGGCTGTGCCGGTAGCTACCGGTACAGATCCTGCCCTGGCAGAAGCCGAGTTGGAGTCGTAATGCCAGAGCTTGCATCAGGAGGCCCTCGCGATGGCCGAGATACGGAGGGAGTTCGGGATAACTCTCCGTGAGTATAACCAAGCACATGGTTTAACCCCGGTAGCTCGCCCTAGTCGCATAGAGGATGTGCGTAACAGGGGCAGAGGTCTCAATGCCGAGATTGTAGAGATGGTAGATCTAGTTCCAGTAAGACTCCTAGTCACTTGTCGGTTGAAAAGCCGAAGTATAGTTCCCCTGCTAAGACTCTTAGAGCTGCCGAGGCAGCAAGAGCCGAGTTGTCAGGCTTATCCGGAGAAGCTCTCCGTAGGCAGCAAGACCGAGTTAATGAGTTGGTAGCTGTGGCTACCCGGCAGAATGAGGCCTATCGCAAGGCTAACACAGTTGCAGGTGGGTCCGAGATTGTTCACTCGGCTAGGGGAGCAGTGGATCTAAGGGGCAAGCTTCATCACCGCATGTCGGTGGAGATCGGACCGGAGTGTAAACTCCGGTAAGAATAAGCAGATGCAGGGTATGATCCGGCATATGCCGGTAAACAGTTAGCCGGGCAAGGCAGTGCCGGCCGGGGTAAAAGCAATCCCGGTCCGGGCAATCCGAATGTCGGAATGTTAACTCGGCTGGCCGAGGTTATCCACCTCGGTATCCGCACGAAATCCTGCCCAGCAGCACAAAATGTGCGCATGTCAGCAGCCACAAGGTGGTGGCCAGTGGCGATCGTTATGATGATGGTTACTCGGCTATGGAGAAAGCCGGGTATCAGAGATATGAAGGTGCACTGGGATCCCGGTTGGGACCTCGCCAGTTGTCACCAAATGATGCACGCTACAAGTTGGACAGGATCTATATGTCCGAGATGCTGGAAGAGCAAGGTCCACCTGGCCCTGCATGCTTTGGACCTCGGATCATGAGGGAGCCACCGTGCGGCACTTTCAGTTGAACCGAGGCGCAAAGACATATGACGGCAGTACTAAGCCGGAAGACTGGCTGACAGATTATGTGTCGGCAGTGCATATCGCGGGAGGAAACCGCCGATGGGCGGTGAGGTATATCCCGCAAATGTTGGAAGGGCCAGCCCGGATCTGGCTGAACAACCTGCGAGAGGGCAGTGTTGATTGCTGGCTGGACTTTGAAGAAGCATTTGTTAGCAACTTCTCCAGCACATACAAGAGACCGAATCGTCCTCAGCAGCTTGCGATGTGCAAGCAGAGGGATAATGAAACTGACCGGGATTACTTGACCCGGTGGAGTACTATTCGCAATTCCTGTGAAGGAGTTGTGGAGGCGCAGGCCATATCTTGGTTTGCCCAGGGGTGCCGACACGGCTCCATGCTCTGGCAGAAGTTGCAGAGGGAGATGCCGGCCACCCTGGCCGAGACAATCCGGATTGCGGATAGCTATGCACTGGGTGATCCGATGCAGCCCTTGCTGAACTCGGTGGAACCGAGTAGAAGATACCCGGTGAATAACAGACCCGGGCCAGTCAGGCAGAACGATCGCCAGGACTTCGGCAACAAGAGGAGAGAGCCGGATTACCGGTATGGCTCAAACCAGGTTGCCGCGGTAAACCAAGACCAGCCAGATGCCGGCAGTAGCCAGCGTCCGAAGTCAACGGCCCAGCATGGGGCCAGAATCAAGAAGGGAAGAAGCCATGGAGTGACCAGAAGCAGTCCTTCACTTATGAGGCTATGTTGGATGGACCTTGCAGTTTCCACACCCAAGACATCCGCAGGCCGGCAAACCATACAACTCGGCAGTGCAGCTGGTATCAGCGCACAAGGGGGAAGGAGCCAGAGCCGGAGGAAATCAGGCGGGGCACCTCAGAGAATTCCGCCGAGGCAAAACTTACCGCTCACCGGGCAAATGCTATCCCGGTGAATCCGCCAGCTCGAGGCAAGCAGATCCGAAACCTGTGAATCAGGTGAATGTCGGAGGGAACAACAACAACGCTGGTCCCAGGCAGGGAGAGTATCCCCAGGGAGATTACAGAGAAGCTCATCAGAGCTATGTGGTCTTTGTGACCGAGCCAACTGACAAGAAGAGCTTGCATCGGCGTGCACTGGAGGTGAACGCAGTTATGCCGGCAGTGCCGAAGTATATGCACTGGTCCGAGCAAGAGATCAGTTGGAGCAGAAGGGATCATCCCCGAGTTATGCCAACTCCGGGAGGTTATGCATTGGTGGTGGATCCGACATTCTTTGGACCCACCATCAATGTCGGTTCACCCGAGTTCTCATTGATAATGGGAGTGCTATCAATATCATGTACCGAGACACCATGGTGAAGATGGGTATCTCGGAACATGCTGCAACCGAGTAGCACGACCTTCCATGGCATAGTGCCGGGTGTTCATGTGCACCTATGGGCAAAATTTGGGTTGATGTGTTGTTCGGCACCAAGGACAACTGCCGAACTGAGAGCATCCAGTTTGAGGTAGTGGACCTCGAAAGTCCATACCATGCTTTACTCGGCAGGCCTGCGCTGTCCAAGTTCATGATATCAACCCATGTGGGTTACCTCAAGATGAAAATGCCAGGTCCTAATGGCATCATCACCATCTCGGGTGATTACAAGCGTGCACTGGAGTGTGCCTCGGCTGGATCGTGCTTGGCCGAGTCACTGATTATCGCTGCAGAGAAGAAGAAGATCCATGAAGTGGTGGCATTGGCTCAGTCCGCGCAACTCGGCATGCCGGGTATGGCTAACCCGGAGCAGAATGCGCTTTCGAGGTGCCAAAGGAGACCAAGAAGATCAATGTTGACCCGGCATTCCGGACCACAACGTCATCATTGGTACCGGGTTAACGGAGAAATAGGAAGGCGAGCTCAGTCACTTCCTCCGTGAGAACCGGGATATCTTTGCATGGTCTAATCAGGACCTGCCAGGTGTTCCGAGGGAGTTGGCTGAGCACTCTTTGTTCGTCAGACCGGATATGAAACCGGTGAAGCAACCTATGCGACGTCTCTCGGATGAGAGGAGAAAGGTGATAGGCGATGAACTGGCCAGATTACTTGCATCTGGTTTCATCATGGAGGTGCTGCACCCGGACTGGTTGTCTAACCCGGTCCTGGTGGAAAAGAAAAAAGATGACCCGAATGTGGCCATTGTGTGGCGCATGTGTATTGATTACAAACTTGAACAAGGCATGTCCTAAGGATCCATTCCCGCTGCCTCGGATTGATCAAGTGATCGATTCCACAGCCGGGTGTGAGCTGTTATCCTTTGTAGATGCATATTCTGGTTTTCACCAGATACCACTGAACCCTGCTGATCAAATGAAAACTGCTTTTATTACCCCGTACGGGGCTTATTGCTATCGTGTCATGACATTTGGTTTGAGAAATGCTGGTGCTACTTACCAGAGATGTATGCAAAAATGCTTGCATGATCAAATAGGCAAAAATGTGCAGGTGTATGTCGATGATTGTCATCAATCTAAGGAGAAATCCACTCTGATTGATGATCTCAGAGAAACATTTGCGAATCTAAGGAAATTCCGGATAAAACTTAACCCGGACAAATGTACATTTGGTGTGCCGGCAGGCAAGTTACTCGGTTTCCTCGTGTCGAGCCGAGGTATCGAGGTGAACCCGACAAAAATCCGTGCTATTGAAAGCATGAGGTTACCGACATGTCTCAAGGACGTGCAGAAATTCACTGGATGTTTGGCATCCTTAAGTCGGTTTGTTAGCAGGTTGGGAGAAAAGGCATTGCCTTTGTATCAGCTCATGAAGAAAACCACCCACTTCGTGTGGACCCCGCAAGCAGATGCGGCGTTCACCGAGTTAAAAAAGATGTTGGCAACTGCGCCGATACTGGCCTCACCATTACCCAAAGAGCCGATGTTGCTCTACATTGCAGCCACAAACCGGGTTGTGAGTGTCGTATTAGTAGTGGAGCGAGAAGAAGATGGCAAAACTGTGCAAAGGCCGGTATATTACCTGAGCGAGGTGATCTCGTTATCCAAGCAGAACTATCCTCACTACCAGAAGATGACATATGGTGTCTATCTGGCTGCTAAGAAGTTGAAACATTACTTCCAAGAGCATTCAATCACGTGGTATGTGAGGCTCCTATCTCGGAGATCATTGGGTGTAAAGATGCAACTGGCCGAGTAGCCAAGTGGGCCATCGAGGTGTCCCCTTACACTCCTCACTATGAAAGAAGAGATGCCATTAAGTCTCAGGCACTGCCGGATTTCTTGGTGGATTGGGCCGAAATGCAATATGAGCCACCATTGCCTGACTCCAATTACTGGAGAATGCACTTTGATGGTTCCAGGACGAAAATTGGTTTAGGTGCCGGGGTAGTCCTTACCTCGCCTAAGCAGGATCAACTGAGATATGTGTTGCAGATTCATTTTGCGGCATCTAACAATGTGGCCGAGTATGAGGCACTTGTTCATGGGCTCAATGTGGCCAAGGAAATTGGTATTCGCCGGATAGAATGCTTCGGAGACTCGGATCTGGTGGTGCAGCAAGTCTCGGGAAATTGGGATGCTTTAGACGCCAACATGGCGTTGTATCGGTTTCATGTCCAGAAGATCTCGGGGTTCTTTGAAGGTTGCGAGCTCACGCATATACCTCGGGCTGAAAATGAAGCCGCCGATGTACTGTCCAAGCTAGGTTCATCTCGGGATCCAATCCACCCGGCATAGCCTTGGAGCATTTGAGGAAGCCATCAATCAAACCATCGCCCGAGTCCGAGTCAATCTTTATCCCGGCGAAACCGGAGTCTGGTGCTGTTCCCATGGACGTCGATGTCGGTGCATTTGGGAGAACCCGGGGACTGCTTGGCAGAACCGGGGACTGGTTACTCAATCTCGGAAGAAGCAATGTCGGTTGATCTCATGGAGGTGGATGATCCGGTCTTTCCTGTGCGTCCTGTGCCGGGTGGGCACAACCAATAATGGCGTATATGATGGACGGGAGTTTGCCAAGTAATGAAGTTGAGGCCAGGCAAGTGCAAAGAAGATCCAAGGCATACACCATCATCAACCAGGAGTTATACAAGAGAAGTGTGACCGAGGTACTGCAGCGCTGTGTCGAGCCGCAGGAAGGGCAAGAGATGCTCCTGGAGATTCATCAGGGAGAGTGTGGTCATCATGCTTCATCAAGAGCCTTGGTGGCTAAAGTATTCCGGCATGGTTTTATTGGCCCAGTGCTTTGAATCAGGCAGAAGATATCGTCCGAAAGTGTGAGGGATGTCAGAGATTTGCTAAGAAGATCCACCTGCCAGCTTCGGCACTCAAGACAATTCCAATCACTTGGCCCTTTGCAGTTTGGTGTCTGGATATGGTGGGAGAGTTCAGGCCAGCCCGAGGTAACATGACTCATATGCTGGTGATGGTGGACAAGTTCACCAAATGGATCGAGGTGAAGCCAATCAGGAAGTGTGATGGTCACACAGCTGTGTCCTTTTTGAAGGACATCATTTTGAGATATGGTTACCCCCATAGCATTATCTCGGATAATGGCACAAACTTTGCTGTGGGAGAATTTGCTCGGTTCTGTGCGGAAAAAAGAATTCGGTTGGACATAGCCTCGGTGGCACACCCAGAGGCAAATGGGCAAGTGGAAAGAGCAAATGCGTTGGTATTAGCCGGTATCAAAGCCCGGTTGATTGAACCACTGTTGCGAACTCCGGGATGCTGGATAGAGGAGATACCAGCAGTATTGTGGGGTCTAAGGACCACACCGAATCGTTCAACTGGCTATACGCCATTTTTCTGGTCTATGGAGCAGAAGCGGTCCTGCCGACCGACATGGAGTATGACTCGCCGAGAGTGGCGCTGTACACTGAAACCGAGGCAAAAGAAGCTCGGGAAAATGATGTTGATTTGCTCGAAGAAGCACGAGAACTGACCTTATCTCGGTCAGCTATATATCAGCAAAATCTCCGACGCTATCATAGCCGGAAGATCAGCCCTCGGGTATTCCGAGAGGGAGATTTGGTGCTGAGGCTAGTGCAACGCAAAGCAGGCCGACACAAGTTGTCACCTCCATGGGAGGGACCATTCATTGTGAGCAAGGCTCTGCACAATGATTCATACTATCTTATAGATGCGCAGGCACCGAGGAAAAATGTGATGGACAAATCCGGAGAGGAGACCAAAAGACCCTGGAATGTAGCTCTACTCCGACCCTTTTACTCATAAGGGCGCAATGTATGTATCTCGGTTTTCCTTTGAATAAAATGTCGGCACTCCGAAAAGAAACTCGGGGACTGCCTTTGTCTATATGCATGTGTTTTATCTCTGTTTTATCTATGTTGTTCATATGTCGGATGTTTTGAGACCTCGTTTCAAAGTTCAAGTAATGTATGCTATTTTGTTGTGATCTTGTGACTCGACTGACGAACGCCGAAATGGCAGTCAAGAGCAGAGGTTATGGTATATGGTAAACATGAAAATGGACTCGGGGACTCGGTCCTAAAAAGATCCGACATATGTCGTTTACTAACCCGGTTTTTCTTTCCTTTTCTTGTGTCGGATGACTCTAAACCTTACCTCAAAATTTACAAGTATTGTATGCTATAATTTGATCTTGTGACTCGACTGTCGAACGCCTAAATGGTAGACAAGAGCAGAGATTACTAAGTATAGTAAACAAGAAAGTAAACTCGGGGCTTGATGCAAAGTGATCCGGCATTAAGCCGTTTTCAATAAGGATAGCAAAGTGAAAGTAGCACTGCGAAATACTTAAGAGTATATTTACATCTGCACCCGGCATTCCGGGGATTTAATAGTTCATTTGGTAATAAGTTCAGGCAGCCGCAGTAGAGGAACTGGGGTCAGCGGACGCAGTCTCGGCGGCAGGAGAAGCTTCGGTTGTTGGAACAACCTCGGGTGTTGGAGTGGCTGCCGAGGCACCGGCAGTGTCGGACGCTGCTTCCAGAGAAGTGTCGGTCACGGTCGGCTTTGCAGTGTCGGCTGCTCCGGCAGCAGCAGTCTCGGTTGCTCGGCAGCAGCAGTCTCGGTTGCTCCGGCAGTGGCAGTGTCGGAGCTTCAACCTCGATCTCCTCGTCAACGTCATCTTCCTCGTCTTCACCCGCTTCATCATCCTCGTCATCTTCTTCATCCTCCGAGTAGGCTGGACCAGGAAGGAAGTGTCGGGTGGGAGCATAGCTGGCCATGAAGGAGGCTGCCTCCTTGCGGCTTGCGATAAGTGTCGGATCTGAAGTCCATTTTGAGCCTTGGCGCAGGGACCGCACGGCATCAAGGTTGATGTCCTCATACCAGGATAGCACAAATGTCAAGGCTTGATCAGCTCCGGCGCGAGCTGCAGAAGATCTCCACTCTCGGACCCTGGTCTCGGCCCCCGATAAGCACTTGGACAATTCTTCAATGCTAACTGGAGGCTGAGATCCTGGCCATAAGGCTCGGTAAGCTCGGATGCCAGCATCAAGAAGATCGATACCAATGGCCTTCAGAGGAGAAATGCGAGCATTCAGAGCGGTCACGTGATCTTCAATATCCCATTCCTCCAAGATTGGGCCAGCTTCTGCTCTTTTTGCTCGTGCCCTGCGGACAGTGTTGACTGCAGCGGCCTTGGAATGAGAGAAGTGATCTGAAGATAGAAAAGCTATCACCGAATTGAGTTATATACCGGCATATATTTAATGTCGGTACAAGCAATAGAAGCAAAAAGAAAGGATAAAGGAAACTTACTGTCCATCTCCTTGTTAAGCCGGGTGAGCTCGCCCAGCCAGATATCGCATTTTGCCTTGAGGGCATCCAATTCTTCCTGTGCCGAGGTAGCGCGAACCTCGGTCTCCTCGAGGATTTCCTTGTGCTTCTGCGCAGCTTCCTCCCTCTGCATCAGGGCCTTCTCAATGTCGGTCTTCTCGCCCTGAACCCGAGCAAGCTCCTTCTGGAGCCGAGACACTTCATCTTTCTCCTTTTTAAGCGCAGCGTTGTGCGCGTCGTCACGTTTCTTCATCGCCTCCTGCAGCTGCTTGTGGGAATTCCGGAGTTTCCTGTGCTCCAAGAGTAGCTTCTTGAACACCTCGGTCCGGGTGTTGGTGCAATCCTGAAAAGAGAAAATATGGCGGAAAAGTGTGAGATTTCACGCCGAATAAGCTTGACATGAGTCTCGAGGACTACATGTCGGAAATTTGTGAAGATTCATGCCGAGTAAACTCGACACGAATCTCGGGGACTAGATATCGAAGTTTTTTAAAGTGGGCTGGATGTTGAATTTTTTGGGAAGATTCTAGCCGAGTGGTCTTTACTCGGTCGAGCTTCAATCACTCGACCCGAATCTCGGGGACTGGGGATAATATATCTATGTTCTATTAAGAAAAAGAAAAGGACTGAGTTGAGGAAGGTTTACCTCGGTGATCTTGCTGGCATTGAGAACGGCAATCTGAAGCGCATGAATGGAGTGCGCGATGTGGCTTGGGCCAACCGGGTTAGGGGAGGAAACCTCGATGGTGTCAGCGGCGTTCCAATCCATGTTGTAGTGCTCCACCAAACCCAAGCTGTTGCCGCTTTGAGTGCGCAGGCGGGGGAACTCCGAGATAGATGTGCCAGCTTTGGAGACTCGGGCAACTAGTTGCTGGTGGCTCGAGGAGTGGGTTGGAGTCACCACCACTTGTTTCTCCGGGTTGGCAAGTTGTTTCCGGTGGCCACTTGACTCTGTGCCGGCGGTGGAGTAGTTTTCCGAGTTACTAGCTCGGTGGACTTTGTGGTGGACTTCGGCGGTGGTTGTTGCTGCTGTTGCTGTTACTGTTGCTGTGGTTGCTGCTTTTGGTGTTGCTGCTGATGATGTTGTTGTTGCTGCGGTTGCTGCTGCTGTTGTTGTTGTGGTGGTGGTTGCTGTGGGTCCAGTGTTACCGAAGTGTCGGCCCGCGGAATGTCGAAGTCCGCGGTGGGGGCACCGGAGCCAACATCTCGATCGAGGACCACGACCTTGGGAGTGCTTTGGCCTCCTCCAAGTGCGGCATCAGAAGTCGGCAGCAATATGACGGAAGGGGTGGTGTGCACCCCGGGGTCAGTTGACCGAGGTTCCGCTGCAGTCGGAAGGGGTGAGCGCATGGAGGCGCTCTGGTTAACCGCAAGGGCATCACTGCATTGAAACAAGAAAAGATGTTATCTCGGGGAAAAATTATCCCGGGAAAAGGAAGAAAGGGAAATGAGTGTATGTCGGCAAAGAGTATCTTACCCTTGAGTAACTGGCGGTGTCCTCTTGGCCCGTGGAGGCTTAACCCCTGATTTCTTCTGCCGCTTCACTTTCGGCGCTGCTGGATCCGAGGTTGTGGAGGTCCCGGTAGTCGAAGTACCGGTCTCTGCACGCTTGCGAGATCTAACTTGTTTTCCCGCCGTAGCAGGGCGTGTACTCGGAGCAGGTCCGCCCGGGTTAGCTGAGGCCGAGGTTAAGGGGTGAGCATAGGCGATGGGCGAACATCAAGTGCCTCTAAAATTTCTTAATCATCGTCGTCTGACCGATCTCGGATTGAGTCTCGGGCTCGAGGCTTACCCGAGGCAGCGGCGCCAGCAACCGGAATTGGCATGTGGTCCTCATCGTCCGGGTCATCTACCTCGGTGACGGCTGGGGTAGGTATATCTCTGCCCCATTTGGCGGAGGGATTCTCTCCGTCTTCATTCTTTTGCCGAGTAAACCTCTGCAAGTCAGAAGCAGTAAAACCGGTTTATTTTAGGAGCCAAGTAGGGAACCGACATAAGGATTATCTCGGCAGGAAAAAGTATGTCGGTCTAAATTGCAAGTTACTTACTTGCTCCGGAAGCCGAGTTCTATCATGAGGTTCTTTACCCCATTCCCATTCCTCGGTCATCGTCGTTCGGGCAATTGCCTTGACGCGTCTTCTGACCTCGGGTTTGGACAGCTCGTGGGTGCTGATCCGAGTTGGATCGTATTGGCCACTCATGTGGCAAATCTTGTGAACCCGGGCTTGGAGGGGGGAGACTCGGCGGCTGATGAAGGTCCTCAAGAGATCATCGCTCATCATGCCGCCCACACAAGCTCGTTGACGAACTAGTGAATCTGGTTGATCTCGATGTTCGTCTCCTTCGGGTTGAGTGATTAGTTAAACAGCTCCGTGGGGGCATGATACGTCTCCAACGTATCCATAATTTCTGATGTTCCATGCTCATATTATACCATTTTCTACATGTTTTATATACACTTCGTATCACTTTTATGCATCTTCTGGGACTAACCTATTAACAAGATGCCACAGTGCCAGTTCCCTGTTTTCTGCTGTTTTTGGTTTCAGAAAGTTACTTCTGGAAATATTCTCGGAATTGCACGAAACAAAAGGCCACGTCCCTATTTTTCCAGCACCATCACGGAGTCCGAAGGAGAGACGAAGGAGGGCGCCGAGGTGGCCAAACCACACCCAGGCGCGGGTGGGCCCCATGCCGCGCCACCTGGTGGTTTGGGCCCGTCGGGGGGCCGCCGACATCGCCCCTTCGCCTATATATTGCCCCCGAGGCGAAAACCCTAAAACACGAAGTCATATTTCCAGAAGAGTTCCGCAGCGCCGCCGCCATCGACGACAAGTTTCGGGGGACAGAATCTCTGTTCCGGCATGCCGTCGGGACGGGGAATTGCCCCCGGAGTCATCTCCATCGACACCACCGCCATCTTCATCGCCGCTGCTGACTCCCATGATGAGGAGGGAGTAGTTCTCCCCCGAGGCTGAGGGCTCTACCGGTAGCTATGTGGTTCATCTCTCTCTCCCATGGTGTGATCTTTATGTGATCATGTGTATTGCTAGTATCGCTGAATACATTAATAATGTTTATGCTACTCAAGTGATTTTGTCTAGTTTCTGGAGTCATTGTGACAACACGGTATCAAGGTGACAGTGTGGGTACTTGTGTGACTCTATGAATAATTTAGATATCTATCATGGCTTGTTCTTGGGAACTGTGGTGTTTGTTTACTCAGACTTTGAGGTGTGCTCTTGCAGCCCTACGCATAGTACTCTTGCTTCATCAAGAAGGAGAATAATCCCGAGCAGTATTTACTTGTGTTCAGTTGTGCTAATCTAGTTGAATATGTAGATGTTACTCTTTATCTATTATGCACTCTATAGGTTACTTTAATATGAACTCCGGTACTCTCCACGGTGTAATGGTGACAGTGTGTGCACCGTGTGTGACTCCTTTATGACGTTGTGGCGCTTGTTTACTCCGGCTTGAGGTATGCTTTTGTAGCCCTACACAATGAATAGTGTTTGTTATCCAACAAGAGAGTGTTTAAGAGTAGCTTTTACTTATTCAGTTATGAGATCATTGTTGAGAGTGTCCACTAGTGAAAGTATGATCCCTAGGCCTTATTTCTAAGCATTGAAACACCATTTATAACAAGTTCTGCTACATGTTTGCTTGCTGCCATTTTTATTCCAGAATGCAATTACTACTTGTAATCATCCATATCGCTTGTATTTCACTATCTCTTCGCCGAACTAGTGCACCTATACATCTGACAAGTGTATTGGGTGTGTTGGGGACACAAGAGACTTCTTGTATCTTAATTGCAGGGTTGCTTCAGAGGGATATCTTTGACCTCTACCTCCCTGAGTTCGATAAACCTTGGGTGATTCACTTAAGGGAAACTTGCTGCTGTTCTACAAACCTCTGCTCTTGGAGGCCCAACACTGTCTACAAGAATAGAAGCACACGTAGACATCAAGCTATTTTCTGGCGCCGTTGCCGGGGAGGTAAGGTAAAAGGTATTCACATCCTCTGGCTACAAAGCTATTTTCTAGTATTGTTGCTAGTGTGTGAGTGCTCGAATTTATTTCCTTTAGATTCTGCAATTATATCTTTTTGTTTCTTGTTTTTATTTTACTAGTTAGGCTAAATGGAAAACAACAAAAAAAATAGAGATCTCTATGAACTTTATATGGAATTAGGACATGATGCTTTTGAGGAGAAAATTAAAAAACCTATGGAGGCTTGTTTGCATGATGGTAGCAATTGTATTACTATAAATTCTTTGAACACCATTATTGCCAATGCCATGGAAAAGTCTAAGCTTGGGGAAGCTAGTTGTGATGAATATGATATTTTTAGTCCCCTAAGTTTTGAGGAGAAAATTTTCTTTGATGATACTTTATCTCCAATTTATGATGATTATAATGATAGTGGTATTTTGGTGCCACCTACTATGGAGGATAAAGTTTATTATGATTATAATATGCCTGCAATTTATGATGAATACAATGATGGTTGTGATAGTTTTACTCTCACTATTACTAATAAAATTGATTATGCTTATGTGGAGAGTAATGATACTTTTATGCATGTGGATCATGATAAGAATGCTTTATGTGATAGCTATATTGTTGAGTTTATTCATGATGCCGCTGAAAATTATTTTGAGAGAGGAAAGTATGGTTATAGAAATCTTCATGTTACTAAACCACCTCTCTTTATGATGAAAGTTTTGAGCTTTCTCTTGATTTGCTTTTATTTGCTGGGTACTTTGAGACCTACTGAAAGTTCTTATGAGAGAGGGAGACACGGCTTCATATATCACAATAATATTAAGTCTCCTCTCTTTATGTTGAAATTTTTGAAGTTGCACTTGTTTTGCCTTCCTATGCTAGTCACTTTATGCTTTATTGATTTATTTTCTTACAAGACTCCTTTGCATAGGAAGTGGGTTAGACTTAAATGTGTTTGGTATTTGCTTTTTGATGCTCTCTTATATTCAACTCTTATACATATGAGAGCATTATCAAAATCACTATGCCTAGCTAAAAGCTAAAAGGCTTTTTATAATAAAGCGGCCGTATGCATCATTTTGATGCAGAGGCTGGGGTGCCCTTTTCTAAAAAAAAAGCTAAAAGGCTTTAAAGAAAAAGCGCTTATGGGAGACAACCCATTGCTTTTATTTTCTGTTATTTTTGTTTTATTTTTGCTTTGAGTCAAGGTATTTGTTACTTATGTAGCAACACCTTTGTATCTTTATTTTATTGCATTGCTGTGCCAAGTAAAATCTTTTATTGAAAGTTGATGCAAGATTTGGATTTCTGCGCAGAAACATATTTTTAGATATCACGAATTTGAGCTTTTCTCCCTGGAGAAAAATCGAAAAATTCTATAAAAATCACGCATCTTCCTCAGATATGTACGCAACTTTCATTAAACTGGACCTTTTCCATCTGAGCAACTTAAGTGCCTCCAAAAATTCGTCTTTACAGACTGTTTTGTTTTTGACAGATTCTGCCTTTTGTTTTGCATTCGCTCTTTTACGATGTTTGAGTGGATTTCTTTGCTCCACAAAGCATTGGTGGCTGTAGCTAATGTCCAGAAGCTTTGAGAATGATTGTATCATCACAGAAATGTGAGTTTTTGATTATGCACTAACCCTCTAATGAGAACTATTTCGAGTTTGGTGTGAAGGAAGTTTTCAAGGATCAAGAGAGAAGGGTGATATTATGTGATCAAGAAGAGTGAAAAGCCTAAGCTTGGGGATGCCCCCGTGGTTCATCCCAATATTCAAGAAGACTCAAGCGTCTAAGCTTGGGGATGCCCAAGGCATCCCCTTCTTCATCAACAAACTTATCAGGTCATCTCTAGTGAAACTATATTTTAATTCTTTCACATCTTATGCGCTTTACTTGGAGCGTCTGTGTGCTTTTATTTTTTTTTTGTTTTTGTTTGAATAAATTCGGATCCTAGCAATCCTTGTGTGGGAGAGAGACACGCTCCGCTTTTTCATGTGAATACTCATGTTCTTCACTTATATTTGTTGAGTATTCTTAACTAGCTACTGCAGTGCTTTTAGCTCCTGTTTTTCATGCATCTCTTCGAGCTGTTAGCACTTGTTTATAAATACTCTCTTGCTGCATTATATTATCATTTGGAGAGTTTATGTTTAAATAAATTGATTGGTGTTTGTTTGGAAGAAAGAAAATGCTACATGTAGTAGTTGGTATTGGAAAAGACATATGCATTCTTGTAGATCATTGTCTTGTTTCGATTTGATACTTTGCAATTGTTTTGAGCTCTCAAGTAGATCATGTTTAAGCTCTTGCATCATGTAGTTAAAGCCTAGTAGTGGAGAACTACCGTAGAGCTTGTTGAGACTTGGGATGCATATTTGTTCTCTCTAAGGTCTAGATATTTTCTGGTAAAATGTTTGAGCAACAAGGAAGACAGTGTAGAGTCTTATAATACTTGCAATATGTTTTTATGTGATTCTTGCTGTACCGGTTTATACTTGTGTTTGCTTCAAACAACCTTGCTAGCCTAAACTCTGTACTGAGAGGGAATGCTTCTCGTGCATCCAAAACTTGAGCCAAAACCCATGCCATTTGTGTCCACCATACCTACCTACTATGTGGTATTTCCTGCCATTCCAAGTAAATATTTCATGTGCTACCTTTAAACTATTCAAAACTTTATTACTCCTTATTTGTGTCAATGTTTTATAGCTCATGAGGAAGTATGTGGTGTTTTATCTTTCAATCTTGTCATTTACTTCTGACAGACTTTCACCTGGACTAGTGGCATATACATCCGCTTATCCAATAATTTGCAAAAAGAGCTGGCAACGGGGTGCCCAGCCCCAATTAATTACAACTTTCATTAATAATTCTCTTCACATGTTTTGCCCTGATTTATCAGTAAGCAACTTAATTTGCAAATAGACACTCCTCCATGGTATGTGAATGTTGGAAGGCACCCGAGGATTCGGTTAGCCATGGCTTGTGTAAGCAAAAGGTTGGGAGGAGTGTCATCTATAAAGAAACTAAAATACATGTGTAAACAAAAGAGAAGAGGGATGATCTACCTTGCTGGTAGAGATAACGTCCTTCATGGGAGCCGCTCTTGAAAGTCTGGTTGACAAGGGGGTTAGAGTGCCCACTACCATTCGTTGACAACAACAAACACCTCTCAAATACTTATTTTGTGCTCTCTATATGCTTTCGAAAACTTAAAAAGCTCTAGCACATGATTTAATCCCTGCTTCCCTCTGCGAAGGGCCTATCTTTTACTTTATGTTGAGTCAGTTTACCTACTCCTTTCTATCTTAGAAGCAAACACTTGTGTCAACTTTGTGTGCATTGATTCTTACATATTTACTTATTGCACTTGTTATATTGCTTTATGTTGACAACTATCCATGAGATATACATGTTACAAGTTGAAAGCAATTGCTGAAACTTAATCATCCTTTGTGTTGCTTCAATGCCTTTTACTTTGAATCTATTGCTTTATGAGTTACCTCTTATGCAAAACTTTTTGATGCTTGTCTTGAAAGTACTATTCATGAAAAGTTTTTGCTTATATGATTCATTGTTTACTCTTTATCTATTGTTAGCAAACTATAGATCATTGCTTTGAGTCACTTCATTCATGACATGAGCCTTGCAATATATTGATCAAGATTGTGTGAAAGCATGTCTCCTCAGAAATTATTTGTTGTTATCGTTTTACCTACTCGAGGACGAGTAGAACTAAGCTTGGGGATGCTTGATACGTCTCCAACGTATCCATAATTTCTGATGTTCCATGCTTATATTATACCATTTGCTACATGTTTTATATACACTTTTATCACTTTTATGCATTTTCTGGGACTAACCTATTAACAAGATGCCACAGTGCCAGTTCCCTGTTTTCTGCTGTTTTTGGTTTCAGAAAAGTACTTCTGAATATTCTCGGAATTGCACGAAACAAAAGGCCACGTCCCTATTTTTCCAGCACCGTCACGGAGTCCGAAGGAGAGACGAAGGAGGGCGCCGAGGTGGCCAAACCACACCCGGCGGGGTGGGCCCCCTGCCGCGCCACCTGGTGGTTTGGGCCCCTCGGGTCCGCCGACATCGCCCCTTCGCCTATATATTGCCCCGAGCGAAAACCCTAAAACACAAGTCATATTTCCAGAAGAGTTCCGCAGCGCCGCCGCCATCGACGACAAGTTTCGGGGGACAGAATCTCTGTTCCGGCACGCCGCCGGGACGGGGAATTGCCCCCGGAGTCATCTCCATCGACACCACCGCCATCTTCATCGCCGCTGCTGACTCCCATGATGAGGAGGGAGTAGTTCTCCCCCGAGGCTGAGGGCTCTACCGGTAGCTATGTGGTTCATCTCTCTCTCCCATGGTGTGATCTTTATGTGATCATGTGTATTGCTAGTATCGCTGAATACATTAATAATGTTTATGCTACTCAAGTGATTTTGTCTAGTTTCTGGAGTCATTGTGACAACACGGTATCAAGGTGACAGTGTGGGTACTTGTGTGACTCTATGAATAATTTAGATATTATCATGGCTTATTCTTGGGAATGTGGTGTTTGTTTACTCAGACTTTGAGGTGTGCTTTGCAGCCCTACACATAGTACTCTTGCTTCATCAAGAAGGAGAATAATCCCGAGCAGTATTTACTTGTGTTCAGTTGTGCTAATCTAGTTGAATATGTAGATGTTACTCTTTATCTATTATGCACTCTATAGGTTACTTTAATATGAACTCCGGTACTCTCCACGGTGTAAAGGTGACAGTGTGTGCACCGTGTGTGACTCCTTTATGACGTTGTGGCGCTTGTTTACTCCGGCTTGAGGTGTGCTTTTGTAGCCCTACACAATGAATGGTGTTTGTTATCCAACAAGAGAGTGTTTAAGAGTAGCTTTTACTTATTCAGTTATGAGATCATTGTTGAGAGTGTCCACTAGTGAAAGTATGATCCCTAGGCCTTGTTTCTAAGCATTGAAACACCGTTTATAACAAGTTCTGCTACATGTTTGCTTGCTGCCATTTTTATTCCAGATTGCAATTACTACTTATAATCATCCATATCGCTTGTATTTCACTATCTCTTCGCCGAACTAGTGCACCTATACATCTGACAAGTGTATTGGGTGTGTTGGGGACACAAGAGACTTCTTGTATCTTAATTGCAGGGTTGCTTGAGAGGGATATCTTTGACCTCTACCTCCCTGAGTTCGATAAACCTTGGGTGATTCACTTAAGGGAAACTTGCTGCTGTTCTACAAACCTCTGCTCTTGGAGGCCCAACACTATCTACAAGAATAGAAGCACACGTAGACATCAGGGCACCGAGACTGAATGTTGGCAGGTTCAGAAGATTGACATGGTCCGAGCTCTTCACGTAGAAGAACGTGCGCTGCCACTTCCGGCATGACTCCAGTCCTTGAATCCGAGGAAAGATGGAACCTCTCCGAGGTATAATTGTAGCGGCTCCGCACGGGGTCATCTCCTTGGGGAAGTTCTTGTTTTCCGGATCCGGGACACTCTGCTTCCGGAGTTGGAAGTACTTGGCTCAAAGCTCAACGGTGGGCCGGAGTCCGAGGTATCCCTCGGAGAAAGAAATGCACGCAGAGAGCGTGGTGATGGTGTTGGCTGGAAGGTGATGGGGTTGAAGACGGAACCGATCCAAGAAAGATCGGAAGAACTGGCTCGCCGGGAGTCCAAAGCCACGCTCGAAGTGCGCGACGAAGACCACGTGTTCATTGGGTTGCAGATCCGGCTCGGCCTCTTAGCCGGGAATCCGACATATCACTTCAGTCGGGATTCGCTTGGTCCGGACCAGCCAATCTATCTGGGCTTGGGAGACATCCGAGCCCTCCCATCCGGCGCGCTTGTTGTCCTTAGCGGGGATGTCGGCAGGCTCCGGAGTATTGCTAGCCGACATCTCGGCAGTGCGGCGAGGAAGTGAGAATCTGGTGCCCATGCTGGTGGCGGAATCTGCAAAAAAGGACACAAGTTCACCGGTGGTGAGCATCTCTTGATGTTTGCACGGTGAAGGAAGAGAAGCACACGAGAGAAACAAGAATCTATAAACAAGTAGATAACCAGAAGATCTACGGAGAAGGAAAAATAGAAGATAAGTGCAAGGTCTATAAGTTGAAACTTAGGAAAATCTACGGAGGAACTATTGCAAGGATAATAAAAGGCGCAATGAAGAAAATCTAGAGAAGATCTAAGCAAATGGATGTAAGAGCATCTACGGAGAGGATGAACAAGTTCATCGGCAATGTCAAGGGCAAGGATTTTACCGGAGTTGCTGCGGCGATGCAAGGCGAAGATGCGCAGGGCGTGCCGGAGTTGAGCGTGTCCGGTGGCAGCGCGAGGTGCTCCGGTGGGCGGTAGCTCGCAAGGTCCGGCGTCGTGCGGTGGCGGAGTGCACTGCGCGGCGGCGGCGATGGTGCAGAGGATCGAGAGAGGAGAAGAGAATGGTGAAGAGGACGGTGTGGGTTGCCCCGCTCCCCTATTTATGGGCGTGGGGGATGTGCAGTTAGCGTTTTTACCGCGCACGTTCCCCGTAACGGCCGCGCGGATTAACCGCGCACGATCTGCGCGGTTACGGTAATCGCAGCCGCACGATCTGCCACATCCTGGGCCACAAAATGGTTACTGCTAGCGGCGCAGTTCGTGGCGCAGTAACTGGCGCGACAATCAAGGAGCCGCGCTGCGGTCAAACGTACTCAAGTGCTCATGCGACGTGACAACGCGTGACGTGGGCGGCGTGCGTCTGTTCACGAACAGGAACCGAGGCGACGCGCAGCGTCTCCCTGCCACGTGCCGTGGAGAGATCTTTGAAGAGATCGTGGGAATCTTTTTGTGTCGGAGAGACCGACATAAGAGCAGATCTCGAAGGTTGAGGGAAATTTGGTTCTTGAAGCTTGAGAAGAATCGACATAAGAATGTCGAATATTTGAGCAGATTAAAGCAGTTGCCTTGTGTCGGAAAAACCGACATAAGGGCGGACATCGAAAGTAGTTGGAGTGTTTATCTTGATGTTTGAGGTGGACCGACATATATATGTCGGAATCAGTTGAAGAGGCTGTTAGTGGCTTTACGGTTGAACCGGCATAGTTTAGTATAACCTGGTTTGGTTTTGTTAACCTGGTGTGGCCCTTCATCCGAGGCTGCAGGTCTGCACCAGCTTCGGGGACTAATGTCGGGGGGCTACCCCCGGGTAGGGTCATGGTTTAGTATAAGCAAGGTCCCAGGTGTGGGCCAGGTTACAGTAAAAGCCGACATACCTGGACCTCAGAAGTGGTCAGGGTGTGATGTTGGTGCAAACCGACATAGGCAAACCGAGGTAATCCGGGCCAGAAGGGACCGAGGTACCAGGCTGGTGCAAACCGACATATGTTGACCGAGACTTGGGATCCGAGATAAGGGATCCGAGACATCATGACCGACATATGTATGTCGGTATCTTGTGTGTTCTCTTATGTGCAGGGAAGGTTATTCAGGAAAGGGAATCCGGCATATCCATGCCGGGTTATAGAGATGAGGCACCCTATGTCGGACGGATGTCAGCGCTGCTGTCACATCCCGGCTGGCACGGGAGCGTCTGGCACGGAAGCGCCTGACACGGGAGCGTGCTGGAGGAGCGAGGTGACTGGTCTCCCCTCAGCTGACCAAGGACAGACGTGGGAGCAGGCTACGAGACAGGCATGGGCGTGCCATGTCCTGTCTCTAGCAGAGAGTACATTCTAGGTGTGCAGGAGATGAGGATGTCACGTCCTGTCTCTGACAGGAGTGCCATCATGACATACCTTTGGCGTGACTACAGTGCACCGCGAGGGGTACTTCCGTAACTCGGTTTAGCCTATAAATAGGGCTTCACCCCCTCCTGCGTGAGGGACGATGCTTTGGGACTCATTTTCCCTTCAGTTTCATCTTCATCCTTGAGCTTTTCTCCATTGGTGAGACATACAGCTCGAGGAGCACCGTGTACTTGTGATACCTCGGATATACAGAGAGAGATAGGCAGGAGTAGGGGTGTTACCTCCTCATGAGGGCCCCGAACCTGGGTAGATCGTGGTGTCTTCTTGTGTTTATGTGCTTTTCTGTGTGTGCTTCTTAGCGCGCTAGCCCTATCCCGGATCCATCAGCGTCCATCGGCCCCGCACTTTAGCCATCCTATGGCATCTGCCGTGATACCATCACGACATAGTCACCGTAATGTCCACAAATGTATAAAAGAACCTGCAAAGGAAAATCCTAGAAAACAAGACATGTGAAAACCTGAATGAAGAGAAAAACAATGTTAATATTAATGTTCGTGTCGTAATTTTATTTTAGCAGAAATCCTGACATAATTGTACGTGTTCTATAGTGAGAGCGTGACATCATTAATTATCTTTAGGTTACGTGGGCCGGGCCCTAACTCGCATGGACGAAAAGGTAGGACAGAGTAGGTTTTATTAGGCCTATCAAACCCAAGCCCACAGGGAGATACTTCGTCCGTCGTAATTATCGACAACATGGGCCTCATGTTGTTTTTGGGGCATAAGGTGGGACTCTTCTTCAGCAGCTGTGTAGTAGGAAGGCTGAAGAACGGACGCTAGCAGACCTGTCAATGGAAGACTACATGATCCAACTTGAAAATGAGCATAATCCGTGCCAGTGCTATTATTGAAAGAAGAAAAAAAACGTGCCTGTGCTCAGCTGGTTTAGTGTATTTTGAAGATCATCTGTCTAGTGTTTCTATCTGAGAGAGGTGCTCCAGTTAAGAAATGTCAGCAACTATATATGATTGTGACAGTAAACCGTCTCCGCTCCAAATGAGCACATTATTAACTTGTTGTTCTCCAACAGTTTTCAATTTGTTTCCTAGAATGCCTACTCACAGAGCATCGTTCTATATTTGTAGTGGCGTCCTATGCGAGTGTTTGCCTTTGGCGCACTCGAGGAACTGAACCTAATTAACATATCTGTCAGGTTAACATAAATCTGTCGAGCCTGTGTCTTGTTCTGAATCTCCCGGGCATATAATAATCATGCCAAATTCAGTTTTCCAAAGAAAGAATACTTACTTGTCATGTGAAATTAAGTACGTGGTGGCCTGGTGGGCACGGGAAATATCGACAAAATTGATGGGAGAGTGGCGTTAGGTGCCAAAACGGCATGTACCCTTCAGCAATCCGTCACTGCCCAGATCATGCAAACGGACTTGGCAAGGCCAGCCAGCCCAGATAGAACAAGAAATGGAGTAGGTAGAGAACTTTACCTTAATGAGCAACCTTGTTTATTTCTGTGAATCCGCACCCACTCCACGATTACTGCTTTGGAGGCTTTGCAGCCTAGTTTCCAGGGAAGACATCGTCACCGGAGAACCCCAGCTGGTTCGATATTGATAATGATAGTGGACTATGGAACGAAAATCCGTTCTGGCTCCCGAGCACATGTAGAGCCTGCTTTGAAAAAATGAAAACCATACTTTTTTGCTTCAAAAAATTCTGAAATGTTTTGTACAAATACATATATACATTACTTACGTATGCTGGAAGTTTGGCAAAACATTTCATTATATTTTGGGCTAGGCAAAAAAGAGAAATTTCTGACAGATTCAACACACTATATTCCCTTTTTTATGCCCAGATTTTTTTTATATTGCTCGGAATACGACTTTTTTAGCCAAAACTGGGCACATACGTAGGAAACATGCATATGTAGCATAGGATTTTTTTGGGGACTTTTATAGGGTCCACTAGTGCTCGGGTGCCATAAATCTGCTCACCGCTGTGGTCTTCTTTTGGATAGCTAGCTGTAGGATCTCAGCTGGTTGTATCCCGCCTCTGGCCTCCTCATAGTCAGGTATTTTCAGTAATACAAAATGAACATTAAGAAGGTTCGAAAATATTCTAGCCCTCCTTTTTTTCCACTAATTTATTGTGCCATGCATATATTTTAGCTTGGGTCCGTTTAGTTCTTTTCGGTTTTCGTTTCGGTCTTGTATTGTCTAGTGTACCCTAAAAAAACGGTGCGAACCGATTTTCGTCAAAAAAGCTTAAAAAATACAGATACATTTGACGAGTTTGATATATCTGTATGCTTCTGTTCAAAAGTACGTTAGTTTGCAGCTAAACATAAGATGCAATTTACCGATCCATAATAAGGAAAATTATTAATATCACCAAATTAAATTTCGGGCAGAATGAAAAACTTGATAGCATGTCTGGAATGTGATTATTCAGTCCTGTCTTATGCAAGAGGAAGCAAAAGAAAATAGGTCTAAAAATTAGGGACTAAGACATGCACATCAAACTTTTCTTCTCAATCTAGCTTCTTAGATATTGTTGTCACATCCTTTGGTATCACCAACGAAACATGTGATGCATTTCAATACTTTTGTTCACAATGAGAGAGGGAAAAGCTACTGCCCATTAGGCCATTACTAAGGCTTGTCGTGGTGGTAAGCATTTTGATCATAGAAACAACCTTGGCATCACCTAGCATCTAAGCTAATCGATATCTCTTTCCATAGACGTCTACTTAGCAATCACGAGTGGCAAATGCTTATGTTTGTGTAGTTTGGTTGAGTTGAGGAGAGAGTATGTGAAGCACATACGTGCGCTACTTTGCTCGAGAGATGATCGACCTTGGGAGTTTGATGTTCGAGCCCACACAATATATTGTTGTCGCGATTTTTTATTACAAAAGATTGAGAAAT
The DNA here is from genome assembly GCA_947311845.1 of Poa pratensis. Classification (NCBI taxonomy): domain Eukaryota; kingdom Viridiplantae; phylum Streptophyta; class Magnoliopsida; order Poales; family Poaceae; genus Poa; species Poa pratensis. The sequence continues at coordinate 4,620,344 of CAMZMU010000035.1, forward strand.
ACTTTTTTGTAAGAAGATCACAATATATGACCAAATTACAAACTAAATGTGGTTAATTTATCGTGTCTTCTGTAAGAGCAAGCAAAAGAAAGCACCTTTTAAGAAGATCTACACAGTAGCCTTTTTTCTAATCTAATTTCTTAGATACTGTTGATATTGTTAAAATATCTTTTAGTGTCACGAGCTGAATATTTTTGGTGCGGGCAATTCAATACTTTCATACACAATGAGAAACGGATTTCCATAAAAAAGAGAGAAGTAAAATCCTATTGTTTGCTACTAAGGCTTCCGGTGGTGATAAGCATTTTGATCTTCGCACCCACCTTTTTTTTATCATGGCGCATCTATGCTAGTCAAAATGTCTGTCCTCGGTCGTCTACTTAATTAGCATCGACAGTCTATATGCTGACATTTCAGTGGATTGCTGAGATGTAGGTATAGCACAGCCACGAGCGAGAGCATATCACTGTCCATCATTTGTCCTACTTTACCACGAAGATGATAAACCTTAGGAGTTTGACGTTTGAGTTATCAAGTTATATTTGTTGTTGAGAATTTGTATATATAAATCGACTCGAAGTATTTACTGTAAATCTCATTGATTCATTACATTTTCAAATTATAGGCAACTTTGGTTTCACAAATCTCATTGATTCATTACATTTCGAAATTATAGGCAACTTTGGACAAAGGTGGCCGCCCTCGTCCGCGTCATGTCCCACCCCGTTCCGTGTACCGATGCCGAAGCTTGGCCGGATGAGACGGAAAGTGGTAGGATAGAAAGGCGATGGAACTGACGGCCGCGATCAGGTCAGGGAGACAGGCCGCAACCGCTCCACATCGATCGGCCCCGCCTCTTTCTCCCTAGTGCCCATCGTCGACCACCTCTCAAAAACAAAGCGCGATCCAAGCCAAAGCCCAACCGAATCCTCCACCTCCATAATCTTTTGTGTTGTGCGCGCGGTTGCATTGCATTGCAAGCATCGTGGTTGGTCTTCGACTGGTTGGGGCGGCTGGCATGGGGCACCAAGAGCAGCCGGCGGCGGCGGCAGCGGCGGCGCCGTGGCGGCTGAACGTGAGCGACTTCCAGATCCCGGAGCGGCCAAAGGACGCCGCCACCGTCTTCACGCGTGGCCAAGGTACGCATGACGGATGAGTCTTTCCTCGCCCCACTTTGTATACTCTTCTGTTACCACTCCGTGTGTGCACGACTCGCTCTCATTGCCCTTTTACGTTAGTTGCTTCCTCGGGCAGCCCCGGTGCAGTAGCTCCCGCTTGCGTAGGGTCCGGGAAGGGTCCGACCACTTTGGGTTTTTAGTACGCAGCCTTTCCCTGCATTTGGTGAAGAAAAATTGCGCCGTCTTGCACGCTGCTGCTATCACATCCTGTTCGATTCAAACAAACTCTTTTTTTTTTTGCTGTGTACCACTTCAGGTAGGAGTACCCCCGATTCGTTCTCTCGCAATCGGCTTGCTTCAGTCATGGTTAACTCCAGGATAATCTAGTCATCTAGATCAGGATAAACACTATAGCTAGTACTGCCCGGTGACGCTTCACCCATTTCGTTCACCAACCGTGCAGCGACTCACCGAGCAAAGCGCTCTGCACTGCCACTACCGGCCGGAATGCTCTGTTCGCCGTCCTGCTTCTGCTACGGACTACGATCATCTTTGGCGCCGAGGTCAAACGGAAAAAAGTGAAACTTGTACATCTGCATTTCACTTGCCTTATTATTTGTTGCTTTCTGAAATCATGAACTGATCAGAATAATAGTGAGAATGTTTCCTTGTCCTGCTTAAGGCGTACTGTACGTCTAAACTGATGAACTTGTCGTGTTGTCCACAAGTGTACGAAACAATAACTTCGTTTTTTTTAAAATGACACGAACAAGGGTATATCTTTTGACCACTGGGATTCTTTTCTTCGCTATGGCTTGATGATCACAAAAACGCCTGATCAGATGGAAAGCAACCCCACGAGCCGTTGTCACCCGACCTGTCATTCCCTCCACGTGTGACGCGTCCAGATCTGCTTTGTTTTTAGATATATGACATTTTATTACTCAAGGCTTTTAGGCATTATATACCTTACCTCTTTATAATTAAGATGCACACAACATCATAAGTTCACAACAAAGGAAAAAGGAAAGGCGAAAAACAAGTGATCATAAGAAACCGTAGATAACCAATGACAAATATGGACCAATCCATAGATCATGCACGCGACCACACACGTCGGGTAAAAATATCTTCCGACACGTCTTTCAGCCGTGTAGGCACGTCCATAAATACGTCTCGATTTTTCACACATTGTTGCGGTGATTACCAACAGAGAAAACTTGCACATTGGTAGATGACTCACATAAAAGAAAAATTATTAGCGCCCATATCACGGAAAGATCTCACCCTAATAAGAATTTAAAAAGCATGCAGATCGTGGATGCGGACTTTTGAGTCTCGGGTACCATGTACCCTCATATGAGGGAAAGCAATTTAGAAACTCAAAATATTGCTGTTAAAAATTCTGAATTTTTTACACTGAAAGATTACAAAGTATTCTACTCGTGTAAAAAATTTGGATACAAAATAATTCACTTTGACTTCTGGGCAAAGAAGAGAAAAATTTGACGAACATAGCATGTATATAGGGCTAATTTAGGCAAAAAAAAGTTACTTAGAGTGAAATAAAAATTATTTTTTGTCAAATCATTTTGTATGGGTGCAATACTTGATAATGTTTGCCCGAATGTCAGTTTCGGAACTTTCTGAACTTTTCTTAAATTTTTAAATTATTTTTTTACATATTAGGGTATATGGTACCTAGGTTCTCCTATCTGTTTTTGTGCTTGCTTGCAAATGAACACCAAACGCACTCACCGACCGACTGGAATATCCAAGAACCCGTCACCCCATGACAACTTATTTATTACTTTTTTATAGCAAATGAGTATCATATATGATTTTACTTTTTGTGATGGAAAAAGTTTTACTTTTTTAATGAAAAATTACCGTAAAAGACCAAGTTTAAGGTTGCAATCTCGGTTGTTGAACCGTTACCAAGGTTATGATCGTGTTATAAGAAACTTCTACCCATTTATATATTATAAATTTATTTAGATATTAGACCAAGAATACAATTGGTGAATTTGGTGATAACCTACGAGGTTCAATAGTAACAAAACCAAACATATACATGAAACTGAAGTCTAGTCGATCTAATCAAGAGCAATTTATGTCACACTTTTTTCCCGACAAGATAATGTTGTGCAATTTGCTTAACTAGTACGTGTAACATATATTTTTGCATTATCAAGAAGAATTTGATTACGTAGAAAGTAGGGTGAAAAGGTTAAACTATTAATAAAAGCAAATATATTACAGTCAGCCCTAGCATTAAAGGAAAGTAAAACCGATAACATGCCATTACGATACAATCTATACGATCTAAAAGTAAAATCTAGGCGCCACATATATATGCAGGCATATCAGAACAAATCAATATGTTTAGCTAAAATAACTCCAAATTTTGGCACGCATTAATACAATTAATTGCTAAGTTATATTACCACATCCAGCGATTACACTTAGTTCACTACAAAAATATTAATTAATAACAACACATGTTTTCTCGGACATCAACTGTCCAAAAGTGAGATAAATCTCTGATCCCAGCTATGGGAAACTAAGATATAATCTCTTCGTAGAAGTGCAAAACACACATCCTCAATTTATTTTACCGCATAAAAACACATTTTTTACAAGGGTAATCATTTGTTGTGAGGTGTAAAATTGATAATTTGAAACTGTATTGAAGGACATGGCTTTTGTTGCTATAGTGAGGTGAAAAATCATCCCCTTTTTATTTTCTCATAGGCATGAGATTCTCATCTGATCCGGCCAAAATATACCTATGCTCTAACTTTTCCATTTATTAATCCCTCTAGTTCACATCCACCTCATACCTTTTGGAACCATAATTCAGTTAAATTTTCTCATTGGTTTAGTAGGCCCATGACAAGTCCACATAGAAAAATATTGCTTTTTTATATTAAACTTTTAAAATTAAAAAACATTTTATTTAAGTATAGCCATAATGCCTACTATTTTCTATTATAATTAAAAAAAATAAACAAACCATAATACAATAATCAAACCAAGATACAATCATTCTTATTATATAATTTTATCTTCGAGAGAGGAAAATACACTTGCATTAAATCTAAAACATATATTACATTGGAACATAATTAGGCGTTTCCTTTCTCAGACATTACTTATTGAAGTTATATTTTAAATTGTAGTTTTACCAGCGAAAAACCCATGTCTTCACAAATAATTTTTTTTTTGCGAAACATAGTACAAAGGCAGACGCTCACATACATGCGCATACACTCACTCCAATGAACGCACGCACGCACACCCTACCCCTATGAGCACCTTCGAAATACTGAGCCGGCGGATCGAGTCTTGATATTGATGAAGTTACCACGGGCGCCTCGCTGTCGACGGGAACGTCGCCTCCCACTGAAGAATATTCCGCCTAAATGCAACATACAAATGTCAAACCTAGGGTTTGAACTCTGGTGTGCTGAGGGTACAACCACCCTGCTAGCCATCCAACGACAGGTTGGTTTGCCACAAATAAATTCTTACCACTTAGCAGAATTGCAAATATATGTACGTGCATGTGTGTAGTCTAGTTTCCTTAAATATCTGAGCAACACATAAAGCTGATAGAGGGTACTGGAACACGTGATAGAATAGATAACAATAAATTTATTAAACAAAATTATAGAATATACAAATATTTTTAACGGGTTTATCCTTTAATTGTTTCATTGATAGTTTACTGGTACACTCATGGCCACGTACCATCGACTGACATCTCATGTTTCTTTTGCATTGGTATTGATATAGCATCACTGAACTCAACTCACATAAAGTTCTAAACTTTTCCTTGTTTGATCATACCCTTATATCAATGATTGTTTTGTACTTGGTAAAATGATATCACTTCGGATTGTTTTGTATGCTGCACACTCTTGCCTTTCTTTTTTGGGGTGCAAATCAGCTGGATAACTCTGATGGGAGTTAAAGATAGCAATGTAGCAACAATTTTATTAGAATACAACATATTGATGTTGCTTAACCTTTTCCTACAACCTTTTAACGTATCTGGTCCAAACAACTAAGTCATGAGATCAACCATAGTTGCTCAAATTGTTTGGAAGGTCGCACATACCACAATTTTATATAACATAATGCTTTATGTGATGCACATGGATGAGCCCTTGATAGGGTTGGCCCTCCGCCGTCCCAGTTACCATCTTAGCACAAGGCTGACCCGGTGGTCAGCTGTCTTTGCTCACTTGTTCATGATACATGTGTGTTTTCTCACCTTAGTCTTGTTTCTCTTGTCCTGTGTGTGCTTTTGCGCGAAATTAGGACATCTCCAATGGCGAGACCCATTTGTCCGAATAAAATAGACAAATGAGGGGGTGGGGGTGTCTGATTTACCATGGTACCCAAGGCACTACCGATTTGTCTGTGGACATGTCCACTTTGTGTAGACAAAATGTTTCAATGACAAATCGGAACCATATGACATACAATCTGATTCGCTCTCTTTCTTATTTCTATTGTACCACGCACATATGATTGTGTTGATAACATTAATTCAAAAATAATTAGAGTGCATCTATTGGATATCATTTTTAGGCCTCGTTTGATTTGTAGCTAGGGTAGGAAAACCAAACGAATAGGAAATAGAAAGGAATGGAATACCCCACCAATCGAATCCTTGGACAAAGGAAGTCCCACAAATTGGTGTTTGATTGCAATGAAGGAAAATTACTGGAACTTTCAATGAGGTCGAAGCCCAATTTACTTTTCCCGTGAAAACCAACTACCGAAGTTCCTATAGGATTTGTTCCTACAAGGTACAATCCTATGAATCCTATAGAAATCCTGAGTAAATCCTTTGAATCAAGGAGGCCTTATAAGTTTACGAACAAAACGGGTAAGGAGGAACTCCCAGTTCGTCCCCAAATTTTAGAGAGGGAAGGGTGGGTGACGGACAAACTGCGCACAAATGGGGTGTCACTGAAGCTTTTTCTGCCCACACGATGATAAGCCCGAACACTGGTTTTTTCTTTCGAAATGGGGATATTACCCCAGCTTATCCGGACACCGGTAACCAGCCTCAAAAGTTGTGGTCGAACAAAGTGTGTCCGAACACTTTGGGCCATATTTTGGATCGATCGGGGGCTATCGGGACCTTCCATCTTTCTATCAAAAAGAATATTTGCTCAGTCTTGCACGCTGCTTCTACCATATGCTTTTTCATTCAATCCAACTCTCTTTTCTTTTTTACTTTCCATCGAAGTGAGACGAGTTGGACCGCTTCTTAGATGAGACGGATACCATTGATTCGTTTTCTGGCATTCTTGCTTGCTTTAGTCTTAGTTAACTCCAAGATAATTAAGATCATGATGATTATAGGAACTAGAACTGCCTGGTGACGCTCTTCCCATTTTCTCTCTCCAAACGTGCACCGAGTGCAGTGGCGGCGTGCACGCCCATTGCCAGTACGGCCCCGGCCGCATGCTCTGTTCGAATGAAATGAACTAGCTGTCATGGACGCTACTCTGAAGATGTGAGCAGCAGAGCCTGGGAAGCGTAAACTGTAGAAGGCGTGTCCTGGTGGGCCAGAGGATGTCAGGGAGTGAGTTGGGCTAGCGTGTGAGTTGTGCTGAGCTGTGCCGAGCCAGCTGTGTGGTGGCGTGTGAGGCGTTGTTATAAGCCTGGGTGGTTGTACGAACAGAGGCATCGATAAAGAAATAGAATTACTTCCGTCCCCTTGCTTCTCTTCTTCCTAATCCCAGCTTCTTCTTCTCCAAGCAAGCCCGAGTCCCAAATCCATGGATCCTCCCATGGCAAGGACATAACACTAGCCCACCATCAACTGTAGACTATTTTCCTTCACCTTCATTTTTATTTCCTCAAACTATTAGCATAGTACTGAAATGAAATAGCCCACCAACAACTGCGGACTATTTTCCTTGTTGGCTTCAACGACTAATGGAATCTAGTCTTGTCGTGTTGTTGATAAACGAACTAGTACAATAATCTTGCTTTGTAAAATGACACGAACAAGGGCATATATCTTGTGACCAGTGTGCTTCTTTTTTTGGCTAGCTTGATGATGATCACAAGGAAATTAGCACTAGAACCACCTTATCAGATGGGAAGCAACGCATCGAGCAAGCGGGGCTTGTCCGATTTGTCATCCGGTCGGTCCTCGTGTGACGCATGCAGGGCTGCTTGCTTACAAATGGATACGAACTGACCGGTTGAAATTTCCAGGAACCGGGTCCCGACGCCCGTGAAGTCAGGATTAGACTATTGGTTGACAGTTGTGTTGGTCTCGGTTCGTGTATCACTAGCTCGTCTCTCTGTCAGAGAGCTCACCGTCACTGTTGCCCAGCGAATTAAATATAGTACGATCCGTTTTCTTCTTGGCAACAACAGAGCAACACGGTATGTTGTCAAACTGCACAGTATGTTGTTGACAATCACATCAGATAGAGACAAGATTTTTACCAGCAATTTTTTGAAGGAGTTGTTCACAATTTGGGGAACTCAGTTACAGGTATCAACTGCTTACCATCCACAAACGGATGGACAGACAGAGAGGGTGAATTATTGCCTGGAAATGTATTTGAGGTGTGCTGTACATGATGCACCTAAGCAGTGGGCTAATTGGTTACCTCTTGCAGAATTTTGGTACAATACTTCACACCATTCATCTTTGGGTTGTACTCCCTTCAAGGCTGTTTATGGAAAGGAAGCTCACATGGGACAATTCAGTAAGACTGCTCAGGCAATAAATGGAGAACTACAGACCTGGCTGAAAGAAAGATCAGATCAATTGACAATTCTCAAGGAACATTTAGCACGAGCTCAACTGAAAATGAAGCATGATGCAGATCGAAACAGGTCTCCTAGGGAATTTGCTGTTGGAGAGTCTGTATTCCTCAAACTGCAGCCTTATGCACAATCTTCACTGGTGAATAGACCATGCCTGAAGCTAGCTATGAAGTTCTTTGGTCCATTTACAATTCTGGAGAAGATTGGTTCGACAGCTTATAAACTCCAACTTCCCGACTTAAGTCAGATTCATCCGGTCTTTCATGTATCTCAGTTAAAAGGGCAAGTTCCTGATCATACACCTGTATATTCTTCGCTGCCTGAACCGTTATCGCTGGATTGTGATGCTCTCTTGCCTGAGGAAGTTTTCAACCGACGCCTGGTCAAACGAAGTAATCAAGCTTTACTTCAGGTTCTTGTTCGATGGACTGGTTTACCAGCTGTGTCAGCAACTTGGGAGGATTACGAAGCTGTTCATCAGAGATTCCCAGCAGCTCCAGCTTGGGGACAAGCTGGTATTCCAGGAGGGGCAACTGTCATGGACGCTACTCTGAAGATGCGAGCAGCAGAGCCTGGGAAGCGTAAACTGAAGAAGGCGTGTCCTGGTGGGCCAGAGGATGTCAGTGAGTGAGTTGGGCTAGCGTGTGAGTTGTGCTGAGCTGTGCCGAGCCAGCTGTGTGGTGGCGTGTGAGGCGTTGTTATAAGCCTGGGTGGTTGTACGAACAGAGGCATCGATAAAGAAATAGAATTACTTCCGTCCCCTTGCTTCTCTTCTTCCTAATCCCAGCTTCTTCTTCTCCAAGCAAGCCCGAGTCCCAAATCCATGGATCCTCCCATGGCAAGGACATAACAAATTGGTATCAGAGCTCGTACGATCCGCACGCACTCCGCAACTCGAGATTCGCCCCGTAACATCGACTGGTTGGTTGTTGATTGCTCTCGAGAAATTGACTGTAAATCCGAAATCAGCATTGGGGAGAGTTCAGAGGGAGCAGCGACGGCGCCGTTCAAGCCGAGTGTGTAGACACGACACATAGTCGAGATCATGGGATCCTTCGAAGAGAAGGTACTGCTGGAGCTCGAGAAGTTAAATGCGATGCAGAAGCAGATGGAGGGGGTCGAGTCGATCCGGGCAAGGCTCGATGAACTGGACCAAAATTTGGAGAACAGGCCGCGAGGCTGGACCAAGTACAGACGAAGGTAGATCTCTCGGTGAGCTCGATCGAAATGATCCATCAGGACAACGTTCATGTGGCTCGGGTGCTCAAGGAGTCAGCCAGCGCACGGGATCCGGAGTTGAACCACATGGCAGGAGAGGGGTGCTTCATGACTTCACCGACGGCCGTGGCTTTACCGTCGACAACAGCAAATTTCGAGGGGCCGAGCACGGAGCTGCCGCCACCAACTGCACGCCTGCAACCTCAACACCGACCGCCCGACCGGCCTCAGGTACAGAACATATAGACTGTACTAGATGATAGTGGGAACAGCAAGCGCACATGGATGCCCAAAATGGAATTCCCTAGATTCAATGGGGAGGGAGTTCGTGCATGGATAGATAATTGTGAGGCATATTTCCTTTTGTACAACATCGCAGAGAATTTCAAAATCATGTCTGCTTCACTGCACCTGTTGGGAAATGCTTCACACTGGTACCAATCAGTCAAGTTCACTAATGTTTGTGCGTCCTGGGCAACTTTCTGCGCTGCTGCTAGAAGTGAGTTCGATGTGAATGTGCACAGAAACTGTATGCGTGAACTGTTGGTGCTGAAACAGACGGGGACGGTGACAGAGTACCGATCCCAGTTCAACCAGTTGATCTACCAAGTGTGTCTGTATGAAGGAACACTCAGCAAAACAATGTTGGTCACTTAGTTCCTATTGCGGTTAAAAGAGGAGATCAAGGCGGCAGTGGAAATACAACTACCAGCTACTGTGCATGATGCTCATGAGTAAGCACTAGTACAGAAAGCCTTGCTGTAAAGAGGGAAAATGTCTGCAATAGTGAATCGAGCACCCAGACAGTTGGCTGCAAGGATAAACTTCCAGAAACCTGATCAAGGACAAAAACAACAGTTTGCTCCTGGTGATGTGTGGAAGGCACGACAGTTGAAAGAGTTCAGGCGTGCCAATGGGCAATGTTACAGTTGTGGAGATAAATACACACCTGGACATGCGTGTGCCAACATGCAGAATGGTCAGGCAAAAGCAATTGAGACAGAGGAAGATGGAGTGATCCTGAGTGATGCCATGCTGGATGCTGTTGTAGGGGAAGAAATCATGGAAGAGGCAGCTGCTTTTCTGACTGCTAATGCAGTGAGTGGAACTACACATGCAAAGTCCATTAAACTCCGAGCATTGGTTGGCAACAAGGTAATGCTGTTGTTAGTAGACTCAGGGAGTTCCCATACATTCATAGACCAGCAGTTAGCAGTATAACTGGGTTGCCCGACAAAAACCTTGCAAAAACCTCTCAAAGTGAAGGTGGCTAATGGCCAATTCATGTTGTGCAAATCACAAGTCAAGAATCTGGAATGGTGGATTCAGGGTACAACATTTCAGTCAGATATGAAAATTGTGCCGCCAGGAGGATACGATGCAATATTGGGCATGGACTGGCTATCTCAGTGGGGAGAGATGACATGTCACTGGCAGGATAGATGGATTCAGTTCAACAAACAAAACAAGCTGGTGAAATTGCAAGGCCTGAAAGATAAGGACCCTCGTGAAATCAATGAGATCACGGTGGAACAACTGGAGAAATGTTACAAGGGGAATGAAAATTGGGCGTCAGTGGTGATAACCATGTCTAAACAAGATAGTGAAGAACAAGTGCCAGATATCATCAAGGAGACACTTGTGGGATTCCATGATGTTTTTCAGGAATCAAAGGAGCTACCTCCACACAGAACATTTGACCATGCCATCTCACTGCTGCCTGACAGTGCACCAGTCAATTCAAGACCCTATAGATATTCACCTCAACAGAAGGACGAAATAGAGAAACAGGTTAATGAAATGCTAGCAGCTGGGTTGATCAGCCCTAGCATGTCCCATTATGCATCACCAGTTCCGCTAGTCAAAAAGAAGGATGGGACTTGGCGTTTTTGTGTAGACTACAGGAGATTAAACAATATCTCAGTGAAAAGCAAGTTTCCAATTCCTATCGTGAATGAACTGTTGGATGAACTCGCTGGAACCAAATGGTTTTCCAACTTAGATCTCAGGTCGGGGTATCATCAGATTTGCATGGTTGAGGAGGATGAACCGAAAACAGCTTTTAAAACCCACCACGACCAGTTTCTGTTCAGAGTTATGCCATTTGGCTGACAAACGCACCAGCAACGTTTCAATGTCTGATGAACTCTGTATTTGCCAAATACATTAGGAAGTTTATTTTGGTCTTCATGGATGATATTTTGGTTTACAACAAGTCCTTGGAAGCTCATTAGAAACATTTGCAGATAGTGCTTGAGATACTAAGGTAAAACAAGTTATATGCCAAGAGGAGCAAGTGTTCTTTCGCTCAACAGAAGCTAGAATACTTGGGGCATATCATATCAGATCAGGGTGTGGGCACTGATCCTGAGAAAACTCAAGCTATGGCGAGTTGGCCAGTTCCTATGACTATTAAGGAACAAAGGGCTTTCTTGGGCCTCACGGGGTACTACAGGAAGTTCATCCGAGACTATGGAATCATTGCTAGACCCCTCACTGCATTATTGAAGAAACAAGCGTTCAATTGGTCCCCTGAAGCACAACAAGCTTTTGACAAGCTCAAAAGCGCTACCCTTTTGTATTGAGACAGACACTTGTGATAGTGGAATTGGAGCTGTGTTGAGTCAGCAAGGGCATCCAGTTGCCTTCTACAGCAAGGCATTGGGTCCAGCAAACAGAAAATTGTCGATTTATGAGAAAGAGTTCTTAGCTATTATGATGGTTGTGGATAGGTGGAGGCCTTATATCTAGAGGACCATTTGTGATTCGTACAGATCATAAAAGCCTCTGTCATCTCGAAGATCAAGTCCTGTCCTCTGAGTTGCAAAGAAAAGCAATGACCAAATTGGTGGGTTTACAATTCCAGTACCAATACAAGAAAGGGGTGAAGAATCAAGCAGCTGACGCCCTGTCCAGAGTGGGCCATGCATTTGTGGTTCAGGCTGTGTCTACCGCTCAGCCAATGTGGCTACAAGAGGTGATCAATTCCTATGCAGTGGATGTAAAAGCACAGGAATTACTCAGAAAACTGGCCCTTGATCCAAATGTCGTGCCGCCATACTCTTTAACAGATGGGGTGATTCGGTACATGGATAAAATCTGGGTGGGAGCAAATACAGGGCTGCAGACAAAACTAATTGCAGCATTTCATGCATCGCCTGTCGGTGGACATTCAGACTTTCAGGCAACATACCAGAGAACAAAGAAGTTGTTTCATTGGACATGTATCAAACAAGCTATGGAGAACTTTGTCCAACAATGCCAAATTTGTCAACAAGCAAAACATGAGCACTGTAAGTACCCAGGGTTACTCAGTCCTCTCCCTATACCTGATGGTTCAGTAATTTTAGTGGTGGTGGATAGATACACAAAGTATAGTCACTTTATACCTCTGAAACATCCTTATACAGCAGCTACGGTTGCACAAGTTTTTGTGAACAATGTTGTCAAACTGCACAGTATGTTGTTGACAATCACATCAGATAGAGACAAGATTTTTACCAGCAATTTTTTGAAGGAGTTGTTCACAATTTGGGGAACTCAGTTACAGGTATCAACTGCTTACCATCCACAAACGGATGGACAGACAGAGAGGGTGAATTAGTGCCTGGAAATGTATTTGAGGTGTGCTGTACATGATGCACCTAAGCAGTGGGCTAATTGGTTACCTCTTGCAGAATTTTGGTACAATACTTCACACCATTCATCTTTGGGTTGTACTCCCTTCAAGGCTGTTTATGGAAAGGAAGCTCACATGGGACAATTCAGTAAGACTGCTCAGGCAACAAATGGAGAACTACAGACCTGGCTGAAAGAAAGATCAGATCAATTGACAATTCTCAAGGAACATTTAGCACGAGCTCAACTGAAAATGAAGCATGATGCAGATCGAAACAGGTCTCCTAGGGAATTTGCTGTTGGAGAGTCTGTATTCCTCAAACTGCAGCCTTATGCACAATCTTCACTGGTGAATAGACCATGCCTGAAGCTAGCTATGAAGTTCTTGGGTCCATTTACAATTCTGGAGAAGATTGGTTCGACAACTTATAAACTCCAACTTCCCGACTTAAGTCAGATTCATCCGGTCTTTCATGTATCTCAGTTAAAAGGGCAAGTTCCTGATCATACACCTGTATATTCTTCGCTGCCTGAACCGTTATCGCTGGATTATGATGCTCTCTTGCCTGAGGAAGTTCTCGACCGACGTCTGGTCAAACGAAGTAATCAAGCTTTACTTCAGGTTCCTGTTCGATGGACTGGTTTACCAGCTGTGTCAGCAACTTGGGAGGATTACGAAACTGTTCATCAGAGATTCCCAGCAGCTCCAGCTTGGGGACAAGCTGGTATTCCAGGAGGGGCAACTGTCATGGACGCTACTCTGAAGATGCGAGCAGCAGAGCCTGGGAAGCGTAAACTGAAGAAGGCGTGTCCTGGTGGGCCAGAGGATGTCAGTGAGTGAATTGGGCTAGCGTGTGAGTTGTGCTGAGCTGTGCCGAGCCAGCTGTGTGGTGGCGTGCGAGGCGTTGTTATAAGCCTGGGTGGTTGTATGAACAGAGGCATCGATAAAGAAATAGAATTACTTCCGTCCCCTTGCTTCTCTTCTTCCTAATCCCAGCTTCTTCTTCTCCAAGCAAGCCCGAGTCCCAAATCCATGGATCCTCCCATGGCAAGGACATAACACTAGCCCACCATCAACTGTAGACTATTTTCCTTCACCTTCATTTTTATTTCCTCAAACTATTAGCATAGTACTGAAATGAAATAGCCCACCAACAACTGCGGACTATTTTCCTTGTTGGCTTCAACGACTAATGGAATCTAGTCTCGTCGTGTTGTTGATAAACGAACTAGTACAATAATCTTGCTTTGTAAAATGACACGAACAAGGGCATATATCTTGTGACCAGTGTGCTTCTTTTTTTGGCTAGCTTGATGATGATCACAAGGAAATTAGCACTAGAACCGCCTTATCAGATGGGAAGCAACGCATCGAGCAAGCGGGGCTTGTCCGATTTGTCATCCGGTCGGTCCTCGTGTGACGCATGCAGGGCTGCTTGCTTACAAATGGATACGAACTGACCGGTTGAAATTTCCAGGAACCGGGTCCCGACGCCCGTGAAGTCAGGATTAGACTATTGGTTGACAGTTGTGTTGGTCTCGGTTCGTGTATCACTAGCTCGTCTCTCTGTCAGAGAGCTCACCGTCACTGTTGCCCAGCGAATTAAATATAGTACGATCCGTTTTCTTCTTGGCAACAACAGAGCAACACGGTATTTTTTCTTTTGCACCAAAGAAATACAGGAACACATATTACGATTATACATTTATACCAGAGTAGTACTCCCTCTCATTCCAGGTGTGTGTCGTGACTCTTTTTACGTATGAGTTGTATTGATTATGGTGACATTTTATACCGAATTGGAGCTAGTAGTAGACTGGTCCAAAATGGAAACTAAGTTCTGTCGACTTAGACCACGGTTGTACACTATAATTGTAAGACAAAGTACAACCCCGAGCCGTCAGGACGTAGTATACATCCATTCAAAAAAATAGTAGTATACTTTGGTTGTATCTAACGAATACGGTTTCTACCTAGTTAGAGCATCTCAATAACTATGTGATTACAAAAGAGTGTTAAACCAATATACAATGTTTTTTTGCATTCTCAGTAACTAAGTGATTACAAATGAAAACAAAATAAAGTTCAAATTATAAATCACATAAATATATTACAGTCAGCCCCAGTGTTAAAAAATATCGATAACATGCCATTACAAGACAATCTATACAAGCTAAATCTAAGATCTCGTATATGCATGCATGCATATTCGAACAAATAAATCTTTCGCATCTATCCTGGAGCTTACGGCTAATTCACATTCGCATGCATATTCGAACAAATAAATCCTATTTAAGGCACACATTAGTACAACTAAATGTTAATTTATATCCAGAACGTCCGGGTACTTATCGCATCTATCCTAGAGCTTACGGTTAATTCAATCTGAAATCTTACTATATTGATCTATACAAATCCACATATTTTCTTGGAAGCGCACTATTTTTTCTTTCAAATAACAGACCCTAAGTACCCAAATCTCAGATATTGTCTCTACGAGAAAGTGTGAAATTTAGTATTATGTAAAAAAACGCACATTATTAGTTATTTGGCATGGGTGCTCAAATATTCTGAAATGCACATCAGATAAATTGAAAGCTGGTGCTTTAGGAATTTGTTGTAACTGTTGGTGACATGGAAAACGGTGCCGTCTCATCCTCTTGCAACCTGGAGTTACTCCCCCGCCCTGTCTAAAAAACTTGTTTTCTCCACCGATACATAAGCATTCCCGTCCTCCTCATACTTTCTCTTCACTTAATAAGACATGGCCGAATGGCCGATCCATTGATGTAATATGCCATGACGAGTTCAAATGGAAAATAGAGTTTGATTATACTAAACTTTTTAACATTTTGCAACTACAGCCCATTCACTCTTCATATGATCTTACCAATTAGTTTTTTCCATTACCGCTAGAAAATTAACCACACCATAATACCACAATCAACCAAGATACAATCGTTTTTATTGTATAGTATTATCTTGTAAAAAATGCACCTGCGGTAATATATTTATATGTATCTTATATGGACCTGATTGTAGCTTTATTTTTACAAGGTACTATTTAAAATTGTTTTGTTACATTGTATTCTTCTTGGTAAGATAGAAAAGTGGCATGTCTTCACCAATAAATTCCTACCACTTAGTTGATCTATAAATATATATATATACTCATAGGTTTGCATTTTAGTTTACTACTCCCTACTCCCTCCGTATCAAAATATAAGACTTTGTACCTATTTTCTACACGCATGAACCTTACACTAAAACATGTCTAGACACATGTGTGTGGAAAGTAGGTAGAAAGTCTTTTGATACGGAGAGAGTAAATATCATGAACCATCTCTAGTACTCCCTCCATCCATAAAAAGATGTCACAACTTTGTCCAAACATGGATGTATCTAGATGCTAGATAGTTGGGATCGCAGACCTCGACTCCGGTAGTTGTCGCCGTCGGTGAGCCACGTTGCAGTTAGCTAGCTATGTTTCGTACTCCATGGTTAGATTTCCAGCCAGATTTTGCTTAATTTGGTTTACCGAAAGAAAGAAAGGTGTGTGTGCTGGCTGCTGGCTGGACGAGTCGGCGTCTTCTTTCCTTTTCCGTGGGGGCGCGCACGGTTGCAGAAGGAATCATCGAGCACGACATGACGCGGACAGCAAAAGCGAGCCCGCAGCTGCCTCGCAACTCGAAGCAGATCAACGGCTGGATCGATCGACACACGGAACACTCACGAGGGAGAGGGTGGTAGGTACACTGGTTGTAACCACGCCAATATAAGTAGCTAGCTGGGCAGCAGAAGCTACACTGGTTCAGAGCAACTGAGCGTCTGAGCCTCATGTCGTCGTTGTCGGGGAAGAGAGGCGGAGGTGGTGGAGGAGACGACCATGCGCCGGCACCGGCGCCGGAGGCGTGGCGGCTGAGCATGGGCAGCAGCGACGTCATGCGCGCGCCGGAGCGGCTGCACCGACGGCCGCCTTCCTTCCTCTCCGGCCTCTTCCCGGCGCCGCCTGCGGCTCCAACGGTGATCACTGATCCTCTTGATTCGTCGTGTTCTCGCTCGTTTTCCTCCTGCTACCATGCACACGTAGGATTACTTGCTTGCTTGGTCTCCTTAATTAACTTGCTTGAGTTTCCGACTTAATAATCTGTGTGAGTGACTTGCGTGCGTGGGTGCCTTCTGTCGTGGATACGATTAGTATCGCTCGCTGATACCTTTACACCATATACTCTCTCGGTCAGTTCCTGCGATGTTGTGTACTTGTGGGGAGATATTCTCTTGGATTTTATCCTTTTCCCCTGCCTACTGGTAAACCTTTCACCCATGGTCGCCGGATTCTACATGGCTTTTGTTGACTAGATAGATAGATTGATAGATAGCCCAAGCTAAGAGAAGTTGAGGAAAATTTTATCACCTGCTTCATCTTGCTACAGAGGGTTGAACTGTAAATGCAGAATAGAACTCCCCTGAACAAAGGCAGAATGAACGTACTAGTTCAGAAATGAAAGGGAGCGGTTTAGGTTTAAGCATTGCACCAGTATTGCTAGATAGGTAGCCCAAGCTAAGCGACGTTCAGGAAAATTTGATAACCTGCTTGCTACAGAGGATTTAGCAGCAACCTCCAACGGCAGAATGAAACTCCGCTGAAAAAGCCAGAATGAAATGTGGTTCAAGACTAAAACCTCTAGGTTTAAGCATTGCACTAGTATCACTTATAACTAGCTGTGGGAGACCAATTCTCTATGCGGTTAGATTTGCTATATATTGATTATTCATTAGGAAAATTTGATCACCTGCTTTGCTACAGATGGTTGAGCTGTAAGAACAGAATAGAACTCTCCCAAAAAAGGCAGAATAAAACCTGGTTCAAACTTAAAAGGCGGTTTAAATTTAAGCATTACACTAGTATTGCTATAACTAGCTGCATACCAATGCCTTTACGCGGCTAGATCTGCTATGTGTTGAGTATATTCATCTGATTTCCAGACCACTACATATTGCGCGCGCTTCGCCTTATTTGATTTATTTCCTCACGATCAACTGTTAACAACCTTAGTTCACTGCTCCACTGAAACGTGTAAGCCTTGAGGAAACATGATGCTAGTTCTTCGGTAGATATCCTTCCATTAATGAAAATTCGCCAGCTTGCTGCAGAGGGTTGAGCTGTAACTGTAGAATGGAGTTCTCCTGAAATGTGGTTCAAAACTGAAAGAGCGGTAAAGCATTACACTAGTATTGGTATAACTAGCTGCCATATCAATCCTCATAAAAGTAGTCTTTATCATCATTCATTAGTGAAAGAAGACACTGTTTGCAATAAGCAATAGAACAAACGCAAATGATCTTCTCTTCTAACTTCTTCTTTTCGAGCATATCCAGATAAGCAGAATTTCTTCGGTGGAACAATGATTGACGAATTTTTATAGTGTGTTTCTTTTAAACCCTTTTGTGACGAAATTTATAACTTCTTTACGATCGCGTGGTTATACTCAATATGGATAGTTTGGCCAATCAGACATCGGTTCAGTTTTGATGACAATCCAGCATTAGTTTAGTTGGTCAGTTGGCTCCATTTCTGTTCCACTAGAGTGACTGGCAGAGTCACCACCAACCACAAATGGTAGTGCAAATGAGTGTACATGTACTATCCTATATTAATAACTTATCGTTAGCATCAAAACATATCACTGGGACAAAGAAGTAGAGAGCAATGTGACATCTAGATGCATTTACAGTGTGCATGCACATTCACTATTCGAGTGGCAATATGTAAAAATATGGCAAAGGTGCAAATCGAATCTCGCGCTCATTGTGTTCAGTCCTAATCATGTTGCGCACCGTACATGACATTGTGTTGTCTGCTTTTGGGATTTTGGATGTAGCAACTATCTTGTAGTACTTACAATTTCGGCTTTAGAATGATGCTCAGTTCTGCCTTGTAGAGTACTTTTCTTCCGATAATTCAGTTTCTCACGTCTTTGTCAAATAATTTCAGGGAAACAAAGAAAAATCGCAAAGTACTACGAGAAGCAAGAGAGCCTTCTGAAGGATTTCAGTGAGATGGAGACCATGAATGAGCAGGGTGGCTTGACTAATGCTCCTACCGAGGTACAAGAAATATATTCATTATGCGGAAACTGAAGGTAGCTTAATTTCTGAAAACAAGTTGACAGTATTACTGAAACTGTCTACACTTGGGTGTGTTCTTAGGAAGAGTTGGCGAGCCTGGCCAAGGGCGAACGTCTGGCCATCAACCTATCCAACATAATCAATCTGATCCTCTTTGTTGGAAAAGTTGTTGCATCGTTTGAGACCGTGTCCATGGCGGTGATCGCTTCGACGCTCGACTCCCTGTTGGATCTCTTGTCAGGGTTCATCCTGTGGTTCACGGCGCATGCCATGAAGAAGCCCAACAAGTACAGCTACCCCATCGGGAAGAGGCGCATGCAGCCAGTGGTAAATTTACTTAAATTCAAAAGTTGACTGAATTTTACATTAGGAATTCAAAAGTAACTGAACTTGTGACTTACTGAAACTTGCAGGGCATCGTGGTGTTTGCGTCGGTGATTGTCTGCCTGGGGTTCCAGTGCTGATCGAGTCTGGGCGTGAGCTGGTGACGCAGGAGCACACGGCGTTCGACAAGTACAAAGAGCTGTGGATGGTGGGGAGCATGTCATCGGTGGCGGTGGAAGTTCTTCCTGATGCTCTACTGCCGGACGTTCAAGAACGAGATCGTGCTGGCGTACGCGCAGGACCACTTCTTCGACGTGATCACCAACTCCGTCGGCCTCGTCTGCGCGCTCTCGCCGTGCGGTTCAAGTGGTGGATGGACCCCGTGGGCGCCATACTGGTGAGCGAGAGAGATCACAAAATCTTCTACAATGGAAACAAGATCAGATTTTTGAATTTTGAAATGTGATCTGAACTTGAAATTTCATATTGCAGATCGCGCTGTACACGATCACGACGTGGGCGCGGACGGTGCTGGAGAACGTGGGGACGCTGATCGGCCGGTCGGCGCCGGTGGAGTACCTGACAAAGCTGACGTACCTGATCTGGAACCACCACGAGGAGATCGGGCACATCGACACCGTGAGGGCCTACACCTTTGGGACGCACTACTTCGTGGAGGTGGACATCGTGCTCCCGGGGGACATGCCGCTCAGCAAGGCGCACGACATCGGCGAGGCGCTGCAGGAGAAGCTGGAGCAGCTGCCGGAGGTGGAGCGTGCCTTCGTCCATGTCGACTTCGAGTTCACACACCGGCCAGAGCACAAGGCCGACGTCTAGTAGAAGCTAGCTAGGATGCACTATTATCATGGTCATGTATGCGGTGGTCGGCTAGGCAGACAGGGTTTGAGCATCACCCTCTCCTATGTGAATTTGGTACCTAGTAACTAGGACCATGTTCATTTTTCATGTATGCATGTTGATTACGCGGAGCTCTGTTTTCTGTCTTGTTTTTTGCCATGCTTTTCGCTGGGTTATCGCTTGCTTTTTTCGGCGAAGTGATTATATTAAATCAAGAAATATCAAGTAAATCGGGTTTCTGTAACAATGTGATGTTAAAATTTAGTGGAGACATTAAATCCAAACGGCCAAAGGACACAGAAAAAGAAGAAGAGAAAGACCGCCAAAGCGATGACGCATGATGTTCTAGTATCATTTTCCCGAGTGGGCTAGGCCCATCACTCCGAATAGGGTTGTAAAAGAGACAAAATAAATTCACATTTGGGCCCATGGTGAAAGTGAAAACATAAAAATAAATTGTTTTTTCTGGAAAAATTGAGATATCAACTCAAAGATTAACTGAGCAGGGCATTAACCATAGGAAATGTAATAAACTATCAGTGAATGTTTAAATATTTTTAATAAATAAATATAATAAAACATTTTACTTTTATAACACATGTACTTATGGATGACTCTTATCTTCACTAGTAACATTCCTTGTGTTAAACAAAAGCGAATTGTTAACATATACGGATACGGATCATCTGAACCAATCATTATCTTTAGCTATAATAAATTCAAATTGCGGCACACATTAATATAATTAAACGGTAAATTTTATTTGAAATGCTTCTGATTTGTGGTACGTATTGCATCTGACATATCTACTGGCGCATACAATTAAGTTCGATCCAAAATATTAACGTACTGATTAATAATTGCACGAGTTTCCTTGGAATAGCATAAAATACTCTTTTTATATTATATCATAAGTGCACAAAACTCAAATATGGTCTCTCTGAAAGTGTATAATGTTCTTTTTGTACCATATATAAATCGTACATTTGTAGTTTTCTTGACAAAGGTACTCATCCTAGAGTGTATAACTGTTAAACTAGAGGGAGACAACAATAAACAAAGTAATTTTGTTGTACATGTAGATGACATGGAAAATTATTGTCGTCTCATCCACTCACAAACTCGATATACTTATCTACTCTATCTGCATTGCTTTTTTCACTACTTGCATATGTATAAATTCTCTCTCCACCCACATTTTGCTTCCTATCTACATCTACCTCATAGTTTCTCTTGGCACAAGAAAATATGATTGGTTGGTTTATGCTGAGGTAAAATGAAAAGACTTCGCTCATTTACGCTAAACTTTATTTACCTTTATGCAATTATAACCACTTCTCTCTAAATACAGTTTTGTTTTGTTCTATCATTAGAACACTAACCACATCGTGATACAATGGTTAAACCAATATCGACGCGGATTTGGTGCCATGGGGGTAGTGGTGCATTGGGTGCCCACCGTTGGATAAAGCAATCATGTGCTCCCTTGATGAATCCATGGTTAGAGAAAGTTGTCCGTGAATGCAACGGCGGCAGGCTCCGTCTACTTGTTTGTTAGATTGCATGTGCTCCCTCCACATCCATTAGACATTTCCGGATGGATGTGGAATCAAAAAGGTGGACATTTTCTACTCGTTTCTCTCTGCATGTGCTAGCCGGCCATGTCCTTTAGACATTTCCATAGAGGAATTTCACAATGGCGGTGGATGGTTGCGGTCCCCAAGTACATGTCCACACAACAATTCCATAGAGGAATTTCACAATGGTGGTGGATGGCTAAAGGGTCCTAGCAACCATAGCCATACAACAATTCCGTTTGCAACAAAAACGGTGGTGGATGGATGCAGGTCCCATGCACCATAGCCATACAACAATTCATGTGAAAACCAAAACGGTGGTGGATGGATGCGGGTCCCAGACACCATAGGCATACAACAATTCCGTTTGCACCATAGCCATACAACAATTCCGTTTGCAAAAAAACTTGATTTTTAGCCTCCATTCATTGTAGTGTTTTGGTTGGCATTATTATTAGAGAGACTGGTGTTTTTTTCAACAAAGAAGTGACCGGAGTATTATTCAACAAAAAAAATGATATGCGTGGATAGCAATGCTTGGAGCGGGCTAGTGTAATTTCCAACGTGCTCTAGTGTATATCGATTTGTAGCTACTTCCGAGCCATGTATATTTCTGGGTGATGGTCAATCATGTCGGTCCGGACTTGCTAGTTGTGACCAAAAATAAAATGGTTAGACTTTGCGTACCCTTTTTTCTCTGTGTGTTCCTTTCCTTATGGACTGTTGGTGTTATTGTAGTTGGCTTTTTTTCTTGCGCATTATCCAACTTGCTCAACGTGCTCTGGTGTTGATCGATTTGTAGCTTTATCGAGCCTTGTGTATTTTTGGGTGATGGTCATTCATGTTGGCCCACGACCTTGTTATTTATGGAAAATAAAGTTGTATATATTATGTTATTTTGCCCCCTATCGGTTGTAAACTCTCCAATTAAATATGCTTTACTCCGTGGGTAACAATAAAGCAACAATTCCACTTTGGACAATTCGCCCACTAGCTTGAATTATTTAGAGGACTAGGTCTAGCCAT
Source organism: Poa pratensis (assembly GCA_947311845.1). Taxonomy (NCBI): domain Eukaryota; kingdom Viridiplantae; phylum Streptophyta; class Magnoliopsida; order Poales; family Poaceae; genus Poa; species Poa pratensis. Next base: position 4,643,023 of record CAMZMU010000035.1, read on the forward strand.
GAAATTTTTCATGTCATGGGTGTGGAATTCTCTAAAGGAGATGGGTAGGAGAGAGAAAAAGGAATCAACATGCATGATTTTCGTGCTCTCGGTGTGACGCCGTGACGATTTGCCGTTTGCATTGGAACCAATCTTGTGCTCCCTATATTGTATCCAACGGTTGGATGAGGGTGCACCACTAACCCCCATGGCACCCCACTATTTTGCAAACCATTATATAATCCTTATTATTATGTAATTTTATCTTCGAGGGTGGAAACTCCACTTGAACCAAATCTAAAATATATATTATAGTGGAACTTATTGTGTATGGTTCTTGTTTGAGGCACCACTTAAACACTTTGGTTAAATTGCATTTTTATTGACCATAGAATAAAATCACATGTCTTCACTGATAAATTCTTGCTACTAAGCTACTCTATAAACATATATTGTATCTGCAGATGCGCATTTTTGTTTATCCGATATCATGAGCTATCTTTAATTGAGGTGTAAGTAAATAGAGATAAGATCATTGTACAAAACTAAAAAATCTAGAACATACAAATTCTAGATCTCACACGCACAATAGAGAACAAAATAAACAATAACCAAACTTGCCGACTTTTTCTTAGAAAAGACACAGATATCATATATGGTATTTTGTTAAGTAAAACATAAGATAGTACATACCACAAGAAGACAAAGCTTGAAGGTGGGTCAACCAAAGGTTAAAAAATACACCTAACAACCAGTAAGGGATATGCACACCTGCAAACACCCTCATCATACAAGATTTACAATGAGATCTAATAGTCGTCAAACAAACATCGGCTAGGCTCGCATGCCACGAGTACATGCTTGCCATTATTTCCCACTAATTAAGAGGGTTGTAAAAACCGGATCTTGCTGTGGAAAAAAATCTAAGTTGCCACCTTGTTTCCCTTAATAGACACACAGCTATCAAGAACCGAAGTTTACCAAAATATCTGGCAACACATACCCTCACGTTTTGTTGGCGCCGAATTGAAAGCCCTCAGTGTAGGGAGAGGGTGAGAGACCTTATTTCAATGCACGATCGCCGCCTTCACCTGGCCGGTGCCGTCAAAGAGACCAAAAAAGTAAATTTGACCTACAAGAGAAAAATATGAAAAATGTCGGATCCACACTCCTCTGGCCGTGATGGCTGCCTAAGCTACAAGCTTCAATATATTGCATTATTATGTTGGTGGTGTATGTTCTGTGCTATTTTTCTTTCTTACGATGCTTTTCACTTTCATCTCTTTATCTCTTGCTTGGAAATGCTAGCTGATCCGACCCTAAAAAAAGACTGATCTGAAAGGTGATGTCACCTGTTCATTTATCTACCACGAGCGAATGATATCCCTTGGTAGATATCCAACTTCCACAATTCAACCTTTGCGTTACGTGATTATGCCGTGCTATATCAATACTAGCTCCTTTGCGATATCACGACTTCACCAAAGAGGAAGAACAAACAGATGCATACACCCTCGGTTAGTTCTTTGTTTTACTATTCTTAGCTTTGCTCTTAAATCTGGAAACAAAGATAGTATCCAAATCGTCTCTTGTACAGTGAGATAAAAATAAGTTTCAATCTAAAACCGAAGGCAGCAGTACCACTTAACAATATTTTTTTGAATCTGGCTTTGCTAACCATGCGGAAGTAAATAGTAGTTTGAATCCATTAAATAGTGTACATGAGTGCATGTGTATACCTTCATATAAGAAGAGGACGAGCAAGCTTCTGAGTACGACGGCGATGTCGCAACGGTGGAGGGTGAGGACGAGCCGGCGTGACCTTGTGAACAGCGGCAACTCCGGCCTTAGATATGCACTTGAGGCCGGCATCATCGGAAAACTACCACGCGAGAGAGCTAGGTTCTCCTTCGCCGACTAGGTGAGCAAGGTGTCCTAAAATAGGGTGGGAGGCTGAGGAGTGAAGTGAACCCAGAGTAGTTGCTGATCCAAATATATACAGAAGACAAACTAGGTTGCGTCAAGATGGGCCCCATTGAGCCGTCCAATCACACACGATTAATATCATGGAACCGTATGCGAACTCCCATCTACGCCTACTATTACGTTTATAAAACTGTATGCGATGATTCCATCTACGCCTACTATTATGTTTGTTAAACTGTATGCGATGCTTCCCTGTTAGATGGAATTTGCCGAGGTGAAATGGCAGGACGAAAGAAATGTAAAAAAAATCCATGATTAATCTAGTGGCCAATTCTTGAACAAATAGGTTTCAGATGTCTATCTGTTAAAGGATTGACTCATAGACAAACCATGGCTGCAATGCAGGCGCGCAGTTGTGTTTATAAACCGGTCATACACGCTCTAAACTAGCGAGGTGGGACTAAACATGCTAACTATTCCGTACGTGCGACTAAACTACTAGGCCTACTAGGCATTGCATATGATCGGCCCAAGAAAACTGTGTGCGAAACGCACACGGTTCCTTTACATAAATTGCTTGCACCAGACATCGATGTTGAAAAAAAGTAACATCCAGTATTGATGTCCTAAATATGTACATTTTTACATATTTTGGGCATCAATACTGGCTGAACCTACATAGGTTGCCACATGCGGGACTTATAAACCGGTTGTACACGCTATAAACTAGCGAGGTGGGACTAATCATGCTAACCAGTTCATAGGTGCGACTAAACTATTGGGCCTACTAGGCATTGCACACAATCGGCCCAAGAAAGCCGTTTGCGATACTGTGGTATCACACACTTCATTTAGGTAAATCGTGTGCAAAATGTCAACAACACACACACGTTTTCCTATAAAGTGTGTGCGACAATTATGAGATTAGCCTTGAAATTGGAACTGCATTTTGGAGCGGCGGTTCTGAATGCTGTTGATTTTCTTAGAATTTTAACCGTAATCTGGTGCCAATATAATGTTGCTATCACCGAATCACTCGTCATCATCCCTCTCCCTATTGTTCCATTCTCGCAGTCATGGCCAACTCATTGGACTGGTCTGAGTTCCCGTGGTTGACGCACGACTCGTCGAGCGACGACGATGACAAGATTCCCCCTTCCACTCCCAGCGAGTCGTCCAGCGACGAGAGGACGCCCAACCCCACCTCCTCCGACATCGAAGAGTTCATGTTTGAAAGTTCACGCTCTCGGAGGATACCAACAAGGAGGAGGACGACGACGAGGAGCAAGAGGAGGACGAGTCGAGCGGCGACGACGAGGGAAGCGACGACGACGCGCAAGGGCCACCGTCGAAGAAGTTCAAGAAGTAGGCTATAGTTCTTGGTAGTAGCTATTTGTATTAGGTGCCGATGACGTGAAAGCACACGTTCGTTGGGAGACCCCAAGAGAAAGGTATGAAGCAGTGCAGCAGCAAGTTTTCTCTCAGTAAGATACCAAGGTTGTCAGATCCAGTAGGAGTAAAAGGCAGCTCTGAAGGTTGTTGGTGGCGCCATTTACTTGATCACCAACGTGGAACCTGCACACAACACAATCAACCTACTTTGTCCCAACGAAACAGTGAGTTTGTCAATCTCACCGGCTTGCTGTAAACAAAGGATTAAACGTATGATGTGGAAAATAATGTTTAATTGCAGAGAATGAAAATGAATAATGATTGCAGTTGGTTGTATTATCAGTGTAAAAGAATAGACCGGGGTCCACAGTTCACTAGTGGTGTCTCTCCATAAAAGATAACTAACATGTTAGGTAAACAAATTACAGCTGGGCAATTGATGAATAAAGAGCGCATGACAATGCATATATATGACAAGATGACTACTATGTTATTCAATTGGGCATTACAACAAGATACATAGACCGTTGTCCAACAGGATCTATGACTAATAATCCACCTTCAGGCTGACATCTGTATTACCCGTTGGTATTAAGTTACAAGCAACAGATTATTGCATTAAGTAAAGTGCATAATATAAACAATACAATTATCTGTAGACAAAGTATTGATGTTTTACCCCTAGTGGCAACAGCACATCCACAACCTTAGACGTTGCTATCACTCGCCCAGATTACCGGAGGCATGAACCCACTATCTAGCATAAATACTCCCTCTTGGAGTTACAAGCATCTACTTAGCCAAAACATCTACTAGAAACGGAAAGCATGCAAGATCATAAATAACATATAAAATAGATTGATAATCAACTTGATCATAGTATCAATATTTATCGGATCCCAGCAAACACAACATGTAGCATTACAATTAGATGATCTTGATCATGATAGGCAGCTCACAAGATCTAAACATGATAGCACAAGGAGGAGAGACAACCATCTAGCTACTGCTATGGACCCGTAGTCTAAGGATGAACTACTCACGCGTCAGTCCGGAGGCAGGTATGGTGATGTAGAGCCCTCCGGTGATGATTCCCCTCTCCGGCAGGGTGCCGGGAAGAGATTCAGAACTCTCCCGAACTAGGATTGACGACGGCGGCGGCTACGGAACTTTTCGTGGATGGAGGCTCGGGTATTTAGGGTTTTCTGGACGAAGACATTATATAGGCGAAAGGGCGGCGTCTGGAGGCACTCGAGGGGGTCACGCCACCACTCGGCGCGGCAGGAGGGGGCGCGCCGGCCCCTGGCGTGGCTGCCTCCTCGGTCGACTCCGTCTCTCCTTTGAACCCCGTGTATGTGTCGGAAAAAATAGAGCTGTCTCGAGCAGGAAAAATGGAGATGGATCGGGCAAGAAAATGATATAGGTGAAGACTTTACCAACCGGGACTAAATGGGCTCGCACTGCCCCACCCTACGACTGCCTGCCGGGACAACGTTAGGCGTGCTGAGCAACCGGGTATTATGTAGGAGCAGAGACAAGACAAGGGGAAAAGACAGGACACTGCACTATGATCCAAAAACATTTCCCCGTCAAAGAAGGGCGAAGACACGCAACCTGTGATGTACTTAATACAGATCATTGGGTTTCCGTAAACAATTACGGATCGTTGGCTGCACAGCACATCCTTGGGATGCAGGGTCGTCGTCAGCTGCTGACGAAACACCTTGGCATGCATGGACGGGAACTCGTCTGCTCTGGCCGGTGTGTTAACGCATCTGTCTCGAGAAGGTAGAACGACAGCCATGCCAACGGAGCTCGCCGCCGGTGGAACGGTGATCACGCGCGCGCGACGACAGATCGCCGGCGGCTGGTGCGGAGGCCGTACGCGAGCGTCGGCCCCGGACGCGGCACCATATAGCGCGCCAGTGATCCGCACCGACCTGTACTGTAGACCCGCATTACCGACGTACGGCGGTGATTAGTTAACCGGGTTTTGAGTTAGGGCGTACGTACTTAGTACTGCCGTCAGAGACTAATTAAACACGCACGACTAGTCCACGGAAGTGACCCTCATGGCTTGCCTCTTTTACTGGGAGAGTCTTACATATAGATTCCTCTACCTCGATCGGGTAGAAACAGCGTAGGCGGTTTTCCATTCGCTACAATGTAGCACTCCGCTAGTAGATTATAAAAGTTAAAAAAAAAATTTTGTTTAAAAAGGTTAGTGCGGACAGACGAGGAGGACGAGCTCCAGTGAGCTCGTTATTTTCAAAAAGATCAACATCATATTTGCAGGTTTAAAGAAAATGATATTTTAAACACATACGCGGAAGATGACCTCTATACTAAAAACAGAAAAATGTGGTTCTAGTTAGGATTTTTTTTTGTCTTACTGTTTTTCTTTTTTATTCGAGTCACAGATGAAAACACAATTCACCCAAAGTTCCATATGTTCTTACATGTTTCATTAAGTTAAAAAAAAGTTTTTTCGGTTCTTTTAAAACTCGCTCCCTAGAGCTCATCCTCCATTTGGGGTTTCTGGATATATATTTTTTGCCGCTCAACTAGTTAATCGGAACCATTAATACTAGCATCTTCCTTCTGTTCACAATCTGTGTTCCTGGTTTAGTTATTAGAGTTAAAATTTGTAAAATTTGAATAAAAATATGGTAAAATATATCAATACCACAATATAGCTATAATATTATTACATTATCATAAAATATGCTTTCATATTTTATGCATTTGATAGTCTAGATATTATATGTTTTCATATGTACTTGGTCAAATGTTGAAAACTTTGACACTGAAAAACTCAAAACGCAGGATAAATAAAACCGAGGGGGTGTGATTTTCTTATTATGGGGCCAACTATAGGGATAGTTGATGATGCATGAAGATGACTATCATTTTGGAAAGAAGGGAGAACAGTGTAGAGTATCATGTCAAGTAGTAGGAGTAGCTATTAGTAGTTTTTTTCTCTCACACTTGACGCGCGATTGCGACGAGACCAGTGGTTCGTCGAGACTTGGACTTTGAGGGGGCGGCAGTCCTCCTTGATTCCCGCTAGCTTCCGACGAGCATTATTTGTTCCGGCACGGAAACACGGGACGCTAAACTAACCTGCTCCGGCTTCATCCCTCCATGCATGCAGTCCCTTCAAACACACGCGAACAAGAAGACCCCGCTCTCCTTTCTTGTCTGTGTGACTCTCTCTCGCCTAACACTAACAGTACTCCCAGCCACCACCACCAGCTGCGTCGATCGAGCGAGTTAAACGTGGATGCAACCGGCGCAGCCTCCGTTCCTTAGCCGGAGAGAGAGATCACGGGCGGCGCAACTCCCACGCTGTAGCCACCACCGCCACCGGCTGCTCTTGCTCATCGTCATCGTCGTGTGCCTGGTAGTTGCCACCAGCAGCAGCAGCGATGCTCTTCTTCTAGCCGCTGCGGTTCCGGTGCGTCGCTTGGGTCGTCTGGGAGCGGCGCCGTCCTCCGTGGCCTACGAAGTCGTCGGCTCACGGCCGGTCCCTGAAGAAGCTGCGACTCCGACAAGCTCGCCCTCGTCGCCTTCCGCTGTGGGGTTCGCTGACGACGACAAGCGGCGCATCCCGAGCTGCCCGGACGCCCTCCACAACAGGTAGGATAATGTGAAGTAGCGGAGCCAGCAATCCACAGATGACAGATACAACTATATCATCATATAGCATAGAGTGTGCGTGGTTTGCTTTGCAATATTGCCTCGATCTGTACAGGTTCAGGAACCATGCATCCGCTGCTGATATTTTTTGGTTATATGATTCTGCATTGCTGTTCGAATCACGGCGATTGTGCCTTGAGGTAAGAAAAGAGAATATGGCAATTGCACATTCTGAAGAGTACTTGTGAAGTTGTTTTGTTTGTGATCGTAGCAGGGTCGACTGTCTCTGGTACTCTGGTTTGCCCGGAGGGACTCCTGAATCTTGCCGTGCATTCAGGTAGGAGCTACCTGTTGATCGACCGAGCTCATCAGAACTAGCTAGCAGATTAAACCAGTATCTGAGGTGAACTAGATCTCTGTATCTACGCAGTTTCCTTCGAAATTAATAGACTCGCTGGTTAGTTGTTTTCCATGTAACCAATTCTAACACAAGTACTGGTATCGATATAGTATTATCATATCGAGCACTAGCAGCAAGTGTATCTGCTCTAGAAACTCAACAATAGAATATGGCATCTCAGGGGCCTCTCAAGGCTCCACTATGGGATGGTTTGTTTTCAGTGCACGTTAGGTCCACTGTGCTCACATGTAGAGGAACATGTCGGATCGACAAGCTTAGATCTGAGCAAGCTAAACTCATCAATGCACTATTATTGGAGCCAGCGAGAATCGGCGAGCAAATTAACTCTAGCGAGCTAGCTGTGGCAGTATGGCACAAATGGTCGAGCTTCGGTCGCCAATCCCGTACGTATCAGATGCCTATAGCTTGAGGCGCATATGTGTGGCCTAATACATCACAGAATTTGGGGAAGACTGCACATATCTTCCCAAAGCTAAAACAGCCATGGGCCGGCCGGAGGATAAGTTACTGGTCTGAATCATCAAGTGACTTGTTTTATTTCGAAATGGAGGCAAAAGTTTTGCCTCATCTCATTAATTAAGAAGGAGTTTTCAAACAAGTTTTGGAATCCCCATAAAGGGAGATCTCCTCAAAACAAAAAGCCTACTCTTACGTCATAATACAACTCAACGTTTGGCTCCCGCAAGAACCCAAAGGCGGGCCTCAGCCTTTGATCTTGTTGAAAACAAGGTTAGGTGGTGTAGACTTGTTTTGGAAAACCATCGCATTTTTTTCGCTCCAAATTTCCCAAACTGTGAGCATGATGAGAGACGAGATCGCCTTCTTCCTATGACCCTTTGAGAGATATAAATGCTCTCACCATTCTTTCACTACAGGAAAACGGATAGTTGCCTACGGCTAAATGTATGCCGACGGCATTTTGTCAGGGCCGTCGGCATACATGGTTGTATGCCTACGGCTTTACAAAAGCCGTCGGCATATGTTCGGCCGTCGCCATATACTTTGTATGCCTACGGCTTTTCAGAAAAGCTGTAGGCATATATCGGGCCGTCGGCATATACTTTGTATGCCTACGGCTTTTTAAAAAAGCCGTAGGCATATGTCTGGCCGTCGGCAAACAAGCCTGCAGCTGTTACCAAGCTGATGGCGCCACACTATATGCCGACGGCTACCATAGTTAGGCCGTCGGCATACACATTTTTTTCCCATCCGCATAAAAATAAGTGATTTAAAATAATTTTTGGCCGTCGGCTATATAATCACTAATTGTGTACCTTAAAATAATTTTTGAAAAAAAATCAGAGCAAACTATCACACGGTTGTAGTTCAAAAGTGAATTACTTTCAGAAAATCGGTATAAAGTCATTTAAATAGACATAATTAGCTCGGAAGTGAGAAAAATCCTAATACTTGGGGATTATCCATAAAATATGGACTACATTGTGTGAATAATTGATGGGTGTCATTTTCCACCATATTTTTTGCACTTACTTCACAAAAAAAAGTCATTTTTGGCACTTATAAAATAGAAAAATGACATTTCTATAATTAATTTGAAAACTCAGTTTGGCACCATTATTTCCCATACCAAGATACACCCATGCGCCAAATATGAGTACTTTATCACAAACTATGACGCGAGAATTGCCAAAACTTGGTCATTTGGGTTGAAACCTATAGATATTTATAGATGATAGACCTTTTTGTGAAGTTTTTTTTGGAAGGTTTGTAAAAACTCAAGTTTATCATTTTCCCTAGCAACTAGTACACATAAAAGAACTCCATGCCAAAGGATTTCTTTTTTTGACTATTTTTTTCTCTTTCTTAGATTTTTTTCGAAAATATGGTCAAAATGGCCGATGTGGCTATTCATTGAAAGAGGTCATTTTTTTTCAAAATTATCAACGGTTCTGTGATATAATCACTACTTGTGTACCTTAAAATGATTTTTGAAAAAAAATCAGAGCAAACTATCACACGGTTGTAGTTCAAAAGTGAATTACTTTCGGAAAATCGGCATAAAGTCATTTAAATAGGCGTAATTAGCTCGGAAGCGAGAAAATTCCTAATACTTGGGGGTTATCCATAAAATATGGACTACATTGTGTGAATAATGATGGGTGTCATTTTCCACCATATTTTTTGCACTTGCTTCACAAAAATAAAGCCCTTAAACTTACTTATTTCTGCCCAAAGTTTTTTTTTCTGGTAATTATTCTGCTGAACTGGGCCGAAATTGGCCCTGCCTTGCTGTCACTCCCCCGATTCCCGCCTGGGCCTTAGGCCCGTTGTACAGCGCTGGAGCACCGCGTGCCGTCGGATGCCGATCCGACGTCCTCGAGCGCGCTCGTCTGGAATAAAACCCTAGCCCCTTGGTTTCCAATCGACGCCGCCACCACCTATCTTCCCCGCACCACGCCTCCCTCCCTCCCCCTCTGCCCGTCTCCGTCTCCCCTTACCAGCGCCTCGCCGCCGCTCATTCGAGCTCACGGACCCACCCACTCCGACGCGCCACCGCTCTCCTCACCAGCGCCGGCGGTCAATACCGGCGCAGACCTCGCCGGCCACCCACCCACCTCTCCCTCTCCCCCCTACCCTCTCCCTTAAGATTTCCACATCGACCGCCCCCTTATCCATGGTTCCCATCACCAGCCGGTCCGCTTCCTCGTCGCCCCTCCTCTGGCTACCCTCTTCCAGGAGACAGAGGCGCGAGTGGATCTCCATCGGCCGCAACGGAATGACGGCGGCGCGGCATCAACGCGCTCTCCTGCCGTCTCCCTCCTTCGATCTGCACGGGGCTACTGGTACAGGTATTCATCTCCTCTCTACTGGTCTCGATCTTCCTCCCATTACCTCTTTTCGCACGTACTCCCCCGTTCATTCCCTTCTGATTTGAGTTGGCGGTACTATCAGCCACTAATCTTCATTGCTCCTCCTGGCGCTCTGCCAGAGGAGCGCAACGACGGCCGTACCACGCAAGAGGGCGACCACCAGGCTGCACAAGAGAAGGTTGGGACTGCCAGATGTGCTGAGCCAGGGAGTGCAGCTGAATTAGAGAATATTCCCCTTCTGATTTTAGTTGGATAACAATATTTTTGGTTTATACTTTTGAACCTGTCCAACACTCATCCTTGTATTTATAGAATATTATCTTCCAAATTTGTTTCAAATTGGATCTTTTTGTTACTGTAAATCTTAATGGATGCGTTTCCGGTAGTTATGTTCTAGCTTTTAGAATTCCAGGGGCATATTGTGTTCCGTGTGTTTTAATTTTACATGATTATTCTTTCTTACATGATGCATTGCCACTGTAATAACATGGGATATTTATTTATTTATAGTTCCGCTCTTTAGTTGATAACAAAGTAAATTCAATATTTACACTTATATGTAATGGTTATTGTCTATGTACATGGCCACTGCTTTTTTAGGGAACATGTCCAATGTTGTCAACTGATAAATGTGCAACACTAGGGGTGGACTTCTGCTGTGACTCCGTGTGTTTAGATAAGTTGCTGGGCTCACTGTGGCGTGGTCTCCGCTGTTCCTTGTACACGGTACATGGTAGTTCTTCGTCTACCGTACATGGTAGCATGTCATGGAATGGTTGCAATAATTATGGTCTAGCTAATTACTAGTTGTTGCTACTAGCTGCTTGATGCTCATGCTCTAGTAAATTTAGTAAACTAGTGAAGCAACACATCCACTTGTGTGGTGCTAGAAATGTCATAGATAACTCCTACATATGTTTCCTTGCTGGCATTTGATTTTTGGTTATATTTATGGATGTTGCTCTAGGAATATATATGGCCAACGATGATCCATGCACAAAGTTGTGACTTCACACTGCAAGAGAACAGAAGAATAGATAGGAGAATGTGGTACTCACCAGTACAGGGAATGGTCAAAATGGTGTAGACCAGGAACAAAACTGATTATGCTACAATGCTTTGTAATTAGCCTTTTATTGGCTTTTTTTTTTGGCTCTGGTCAATGCTTTGTAATTAGCCTTTTATTGGCTTTTTTTTTTGCTATGTTCATCAAATATGCCGACGGCTTTTGCCGTAGGCCTTTTTCTGTTTGGCCGTCGGCATAGGCAGCGTCATGAGCTACCAGCTCGTGCCACGTGGCCATTGTATGCCTACGGCATTTGCCGTCGGCATAACTTCAGACGGCGTCAGACGGACGTGATGCACTTTTTTTCCCGACGGCCAAACGTTGCCGACAGCCAGTCAAAGCCGTCGGCATACATGTTGTATGCCGACGGCTTTTGTTTTTCGACGGTTTTTCCTTTGTATGCCGAGGGAGCAGAAGCCAACGGCAAATGCTGTAGGCATAGGTGTATGCCGACGGCATTTATGCCTACGCCGACGGCATTTGGCCGTAGGCATATAGAACGATTCCTATAGTGTTTAACGGACGTGAAGTTGGTCCAATCCTCCACGATGATCTCGGACAACCCCAACCAATTCTCGAGCTAATTCCTAGTTATCAATGAGAAGCGGCATTTGAAAAGAAAATGGGGGCGTATTCTTGTTTTTTCTTACAAAGTTGGCAAATATCGCAATTTGGCCGTCCTCTCCTAGCAAGACGGTCTGAAGTCCACACTTTATCCTTTTGGATAAGCCACCAAAGAACTTGCACTGGGGGGGGGGGGGGGGGGGGATTGTTCCAAACCATCGCCTTCATGTTGGTTGCGGTGCATCCTTCAAGTTTGAATTCGTAGGCCGAGGAGGACGAATATTCATGAGATCATATCCGAGTGTTATCATCACGATAGACATAGATGAGTTCGGTCCAAAGGGAGAGGAATTGATGAATGAGCTCGACGGTGAGACCTTGAGAGGTGTTGATTTTGGCAATCCATGCATTTTCATGGAGGGCTATATAGATAGATATCTTCTTAGATTTGGAAATGGCGAAAATTCCGGGGGCAATGGCTTTAGGCTTGTGGCCATTTAACCGTGGGAAGAGCCAAAAGTCCGCCGTCTTTCCGTCACCAATAGTGATGGTGGTAGCCGCATAGAAGAGGTCCATATCAGTGGAGTCACAAGGAGTTCCTAGGCCTACCCTTGGCTTTATCTAGGTCTTTCCATTGCATCCAAGGACACCTTAATCTGGGTCTCTCAAAAACTTAGCCGTGTCAAGGACACGAAGGCCTCCAAGGCTAGTAGGCTTAGAAACAACCTCCCGATAACCCTTGAGCACATCCATCAAGTGACTTGTAATTCTCAAGTGGCTACGCCACACTGTTCTGACGTAACAATATTTATCCCGATACATCTCAAGCTTCTTGTCTCTCCCCCCTCGTGAATAGGCATACGAGTGTGGTTGTACAGTGGTGTTTTACCAAACTTGTCCGGTCCCTCATTCTCAAAATGTTTATATAGGTCTTGGCTGGTATATTTATACACGATAGGTGAAACACAAAATCAAGCCCATATTCTTTTTTTTTGCGAGGAGAAACAGAGATGATATTATCACTTCAAAATTACAGGAGGGTCCAGAAGTAAAAAGAAATTACAGCTGGGTCCAACTGCAACCCGAGGTTGACGACGACCATGGCGGGCCGGATTCGCGCCGCTGCCACTACCCCCAAGCACACCTTGGATCGACGGGGTAGTCCCTCCACAGCCGGGAAGAGATCCTGCCTCAGCTCCGACGAGCTAGCACCCTGCATCACCATCAACATCGCGAAGTAATCCATCAACATCCGCTTCAAAGTCTTCAACCAGATCCGCCGCCACGCCGGATCCGTCGAGGGACCTATGCGCACGGCGACTCCGAAGAACCACCAGCGCCAGAAAGGCGGGGACTCCACCGCCGAGCTCCGCAGAGCTCCGCCGTCGAAGGGGACGAGCCCAACCACAAAAAGCCACGCCGACAGCACCACCACCTCCGCGCCACCGCCGGCAAGCTCCCAACCAGAACCTACACTATATACACACCGGGGACTGGGGATCCCCCACCCTCCCGCCGCCGGAGCGGCCGGCGGAGGGCGAGGAAGCCCGCAGCCCACCGGCGGCGAGGTGGAGCGCGAGAGGGGAAAGGTCGATCTCCTTTTTGCCCTTGCAAATCAAGCCCATATTCAATGATAGTGATACGATCATGATAACAAATGAATATCACAACACTTCTACGATTTCAATCATTTGTTGACATTAAATGCTATGTTATATTGAGTGATAGTACGTCCATCTGTAAGGGGTAAAGAGGGTAAAACTGAGAATTCCACAAAGAAACATCACACATATATGAAGAACTTATTTACACATGGACCTAACATTGTTGTGCGATACAACACAGAGAAAGAAAGGCAGCCGCATGCGACTTTTTTCCCAGGTTGCCGATCTGAGGATCTTGATGATGAGTTATAATACTATGGACCTATGCGTTGAGTTTTATCTTTCTGACAATGAATAGCAACCTTTATTCATCAAATATTGTTAAATCGTTTACAAGCGTTGGCATAAGAAAATTTGGCGGAGCATCTAACCAAGGCCCTAGAGTAGACCTGGTTGCATGCCTGGCTAGATCATCAACCGCCCCATTGGATTCTCAAGGGCAGTGAACATAGGTTGCTATTACCAAGTCTTGATCTATCTGTGTCCAATCTGATAACACAACAGCTGACGGACCTAAGAAATGTCCGCCTTTGAGCATAGCGTCGATAATCGCAGTGCTATGTGAGTTGATCTCCACTCGTAAACATCATTGGTGTGGAGCTAGTTCTAGTCCATGTTTTAGTGATATGCCCTCAGCGGTCTCCATGCATCCGGATATGATTGTTTGCTCCTACGAAGAGGCCATTGATATCCCAAAGGATCGCTTACGTCGCCCCGCTCTTTGTTGTATCATCAAAAGTAGCATTTACATTCAGTTTTACAAGACCACCTGTTGGTTTATGCCATCCATGCCTTATGATACCGGTTCATGATAACAAATGAATATCACAACACTTCTACGATTTCAATCATTTGTTGACATTAAATGCTATGTTAATATTGAGTGATAGTACGTCCATCTGTAAGGGGTCAAGAGGGTAAAACTGAGAATTCCACAAAGAAACATCACATATATATGAAGAACTTATTTACACATGGACCTAACATTGTTGTGCGATACAACACAGAGAAAGAAAGGCAGCCGCATGCGACTTTTTTCCCAGGTTGCCGATCTGAGGATCTTGATGATGAGTTATAATACTATGGACCTATGCGTTGAGTTTTATCTTTCTGACAATGAATAGCAACCTTTATTCATCAAATAATGTTAAATCGTTTACAAGCGTTGGCATAAGAAAATTTGGAGGAGCATCTAACCAAGGCCCTAGAGTAGACCTGGTTGCATGCCTGGTTAGATCATCAACTGCCTCATTGGATTCTCAAGGGCAGTGAACATAGGTTGCTATTACCAAGTCTTGATCTATCTGTGTCCAATCTGATAACACAACAGCTGACGGACTTAAGAAATGTCCGCCTTTGAGCATAGCGTCGATAATCGCAGTGCTATGTGAGTTGATCTCCACTCGTAAACATCATTGGTGTGGAGCTAGTTCTAGTCCATATTTTAGTGATATGCCCTCAGCGGTCTCCATGCATCCGGATATGATTGTTTGCTCCTACGAAGAGGCCATTGATATCCCAAAGGATGGCTTACGTCGCCCCGCTCTTTGTTGTATCATCAAAAGTAGCATTTACATTCAGTTTTACAAGACCACCTGTTGGTTTATGCCATCCATGCCTTATGATACCGGTTTGTTTCTTCGACTTTGCGGCCGCTAAAATAATTGGCTGCACGTACAGCCATACTACCGCTGCAACCCATGCGTGGGAATAGTTAAACAGCCAACTCTCCAGAACAGATCTTTGCTCTCTTAGATGACGCATGCCAAGTGGGCTGGGTTCCAATCCCACCAGCTGGTCCATAGTGAAATTCTAGCCCAATTATATTGACTTCACCAGTGAACGCACTATCATTTTTTCTAGAAACCCAAGTATGGCCACCTCACCGAGCATTGCTGGGCCGCACCTTTCTACGGACAAACAAAACACAAACAACATCATGTAATTGCATCTTAAATCGATGCTTGCATTTGCATGAACTTAGAGGCATCCATGTAAGCAGAGGCACCTGCTCCTCCTGGTCGTATGTCCCCCACCAAACTCACAGCCACCGGCAAATTATCCGCTAGAGCAAACTAAATTAAGACGCCATCACCTTTGCGGGGAGTATTGACTAGCTACATTCAGTTTTGTAACTAAGTAGAACCGTAAATAGTTTGCCCATTTTTACTAGATCTCCATCCAATGTGCCATGTAAATCCTCGTGCTTAATTGCCTGATCAACGGCACCGTCGTCCAGCAGCACCTGTGCTCCGTCACCGACGCCGACGACACCGCCTCCGACGCTGCCCACAACGCCACCGTGGCAGCGCCGGCACCTGCACCCGTTAAGGTACGCGGCTGGTTAACTAATTACGGTGGAAGTCGACGAGGCGGCAGCGGAATGGTCCGCCAGTGCAGGAGATGAAACGGAGCAGGCAGAGGTAGGAGGGTGTTGAGGCGGCCGAAGGTAGGAAGGCATCGAGGCGGCCGGGCGGCGCGCGGCGAGGGAGGCGCTCGGGCGGCGAGGAGGCCGGGCATCGAGGGAGGCGGCCGAGCGGCAAGGGAGGCAGCCGGGCGGCGAGGCGGCTGGGCACCGCTCGGTGCTGTCGAGGTACGAACCTCTGGTTATTTTGGATCGAACCTAAAGAACCTAATCGTTTCGTGGGTTTTCCATTTGGCCCATTGGGCTCTTTTTTAGGTTAGGTTAACCTAACCAATGGTTAGGTGGGAACCATGTCCCATCTATATCATCAAGTAACTTGTAATTCTCGAATAGCATTGGTAAATTTTGCTCCATTTTGGGATCCATTGTCCCTTATATGTGATTGGTAAACAGAACTATAATGCTAAAAGCGATTACCCACATAAGAATGCAAATAGGTTTGCAAATAAGATGACCCACAATAAGAAGTACTTCAAACAGGATTGCAACAAACCAATATAGAAAAGAATTGACAAGAAAGTGCTCATTAATTAGAAAATAACATCTCTAGCTCAGTTATTTGCATATTACACAAGTATTTGTCCATTGGGTACTAAACAGAAAGAAGATGACCAACTCATGTTCTGTCCCAATGTTTACAATCACAAACACAAATTATTCACTTTTAATGCATTTGAGTATAAGATAGCCAACTCATGTTCTGTCCCAGTGACATGATTTCAGCATAAGCACATTAGAAACCTTAAATCTCAGGTTAATAATTAATCTAGCATGAGCACATTTGAAACAAATTAACGAATCTATGATTCACAAAGAAATGGTTTGTATTAACGAATCTACAAATAGGCCAAGCAACCAATGTAACATCTAGGGTAGATACAACCATTTATATGCCTAGATGCGTCAACTCCTATCCGCTAAACATAAAGAAAGGGGAGGACGGATAAGCTACAGAGAGAAGGGACTGGATGGATACCTCCTGAGCTAAGGCGAGCAATGGCGGCCGGCTGGAGCTTACAGCGGCCGAAACCCTAGAGGGGTTGTGGCGGTGCCTTGCATCTCCGTTCTTGTCGAAGAGGCCGTAGGATGAGAGCTCCTTCGGATCTGCGAGAGCACAAGCGAGATGAGGGTCAGTACAGAGGATCCAGAGGAGGGGCGAGTAGGCGTGGGGAGTTAGGGATTCCCTTACCATCTCTGTCCTTGTCGAAGAGGCCTACTTACGTTGCCGGGTCTGAAGCTGGTGGTCGACGCCGATGCGGAGACGCCCGCTCGTGCGCCGACGCCTCGCAGAACGCGCCGCTCAGAGCAAATCGACGGAGCTGCGCGCTAGCCAAAGCCGCACACAGCGCCGGTGAGGGGCCTGGACGACGCCAGTGCCTCTCTTCTTCCGTCGCGCAGGCCCTCGTCGCCGGCTCCCCTCGCGTCAAACCCTAGCTCATCTCCCGTCCCCTTCCAGAGAGCAAACCGAGAGCAGCCGACGGGTCGCACTGCATCAGCAGCTGTCTAACGGGCCTCATACAGCTGGGCTGGGCTAGTTTTGGCCCGTTTCGGCAGAATTGTTCTGCTGGCAAATTTTTTTTTAATAAAACGGCCATAACTTTTGCATACGACGTCGAAAAAATATATCCAAAAAATCAAGAGAAAAATACGAGCTTACCCGGTGAACCCGGTGAACTTTTCTCAGATCCTAGAAATTCTAAAAGGAAAAAAAGTTATTTGAAAAAGAAGATTTTTTCCTACAAAATCAAAAAATTCAAAAAAATCTTTTTTAAAAAAATATTTTTTGGAATTGTTGAATTTTTTGATTTTTTTTTTTGGATTTTTTGATTTTTTTTGAAGTTTTCGAGATTTTTTGGATTTTTTTGGATTTTTTGAAACTTTTGAAATTTAAAAACACGCATACCACACATAAACTACACACATGTATACACATACAAGGTTTAAGAGGGTTGATATGATACTTATATCAATAAGAACTGTAGTAGCATAAGGTGGCTGAGCTGAATAGAACTTACAAGTTAAGCGTGCTTGGGTTGGAGCAATTTGAGGATGGGTGACCTAGCGGGAAGTCATCATTTGATATAGGTAAAAAAGTTACCAAAAAATCCAAAAATTCAAATATTTAGGTTTTTCAAATTATTTCATTTTTTCCTGAAATTATTTGAAATTTTTAACCTTTTTTTTTAAAAAAATTAAGAATTCTGTGGCGCATATTTCTGTGGCGCACCCAGAAGATATGCGCCACGGAATCACAATTCAGTGGCGTGACTTCTGTGGCGCACCCACCATGTGCAACAGAATTCCAAAAAGATGCGCCACTGATAGCCTATTTCCTAGTAGTGTTATCGAGGAAAGTCGTTCCTGCTCTTTTTTAAGTAAACCAGAAGTATGACGAGCCCAACCAACGAGGTGCGTGCGTAAAACACGTATCTTGTTGTTCCACCGCTGGATAGGCGTATCACCCGCAACTGGTCTTTACCAAATTCTTTTAACCATCTCATGAAAACCCTCGCGGTGCAGCCACCCAATCTCAAACTTGAACCGTGGCTTACACTGTGGTCTAGGTATTCCAGTGGTCAAAACAATAGGAGCATGGTCTGACAATCCCTCAATACGTTCTAGAGCCCGTACCGACACCAGTGGGAACCTAGATTCCCAATCAGTATCCATCAGTACACGGTCTAATTTCTCGTATATGGGTTCAGGGAGAGAATTAGCCCAAGTGAACTGTCTCCCCACCATTGTTATCTCTCGTAAGTTCAAGCTGTCGATGACTGCATTGAAGAAAAGAGGCCAACGGTTGTTAAACCGACCCTTACTTTTCTCAAACGGAAAACGTAGCATATTGAAATCCCCACCAATGATAACAGGGTGTGGGTTATCATTTGCCAAGTTTACCATTTCACAGAGAAAAGAAGTCTTAGCCGCATCCTGAGCCGGCCCATACACGGCAACAAGACTCCAAATGAAATTATCGGATTTATTACAGATGTGCATTTTAATATGAAAATCACCATCCGTAACATCCTCTCCTGTAGACCAATGATCTACACATCTCCTCACTGATGTGAAATACCAATCAAATAGCCAAAACATCATGGTGAACTTGCATGTGGCACTCAGTCACATAACTTCCATCACATGATCGATGCTCCACACCGCTCCGACGGGACACCGACGCACCGTTGGGCAAGGATTTGGTTACCAATCTGAAAAAATCTCGGGGCAGCGAGATTCGGTTAT
The DNA here is from genome assembly GCA_947311845.1 of Poa pratensis. Lineage (NCBI taxonomy): Eukaryota > Viridiplantae > Streptophyta > Magnoliopsida > Poales > Poaceae > Poa > Poa pratensis. Next base: position 4,662,173 of record CAMZMU010000035.1, read on the forward strand.
CGGACGAGATTCTCAAACAAAAATTGAAATTCAAACAGAAAGCACTAAAAAAATTAAAATTAGATTTTGTGAATAAGAATTCAGCTCAAATTCGAATGGACCGAGATTTTTCGACCGATAAACTAATTTCTCGATGGGGACTGAGAAATCCGGTTACCAGCCAATAACCGCGGTATTTCAACCGGTAAACAAATCTCTGCCGTTGGGTCGTCGCGTGGATCACGCTCAGACTCCGATAGCGACAACTCTGGCTTGCCATTTGACAAGAGGGACGGGGGCACTTCTTTTGGGCTTATGCTTATGAGGAAGCCAGCATACGGATTTTGGTTTAGGGTTTAGGGAATTTGGTCTTGTTTTTCTCTCGAGTTGTGCAAAGTCTATAATGCCCCTAAAATTTAACAATACAAAGATTAATTGATATATCATTATAAATGATAGTAAAAGTAGTGTAAAGACATAGCGTGAAAGAAATCACATATATTTCAATTATAACAAGCTAGGTGGCCGGAGGAGCTTCGGGTCGCCAACACGCAAATCCTATGGCGCGGACAACTGTTATAGGGAGGGAGGTTAGCGCCGGTACCTAGATCAGATGATGAACCTCCCCACCAAAGCCATGGGGAACAGTGGAGAACGATCTTTAGGAGGAGCTAGATCACAATATTTTGGGGCAAAGCTTCGGGCAATGAGATGCGGGACAGCAGGGGCGGGCCATCGGGATGTGGCATGGTCTTGTCGAGAATGGCGGCGGCGAAACCATAGCGAGCGTAGGAAGATGATAATGCGGGGCCAAGGATTTGTTTTCGTTTTTGGGAATTTACCGGTCCTGAACTAAATGGACGAAATTCGTGATTTTCATAAATTTTGGTCGGATCTCAGACGAAAAGTAGAAAGCAAAAGTTGAATCATAGAGCGAAAACTGACCGGAATTGGACATAAATTCAGATTTTCGTGTAAATTCGACCAAACTTCAAAGTTTCGAATTTTCTTTGACCAAAATCCCCTAAAATACAGAAGTTTTCGTCCAGTAAATTATCCCGGTCGAGAACAAAATTGCCGAAATTCTTTTTTTCGACCGAAATCCAAATCCCTGTGCGGGACAGAGCGAGATATACCAACGAAACGTTTTGTGTGTGTGCAGGAAGTGGCAAGGTAATATGTCCGTAAATAATAAAAAACTCAGTCGCAGAGGGACACTATTCGATTTGTATGCGGAGAAGCTCGAGAAGCTGGCGAGGAGAAGCTTTACTATAGCATCTACTGCTGTTCTTTGACCTCTAGAAGCCCAGGGATGAAAATAAACCACTTATAATTTTTCCCCTTCTTTTGGGCTTCAGCGGCCCAAAGTGATTCACATTGCGCGCTGGCACTCTCCTGGCCGAATGGCTTTCGGGCGCGATTGATGCATGGATTTCAATCGCCTCCTGCCAAACAACGGGATCTAGTCAAACTATTCGACTAGACAGCAAGTGGTTGCTGATGGCAACGGAGAGATCCTGCCCAGCCAAACTTGGGTGTACGTGGTTCGGCGGTTGCCCAGCCGACACATTCATCTACAGTGCAACTGACACCGACATCGGGCACCCTCCTCCGGTCAGTACATATCATCTTAGGTGTGTGTGAATGCACCGTCTCATAGACCATCCACTATCTGCAAGAAAAGCGGTTCAAAATGAACCGGTTCAATACATTGTGGAGCATCGCATCATATTTTTGACAACAAAAACGAACCATCTTCTTGGTTAGGTTCAAGCCAGTTAAACAAATACTCGCTTTATTGTGTCTCTACCAACATTGAGTCGCTTTATTGCGTCCTAGAACAGAGATGTTTTTCGATATACAAAAATTAATTTATTTCACAAATCTCAATCAACTAGCACTAAACTGGTAAAACATCATATGACAACATTCAATTCCAACCACCACAAAACAAAAGCCATTGCAAAAACTTAGTGCATTACAGGAATATTTATTGTATTACTCCGTATTTGATGGGAACCGTACTTTACAAGTAAAATGTACATCTTTACAAAGATTTTGCATACACTACTGAATAATTCCAAGAACTTCCATATTAAGTTTACTAAAGATTTTATCTACGATCTTGAAATCTTCAGCTCTCTAGTTCACTGATCCTGGTATTTTCCTTGCTCTCTATGCTGTGTTGCTTGAAGAATCTTCCCAAAACAAATCCTGCAGGGGACAACCACACAAAAAAATATAAATATAAGAGTAAAACGTTCCTGGAGTCTATCAAGTTGCAAAGTTGGAGCGGATTGGTCACCTACCGGGAAAATGCTAACTATTGGTCACTAACTTGTGCAAATGTTGCACGTTAGTCATTCCGTCACTCCCACCGTTAAAATGGTGACGTGGACAATGATTTTTTTACAAAAAAGACCTTAACTTTCTATTTCTTCTTATTACTCGGTCCTTAGTTTATATGCGTGATATCCGTGAGGGATGCGGACAAACTACACCCGAGCTCGCCTGCTCCGGTTAATTTTGTGCGTGGTAGCAGCTCTGGTGGAGAATTGAATGCTGTTTGATTTATTTGCTTGATATTGCTATACAAGCCGGTATACATCGTACAGGAGTCTGGGTATGGACGTACGAATTTATTGCCAGTACGCAGGGGACGCGATGTTGATTTAAATACGCCGCAGCGGCTGGGCTCTGCACCGGCGGCCGGTCACTGACCGACTAGGTGAGTACCTCCTTCTCATCCCCTCCAGCGCCGGTTTGCTGGATCCGGCCGCTGGCGGCCGGATCTGACCTCGCGTCGCCTTGACCTGCTTCCCCGGCCGTCCGGCCTCCTGGATTCGTACCGACGGTGCCGACCCGACCTGCTCCTCTGGCCGACCACGCAGCTCGCCTGACCAGCTCGTCCGGCGACCTCGCTGCTCACCTGACCTCCAGCCGCCCTCGTTCGTGACCGCCGTCGCCTGCTATTCCTCTCTGACAACGGTCCTCCGCTAGATGCGACCGTATACTAGCTTGAGTGACGCGTCTCCGCCCCCGAGCGTCTTCTCCACCTCCGATTGTCTCCTCCTTCTGCTCCCAATCTCGAGCTCGGCAGCCACCGGGGACGGGCGGGCTCTGCACCGTCCTCACATGCGATGCATTAAACAGGTCAGCAGCCCCACCGGCAAGACACAGACCACCGGGAGCCGTCCAGTCAGAAAAACTAAGGACCAAGTAATAAAAATAAATGGTCTTTTTTGCAAAAAAATCATTGTCCACCTCAGCAATATAACGGTGGGAGTAACGGAATAACTAACGTGCAACATTTACACAAGTTAGTGACCAATAGTTAGCATTTTCCCAGTAGGTGACCAATCCGATCCAACTCCGCAACTTGATAGACTCCAGGGCATTTTACTCTAAATATAAATTATCCCTAGATTTGCAGACCGATAGAAGACATACCAACACGTACTAGATGAGTCCAGCCAATCTGATCCATTTGCACGTTAATACATAATACCGAGCATCAATCTCTGCGAAAAGGCTCGCTGTCGAGCGTGCGAGCGCTTGCGCAGTTCTGTCCAAGCGACACGCTCCTCCCTTCTTTTCCTTTTTTCCGAAATCTCTCTTTTAGGATGTCTCCAATGGGGCGACGCATCGAGTCCGCGCGCCTCCGTTCCTGTCCGCGGGGGCCAAAAACACGGCCCAACGGGGCGACGCAAACGGACTCTGGTCTGGTTTTCTGTCCGCCGCGACGCATTCCTGGCCCAAATTTGGGCCACGGATGTGTCGGGCCCGGACGCTCGCGGACCGTTCCTGTGTCCGCGCTGGCCCCGCGTGTCATCGAATACAACTGCTAGAGCGGCCACCTACCCATAATAACTGTGGGCGGTGGACCTGTATAAATCGCGCCGGCCGGCCAAACCCTAGGGCACACACAAACCCTAGCACTCCTCCCCCAGCCACGGCGGCCACCATCTCCAAGCTCAGATCCACGCGCCAGAATGGATCCGTCGCCGCCGCAGCATCTGGTGGACGAGGTCGAGCGAGCGTGTATCAGCGCGCGTGGGCGCTATCGCGGCAGCTTCTCGCGCCGGATGGCGACCGGCCCGGCATGGGCCGGCATGATTCCCCAGCCGCCGCGCCCGCGCCTGACGGACGCCCAGAGGAGTGCGGTGGAGGCGGCGTTCGCGGACTGCGTCGACAGCGACGAAGAAGAGTACGCCGCCGGCGTCGCGGCGGCCGGTGTCGCGGCGGCCGGTGTCGCGGGGGATGGCTCGCCGCCGGAGCCTCCCATCGGCGTGGGCGGCCATGCTCACATCACCGAGGAGGAGGCGGTGGATTCAGCCCACATGCAGCTGAACGCGCAAAGGGCGGCCGCGTTCATGTCCGCCGCGCGCGCCTATGCCGACGCTGCAGTGGAGGAGGAGATGAAGCAAATGCGTCGCGCCGAAGAGTCCAAGAAGCGCGCGGCGTGGCGCAAACGGCACCGGGAGGCCTTGGCGGCGGCCGAGGCCGCGAAAGGAGCAGGCAGCTCCACCTGATGTCATATCCCCGCCGGCGTGGCCACCTATGTGCGGCTCATTTTGCACTTATATCGGCGCCCGCTACGTGTTTCGTAGCTACAAAATGATCAAAGAAGATTGAGTCAGCGAGCCCTGACTAGCCATGGCCACGATGAAGGAAGAGCCAGCAAGTCCGTTGCAGAACGGGCATGCTGCGTGACGTTCCTCGAGGCCGCAGCGCCTCTTTGATCTTCCCCCTTTCCGGCTGGTGGTCGGTTATTAATTTTTTTCAAGTTTAGGTTTAGGTTTTAGGGTTTAATGTTAGGAGGAAGTCCTAAATTTACTATGTAATTTTAGTTTCTAAAAATGTAATCCTAGTATTAAAAAAAAGTTTGGGAAAAAAATGGCAAGCGGAGTGCGTCGGCCCCGTTGGGGGCACTGGCCAGAAAGGGGCGGACATGGGCCGGACGCGCGCCCGTTCCCCGACCCAAACGGACCAAACGTGGACCAAACGCGCGTCCGTTTGGGTCGCCCCGTTGGAGTCATCCTTACGAGCAAAACTGGCTCTAGCGACACCGACACGTCCCTCTGTTCCCCTTCATTTCTTCCAATCCTCTGCAATTATGGTCGCCGCCGCGCCGCTCCTCCCCGGCGACCTCTCCTCGCTCATCCCCGGCCAGGAGGAACAGTGGATCTTAGCTGCTTCCCCGGCGACCCCTCCTCCTTGCCTCCCCGGCGTCCTTTCCAAGCACCTCGACGACCTCCCCCAGTGCCGCCTCTTCACCCCGCCAAGCCGCCGCTGTCGTCGAACTCAACCTGTCAATCGGGCTCCGGTGGCAGCAGGAGAGGTGGCTCCACTCCTCTCCAATCTAGCTCCTGAAGTGGCCCTCTCCTGCTGCTCGCCGGAAGATTTCCCGAGCTCCTCCACTAGTTGCTGGTCATCGACGCCGTCCGTGAGCTCCAACTGTAGCTGCTCGTCTATGACCACCTCCCGCTGGTTCCCCATCGCTACATCAAGGTAATTAAGGGTCTCCAAAATCCCCATATCAATTGTTTTTCGCTAGTTTTCTTGTCTTGATCAATGTTCATCTTTAAAATTAGCTGTGTGTACTCAATAGTACAAAATGGATCAAGGATTTCATGATTTATTTGGTGGCTTCATTCAATTTATCGTACATATTTTTTGATTGATGTATTTTATATTCTGACTCATGTATGATAGTGAAGATGATACATAGAATGCTGAAGAGGTTATCAAATCGTCGTCCCGGCCGCCGGACCTGGGCATGGTGGCGCGCTCCGTTCAGCAGCTAGTGGCGGTGGCCAGCGACGGGACCGGGATGGCGTCGTTCGAGGGCACGGGAGCACTGGGGATCGGCGTGGCGCAGCACCTGGAGAGGCTGCACTGGTAGGCCATAAGTGGGTCTGGAATTGGAGTGCTAGGTGGTGGTGTAGGCTGATGTCTAGGTATTGCCAGCCTTTATTTCTTTATGTGCATTGCTGCTGATGACAATGAGCTCGGGTTCCTTGAGATTATCCATCATTTTGTCTTTGGCAGTGTAAGTCCTTCCCTGCGATTTGAGCTTATAAATTATCAGTTATTTGTGTAATGAATTAATATACTATTGTTTGAGCGTTTCTAATTTCTATAATTTTCCCATGGTAATCTCTTTCACATATGTCGAAATGTTGAAACTGAAGATCCAGGACTGGTGGAATTATTGGCAATTTGTTGCAAGAGTTATGCCACTTTTATTAATCATAGACTCATGTTCATCCAATGGTCAAATATGCGGGCCTACTATGTACTGGATGAGATTCTCATTGCCGTTAAGCTTCAAGAATCTAGCAAGAAGAATGTTCCGAGACTTATTGCTGCACAGATACCCTCGCCACTGGCTAACATAAACTCCATATTTCCATGATTAATTTTGAGTGTAAGACTTTTGGTATTAGAATCTGTCTGCTCAGTTCTCTTTACATTCTACCGTAGATAATTCTCCTATGTTTCATCAGAGACCATTTTTGTGCTTAAGTATTTGGACAGGCACCATCATCATCTGAAAACTAATTTGTTACCACCTAAAATACCGTGTTTCCACTTTGCAGTATAGTTTATGTACAAACATGTGGACAAGAAAAACTCCGGAATGAACATTTTGCTCATCTACAATTACACATCCAATGGAGGGAATGGATATTTGTGTCCTCTACCCTGCACTCGTGTAGATGCAGAGCAAATACCCTCCAAATTTTGAGGGTATATTTGCTCCAATTATATTGGCACACACATTAGAATCTTACTTAGTTCCTTGTGTCTCGTGCTACATGTGGAACTCCAGTTAACCAAGCTTCAAGTGGAAAATACGGGTATTTCCTGTATGCCGGTTGCACTTTCAAGTGGATCAAGGTTTCATTTCCACCACCATCTACCCTGATCAGTGCTCTAATTTCCTATGTCCCAAGTAGGTTCATGATGAAGTCCCTGTGTGTGCTAGTTTGATGTTCCAGTTTCTCGTAGTTTCCAACAGATGGGGTTAAATCAAATGGAGTAGTGCCGTGAATATTGTGGGGATTGTGATAAGCATGTATAGATAATTTTTTCCAGGTGTGTTTGGTTTCACATCTGCGTTATTCGGTGAGAGATTTGCGAATTCATCGAGTCAATTAGGTCGGTTGCAGCTTGGGGTTCTTCAAAGGAAGAACAACTTGTTTTTAGGTGGGTCTTCTGAATCAAGACCGTTGCATCTGGGCATTGTTAGTAGCATCTATTTTTGTGTGTGTTCCGTTGTTTGTTCATGTGTTTGGTTCAGGCTAAGAGCTAGTACGTCGAGCATATGTTGTTTGCTAATTCATTATCCAACCATGAAACTGAACTTATCACCATAGTATGTTTACATGTTATCAATTTACTTACTCATGTATGCATATTATAGTGACTAGCATGCCACTAATATAGTTACCATTTATCAAGAAGGTACCATTTTAGTATATATTGCAATTATCACGATGTCACTACTGCTGTTTTACTAAGCTACTTCTGACTTAGTTAACCAATTGCTTGGAATTTAGCTATCAACATGGCAACGGTTTTTTAGCTACCCGGCTATGCAAATTATTTTTTATTCATATGGCGATAATGTAGCTACTAAGCCACTCTTGATGTAGTTATCCATTTAGTAAGAGTAAACTTACAAAAATGGAACCATTTTAGTTACCTAGCTATGCATATTACAAGCTCACCATGTCACTACTATAGATAGCAAGCTACTTATGATATAGTCATCCAACTGCTAGTGTTCTACTTATCAACATGGCACCATTCTTAGTTACCCACCTATGTATATTCCAAAGATGGTACCAACTTGTTATATATGTGCTTGGCAATATCTCAATATGTATGCTAGTGCCTTTGGTAATAATTTTGTAGTATCCCCGTTTGATAACTTACTTTATATGTGATTAGTAATATCTTTACTAGTTTTCGTCATCGATAACTTGCATGTTATGGTCTTGGTAATAAGTTTATAGCATTTCCCATCTGGTAACTTGTTTTCTATCTTACTATTTTTGTCATTGCTAAATTGTATGCTAGTGCCTTGGTAATAAATATGTAGTATCCACCATCTGATAACTTGTTTTCTACATGGTTGGTAATTTCCACCATTGATAAATTGTATGCTATGGTCTTGATAATAAATATATAGTATCCTCCATTTGATAACTTGTTTTATGTGTGATGGGTAATATCTTATTAGTTTTCTCATTAATAACATTATGTGCTATGGTATTGGTAATAATTTTGTAATATATCCTATCTGATAACTTGTTATATATATGTGTGGTTGATAATATCTTACTGGTTTTTATCATCGACAACTTGTATGCTAGTGCCTTCGGTAATATTATCCTTGTTTAATAACTTGCTTTATATGTGGTTGTTAATATCGTACTAGTGTTTTTGATCGATAACTTGCATGCTATGGTGTTGGTAATTTTTAGTATCTTGGTTCGATAACTTGCTTTATATGTTGTCGGTAATATCTTACTAGTGTTTGTCATCGACAACTTGCATGCTAATGTCTTGGTAATAATTTTATAGCATTTCCCATCTGGTAACTTGCTTTATATGTGATTGGTAAATCTTTACTAGTTTCCGTCATCGATAACTTACATGTTATGCTCTTGGTAATAAGTTCATAGCATTTCCCATCTGGTAACTTGTTTTCTATGTGGTTGGTAATATTACTAGTTTTCATCGTTGATAAATTGCATGCTAGTGCCTTGGTAACAATTTTGTAGTATCCCCCATATGATAACTTGTTTTCTACGTGGTTGGTAACATGTTTACTAGTTTTCGTCATCGATAAATTGCATGTTATGGTCTTGGTAATAAATATATAGTATCCCCATTTGATAACTTGTTTTATGTGTGATTGGTAATATCTTACTAGTTTTTCTCATCAATAACATTGTGTGCTATAGTATTGGTAATAATCTTGTAGTATGCCCTATCTGATAACTTGTTATATATGTGGTTGATAACATCTGACTAGTATTAATCATCGATAGCTTGTATAGTGCATTTGGTAATATTTTTTAGTATCCTTGTTTGATAACTTGCTTTATATGTGGTTGGTAATATCGTACTAGTGTTTTTCATCGATAACTTGCATGCTATGGTGTTGGTAATGATTTTTTTAGTATCCTCATTCGATAACTTGCTTTATATGTGGTCGGTAATATCTTACTAGTGTTTGTCATCGACATCTTGCATGCTATTGTCTTGGTAATAATTTTATAGCATTTCCCATCTGGTAACTTGCTTTATATGTGATTGGTAATATCTGTACTAGTTCCGTCATTGATAACTTGCATGTTATGGTCTTGGTAATAAGTCTATAGCATTTCCCATCTGGTAACTTGTTTTCTATGTGGTTGGTAATATCTTACTAGTTTTCGTCATTGATAAATTGCATGCTATGGTCTTGGTAATAATTTTGTAATATCCCGATATGATAACTTGTTTTCTATGTGGTTGGTAATATTTTATTAATTTTTCTCATTTATAACTTTGTATGTTATGGTCTTGGTAATAATTTCGTAGTGTCCCTATCCGGTAACTTGATTTATATGTGGTTGGTAATATCTTAGTAGTAGTTTCTCATCGATAACTTTGTATGCTAGTGCTTTGGTAATAATGTTCTAGTATCCCCAGTTTGGTAACTTGTTTTCTATGTGATTGGTAATGTCTTATTGTTTTTTCTCATCAATAACCTATGTGCTATGGTCTTGGTAATTTTTTTTGTAGTATCCCCATCCAGTAACTTGCTTCTATGTGGTTGGTAATATCTTAGTACTAGTTTCTCATCGATAACTTGTATGTTATTGGCTTGGTAATAATGTTCTAGTATTCCCCCCTCCCCATCCGGTAACTTGTTTTATAAGTGGTTGATAACTTGCATGCTATGGTCTTGGTAATAAGTTTTTCTCATCTGGTGACTTGTTTTCTATGTGGTTGGCAATATGTTCTACTAGTTTCCGTCATCGGTAATGATCTTGGTAATATTTTTATAGTATCCCCATTTGGTAATTTGTTTTCTATATGGTTGGCAATATCTTCCAAGTTTTTCTACTCGATAACTTGAATGCTATGGTGTTGGTAATATCTTACTATGTCTTTCTTATCGATAACTTGTTTTGATAGTGCCTTGGTAGTTAATTGTGTTGCATATAACCTCTATTGCTAAATCATCTCTTTAGTTTTATTTAATGATTGTTTGATGCCAAGCTGAACTTTTAGGAAGTTTCACACTCATGATACAACACTCCAGTGTTCTTCAACCGAATCATGCAACTTCAGGCTTGGCTGAGGCTTTCGTAGCCAAAATGCACAGTGATCTGAAGGTACTTTCAGCCTAGTGAAATGTTGCATTGGTGATTGTCTGGCTTCACACCGACAGCCATGGCATATTTAGCTTGGGAATGCATACTGAGGGAATTCCGTTGCGACATCGGCAGCCACTGCTCAATGCAATTGGAAATTTTACATTGTCGTGGTAAATTTCCTTTCTGGTTGTTACCGTTTCAACATTAAGTAAGAACACGTGATTCTGACTATGATCATTAATCGCTAGTTTTGGTATATCTATAGCCACTTGGTTACTTGTTTGTTGGGAACTTGTGCATTTGGTATAAGACAATGATTTGCTCATTTCACAATGTATCCAGACGAGAATGCACCATCCTCTTAATCCAAACCCACATAGTGGTGCTTTTTGGTTCGGATGGAGTGAAATATGCCAAAATATTTAGGGAACAATTGATTATAGGACAACAGGGGGAGTCAGCTGGTTTCATTTCAGAAACCATACAGGTATGCTGATATCAACACATTTTCATACTATCATCATGTTCAAAGTGAGTTTTATTTAAATACAATTGGGATGTTCCTCTTTGCTAGGACTTGGTGGAATAGTGGATTGGCACCAAGATACTTGCCTGCAGCCTATAAAATTGTTAGAGAAGCTGATGGCCTGCATTGCTGACGAAGTTCATGCAGGAGAGTTACATGGACCGCAATCCCCTTGGAATTTAAAGGGCAAGGTGTCATCCCATATAAGCTCAAGTAATCAAACATTTTTCTATGACCCTTTTATTCAAATTTGTTGAAGGATTGAGTCGTCATATGTAACTGCAAATTGCATTTCTACTTTTCAGATGGGATGGGCTGAAGAATTTCCTAAACCTACCACAGGGCAGCCCTCTGTACCGCGGATCATCCAAGGTCGCCAAGGCTTTCGAAGATTCTAAAAGAATCTGCATTTCTACCGGATCCTTTGAGCTGGCTACTTTGTAAGTCGCAATACATCTGTCATGCTGCCGCTCGTGTACGAGTTCCAGGTCCAATAGTTGGTCTCCTAATAAAAACTGAATCTGATTCTTTTTCATTTCCTGTATGGTCTGCTTCTTAGGTTCTTAGGTTCGTGCCAACCAACCCTGCAATGCACTAAGCATGATTGGTAGCATAGCCCACTCTCCAGCCAGCTAGATACTACGACTCTGCTCTGTGATCTAAACAAAGATGAACAGAAAAAGCCTTGACAGATCGTGTATTTTTGTATAAGACCTTGAAATTAAGGCTGTTAATGGCCATGAGAACTTACAATCTGGGAGGCTGTAAGTTAACTTTTATTCATGGAGTAGTTAGGTCAGCTTCTATCATTTTATTTTCTCCATCTTCTGATGGTTAATTCTATGATCTGTGATCATCAACTATTATTAGGTTTTTTCAACCTTGTATTTTACTTTACCCTTTTATGTTTTTAAAATGGATAATGTTGTGAATTATGATTTTGTTATGATTATACTAGTAGAAAGTGGTAGTTCTTTTGTGTTCAAAATGATTGTACTAGTAGGAAGTGGTTTTTTTCCCCTATCCCACACCCATTTTCTTTTTCCCTAAAATATATGCTTTTTAAGAAAAATCATAGTTGACCAGTTTATTCATGTTGAAAGTATCAGTCCATTCTAGTTGAATTAGTTGAAAGTGGATTTATAATATTCCCACATTTCTTGAACTAGTTGGAAGTGGATTTATAATATTCCCCACCCTTTTTATTTATCCCCAAAATAACACTGTCCCAAAAAGGGAATTAGTAGAAAAAGCGTACAAAAATTTGCAGTAATATTATAGCGTTGGTCAAAGAAAGGGAATAGAGGTGGCCCGACTTGAGGAAATAAAAAGGGAATATAAATGACCCGATCCGTTCGGTATAGGAATAGCTGGTCCGATCGATACATTCAGCCTGCCTGGCTGGCAGCGCACGGAAAGGGAATAGGTCGTCCCTGCGTGGAATAGTCTCCTTTCTTAATACGGCAGCATGCGCGCACGTTTTTTTTTTTTTTTGAAAAGGGAAATCCCAGCCTCTGCATCAGATCGATGCATACGGCTTTTTATTACAAAGTATCTAGAGTATTGAGTATTACAGAAAGATAATAAACAGCGAAATCCAAAGTGACTACAAGGCAGCCACAGTTTATTAAAAAGAGCCCGAAAGCACTAAGGAGCGCATATTCTTCGGTCATGCTGCCACCCATCCCGGTTGAGGATAGCCCACACCACGCCATTAAACGGGAGCAGCCAGCCTCCATCAGGGAACGCTGGTCTTGCGGCAAGAGGAAAGACCACGTAGTAATCCAATATGTAGCCCGGTGAACAACCTGTAAAAAGTGTGCATTTTCAATCTTGTTAAAAACCACGTCGTTTCTACAGTTCCAAATTGCCCAAATAAAAGCACAAACGCCAATGCGTATACGGTTCTTTGATTTCTTATCTATTCCCCCAAGCCATGATCCAAACATATTAGCAAGACTTGTGGGTGGTGAAATATTATATGTAAACTGGAGCAATCTCCAGATTTTATGAGCAAAAGAGCATGATATAAAAAGATGCTCAACCGTTTCATCATGGTGGCAAAAAACACATTTCTTACTACCATTCCAATTCCTCTTAATTAAATTATCCTTAGTGAGAATCACCTTTCTATTAACAAACCACATGAATATTTTTATTTTTAATGGAACTTTCAATTTCCATAGGTACTTTCTAAGAAAAGGTGTATGTCCATGCATGTAGTCTGCATACATAGACTTAACCGTGAATAAACCATTGGTGGCCAGCTTCCACCTAAAACTATCCTGCTCCGATGTCAAAGACACTGACATCAACTTATGTACTAGCTCTAGCCATTCCGTCCATTTTGATCCGGTTAAAGAACGTCTAAATTGTAAGTTTAATGGTGGAGCATTACCCACCACGTCCGCAACAAGAACATTCTTATTACGGGTAATAGAAAAAAGGTTCGGGTATTGTTCTAATAATGGCAAATCACCCAGCCAAGTATCTTCCCAAAAGCGTGTTCCTTGGCCATTACCAATAATGAACGATCCTTTGGCAAAGAAGTCTTGCTTGACTGCCATTAAGCCCCTCCAAAAAGGAGAATCAGATGGTTTAGGAGTTACTTGTGCCAGCGTTTTACCACATAGGTATTTATTAGAAAGTAATTCTTGCCATACCCCGTCCTCATTCAACAATTTGAAAAGCCATTTGCTTAACAAGCATCTGTTTTTAATTTCTAGCAATTCAATGCCTAACCCACCTTGATCTTTTGGACGACACACAATGTTCCATTTTGTTAGTCTATACTTCCTCTTTTGTTGGTCGCTTTGCCAAAAGAACCTACTGCGGAAATAGTCTAACCTTTTCCGGACTCCCACTGGAATCTCAAAAAAGGACAAAAGGAACATTGGGAGGCTAGTGAGAACCGAGTTAATCAAGACTAATCGGTCTCCATAAGATAAAAGTTTTCCAGCCCAAGCGGCTAACTTCTTCTCAAACCGATCTTCAATAATTTTCCACTCCTTGTTAAGTAATTTCCTATAATGAATTGGTATTCCTAGATATTTAAAAGGCAACGAGCCTACCTCACATCCAAAGATGTTACGGTAGTCATCTTGGTGCTCTACGGCTTTACCAAAACAGAATACTTCGCTCTTATGAAAGTTAATCTTGAGACCGGACAACTGCTCGAATAAAGACAGGATAAGTTTCATATTAACTGCTTTATCGAGGTCGTGTTCTAGAAATAAGATTGTGTCATCAGCATACTGAAGAATTGATACTCCTCCTTCCACCAAATGTGGTACAAGACTCCCAACTTGTCCGTCCTGTTTTTCCCTCTCAATTAGAACCGCCAACATATCGGCAACTATATTAAAAAGCACTGGGGACAAAGGATCTCCTTGTCTTAATCCCTTTAACGTCTGAAAATAGTGACCAATGTCATCATTTACGCGTATCCCCACACTACCGCCTTGCACAAATCTTGCGACCCATTCACACCATTTAGGATCAAAACCCTTCATGCGTAATGCTTGCTGTAAGAAAGACCATTTGACTTTATCATACGCCTTTTCGAAATCAATTTTGAAAAGGACGCCATCCATTTTTTTTTGCTGAATCTCATGGATTGTCTCGTGTAGAATTACCACCCCTTCAAGGATGTTCCTACCCGGAATGAAAGCAGTTTGTGTTGGACGAATAACTTTCTGAGCTATAGAAGAAACTCGGTTTGTTCCCACTTTAGTGAAAATTTTGAAACTAACATTCAAGAGGCAAATTGGTCTGTATTGTTCAATTCGGCTGGCGTCCTCTTTCTTTGGCAGTAAGGTAATAACCCCAAAGTTTAACCTGAACAACGGAAGGTCACCTTGTTGTAACTGTTCAAACAACGCCATTAAGTCATGTTTGATCACTGCCCAAAACTTTTGATAGAATTCCGCCGGGAACCCATCTGGTCCAGGAGCCTTATTAAGTTCCATTTGCGAAATTGCCTCTAACACCTCTTTTTCAGTAAAATTGGATGTTAGGATCACATTCTCTTCATTTGAGATTTGTGGTAAGTCCTGAATTACTGCTTCATCCATCGAGAAGCTATTCAGTTGAGGCGCTCCGAATAATTTTTTGTAGTACTCAGTTATGAAAGTCTTAAGGTTTGATTGTCCAACAATCGTACCTTCATCTTGTTCGAGCTGAAAAATTCGTTTTTTCCTATGCTTTCCATTAGCAATTAAATGGAAGTAACGTGTATTATCCCCTCCTTCTTGAATGTGCTTTACTTTTGCCCTTTGGGCCCATTTGGCCTCCTCATCACGACGAAGCTTAGCGATGCATTCATCAGCTTCTTTCTTAGCAACTCTTTCAGCAGCAGATAATGGTGTGGTTTCGGCTTTAATATCTAACTCATCAATGAGTAGAAGTAATTTTGTTTTTTGTTTCTTGTAATCGCCACTTAAGTTTTTTGCCCATCCCCGTAGAAATTGTCGTAGGTGTCGAATTTTATTCTGCCATCTCTCAATCGGAGATCCGCCACCACCACATGATGACCATTCCCGAGAGATCAGCTCATAAAATCCTGCTTTCGAAGCCAGGACAACTCGAAGGAGAAGTGGGATTTGTTGCCAAGATGTGCTTGCTGACCAGAATCAATTATCAATGGCGTATGGTCAGAACCAGTACGGGTCATTGCATGGACGGTCACAAGAGGATACTTTTGTTCCCATTCAATACTTGACAGAAAACGATCCAGCTTTTCAAAAGTTGGATTTTCCCTTCGACTCGCCCATGTATACTGCCGTCCGGAGAGATCAAGCTCTCTCAGATTGAGGCTCTCGATAATGGCATTAAAAATAAAAGGCCATCTCGCATTGAAATTATCATTATTTTTCTCCTCTTGTCGCCGAATAATATTGAAGTCCCCACCCACCAACATGGGTCTTTCCTCGTTCTCACAGATACGTACAAGTTCTGCTAAGAAGTCAGGCTTTAAAGAATCTTGGGCAGCCCCATATACTATAACCAGAGTCCACAAAAAAGCATCGAGTTTGTTTTTAATTTGTAACTTGACACAAAAGTCCCCTGCTGTAACGTCTTGAACCACAAACTCATTAACATTGAAACCTACTAGAATGCCACCAGAGCGGCCTCGTGGAGGTAGACAATACCACATGTATTCCTTGCCCCCAGCTAGGTGTTTCAGAAATGGAACTGAAAAAGA
Organism: Poa pratensis; assembly: GCA_947311845.1. Lineage (NCBI taxonomy): Eukaryota > Viridiplantae > Streptophyta > Magnoliopsida > Poales > Poaceae > Poa > Poa pratensis. The sequence continues at coordinate 4,678,263 of CAMZMU010000035.1, forward strand.
AGATCTCCCCGTCTCTAAAATAGCTACGAAACTCAGGTTCTGCTCCCTAATAGTTTCCTGCACCGTAAAATGTTTTGCTGTATCCCCAAACCCATCACTATTCCATATCATTCCTTTCATTGTTGTTTGTTTTTCAATTTTTCAATTCTAGCACTCCTTCTTTGAACCCCAAGGCCAGTGCCTATTTTCTTATTACGCTTGCGTTTACTTGCCCCAGTTTCGGCAAGATGACCCATCTGGTCCGCAATAGGTTCCATTTCCTCGTTACCCAAATCGTCACAGAGGTTAGAAGCATTCTTAATAACTAGACTTTGTGTATCTCCCTCATCTAAAGTACTCAAGGTATTATTCAGAAAAGTAATTGCACGTGTCTCCTCAATCCCCTTAAGTTCATTAACCGAAGCTTCTACTTGAGCTGGTGAATCACCCAACGAAACTCCTAATCTAGATGCTCTCGCAATAATCTCTTCATTAGGTAAAGATTGAAAAGATAACTTGCGATTAACTTTCGTACCTGCGAAGTATGGGTCCGAGCGACGCTGAGCTAACGCGGATGCCCGTTCCATCTGAGTGGCGTCCGCATTCGGTTGAGCCTTGATCCGCGAGCTTGATCGGAGTCCCAAAGACTCCGGGTCTGCAATGCCGCCATATGCAACAATGTCCTTGATCGAAGCAGCCTCCTGTGATAGCAGCTGTCGTCCCGGTGCATCTTCCCGTGCTGCCGCTGGAACGTCAGTACGCTCCAACGACTCCCGTGTCGAGGGCGAGTGCAATGTCTCCAAGACAGTACCAGAGATCACACCCATTTCCACCTCCCTCCGAGTCTGCAACGCTGGCAAAAAAGGCTGACAAACGGCAGTCCTTGCCGGTGCCGAGGCTGTACTATCCTCACGCTGCACCCTCTCATCCCGCGGAAGGGAAACGGGCGAAGATTCTGCCTCGCCGGCCTTGCCCAAGGGAGCAGTCTCCTTGCGAAACTGAGAGGTTGGTGAATCCACAGAAGAACTCAAGTCATCAGGCTTCGAACACAAATGTCCAGCATCCTGATTATCAAAAGGGTCGGTGATCTCAATATGGGCATCATTCTTTAAAAGGTTATTTTCTTCATTACAAATAACCGAAGGAGTAACAAAAGATAAATTCTGGTTAGAACATGATCTAACCTCCATTGTGGCATCAAAAGCTGAGGAAAAAGATGACTGTTTGGATGCACCCAACATGTGATCATCCTCGTTTGCAACACCAAAGTCCTGAAGTAACACATCATAATTACGTGATGCCCATACAGCATTAATCGGTGAGAAAAAATGAGGAAGAGAATAAGAAGCAGGAGTCAAAACTCCACTTTCATATACCTTCTCCATGTGCATCAGGTTCTGTGTCATGGTAGTTTTCTCACGAGAAAGACCGCACTGTCAGCAACTATACAGGTAGCGGCCTGGCTTGATGTTGTGGTCACCAAAGTTGACTCCTTTTGCAGCATTGTTTCTCCATTGAGAACCCTACGTGCAAGATCAATTCCTTTTTTAACTTGAGGTGAGAAAACGACACCTGTCAACTTCCTAGAAGATCCTTGTGGTGCACTATTTTGAGCAGCACCCCCCGAACCTCCTGCATCAGTCGTGGAAGCCGGCGGTTGCACTTGGGGGACTGGAATTTCCGAGACATCCATATCTCGACTGAAATCATCCTCGTCCTTTCCATTATCTCTATCTCTATCATTATCATGCTGATCCACCCCCATCTCTTCATCCTGCCCAGCTACCTCATTTTCCTTCTCAAAAGTCAAGTAGTAGAACCCATCCTTGATGAAAATAGGCAACTCCTTTGGTATCTTAGTGTGATCTACACATCCAATGAAAATGCGGAGCACACCATGTTCTCTAGTATACTTCATGTCCACCTTAAAAGGTTTCCCAAAGAGAGTTCCCAAGCTCCACATAGCAAGAAAATCACCTTTGTGTTGTGGAGGAATGCCATGCATCCGCATCCAAAACTTTGGAAGCAAAAGAGATGGTTCTGACTTGATGAACCAAGAATCCACCGTCAGCTCAACTTGGCTGTTTGGGACCCTAAAAGTGCCAACATTTTTTAGTCTATCCAATTCTGCCTTAGAAGGGAATTGCACTTTGTAAATATTTTGTCCCACCTGCATCAATTCCCACTGAAACTGATCAACAGGCACAACACGCTGCAGTTGTCTGACAATCTGTGGTATAGTCAGCTCTCCTCCCTCAACCGAAACAGATCCCATGCGAGTGTTCATTGTCTTAGGTCTGTACGTTTCAGTTAGCACAGCCTCATAAAATGTGAGATCATCATGAGCATGACCATATACGATCACATGGGGCTTTACCATTTTCAAAAGGTGACAGTCCTCATCAACATGACCTGTACCCTCACAATAGTCGCACAAAAGCGTGGGGCAGTCCGCGAGAACATGGCCCGAGAATCCACACCTAAAACATTTGCCCCCCTTCTTCCCTGTGTCCATCAGATTTGTAGCAGCCTTTCCTCCGGCAATGAGCTGCTGGGCAACCGGTATAAGAGCATCAGCCGCCGCCGATACCTGTGCCGCACCTGGCTGAGAACCCTCACCGTCATCCATAGTCTGACTGCCCGAACTGCCAGCCCCAGTCCTGGCTTTGGCTGTTGCCAAAGCCCTTGCGGCACGACTATTAACTAGCCCAGTCAAAGCACCTCGGCCAGCGCCATAGTGCCCCGACCTGTTAGCGGAACCTCGACCATTAAACCTGCCTTGGAATCGCCCCTGCGAGTTGTCGTGGCGCCGGCCATTGTTGAAGCCAGAGCCCACGTTGAACTGACCCTGAGGCATGCCTTCATCCTGACGCCCATAGGCAAAGTTTTGATTCTGAAAATTTCCAAGACTAGGGTTGAAAGCATTGTTGTTCCTGAAATTATCTCCCTGCCAACCCATGCGGCCATTGCCGCCACCACCTCCCGAATTCTGACCATTGTCATACCTCTGTCCTGCCGTTCCACTTGAGCTCCCCACCTCGTAGTTGCTGTTGAAGCCATTGTTGTTGTTCGCGTTTCCATACCCGGGGTTGTTGTTGTTGTTAAATCCACCACCGCCAAAGCCACGACCTTGGTTTCCTCCTCGTCCGGCAAAACCTCCTCCGCGATCTGCAGGACCTCTCCCCCCACCACGGTCATAGCCGCCTCTCCCCCCACCGCGATAAGCCATGTCGGTGGAGAGCGACGATGGGAACCCTAGCAGCCGCCTCTGTCGAGATCGGATGGTGAAAACAATCACCTGTCCAGGTGTTTTAGCAACAAGTCTATCTCCACAGCCCAGTTGACTCGAGATTCGACTACAAGGGCCACCACGCACAGGTGCCACGTTTTGGCCCATCGGCCCAGAATTTCGAACAAATTCGAAATTAGAATTTGAATTCACCGGCGATCCGCAGTCAGCGGCCACCGGCGATCTGGACGACAGTTCATCCGCAATCACCGGGGAAGCACGCCGGCGGCGCCTTGTGACCATGATCCACCCATCATCGTCATCACAGTGGTGGAACGTTGGTGACAAAACCGGCCTTTTTGCTTCACCATCACGTCGGATCGGCCCGATCTTTAGCTGGAACATGGACGGAGAACTTACCGTAGTTGACAGCGATCGAAGGATCATCGCCGCCTCCTGTTGCCTTCTCCGCTTTTCCTCCTTCCATTTCTTCTTGTCTTCCTTGAGGTCCCGCGTCGGTGATGGCGTCGGCAAGCGACAGCAGTACCGGAGAGACCTCTCTTCTGACGACGTCCGCTCCTCCTCCTCATCAGAGCCCTCCGGCGAGAGCACCCAGAATCGGCCAGGGCTCCAAGCGCCAGATCGGCCGCCGTCGGTGAAATCACCTGGCGAGTCGCCAGAGCGTTCCTCTAACGGCTCCATCGTCGGTGAAACTACCTAAATTTTGGGGGAGAATTTCACTTCCCCGGCCTCTGCACCAACTAGGGATGAACACAGCCTTTTAAGCATGAGTATCAGGATTTTTATCTTGGTTAATAACCAAGCCTGATCCTCAGGATAGATTGCATGAGTACCAGGAAGGCCTGGTCCTTAAGTATAAATAGGAACCTAAATTCGCGTCCCTGGGGACTTGAACCTGGGTGTTGGGTTTGTACATCCACTCCCCCAACCAGTTGAGCTAAGCTCCACTCACGTAATCTTACCCTAATTAGCAAAACCGGCTTGTCGCAAACCGATCGATGGTTCGGCTCCTGTCGCGCGCGCAAGATAGCCCAGCCCCAATCTCTGTACATAACCTGGTGCCAGATCAAGAAAGGTGTTGGAATTTAAGATAATTCAAAAAAAAAAAACTTACTGCTGGTCGATGCAATTTCTGCCCTCCGCTATGAATCCCACCTTGTGCTGGCTCGTTTATTATCCAACTGAGCAAAAACTACAAGCAAAGATGTCCATGAGCAGGCACAAACACTAATCTGCTACGTGGAAGGTAAATTCGGGGAGAGGGCAGAAGAAGTACCAGCGGCAAGGAGCTGTACATCGAATCCACCTGCAGGAGAAAGTTAATCGAGTAGAGCAGCCAGGAACTCACCAGACTACATGGATCAAGATCATCGAGTCCAGCGACCAGATGGGTCTTCAGAATCGTGTGTCGTCGCATGGATCCCGGCAAGACACAGAAATCGTGAGTAGCTCCTTGACGCAACAGGAGAGAGGGTTTGCTAGAGAGGGGCACCGCGATCAGATCTGATGGCACCGTGGCGGCGGCCCTAGGTTTTACAGGGGTGTGGGAAATATAACAACTTCAGTCGGGACTTTTAATTTAGTATCTATACTAACATTAAAAGAGCAAACTTGTTGAGATACTTTAAATCTGAACCATTCAATATCCGATCAAACAGCACAGATCGTCCCAATGTTTGACAACTCAACAATGTCCGATTTTTCCCGTTTTACCCTCCCACCAAATCACATAATACTACTAAATTACCACTCATCTCCGATTCGTTATTTTTGTCTTTCCCTGAGTTAGGCCGACCGCCTCCTCGCGCGCGCCCGCCGCCGGAGGATGTGCGGCGACGACGCTTGAGGACGGCGAGGACTTCACACAAAGCATAGGAATTCGTTCATGTGCAGGCGCCACGCCGCCGTCCTAGGCCCTAGCAGGCACTGTCATCCCTGTGGAATTGTCGTATTCCCATAACGTCTTCCTCAACCTGCTGATGCTGTTGCTTCTGCTATGTCCTGCCGCTATAAAAAAAATCATGTGCTGCTGGGTACGAGATCTGGCGATAATTCTTTCGAAATTCGTTCAGAGACCATCACGGTGGGCTGGTTCTTGCAACTTTGCAAGTGCAGGCAAAGCAGACGGAATCCAGGATACGTTCAGTGCAGACTCCAGAGTCCATGCATGGTGTGTGTGCCGTAGAAATAGCTACGTACCTCAATTGCAAGAAAATGGCATCCAACCAGATACAGTTTGCTGCATGCACAATTTAGAGGCAAGTTGGTTTTTCTTCACCTCTAGAATACGTAATATTAAGCTTTGCTAATCCTCAAAATTTATCCATGTTAAAAGATAGTTTTGCTTTTGAAGAGAGGAGCACGCAAAGAAGCTAGCATCTCATAAAGTATCATCGCAGCTCAAAACTGGAAGCTCTTTTATTGGCATAATTCCTCATTCATCTACAACGTGGTCAATGGTGTGGCCACCTCATGGATTTTCTGGCGATGTGCTAAATATGAAATTGAATTATTTGGATATTTTTGAATCTATTCCATGCCGAGCCCGGGAAGCGCTGATAACGGGGCTGGTGTCACCTTCTTGAGGGCCGATGGGGTTCCGATGAGCCGGATTCATGCATCTGACATCTAATGAGTGATATCGCAACCGTCATGGACGACCGGAGGAGCTGGCGTCTTCATGTACATGATTCCCTCTCGGTCGGACGCGCCGCCCGAAAGCGATGCAATGTTGCTACTGATTTTGGTTGTGACATGTGAATGTTGCTTCACTGCATTGGTCACCTTCATGGAAGCTTTGAGGTCGACGTTTACATATGCTCCATGATCTTTAAATAAGTATCGTTGTCTTTGCAATATACTCCCTTTGTTTTTAAATATAAGATGTTTAGCCTTTGTCCACATTTACACGTATACAAATGCATCTAGATATACTTTAGTGTGTATGTCACTCATTTTAGTGTGCATCTAGACATGTACAACACCTAAAACATCTTATATTAAAAAACAGAGGGAGTATCTTTCCTACTTGTAAATTGTCCGTTTAATCGTGAAGACGTGCATTGCACGTACATGCCAACTAGTAATGAATAAATCCTAAAATTTAGGACGATCTATGTGGCGTCTCAACAAACGTCTCGACCCATGGCTTGAGAAGGAACGTAGGGACGAAAATAAAAGCGTCCAAGGAATGGCGTCCCTATGTGACTCTTTTCTTGTAGTGATCCTTTTTTGCGGGGACATTTCAACGTGAATATGACGGGATAACGTAGAGAAAAGAAGTACATGATCCTCAAGCAACATCATGAGCAGAGTTCACAACATTGATCACCTGAACACGCATGAATCGGGTCTCGTGGCAGCGTACCGAAATGAGGACTACACATGCATGCATGTAAACATAGAAACACAAAAGTAGGCATGGATGCAAAGTCTCTAGCTTACCCATTAATGCAAGATGTTGGATAAAATGTCGTGGACGATACTTTGAACAAGAATAGTCTGGTGATCCATGACAGTGATTAACCGGTGATATATAACGTAGCGAAGCCCCTCCCCCTCCCCTCCCGAGTCGCTACCCTCTCGAGCGGCTCCAGGGGCGCCGCCACCACCCAAACCCTAGAAGCTCTCCATCTTCGGCCCCTGCTGCCGCTGCTGCCGACGCCGGCGGTGGTGGCGGCGCCCATCCTGTCTTTGACGGGGGGCAGAGAAGGTGCTCCACGGTGGCTTCCCATGGAAAGGGTGGGTTGCTGGCGGCGGGCATAGGGCGGCACGGCCTCGGGCCGACGCCTGAGATCTTTCGGTAGGCGGAGGTGCGGAGGCGGTGGGCGCCGGCGGCGGCAGCAGATCATGGCAACCACTCGACTCGCTCGGCGGCAGATGTGTTTCTCGCCAACGCTCATGGCATTTTGGGCCTGGCTGCCTCGATCCAGCCTTTGGGCTTTGATCTTGGTTCGTTGGGCCCAACCAGGGCCGGCTGTGGGATCTGTGTGTGGTCTTTGGCCTCCGGTGACTTACAGTTGGGCAATGGCCTACCCCTTTGATGATGCCGTTCCTGCTGGGAGTGGCTTCACGGCGTCGGGGCCCGCGAGGCTGAAGAATAATGGCGGTGGTCCTAGGGTTACTCTTGCGCCAAGACGAAGAACAGCCGCGTGCCTGTCCTCTTTGATCTAGCCAGAGTGTCGGGTTCCGAAAGGCTCTGCCGGCGATCTCCAACTGGCGTTAATGCCTAGACACTGCTGGATCGGGGTGGTATTCGGTCGTGCCGAAGGAAGCGGCGCGAAGCTCTGCTCTGTTGCCATCATGGGCAAATCCAAGGTGAAGTCAGAGGGAGAATGTCATGGAAGCTGTGATCGAAGTACTGGCAATGGTGTTCGGAGCCTTTGCGTTGATGAGGAACTGGCTCGGAGTTTCAGGAATCGTGGCAGCAGTATGTAAGCGGGGGCGACAACACAGGTGAAGTTCAAAGTACTACCTTTCAGGGTGAAAATCCAAGGTCTGGCCTTAATTGGTTGTGCCTGGCAATAGTTTTGCTGAAAACATTGTTTTGAGAGCGGGGACTATCTTCAGGGTGAAAACCCAAGGTCTGACCTTAATTGGTTGTGCCTGACACTGTTTTCTTCTTGAAGGCATTGCTTTTGAAGAATTGGATATCAGGTGTTGGCTTGGTGGTGGTTGTGCAGCTGCTGCAAGAATTGTAACTCTGTAGCGGGACTTTTCTTTTTATTTCTCCTCCTTTTGTTTTTCGACTGTGTGCATCCGTAATAGTTTAGTTTATTGCGTTGTTGCAGAGACTGGGCGTAATTGTTCGTCCAGCAACATTGATCGCAATGTTGACCGGGCTTTCAATGATCGCAACATTGATCATCAATACAAAGATTGATTGATATATCATTACAAATGACAGTAAAAGTAGTGTAAATACATAGCTAATGATAGAAATCACATATGTTTCAATTCTAACAAGCTTAGTGGCTGGAGGAGCTCTGGGGCGCTAGCACACAAATCCTATGGCGCGGGGAGCTATTATACGGTGCCACGGTGGGGAGTTAGCGTCACTACCTAGATCAGACGACGATCTTCGGGAGGAGCTAGATCACAGCCCTCGGGCATAGCTTGAGGCAACGAGATGCAGATGCGGGGATCCTGGCGAGATGAGGGGGGAACAGGACCGGACCATCGGGAATGGCGACGAGGAAACCATGCATATGGATCAGTAGAAGAGGACGGATATGGATAGCTTCGTCTCTAGCTGAATGACCGACGAAAAGAAATGGCCCAAAGTAATACACACGGCACGCTGGCACTGTCCTGGCCAAGCTTTCGGCCTTGCCGCCAAGCTCGTTAATGGCTTTCGCGCGCAATTGATGCATGGATCTCCATCGCCTCCTACCAAACCTGGGGATCTAGTCAAACTATTCGACTAGACAGCAGGTGGTTGCTGGCAGCGAAGAGATCCTGCCCAGCCAAACTTGGGTGTACGTGGTTCGGCGGTTGCCCAGCCGACACATTCATCTACAGTGCAATGGACACCGACAATATCGGAACCCTCCTGCGACCAGTCCATCATCTTATCTTAATCCAACGAATGCATCTGATGGAACATATTACTGTCAGTCAGCTGCCAATCAGTGTACGGAAGATCGAATCGGGTATGTCACGCAAGATCGAATCCTACACGGACGTTGAAGCCTAGCTTAGCTAATCGGAGTCTGAAATTTCTAGAAATTCAACACGGATATATTTTTTGCGGGGTTATTTCAACGCGGATATGCATGACTGGATAATATGTAGAGAAAAGAAGCTCAGGATCCTCAAGCAACATCACGAACAGAGTACACAACATTGATCACCCGAACACGCATGCGTCGGTCAGTCGATCTGATCCCCTCGCAGTCGTACCTTCATCCACGGGGAAAGTCCATTTCAGGCATTAAACCTACGTGGACTCTGGAGCCCAGCTTTGCTAACCAAATTTCTAGAGAACATCTTTTTTGCGGGGGTATTTTAAGGCGAATATCTTTTTTGGGAGGGTATTTCAACGTGAATATGACATGACTGACGGGATAACATAGAGAAAAGAAGCACATGATTCTAAAGCAACATCACGAGCCCAGAACATTGATCACCCCAACACGCATGAATTAATCAGTGTATCTTCCTTTACAGCACCCTCAGCTGAGTTGCCGTGTGTCCGATATCTAACACACGGCAAAGATCCCGTAGTTTCTCCTGGCCAAGTTTTCGGCCTTGCTGCCGATCCCGTCAATGGCCTTACGATCGATTGATGCATGGATCTCGGTCGCCTATGTTAGAAATATTAGAGTTTGGTTATATCTCATGTAAGGATACGGTGTAGTACACCGATCCACCTCTCCCTCCGTATCCCTTTGTATCTCTGAATACCGTTCGATGTCCATGCCCTGTTGGAGGTTTTCCAACCCTATATCAACACGTAACACGAGCCAGGGAGAGGCATCGTTTCCGCCTAGGGTTATGACATGGTATCAGAGCTCGGCTCTTCCATGACCTAGCCGCCGCCGATCTACAACAAAAAACCTACACCCAAAAACCACACAGATCGATCCCTCTCTCCTTCGCCGCCTGATCCATGGCGTCCTCGTCGTCCTCTGCGATGTCTGCGACTGCTCTGGCTGCGGCCCTTGGGGCTCCGCCCTCCCAACAACTGACCCGAGAGAATTTCCTGTTCTGGCAGGCTCTCGTGTACCCGGCCTTGCGCGGCGCCCGTGCCTTGGGCTTGCTTGATGGCACCGATGCTGCTCCGGCTGAAAAACTGGAGATCGCGGATGAAGAAAAGAAGAAGAAACTCGTTGACAATCCCGCTTATTTCGAGTGGCTTGCACGAGACCAGCTGGTGTTGCGATATCTTCTCAACTCGATGTCGCCGGATGTGCTCTCGCATGTCCTTGGCCTCGCCACCACCGCTGAAGTCTGGGCCGAGATCACCGGGATGTTCTCCTCGCAGTCCCGCTCGAGGATTCAACACCTCCGGTCCGCACTCAACAACACAAAAAAAGAAAACCTCACCGCCGCGCAGTTCTTCTCCAAGATGAAGGGCTTCAGCTCAGAGATGGCCGCCGCGGGATAACCCCTTGATGAAGATGAGCTAGTTGGGTACATACTCAACGGGCTCGATGGTACGTACAATAGCATAGTATCTACAGCCAATGCCGTGAAAACCAGTCTTTCCGATCTGTTTGGTCAGGTGTCCGCACATGATATGCGGCAAGAGATGTTGATTGCAATGGGACAGGCTGCTCCCGATGCATTCACCTCTTCTGCCAACGCCGTTCGCCGTGATCAAGGTGGACGTGGAGATAGCCGTGGACGCTCCCCAGATCGTGGCCGTGGACGTTCCCCAGATCATGGTGCACATGGTGACCGCGGTGACCGCGGCGACCGTGAACGCTATGATGATGGCCGCAGGAGTGGTCAGTATTATGATGTCCGACGCGATAGCAATGGTCCAGACAGGTGCCGCAATGATGATGAAGGGCGCCGTGATTATGGAGGAGGAGGCCGTGGAGGCCGTGGCCGTGACCGCCGTCGCCGTGATGGGCGCCGAGGTCGTGCTCCTACTCCCTACGTCAATGTTACATGTCAAATCTGCAAAATTCATGGCCATCCGGCGAGTGAGTGCTGGTGGCGCTTTCAGCGTGATGATTCTGATGATGATGGTGACCGTGACACCAAGAACGCTCATGTTGCTTCATATGGAGTTGATACCAACTGGTACTCTGACACTGGTGCGACAAATCACATCACGGGGGACTTGAGCAAGCTCTCCACCCATGACAAGTACAAGGGACGCGACTGCGTCCGCACGGCCAACGGTAACGGTATGCACATAAGTCATATTGGTCATTCAATTTTGCGCACCCCACATGATTCCTTACATCTCAAAAATGTTCTACATGTTCCTAGTGCTTCAAAAAATCTCTTGTCCGTTCATAAGCTTACACGTGATAATAATGTATTTCTTGAGTTTCATCCAAACTTCTTTTTGATTAAGGATCAGGCCACAAGGAGAATTCTGTTTGAGGGTCCCTGTCATGGTGGTCTCTACCCGTTAGTGCCTATCTCTTCCGGGTCGTCCAAGCAAGCCTTCATTACAATAAAGCCTTCGTCTTTTACATGGCATCGTCGATTAGGACATCCGTCTTCGTTTGTGGTCAATAAAATTCTTAGGAAACACAATATTTCTTATACTCCAGAAACTAGTCCTTATATTTGTGATGCTTGTAAACTTGCTAAGAGTCATCGATTACCATATCCTATCTCTACCGGTGTATCCACTGTTCCTCTGGAACAAGTGTTTTCCGATGTATGGGGTCCAGCACCTCTTTCTGTTGGCAAGCATGCGTACTATGTAAGTTTATCGATGATTTTAGTAAATTTACTTGGATTTACTTGCTTAAGAACCATGGTTTCCAAGCTTTATCGATGATTTTAGTATATTTTAGTAAGTTTTCTTGAATTTCCAAGCACTAGTGGAACGAAAGTTCAATAGAAAAATAATCACCATGCAAACAGATTGGGGTGGTGAATATGAAAAGCTACATGGTTTCTTTCAAAAAAATTGGTATTACGCATCATGTGTCTTGCCCCCATGCTCATCAACAGAACGGTTCCGCTGAGAGAAAACATCGCCACATTGTTGAAGTTGGTCTTTCTTTACTTGCAAATGCTTCTATGCCTCTCAAGTTTTGGGATGATGCATTCCTTACAGCAACTTTTCTCATTAATTTGCTTCCTAGCAAGGTCATAAACTTTGACACGCCGGTTGAGCGTCTTTTAGCCACTAAACCCAACTATGATTCTCTTAGGGTCTTCGGATGTGCTTGCTGGCCGAACTTACGTCCATACAACAAGAGAAAACTTGCCTTCCGATCTACTCGATGTGTGTTCCTTGGCTATAGCCCTCGACACAAAGGAGTACATTGCTTAGACACTTCTACGGGACGCATCTATGTCTCTAGGGATGTGGTGTTCGATGAGAATGTTTTTCCCTTTGCTTCCATGAATCCAAATGCTGGCAAACGCCTCAAAAATGACATTCTTCTTTTGCCTTCCGATTATTCAAATGGGGATGCACAAAATCTTGACCATATGCCTTCACCTATTGTGCCTATTGTTACTAATAATTCTGTTGAGACTGGTGCAGACCATACAGATTCAGACAGTGATGTTGATGCAAGTACTGATGCTGGAGAAAATTCTGCTCAAAACGACACTCAAAATGATGAAATCAGTGAAGAAATGGATTCTGGGGAAGAAGACAGAAATAGCACAGATTCTGGGGAGGATTCTCCTCGTACTCCAGTTCATGATCCCGAGGTTGATGCTTCCGGGCCCAGTTCCCCTGCTGCCACTGCCGGGACCGCCTCGGACTCCACGCTGTCCCCCTCTCCAGAGCCAAGTCGCCGTCACGGTGCAGCGGGAGACAACCATCCAGGCCGTGCCACACGTGCACGCACCAGTGGCCTGCAACGCTTTGCCGACAGCATGCAGGATCAGCAGCATGCAAACAACAGCGACAGCCAGCCAATAGGGACCAGCGATGATGACAGAAATGATGATGGCAATGATTCCAGCGACAGTGCGCATGTGGAAAGTGACAGCCAGCCAATGGGAACTGATGGCGCAGATTCTGGGGAGGATTCCGGTGATGGATCTTCTGTGCCGGATGCTCCTGCAGCTCCTCCTGCATCTCAAATTCAAACAAGACTTAAAAAAGGGATATGTTGCCCTAGAATTTACAGGGATGGCTGTGTTAGATATGGTATGCTTACTTCCTCTGGTGAACCATCTTCACTCATGGAAGCACTTGATGATAAAAATTGGCGCCAAGCAATGGAGGAGGAGTATGATGCATTGCTCCAAAATAAAACATGGCACCTTGTTCCCCCAAGTTCCAATAAAAATATTATAGACTGCAAATGGGTATATCGTATAAAGAAAAAGGCTGATGGTACAATAGATAGATACAAAGCACGGTTGGTTGCGAAAGGTTTTAAGCAGAGATATGGCATTGACTATGAGGACACTTTCGGTCCAGTGGTTAAAGCAGCTACTATTAGAGTTGTTCTAGCCATTGCAGTTTCTAGAGGATGGAGTTTGCGGCAGCTAGATGTCAAGAACGCGTTTCTTCATGGTGTTCTGGAAGAGGAAGTCTATATGAAACAGCCACCAGGTTTTGAAAATTCCAATGCTCCAAACTATATATGTAAGTTGGATAAAGCTCTATATGGATTAAAACAGGCACCTCGAGCTTGGTTTTCTCGGTTGAGCTCTAAGCTACATGCTCTCGGTTTTGTACCCTCCAAGGCCGACACTTCTTTGTTCCTCTATACAAAGACAGGTATCACGGTGTTTGTTTTAATTTATGTTGATGATATTATAGTGACAAGTTCTTCAGATCATGCTATTTCTGCGTTACTCAAGGATTTAAATGAACACTTTGCTATTAAAGATCTTGGTGATTTACATTTCTTTCTTGGCATTGAGGTTCGGAAAGTTCAAGGTGGTTTGTTATTAACTCAGGAGAAATATGCAACCGATTTGCTTGCAAGGGTTGGCATGAAAGATTGCAAACCTGCTCCAACACCATTGTCCTACACAGAACCGTTGTCTTTAAATAAAGGTACACCTCTTGGTCCAAATGATATCACACAATACAGAAACATTGTTGGAGCCCTCCAGTATCTAACTTTGACAAGACCAGATTTAGCATTTTCTGTTAATAAGGTTTGTCAGTATCTTCATGCACCAACTACAGAACATTGGACAGCTGCTAAAAGAATTTTGAGATATGTTCAAAATACTCTTGATATTGGTATCACGTTTCAGCGGTCACCTTTTACTCTCTTGGGTGCCTTTTCTGATGCAGACTGGGCAGGTTGTCCTGATGATAGAAGATCTACTGGAGGTTTTGCTATATTTATTGGACCAAATTTGGTCTCATGGAGTGCAAGGAAACAAGCTACTGTGTCTCGTTCTAGTACAGAAGCTGAATATAAATCTCTCGCAAATGCAACAGCTGAGGTAATATGGGTTGAAGCTCTTCTTGGTGAACTCGGGATAACACTGAAGGAGAAACCTTGTTTGTGGTGTGATAATTTGGGTGCTACCTACTTATCTGCAAATCCAGTGTTTCATGCCCGTACAAAGCATATTGAAATTGACTTTCATTTTGTAAGAGAAAGAGTTGCAAATAAGAGATTAGATATCAAGTTTATTTCAAGCAAGGATCAGGTTGCAGATGGTTTCACAAAGGCCCTTCCTGTGAAACTACTACATGAGTTCAGACGTAATCTAAATCTTTCACAAGGTTTAGATTAAGAGGGGCTGTTAGAAATATTAGAGTTTGGTTATATCTCATGTAAGGATACGGTGTAGTACACCGATCCACCTCTCCCTCCGTATCCCTTTGTATCTCTGAATACCGTTCGATGTACATGCCCTGTTGGAGGTTTTCCAACCCTATATCAACACGTAACACGAGCCAGGGAGAGGCATCGTTTCCGCCTAGGGTTTTGACAGCCTACTGCCAAACCTAGGTATGATCTAGTCAAAACCATTCGACTAGACGCTGCAGGTGGCTGCTGACGGCAACGGATAGATCCTGCCCAGCCAACTGGCGTGTACGTGGTTCAGCTGTAAGCTGTTACCCAGCCGACATGTTCATCTACAGACTACAGTGTAACGGACACCCTCCGGCTAGTCCATTTTCTTATCATAATTCCAATGAATGCATGTGATGGAACATATTATTGTCAGTCAGCTGCCAATCAGTTCACGCAAGATCTAATCGGGTATGTCACGGCCGGCGAGGCCGTACCTACGTGCACGTTGGAGCCTAGCTTAGCTTACCAGACTCCGAAATTGCTACTCCCTCCTCCGTTCCAATTTACTCCGTAATTGACATGCTATCCACTAAATGTAAATGTATGTAGACATGTTACATGTATAGTCAAAGGCGGAGCTGGGCCCCAGGCTACACGGACCATGGCCTGGGGCGTGGAAAAAATACCAACATATATTTTAGACCTTAGCCTGGGACGCAGCCCAGCCCACTTAGGTATTGACCACTCGGCCCACAAATATGGACTCAACAATTGATCAAGCGAGGCAGCATTCCAAAGAGAGAACGTCAGAACGCGCATACGCGTCCGTGCGGGGAAACAGCAGGTCAGTACTCAGCCGCCGACCCCGCCGCCAAATCGTCCAGACTCACGTCCAGCGAGCCCGCCGACCGTCGTTCACTCGTCCGGGAGGGCCATCGCCATCTGGTCCACGACCTCCAGCCTCCGCTCGCCTTCCGCCCCCCGGCGACCTTGCGTCCCCGCCTGAGGCAAGGTATTCTACTCTGCTTTTGCTGCTCTGCCATCTTTTAATTCTTGATTTTTTCTCCTACATTGTTTAGGCTTCCCCTTTATCTGCTATGTCCTTTGTACTGAGCCGATTTAGTAAATTTTGCTTCGATTTAAATTTTACAGGAAGGTGAAGGTGAACAATCGACGTAGGAAATTGATAGCCTTTTTCAAGTACAAACCACCGAGTCCAGAGAAGCTTGTCCTTCTAATCTGGGTGACTTTTTTTTGGATATTTGGCCTTAGTTTTTGGCCCGGGCCGTCAACAATTCCTGGCTACGCCGTTGTGTATAGTTACATCCATATGTGGTGGATGGCAAGTCAATTAAATTGAAACGGAGAGAGTAGAAGGCTGCATCTAGCGAGCAATCGCTTGCTCATTAGTCCAATAGAGCAAACACTTTAACTAATAATTCCACATGCACGCAGTCCTTTCACGCGTGCATTTAATTTCATGAGTTTTTTTTCAAAAAGCCATAACTCTTAATTCGTGTGTAGGAATTGCGAAACTAGATCCCATTTGTACATGTTTCGACAAACTTTTTTTTTTTAACAGCAACTCTAGTGTTTATGCCAGCAACTTCGTACTAAGAGTTGCTGACAATACTTTTCTATATTTTGTAGTCAACTTAGTTTCCGAGAGATACTCAACTACGGTAGTGAGAAATTCTGTTTACGGACACACTGATTTCTCTATCCAAACAGAAACAAACCCAATTTCTCATTGCATTGCCCAATTCTCCATTACAAGCTGCAACAATCTAGGAGAGGAAAATAACACACATTAGTATAGCCCAGTAAACCTGAGAAGCAACTAAGTGATATTAGGGAGCAACTTTTCCAAATATCCTAGCAATTTTCTTAAGCTAAACCTAGGAAGCAACTAAATGTTATTAGGGAGCAACTAGATAATATTAGGGAGCAACTTTTCAGAAGATGAGAGCAACTATGTTAAGATGGACCTAGGAAGCAACTAAGTGATATTAGGGAGCAACTTTTCCAAAGATCCTAGCAATTTTCTTAAGCTAAACCTAGGAAGCAACTAAATGATATTAGGGAGCAACTAGATAATATTAGGGAGCAACTTTTCAGAAGATGAGAGCAACTATGTTAAGCTGGACCTAGGAAGCAACTAAATGATATCAGGGAGCTCTGCCATGGCGGTTCTGGCATTTCCTGTCGTGTCTTCGTTCTGCGTGTCCTCGTCCTACAGCTTGCGTCTTGTTGCGTGGTCGGTGCCGACGACGGTGGTTGTGGGTTACTCGCGTGCGGTGGTGCATGTGCTGGTTCTTCCCTCTGTTTTTCGCCATGTCTGTATTCGTGCTCTCGTGAGTGGCTCTGCCTTCCGACCTACGAGTCAGGACGAGAAGACAGGGGCCTTCTCTGAAGGTGGAAGCAGGGGTTGACGAAGGCGGTCTCTCCAGTGGTGTGGCTGGCTTCACGGCGTTCATCTCCTGTGTACTGCCTTTGTCGGCGGATGGTGGCTTCGAAGATCAAGCTGGGCTTCCTTGTGTAATCTCTGTTTGCTTGTTTTTCGTTACCTGTAAAGCTGTTCTGTCAGCACTTTGTAATTGCGGACCTAAAACTCTAAGCTTTGTTAATTCATTCAAAGCTAGGCATTATTGCCTTTTATGTAAAAAAATGGACCTTTTTCCGTCTTCCACAGCACCCAGCTGAGCTGCCGAAATGTGGAATTACCTTCCCGGAAGTAGGACTACACATGCATGCATATGCATGTAAAATGCATGTAAACACGGAGACACAAAAGTAGGCATGGATGCAAAGTCTAGCTTATCCATTAATGCAAGATGTTGGGCAATGTCATGGACGAGCTGGGCTTTGAACGAGAATAGTCTGCTGATCCATGGCCGTGATTAACCGTGATAACGTAGCAAAATGGAACTCCGGTTCGTCCATCGTCCATCTGTTCAGTCTCCAGAACGATCGCGCGCCAGCCTATATATACGCATGCACATACTAGCTTTCGTTCACAGCAAGCATCCACAATCACAACAATGTCGACACCCAAACCAGCCCTGGTCCTCCTCCTGCTGGCCGCCTCGCTGTGCGCCTGCACGGCGGCGAGCAAGCCACTGCTCACGCCCATCATCAAGGGTGTGGCGTCCACGGCCCTGTACACTGCGCCCCTCAGCCCGCTCCCCATCCAACTCACTCTCCGCCCGGTCGTCCTCGACCTCACTGCCCCGGCCGTCACGGCGTCGTGCAGCATCGGGATGACGAACAGGACACTGGCGATCTCCGCCAACACCACCGACGGCGCCAACCCGCTGTCCCCGGTCTCCTTCAACGCCACCGCCACCTGCGCGGTGCCACCATCCGGCGCCGTCGGCGTCGCGGGGCTCGCGCGCTCCAGTGCATCGTTCCCGGCGCAGGTCGCCAGCACGCAGAAGGTGGCCAACTCGTTCGCGCTATGCCTCCCGAGCGACGGCAAGACCGGGTTCAGCGGCAACGGCGTCGGCGCGGCCATCTTCGGCGGCGGCCCGTTCTTCCTCGCCCCGCCCGCGGACCGTCCCGCCATCACCACGCTCCTCTCCAACCCGGTCCCGCTCCGCCAGCCCTTCGCCGGAAACCCCGGCTACTTCGTCTCCGCCACAAGCGGCATCGCCATCGACGGCACAACAGCCGTCGCCGGCCCGCTCGTCGTCGGCCTCTCGACGACCATCGCCTACACGCAGCTCCGCAGCGACGTGTACCGTCCCATCATCGCGGCCTTCGACCGAGCCTTGGGCCAGACCGCCAAGGTCTCCGCCGTGTCCCCGTTCGAGCTGTGCTACGACTCGTCGAAGCTGGGGTCGTCCCTGTCGGGGTACTCCGTGCCGCAGGTGGACGTGATGCTGGAGGGCGGGACGAACTTCACGGTGGTCGGCGGCAACTCCATGGCCCAGGTGAACAGCGGCACCGCGTGCTTCGCGTTCGTGCAGACGCAGGCGAGCACGGGGCCGGCAGTGTTGATCGGAGGGTTCCAGATGGAGAACAGGCTGGTGGTCCTCGACAACGACAAGCAGCAGCTGAGCTTCACCGGGTACCTCCCCGCCATGGGGTTCTCCTGCAGCAACTTCAACTTCACCAAGGCCGGCTAGCTACGTCGCGTTCTTGCATTGTATAATTGTGTTAAAATAAAGGAAATAAAGTAAATCGAGTGTTTGTTCGCAGATTACACTCCATCAGTGCAATGAAGTGACAGCTTAATTTGTTCTATCGAGAAATATATTTGCGCTAATCATCACTATATACGCGCGCTACTTGAGTGGACGTCTGGTACCGATCGATCTGTATGAATGAAACATGCTTGTACATTACCTATATATGGCATAGTATCTGAATATATAATTGGATGACAAATTGACAACTACTGTAGCTAAGCGTCGCTTAGTTTCACTTCCTGCCAAACATTTTTACCTGGCGCCGCAATCCTGTTCAAACATGAGAGGTCAAAGCATTTGACGACTATCGCACCTTTCTGGATTCTCTTCCATGACATACTAGTAGAAGGAAAAAAAGTGTGTGACACATGTCCTAATAAGCATGAAAAAGGAATCTGCCTTTAGCTCAACCCAATGAACCCTTCTTGAAGTGAAGACGCCGAGCTACGTATCTTTTCCAAGGCTATCTTCCCAATCGTTAGGTGACTTTCTCTCTTGCAGACCCAGAAATTAAACTAATTAGCGCAACGGCTTCTCAATCATTGCAGCACGTGCGTGCTTAAGCTCTTGGTTGGCGACGACTTGTCCTACTAGTCAGTCAGTCACAGTCAGTGAGTCAAAGGAGGCGGCTTATGGCTCGCAATGTTGCCTTATATCCAAGGGATATCCGTTTGATTTATTTTTTCTAATCTTCTAGTAAATTTTAGAGAAGACAAGTCATCTTCTTCAAGTCAAAGTAGCTTGGATCGATTAGATCCATACCAATTTTTTCTTTGAAAAAGGAAAAACACGCCTTACTAGCATATTGCCTCTTCCTTAATAATTCGAGGGTTGGCCCTTCGAACTGAGCTAATCTGACTTTTTGTTTGATGTCCCTGGTCTTATAGAAATTTCACAAGTAATACGCGAAATCATTTAATTCTAGATAGGGCAACGTCGCTACTCAAGTCGAAAAGAAGTAATCAGCCCTATCCATGGCAAATAGTTTTTTTCGGCATCGCCAAGTAATCGCTTGGGATCAAACCGATAAGTAAATGGATCACTTATCAAGATAATTAGCCACAAAAGCATCTACTTTGCATTTCATCATTAGATCACTGATCAAGAAAAGACCAAAGAGACATTTTGTCAATGTAAGGTAGAACATTTAGCTTGGCAAACATAAAGTAAATGGACGGCTGCAGGTGAAGAAAGACATTGCACAATATATTTAATTTAGAAACAACAATTCAGCCCACTTCAGAAGATAGAAAACAGAAAGTTAAACCTCTGAAAACTATACTGAAGACGCTATAATAAAACTGGGCAAACCTAAGACCTGTTACACAAAGAATAACTAATTGAATAGCCACTCAACTCCATTGTCGGTCGCAAAAAACTAAAGAAGTAAAGATATATGTTTTCACCTGGGAAAAACCTAGGACATAGAGACATTTGATTGTAATGATGTCAAGACCAAAGACTCAGCAGCTTATAGGTCACAGCAGAGTGGATTACCAGTAAGTTCTCATAAACTCTAGTCGTCACACCTTATCCAAAATTTCCAACTCCTGTTAAAAAATTGTAACACGAAGAATTAGTCATTTAAAAATGTAACCTAGGTGAAAGTATTGGTATTTGGCATGAGGTACCAATGAAGCAACTTTATATAATGTATTCATGAATCATGATCAACAATGGTGCATTGACGAATTCAATATCTATGGTGCTCGTGTGATATAGGTTTTCACCTGGGGCTTAAGCAGCCAGCGACAAGGATACAGCATGCACGCCCAGGAGGACCTCTCCACGCACGCAGTGCAGACCGCCACCATGGATGCCTTGGAGGATGCCCGCCTTGACGCGTGGGGCGGACGAAGACGCCGGGCACGTCGTCGAGGGCATGCATAGAAGAGCACGTAGTCCAGGGCAACCGTCGTGCAATCTGAGGACGACCTCGTTGCGCACGTGTCGAGGGCACTGAAGTGCATGGCGTCCAGGGCGCTGCCGCAAACGCCGTCGGTCGGACGCCATGAACTGAGTCGTCCTCAAAGCCGTAGGCGCCACCCATGTCATATATGGCTTCTTCTTCGAAGCCGCAGGTGCCGCGCAGGCCATAGAGGGCATCATTGCTGAAGCTGT
The DNA here is from genome assembly GCA_947311845.1 of Poa pratensis. NCBI lineage: Eukaryota > Viridiplantae > Streptophyta > Magnoliopsida > Poales > Poaceae > Poa > Poa pratensis. The sequence continues at coordinate 4,699,169 of CAMZMU010000035.1, forward strand.
CGCCGACGGCGTGGCCTCCGTCGCGCACGCCATGCGAATCTATCTTCGATGACATTCGCTATGCGACGGACGGCGTGGCGCTGGCGGACGTGACTGCTATCCTCACGGTCGTGTCCTGCACATCTCGCTGGTGTTCAAGCCCACGGCGTCAGAGCCAACGACTGCCTACTTGTCATGTCGTCGTGTGAAAGAGAGGCTAATTTGGAGAGAATGGCTGCTGCATAGCTGTGTATCGGCTCGAGATTTGATTTCTTTCTTTTCCTCGCACTATATCAGGGTTGAGTTTTAGGGACACTTCATAGTGCCCCTAAATGTCACTTTTGCGCCCCTAAAAGTTCTTGGGGCACATTTTCTAAGTGTCCAATTTGTTTGTTTCTGTAAAAAAATTAGGGGCACTTTATAATGTGCCTCAAGGAGTGCCCCGAAAGGTAACCATTAGAGGCACTATGGAAAGTGCCCCTAACATTTAGGGACACTATTTTAAAATGCCCCTAAAAGTATTTAGTGGCACTTTGATGAAATGCCCCTGAAGTGCCACTAAATACTTTTAGGGGCACTTTGAGAAAATGCGCCTAAATGTATTTAGTGGCACTTTGATGAAATGCCCCTAAATACTTTTAGGAGTATTTAGGGGCAGTTTGAGGAAATGCCCCTAAATGTATTTAGAGGCAGTTTGATTAACTGCCCCTAAATCAATCTGAGATCTTTCCTAGCAAATTTGAAAATGAACCCTAAATCTGTTATTCAAATCACAGTACTCAATTCAAATCAAATTCTAAACATCACATCACAACAATATGTTATTACAGTACCAGTTTCTAAATAGTAATCTGTTATTACAGCAATAACAATCTTCAGTTATACAAAGCCTACTTGACAATAGTAAATTGGTCCATCTAACAAATCAAGAATAATTGCATAAACAGGAGCAACAAGCTTAAATTTCACTTCAGCGCTACCAACAGCTTCATGCTAATGAGAGGAATGGTGAGAAGAGCTTCAACTGATTCCAAAGAGATAAAGCCACCACCCCTGCAATTCCAGCACAACATATGATTGCAGATCCGAAGTTTAACAAGTGCAGGTGCATGTGATGATGAACTAGATTGAACTGATCAAGTGGAGAATTGAAATATACGCTCAGGCTTGCTATTGCATCACATGAACTTTTAACTAGGCAGCGTATCAGTTATGAAAACAATTTGTCAGAGGAAAAAAATCATAGGTACTAGGTGAGCTGCCAATTAGACCATGTGATGGACAAAAAAAGGACACAAGACCAGGAACAACCACTGCAGCTAAATTGTCATTACCACTACACATAGAGTTAGCTTCTTTTACCAAGGCATATATATGTACTCGTATCAGATTCATGCAAGCATAATGTATTTACTCGATCTGCTTTACAAGCAAAATTTGGCACGAATACAACAAAACAGTTGAGGTTTTAATTGCTTGTCCAACACCAACGAAATATCGCTTCCAAGTGTACAGGAAGCATGTCTTTGGAGTCAATATATAAACAGACTGAATTATTCTATTGGCACCTGCTATCAACCAAGTCATTTGATACAATACATGAAAATCCAAAAGAGAATATACATGTATTTAATTTAAGCATCTGATTCATTTGATTCAATACATGAAAATCTAGCTACCTGCCCACTAATAAAGTGATTAAAAAAAGCCTCTGCAAGTGATGGAAAATGTACAACTGATGCAAATTTGTAGGTGATCACCGATCTTTTTCTTCCATATTATTGTGAAAATGGAACAGGATTTACTTCTAGTGGCAACAATAGACATTGGCAAGAACTTAAAACTAGTTGGTAGGTACCAGCAGTCGCAAAGTGTAATCAAATGAGCAACCAATAGAAAGCAGTAGAAGAAAATTAAGTTAACAAATGTATCTAAGTACAAATGAGAGATGGCCTAAATACCTGGACAGAGGTCAATATTGCTCCAACATCATATATAGAACCACTAGTTTTGTAAGACATTCAAGCAGATGCTTCCATCTGCATAAGCCAAATAGATAACAGAAATATTAAACCAAATTATGTCGGACCTTCAAGGCTTCAATCTCTGATAAATATTTAGTACTTTAGTCAGTTATAAACCAAAATTTATTTTCTCTAGGTTTCTGAACATTGCCCATGGCTACAGCGAGTCTAACTAAACTGATGGACTAAGTTACAGACGTCCAGTATATCCCGTTGGTTTCGGTGTCCCTTTACTCTGGAAAAATAGAAATCCTTGTCAAGTAAAGCAAACATGAGAACACGGTCATTTCGCTAGGTATCTCGTATATACTATGTCAATCTACTCGCGAAACTTATAAACAGAGAGCAAAGTTCACGACGAGATTTTAACAGGAATGCCATGTGTTCCTTTTATAATACACCAATATGGGTTGTCTGAAATAGCACATCAAACACATCAGTGGTGATATCATGACCATCTCATACCTGATGCCCAAATAGAGAAGGAGCCCTTGTGTCATATTATTGACAGTTGAACTAAATATGAGATGTTTCATGTTAGATCAATCAGTCAGTCGACATGCATGCATGACGAAATTCTAGTATTGGTGGTTCACAAGATCAGTCAAATGCTTACCTTTTGGGTAACTTGTAATAGGTGTCATACAGAGCATGGCAGCAGCATACATTCTGAAAGAAACGAACGACGACTTTGATCAATTCTACAGCATAAGAAAAGATAAGTTAACAAATCAGAATATGTAGCCAAGGACACAAATTTAGATGCAAATAAGAGTAATAGGATCCAAACTTAGAAAGTACCGACGTAAATAAAATGTGTCACCTTAGGCCACGAGTAGTTCTAGCGGTGTGAAAAACAGCTTCCGAAATGTGAAGCAAGAAACAGACTGGCTTTCATCTATTTATGCAATGCAATGCTGGACAGACATAAACACATATTATGCACTAGTGGATATCTTCAGTATTTGGTGCATTTAACACACAGGATTACAGTTGGGCTACTGAAATTTTACCTTGGCATTCTCTGAATGAGTCCTTTCCCGAAATGGCTGAAAGCTTATTGTGACTGCATTGCCTTGTCTTTGAGGTGGGAGTCACTGTGACACACCAGCATCACCTAAACACATTGTTTCATTAACCATCTCTCAGTGAAAAATCCAAGCAAATCTCATTGCGCATATAAAAACTCCAAAAGAGTCTCGACTGCACATGAGATGTTGCTAATACAATTTTTTTTTAGAGCGTTTGCTAATACAATTTACACTACAGCCAACCGACAATTCCTTGTTAAATCTGATGCTCAACTACACTTCTGCTGGTAGAAAACAGTGCAGTACACTCCTACTGAATGTGAGACTGCCGCTAATCAAACAAGTATGCAACACGTTAATCATATACAGAGCAACACCAATCAGTACTAGGTTTAGGATAAGTGTCCAACTAATCATATGGCTACGAAAATGATATGGCTACGAAAATTCTACTTGTCCAACTAATCATTTGATCAAACACTTAATCTGCATAAATAGATCTGTTACCGAATGAACATAAAGCATAAACAAACAGAAACCAATAGTTTGAATAACGGGCAATTTGGTCAAGAGAGTAAAGTTAAGCAGTAGATACTGCGCAAAAATAGGAATTTGCCCAGAAGGCCAGGAGTAATGGTTGTAAGCTGAGATTGGAGGATAAAAATTGATCCAATCTTACTTGCTTGTACAACAAAAACAATGGCACAACAAATTGCAGGCAGATGACTTTGTTTAAATTGAGCATCTAACAGTTTAGAATGTTTATTTAAAATAAGCAACCTGGTGTATCAGTTATTGAGAGTACATGTCAAATTAGGCCACGAGTAGTTCTAGCGGTGTGAAAAATCTCACTGCCATGTTTGCTGAGTTTGTTGTCCAGAAACAGATTTCTGTTCTTCACTGTTCGAAAATCCAAAAAATCACAGAACGTCATCTGTGGCTGAAATATTTTGACAACAAGCATCAGGGTTTTGTCTACCTTTCTCTAGTTTTACGTTTTCTGATTTGAGGTCCAGAAGTACCCCGAAAAAATTCATCTTTACCATCTTTTATATTTTTGACACACTCTGTATTAGTTTTGCATTGCTTCTTTTACGGGCAAAGTAAGGTTCTTTTACAAGAGCTTTAATTAGATATTGGTGAAAGTAGCTAATGTTTAAAAATAAGTTCATGATATGTGCTTTGGAACTGAAGGGAGATATTGTTTTTGTGGACTAACCCCTCTAATCAAGTTTGCTATAAGTCTTGAGTGAAGGAAGTTTTCAAGTATCCAAGAGCGAGCTGATGAAGGAAGATCAAGAAGGGATAAAGGTATAAGCTTGGGAGGCTCCCATGGACCCTCCTCTGAAATATTGAAGAATTCACAAGTGTCTAAGCTTGGGGATGCCCATGGCATCCCCTTCTTCATCAACAATCATCAGTTTTACTCATGGTACTATATTTTTATTCATTTACACATTATGTGCTGTTCTTGGAGCGTCAGTTTGTTTTTACTTTCAGTGTGTTTATGTTTTGTTCTCTGGTCATATCAATGTTGGATCCTATTATTCTTGTTTGGGAGAGAGACACGCTCTGCTTTTTCATAGAATACTCTTGTGCTTCACTATATATGTTGAGTATTCAGTTTTCGTTATTCTTGCTTCTAGCTCTTGTTTTTCACGTATCTCTTGTTTAGAGCTATTAGTTCTTTTATAGAAAGTACTCTCTCTTGCTTCACTTATATTTGTTTGGAGAGTTGATTGATGTTTGGTTGAAAGGAAATTATCATGTAGGAAGTGTGAAAAGTGCTTGCATAATCTTGTAGATCATTGTCTTGAATATTTGATACTTGTCAATTGTTTAGAGATATGAAGTAGATTTAATGCTTAAACTTGTGTATCATCTAGTAAGAATGGATTAGTAAAGAACTGCCGTAAAGCTTAAAATTATGGCGCTTGTCCTGCTTGGTAGCTCTCAAAGTCTAGATATTCTTTTTGCAATGAATTGGTTTGGCTAACAAGGTAGACGGTGTGAAGTCTAATGGTTATGCAAATGTATATCTGTAGTCATTCATTGAACCAAGTTGATGTTATGTGTTTGCTTGATATCCTGCTAAGCCCAAAATTCCGTAACGAGAGGGAATACTTCTCGTGCATCCAAATCCCTGAGCCAAATATCTTTGCCATTTGTGTCCACCATACCTACCAACATGTGGAATTTCCTTGCCACTCCAAGTAAATTTTTCATGTGCTACCTTTAAAACTTTCAAAATTTTCCTTTTTTTTGTGCCTCTGTTTTTAAGCTCATGAAGAAGCAGTTGGTAGCTAGATATAACTTGTGACAAGCAAGGTCATTTCCCCCCTTTCACCCGGTGAGGATGGATTACGTCCTCACTTGAATTTGCCGATAGCTGGCTTAAGAAAAATATAAATATAACCCACCATTCTCCTCCGCAGAGTGTAAACCTAAGAAATCAGTCAAACATTAGTTAGTGGTGAAACAAAGGAGAACGAGGAGTGACCTCATTCCTCTAAGTACCAACCGCTCTCAAAAATCTAAAAGCCTTGCTTGAAACAGGGGACTAGCTAGTTTCTTTACAGTAGAGTCGTTGACGAAAGCATGCATATCTCAAAACTGTTTTACTTCTGTTAAAAAAAGCTCTAGCACATGACTAATCCCTGCTTACCTCTGCGAAGGGCCTTTCTTTTATTTTCATGTTGAGTCAGTTTTGCTCTTCCTTCTTTACCTCTGAAGCAATCACTTGGTGTCAACTTTGGTTCAAGTTTTACTTCATGTTATCTTTATATCTAACCGTGAAAACTTTGTACTGACTTTATCTTGAGATAAACATGTTGCAAGTTGAAGCTTTTGCTGAAAACTTAAATCTTCCTTTGTGTTGGTCAAACTCCTTTGCCGAAAGAATATTGCTTTGTGAGATATCAATCATTCTCAAGTGTTATACTTTTAAATCTCCAAAGTACTCTTTTCTAATAAATTCTTGTTTAGATGTTACACCTGGTTAATCATTGTTTGTTTCATTCAATGAACCATTGTCTTGGATCACTTTATTCATATCATGTGCTTTACATTATTACTTGATCAAGATGGTGTTGGTAGCATGTCTCCTAAAAAAATTATTCTGTTATCATTTACCTACTCTAGGACGAGTAGGAATTAAGCTTGGGGATGCTGATACGTCTCCAACATATATATAATTTTTGATGTTCCATGCTTGTTTTTATAACATTGCCACATGTGTTTATTATGTTTTCATATCATTTTGGCATATTTTATTGGACTAAACTTTTGACGAGATGCCCAGTGCTAGTTTCTGTTTATTATGTCTCTGCATTTCAGAAAAGGTCCAAAATCCAAACTGCTCAGAAAATTCCCAAACAATTACAGAAATTCTACATCGCCAGAAACCCCCCGGGGGGGGGGGGGGCGTCTGCGCACCCCTTTCGCAGCCCTTCAGACTATATAATCGTCCTGTCAAAAGAACCCTAGCACCTGAAAACACTTTTTCCAGAAAAGACTTCGAGTGCCGCCGCCATCAAGCCCTAGTTTCGGGGGTCAGAAGGTCCTGTTCCGGCACCCTGCCGGGACGAGGATTGACCCCTGGAGCCATCTCCTTCGACTACGCTGATACGTCCAAAACGTATCTATAATTTTTGATGTTCCATGCCTGTTATATATTGATTACCACATGTTTGTCCTACACTTTATATCATTTTTATGCATTTTCCGGGACTAACCTATTGACAAGATGCCACAGTGTCAGTTCCTGTTTTCTGCTGTCTTTTTGTTTCAGAAATTCTATTCTGGAAATATTCTCGGAATCGGACGCCAATTTAAGTGATTTATTTCTGGACTGAGACGAAGCATCAGCCAGAGGGACGAAGCCGGGGGCCACACCAGGGAGGCCGGCAGGCCCACGACACGGCCCAGGGTGGGCCCGCGTCCCTAGGCCGCCGCCTCACCTCGGCTGGCCACCGACGCCACCCTTTTGCCTATAAATTGAATCTATTCAGGAAACCATGGATACCCGAGCAAAAATGCACGAAAAGTTCCGCCGCCGCCGTCGTCTTCAACCCTAGTTCGGGAGGATTTCTGCAGTTCTTCCCGGCACCTTGCCAGAGGGGAAATCATCACCGGAGGGCTCTACACCACCATGCCTGCCTCCGGAGTTATGCGTGAGTAGTTCTCCAGGGACTACGGGTCCATAGCAGTAGCTAGTTGGTAGTCTCTCCACTTTGTGCTATCATGTTTAGATCTTGTGAGCTGCCTAACATGATCAAGATCATCTTTATGTAATGCTACATGTTGTGTTTGCTGGGATCCGATGAATTGTGAATGATCAAGTTTGTTCATCTATCTATATTATGTTTTATCTATGTACCTGCATGCTCTCCGTTGTTAGTAGATGCTTTGGCCAAGTAGATGCTAGTGTCTTCAAGAGAGGGTATTTATGCTAGATAGTGGGTTCATGCCTCTAGATGCCTGGGCTTGATAGACAGAAACAACTAAGGCCGTAGATGTGCTGTTGCCACTAGGGATAAAATAACCGATGCTTCGCTTAAGGGTACTGTTGTTAAGTCTAATGTGTTTGTTTACATTACACACTTTGCTTAATGCTACAATCTGTTGCCTTCAACTTAATACTCGTAGGAGACCCGGAAGCTATCTTGTGAGTGGATTATGAGTCATAGATGCAGCTAGTAAGTGGTCTACATATATTGTTGTAATGCCCAATAGATCTAACAATGAACATGTTCTTGACATATATTGCATTGTCATGCGTTTACAATTTGTCAATTGCCCAGCTGTAATTCGTTCACCCAGCATGTATATTTATCTGTCTTATGGAGAGACACCACTAGTGAACTATGGACCCCGGTCCTTTATTCCACACTGATACAAAAATCATTTTCATCACGCTCTACGTTACTTCCTGCTGTTACTTTTGTGGTCATCATCATATTCCACACCATACGTTTAATCCTTTGTATTCAGCAAGCCGGAGAGATTGACAACCTTCCTGTTTCGTTGGGGCAAAGTAGTTTGATTGTGTGAGTGCAGGTCCACGTCAGTGATCGGGTAACGGCGCCGCTGACACCTTTCTGAAGCTCTTCCAATTCCTACTGGATCTGACAACCTTGGTTTTGTAATCAAGGGAAAAACTTGCTGCTGACTACATCATACCTTCCTCTTGGGGTCTCCCAACGAGCGTGCGTTTCCACATCATCAAGCATACTTTTCTGATGCCGTTGCCGGGGAATTGGAAGCTACAGCAAGGGGAGTTACACGTCACTAATCTCTTTACTTTGTTTTTGTCTTGCTTAGTTTATTTTTATCTTATCTTGTTTGCTTTTAAATTCAAAAAACACAAAAAAAAATCCTGCATTAGCTTATTTCGGTTTATTATTATGTCTAGTTCGTTACTTGCTATCAATGGTTAACTCCTATGAAATTGGGTCTTATTTGCTAAGAGGATTCACGAGGAACAACAAAATTATTATAAGGAATACCGCTTGTCTCAAAAAGGGAAATATTTATGGGAACAAATAAGTAGATTGAATTATTTTGCTAAAAACTTGTGCACTACATATGATGAATCCTACTGTTTTAATGAATCTTTTTGTTGTAGAAGGCACAAACACCTCCCTTTCCAATGTGATTATAATGATAATGAAACCTTGGCTGCTTATGCTAAAGGAAACTATGACCTTGTAATCTTGAACAAACTGAAGAATTTGTTGTTTTAAGGGTGCCTATGAAATTGCTGGTTTTATTCAAGATGATGATGCTCCTTGTAAAACTGAGAATTTTGCTATACTTGGTTATTGCCTTGAATATTACAATGATAATCCTTATATTACTAAATATCTCGAGAGAATTTATCCTCCAAAAGAAGAAACTGTTGCCTTGCAGGAACCTAGGGAAGAAGAAATTGTTGAAACTGTGATCTCATTGATGAAAAAGAGGAGGAGAGTGAAGACAAATGGAGGATCTACCTTCTAATGATAGTAACTCTTTAACTCTTACATTATATGATTACCCTCCATGCCTACCTAAGGAGGAAGAATGTTATATTGTTGAATGTTATGATTCTATTGAAATATCTCCTTTGATAAATTTGAAGTAACAACATCCTTGACTCAAGAAAAAGAAGAAATAACAGAAAGTAAAAATGTGCTCCCTACTCTTATATATGATAATGCTCTTGATGATGGTCCTATGTTGACTGATGATATAAATTATACTACTATTGTCAAAAGTGGGTTTAATGACCCACTGTTTTTTAGCTTAATAAAAACTATGTGTTTGTAGATCATGAAAAGCATGCTTTATGTGATAGTTATATTGTTGAGTTTGTTCATGATGCTACTGAAAGTTATTATGAGAGAGGAAAATATGGATAAAGAATTTTCAAGTCACTAAAACACCTCTCTTTATGTTGAAAGTTTTGAAATTGCATTTGTTTCATCTTCCTATGCTAGTTGCTTTATGCTTCAATAATTTATTTTTTACAAGATTCCTTTGCATAGGAAGTGGGTTAGACTTAAATGTGTTATATTTGCCTCTTGATGCTCTCTTTTGTTTTTAACTCTTATTCTTATGAGAGCATCATTAAAACTTTAGCCTAGCTAAAAGGCATTAAAGAAAGCGCTTTTGGGAGGCAACCCATTATCTTTTTTTTAGTTTTTTTAGTCAAGGAGTTGCTTACCTGTAACAACTCCTTTGTATCTTTTATTTTGTTTTTGTTGTGCCAAGAAAAGCCTCTAATGCAAGAGGTGTAAAGTTTTATTTGCTGTCCAGAAACAGATTTCTGTACCTCACGGTAAAAATTCGTGAAAAATCACATTACTATTTTAATCTGTAAATTTTGAGCAGAAGCCTGAACTTATTACCTATCTTTCGTTAGTTAACCGTTTTCTGATTTGAGCATCGGAAGTGCCTCGAAAAATTCGTCTTTACGGACTGTTCTGGTTTTGACAGATTCTGTTTTGTTTTGCATTGTCTCTTTTGCAAGTATAGATTCACGTTCTTCGGGGGAGATCAGATCTTGCTTAGTAACAGTAGCTAATGTTTGAACTAAAGTATGCAATGTGTTTTTACAGAACCAAGTGAGTTTATGTTTTGATGCACTAACCCCTCTAATGAAGTTTGCGAGTTATCTTTGTGTGAAGGAAGTTTTCAAGTATTAGGAGAGGAGGATGATATAAGAAGATCAAGAAGAGAGAAAAGCTTAAGCTTGGGGAGGCTCCCTTGGATCTCCCCAGCATATATCAAGAAGACTCAAGCGTCTAAGCTTGGGGATGCCCAAGGCATCCCCTTCTTCATCAACAAATTATCAGGTCACTCTAGTGAGACTATATTTTTATTGCTTCACATATTGTGTGCTGTTCTTGGAGCGTCTGTGTGTTTTATTTTCTGTTTTGTTTTTGTTTTGTTTTTTTTCTGATCATAACTTAGTTGGATCCTAGCACTCTTGTTTGGGAGAGAGACACGCTCCGCTTTTGCTTAGAATACTCTATTTTCACTTATACTTGTTGAGTATTCTTGTTTAGCACTGCTATGCTATTAGCTCTTGTTTTTCATGTATCTCTTGTTCAGAGCTATTAGTTCTTTTATAGAAAGTACTCTCTTGCTTCACTTATATTTGTTTGGAGAGTTGTATAATTGGCGTCTGGTTGGAACAGAAAATGCTAAAGTGTGTGGTAGTTGTATAATGGAAAAACTTGCATAGTCTTGTAGATCATTGAACTTTGATAACTTGATTCCTTGCAAATGTTTTGAGATATTAAGAAATTAGATGTTAAATGCTTGCTGGTTAATTAAAGCTAAAATCTGATTAGTGGTTGTGTTATTAAAGCTTGTACCGTACTACAAACTCTTAAAATTGCTGAAGGTGTAGTTGGACTTGATAGCTTCTCATGTCTGAAGGTTTGGAAACAACATAGTTGCGTGCTAAGGTCGAGGGATCTAGCGGGGTACTTGTGCCTCCGTGAACGGCCCTCCTTGGGTAAATTTAATCATGCTCTTAATGTTGAACCTGCTAGTTGTTTGCAATAAACTTGTGAGTTCTTTTTGACTAATGTTGAGCTACGGTTTTTGGCACTTCCACCATCCATATTTTGCTAGCCTCTTCGGTGTGTGCATTGCCTTCTGCTCACATTGAGAGTTGTGCATACTTCGCCAGTACATCCAACCCCGTGGGAGAACTTCATCTTGTTCTCCTACACATAAGCCAAACATCTTCTCAAAACAGCCACCATAACTACCTATCACAGCATTTCCATAGCTGTTCCGAGATATATTGCCATGCAACTTCCACTTACATTACATGACTTGTTGTCATTCATCATTGTTATATATTGCTTTGCATGATTCTATACAGCTGATGTGTGGTTTTACCCATGTTACGCTAGATCATTGCACATCCTGCTACACTGGCAGAGGCATACAGTTTTATACATCATGTTTTGTTCATTATGAGTTATTTGTACCAAAAAGTGTGTTGTCATATTAGAGTGTTGCCCCTACAGTGAGGGAGAGAAAAGTGAAAAGAGCCACGGAGGCCATTGAAAAGAGAAAAAAAAAAAAAAAGAGAAAAAAAGAAATAAAGAGAGAGGGGGCAACATTACTATCCTTTATCCACACTTGTGCTCATGTTTAGCACCAGTTTATAGTCATCATTTGTGCTAGTAGCACCTATGCTCATATGAGAGAGTTTTCATGTTTTATAGTATAACTATGTGGGGAATTTACGTTATAGAACTTGGGTTGTATATTCCAATGATGAGCCTCCTCAAAAGTGCTCTAGGTCTTCATGAGCAACCAAGTTGGATGCACCCCCACTAGTTCCATTGGAGAGCTTTCATACACTTATAGCTCTATGTGCATCCGTTGCATGGCAATCACTACTCCTTGCATAGCTTCGATTATAAGACTTCCTCTTGTCTAATGATCATTATAGCTTTGTGAGCTTTCTTCCATTGGCCTTCCAAACCCCCATTATTATTCTCTTTGCCATAACATCCTGGTGCCAATACCAAATGCTTACGCTCACCGGTTGAGTAAAACTTCTAACCAGTGAATTCATTACGTTTGTGATACTTTTGCTTGACTGGATCCTTTCTATGTTTGTGAAGATTGCTGATGCTTGAGTAGAAGGATAACTTCTATACTGAATGCTTAAAACATCTATAATGAACTTTGTACGGTTTCATGTCTTTATAGCATCTTCCATGAAAGGTTTTTACTTGTTTAATTGTCTTGCTTTATTATCTATGTGTTTAATATCAAAATAGACTTTTGCTTTGAATGATTTGATCTCAGCTCACATGCTTTACATTACTATATGATCAAGATTATGTTGGTAGCATGTCACCTCAAAAATTATCTTTGTGTTATCGTTTACCTACTCGAGGACGAGTAGGAACTAAGCTTGGGGATGCTTGATACGTCCAAAACGTATCTATAATTTTTGATGTTCCATGCCTGTTATATATTGATTACCACATGTTTATCTTACACTTTTATCATTTTTATGCATTTTCTGGACTAACCTATTAACAAGATGCCACAGTGCAGTTCCTGTTTTCTGCTGTCTTTTTGTTTCAGAAATTATATTCTGGAAATATTCTCGGAATCAGACACCAATTTAACTGATTTATTTCTGGACCGAGACAAATCAGCAGCCAGAGGACGAAGCCGGGGGCCACACCAGGGAGGCCGGCGGGCCCACGGCGCGGCCCAGGGTGAGCCCGCGCCCCTAGGCCGCCGCCTCGGCTCGGCTGGCCACCGACGCCACCCTTTTGCCTATAAATAGCATCTATTCGGGAAACCCTAGATACCCGAGCGAAAATCCACGAAAAGTTCCGACGCCGCCGTCGTCTTCGACCCTAGTTCGGGAGGGTTTCTGCAGTTCTTCCCGGCACCTTGCCGGGGAGTAAATCATCACTGGAGGGCTCTACACCACCAAGCCTGCCTCCGGAGTGATGCGTGAATAGTTTTCCACGGGACTACGGGTCCATAGCAGTAGCTAGTTGGTAGTCTCTCCATCTTTATGTAATGCTACATGTTGTGTTTGATGGGATCCGATGAATTGTGAAGTTATGATCAAGTTTTTTCATCCATCTATATTATGTTTTATCTATATTCCTGCATGCTCTCTGTTGTTAGTAGAAGCTTTGGCCAAGTAGATGCTAGTGACTTTAAGAGAGGATATTTATGCTAGATAGTGGGTTCATGCCTCTAGAAGCCTGGGCTTGATAGACAGAAACAACTAAGGCCGTAGATGTGTTGTTGCCACTAGGGATAAAATAACCGATACTTAGTTTAAGGGTACGGTTGTTAAGTCTAATACGTTTGTTTACATTACATACTTTGTTTAATGTTATAATCTATTGCTTGCAACTTAATACTCATGGAAGACCCGAAAGCTATCTTGTGAGTGGATTATGAGTCATAGATGCAGCTAGTAAGCGGTCTACGTATATTGTTGTAATGCACAATAGATCTAACAATGAACATGTTCTTGTCATATATTGCATTGTCATGCATTTACAATTTGTCAATTGCCTAGCTATAATTCATTCACCCAGCATGTATATTTATCTGTCTTATGGAGAGACACCACTAGTGAACTGTGGACCTCGGTCCTTTATTCCACACTGATACAAACACCGTTTTCATCATGCTCTATGTTACTTCCTGTTGTTACTTTTGTCTTCATCATCATATTCTACACCATATGTTTAATCCTTTGTATTCAGCAAGCCGGGAGATTGACAACCTTCCTGTTTCGTTGGGACAAAGTTGTTTGATTGTGTGTATGCAGGTCCACGTCAGTGATCGGGTAACGGCGCCGCTAACACCTTTATGAAGCTCTTACTATTCCTACTGGATCTGACAACCTTGGTTTTGTAATCAAGAGAAAAACTTGTTGCTGACTACATCATACCTTCTTCTTGGGGTCTCCCAACGAGCGTGCGTTTCCACGTCATCATACGACGCCTCCATGATGCCCCGTGAGTAGTTCCCCCATGGACTACATGTTCTAGCAGTAACTTGTTGGTACTCTCTCTCTCTCCCATGTTGTTCAATACAATAGTCTCATGAGCTGCCTTACATGATTGAGATTCATCTGATTTAATTGGTGTTGTGTTTGTTGGGATCCGATGAATTGTGGAATGATGATCAAGTTTGTTTGTCACTTATATCTATGTTCTATTTAAGATCTTGCATGCTCTCTGATCCTTGTGGTTGCCTTGATCACGTAATTACTTGTGTATCTCCAAGAGGGAGTATTTATACTAGATAGTGGGTTCATGCCTCTTTTTGTCTGAGCTCGGGTTGACAGAAATGATCAAGACTAAAGATGTGCTGTTGCCACTAGGGAGAAAACAGCGGTGTGATTTCCTTGTGTTATTTACATTGCTTACATTATGCACTTTGCTTGTTGCAATTATCTGTTGCTTGTAACTTAATACTTCTGGGAGACATGCTGGATAGCGATCCCGGGGGTGGATTATTAGTCATAGACACAGTTGGATAACGGTCTATGTATTTTGACGTAATGCCTAATTAAATAGTTTAGTACCTTGTCATGATAGCATTGTTATGCGTCCACAATCTTGTCAATTGCCCGACTATAATTTGTTTACGCAACACGTGTTCTTTTTATTGGAGAGTTACCACTAGCGAAGCTGGAAACCCGGTCCATATTCATCCATCAACTATTTTCCGCGCCATTGCCTCCATTGTTACTATTGCTACTGCTACTTTGCTGTTACTATTACTCTCATATTACTATTGCTTTCACATCACTTTTGTTACTAGTGCTTTTTCAGGTGTGGCATAATTGACAACTCAGCTGCTAAGACTTATAAGTATTCTTTAGGTCCCCTTGTGTCGAATCAATAAATTTGGGTTTTACTTCCCTCGAAGATACTCTGCGATTCCCTACACTTGTGGGTCATCACTCCATGGTAAGCAAGGCCAGTGAGCTTGCCGCCGACGTGGGCGGCCATGTATATATTCATTAGGGTTTAGGGTTTAGAGTGAAATTAAGTTTTATTATATTATGTTTTACGGTTTATGTAAATGACTTGTATCCAAATTTGTATTCCAATTAAAAAAAGTTGTATTCCAAATTTGTATCCAAAACGGTTCATGTCCCAATGACAGGGCTGCCCCGCACCGTCGGGATCCGACGTGGCGTCGCCCTTGTTTCGTCCGGCGCACCCAAGCGTCTCCTGCCACAGAGGGCGTGCTGTGTGTGCCGGACGAGCTATTGGGCATCGCCGGAAGAAACCTGGCTATTGGCGCCGCGACTGGGCGCCAGTTTTTCGTTCGGCACCCCCAATAATGCTATTGGCAGCCCTATTGACGCCCTGACTGGAGATGCTCTTAAAGCAATTCAAGCCGTTGGCCTCCCAGGCTGATTTGCCGGTGCTTTTTGGGTCGCTCGCGGGGCCTCCGGCGGAAAATTTTGGCCTGGGGGACGCGTCGATTCCCAGTACCCCCCCCCCCCCCCCGACGGTTTTTTTTGGCGACTTTTGGTCGAAATATAAGTCACACAACATCATTTTTAGAGCAAATTCATTATTTTTAAACAAATTTATCATTTTTAAAGCAAATTCATCATTTTTATTGGACATAAAAAATAATACAAATAGTTTAACAAATCAGCACAACTCATAATTTTAACAAGTTTTTCAAGACAAATTACATAAACCTAGACGTCGCCTTTGCGCCTCCACGGGTGCTCCACCAGATCTTTCTATAATTGCTAATGAACTTGTGGGTCACGGATCTCCTGACGCATAGCAAGGAAGGTATCAGATGATGCCGGTACAGGCATCCGTCGGCTCTCCTCGGGGTCCTCGCCCACGAGAGGACCCTGTCTGAAGTATGGCACCTTCCGCTCGCTCTCATCCACTGGGTTCTCCCGCTAGCTCTCAATGATCATGGTGTGCAAGATCACACCCCAATTCATCACCTCCCACATATGATATTTCGACCAGGTCAAAGCGGGGTACCGGACAACAGCGAATCGAGCTTGGAGGCCACCAAATGCCCGCTCGACATCCTTCTTGCAAGCCTCCTGGCACTTGGAAAACCAAGCATGAGTCGTCCGAGGCACAGGGTTTGAGATAGTCTTCACAAAGGTGGTCCATTTTGGATAGATTCCATCTGCCAGGTCGTATCCCTTGTTGTATTGGTGCCCGTTGATCTCGAAATTCACCGGGGGAGCATGATCTTCAACAAGCTTGCCGAAGACATTATTGGAGCACTGCAGGAAGTTGATGTCGTTGTTCGATCCTGCCATGCCAAAGAAGGAATACCATATCGAGGTATCATGTGTAGCCACTACCTCAAGTATCACACTGCAAACTCCTTTGTGACCTTTGCACAACCCCTGCCAAGCAAATGGATAGTTTTTCCATTGTCAATGCATGCAGTCGATGCTTCCAAGCATTTCAGGAAATCCTCTTGCTTCCTTCTCGGCTAGGATCCGAGCAGTGTCTTCCACAGTGGGTGTTCGCAAGTATTCTGGTCCAAACACTGCCACTACGGCTCTGCAGAACTTGTAGAAACACTCAAGGACGATGGACTCGGCCATGCACAAATAGTCATCTTGCGTATCAGCTGGAGCTCCGTATGCAAGCAGTCTCAAAGCGGCCGTGCACTTCTGGAGCGAGGAAAATCCAACCATGCTGGTGCAATCTTTCTTGCAAATGAAGTAGTTGTCGAACTCTCGGACGCCATGCACAATCCTGAGGAAGAGATTCCAGTTCATCCTGAAACGACGCCAAAATGTCTTCTCGCCGTGCAATGGATCGTCGGCGAAGTAGTCGGCGTACAGAATGCAATAACCCTCCACCCGCTGCCTCCCCTTGCTCTTCTGGCGACCTGGTGCCGAGCCACCGCGCTTGGGCTATGCATCGGTGGGGTACAGACTGCCAGACAGGCGAGCATCAGCAAGTACTCTTCGTCGTCGGCGGCGGCGGCGTCGGCTTCCTCTTCCATCAGAGCGGCGAGCATCTCCTCGTAGTCGGAGTCCATCTCAGGCAAAACGCCGAACACCTCGCGGGCAGGGTGGGCGCGAAGCTTGATCGCGACGGTGATTCACCGCGAAAACTCGGGCAGCAGCGAGATGGAGGTGGAAGAGTTGTGCGGCGTGCTGTCGCGGTTGGGGGGTGCCCTATTCTAGCGTAGTGTTCGCGACGGATGGGAGGAGGTGGTGCCGGTAGCGGGGGAGGAAAATCGAAATAGGGCGAATCTGGGGTAGGGTATGTGCGTTGTCTCGCCGACAGAGCTGACCCGCGCGGCTTTTCCCTTCTGTCGGTGCCCCTAGGCGAAACCCGACGCGATGGGTTCGCCTGGGACGCCGGATACTTGTTAGGCCAAATCCGATAGAAAACGAGACGTTGAGGGGGCCGGCTGGAAAGAAAATGACCCGTCGACGAATTTTTTTGGCAAAAAGTGAGAGCTGGGGCTCTAGGAGAGCGGCTGGAGTTGCTCTTAGAGGTCAGGGTACTTCGTCTACAAAGTCAAGATTTGTTTCAGACTTTTGCCTTATCTATTTGTCTTGTAGTGGTAGCGGAAGGTGCACGCCATGTGTGTGCAAGTGTGCATGACCGGCTGACCACGGTCAAAAGGAGGCACTGGTCGAAACTGTTTTGGTGGGGCCAGCCTGCATAGGGGCAGGATTCCTGGCGCTCATTACTCACGGTGTCTCCTCTTCTCTCCTTCCCACTCAACTCACACAGAGATCAGATCCGGCGGCGGCGGCGGTCATGGCGGGAGAGGTGGGCCAGGAGGGACTAGCGTGTATCCTCGTGCATGCCATGTTGGCCGCGAGGAACGTCCGGGCCCAGCGCGACCGCCTCTTGCAGCTTCCACGCCTGCTGCCCCCGCGGAGCCCCGGCAACGACAACGCGGCCGGGGTCGAGGAGGTCGCCTCCGGCCGGTCTACGCCGACGGCCTCAGCCACGGCTCCTGCTACCTGAAGATATGCCTCGATACCGCGGCCGAGCACGTCGACCTCGCCTCCTTCAGCATCAACGCCTTCCTCGTCATCCCCCACGTGCAGCTCTACGGCGTGCTGATGGCGCAGTTCTCCCCCCCCCCCCCCCCCGCAGAAGGCCTCTCAGGCCCAGGCTTTCACCCGCATCGAGGCCGCCTACTACGCCGTCACGCTTCCCTTGGACCACCACCTCCCCCGCTGCATCGAGCTCCTCGTCGGCGTCCGGCCACCCCCCCGTCACCGGCAAGAGCTGCTGAAGCATGATCGGCTACTCAAACAACCCGGTAGCGGCCGCCGACGAGTACATCCTCAAGTGTATCGAGACCGGCTTCCCGACCCCGACCCCGACCCGGCCGTAGCCGCCACCGGCGAGCCCCCTCACGCGATAGCAGCGTGGACGTGGACCAGGCGCTCAGCTACCTCCATCGCGCTTGCTCCCTCACGACCCTCGCCGTCCAACACCTCGACGTCGCCGTCGCCTACCTCTCCAGCTTCCTCGACCCTGAGGAGGTCGCCGACATGTCTGAAAGGACCGACGAACGCGTACACAATGTCCTGCCTTTTTTTGCTGCTACCAGATCTGTTCATTGTTGTATCTCATTCATTCTGATCACTTCACTGCAGGACGGGCCCTATGATCAATCGGATAGTAATTCGGATTAACCAGCTCACCTGATCAAAGCGATCGAAGGGGGTAGGATCCCTTTGCATTGTTGATTGAAATCGAGATCACAGCCAAGCTCTCTAGTTCATCCAAGCTCCAACCTTTTACTGCAATTTCAGTTCAGTTCGTTCAGATTATCTGCTGCCACCATCAGACCATCTATGTTTAATTTCTGGACAGCCCTAGCTATCTAGCTTCGTCAGCGGGTAAAATGTACTACTGGTGTAGTGTTGCAATTTCGTATCTGCACCTTGTATGTGGACGATCGAGACGAATTGCAGCGAAATTGGGATTTTGGACATGCTGTTTTTTCCGTTCTTTCCTCTGTGATGCAATTCTCTTCTTCGATATATTAATGCATGCATCCTGTTTTGGTTTTGAGTTTTGACGATGGATAGTTCGAACTCGTGAATTGAACTTGGCCGCTCCTCTGAACTTGGGCGCTATTTTTTTTAATTTTTTTTTGAAATGAGGCAAAATATTTGACTTTTCATTGAAATAGAATAAAAGAATTGGTCAGTTTATATGGGAAACCGTCTGAATACCGACTTGGGCGTTATTCTGAACCTGCCTTGCAGTGCAGAGCCACGTTGTAACCCTTGACCACACATGATTTTTAAAATCCTTTGTATACAAGCAAAAAATATTTAAAAAAAATAAAAAATTAGTAAAAACACATGTATTTGACATCAATATTTGAAATAACATCACAGGCTTTGGATACTGGCTGCGCCAGCAGCGATGAGATTATCAGGCAACAGGCTAAGAGGATCTCCACCGGGGCCTCCAAATGACCCCCAAAGGACCATTGGGGGTCCAGACGCCTAAAAACGCCACCAGCGGCACCCCAAAGGGTTGCCCCGAGCAAAATCGTGTCCGGGACCCCCGAAGAGGGCCTCCAAAGCTTCTGACAGGGCTGGCCCGCCCGTTATACGCACAGCGCCCCGCCCCGTGTTAACTTGGGCTTGGCAGGAGGCCGTTGCGCCGCGTTTAATGGCGAGGCGACGAACGGCGGCTCGCCTGTCATCACGCCTCGCAATAGCGAAGCGACGCCTCGCAATAACATCGCGCCCATTCCCATGGCGCAGACGGAAGCGACGCGTGCTGCCGTCGCAGCGGCTGTCCCGCGGCGCCCTGCGCACGCGTCGTCGGCGTCAATGCGTGGCCAGACGAACCGGTGGCCGCGTTAATGCAGGCCACCAACCCCGCTCCTCCAGCCGCCTTTAAAACCCGGCGCGTCGCAGCCCTCCTCTCCCCACACCACCGCTTCTCCATTCTCCCCTCTCCCAACTCGCCACCAGCAGATCGGCCGCCAAGCAAGGCGGCCAACCGCGAGACGCCGGAGGAGCGCGAGCTCCGGCGTCATCGCGACTTCCTCTCGGCGGAAAGCGAGCGCCGCGACCAGCGACGCCGCGAGCAGATGGAGGAACGCCGTCGCCGCAACGAGGAGGCGGAGATGGCCAGGGCGTATGAACGCGAGCGGTGGCTCGAGGAGGTAGCCAACACGCCTCCATACGTCATGTCACTGGAGACGGCGCAACTCTGCAGCCGCCACAGCGTGCCGGTGGAGGGGGACGCGTCCCTACCCGAAGGGTGGACGAGGACGCCGTCAACGAGCCGGTGGCGCCACGGCTCAGCGGCAAGGAGCGCGTCGGCTTCATCATGCGGAAGTGGCAGGCGATGCCGTACGAGCAGAAGATCGACCCCAATTACTCCATCTCGGCGCCCTACTGGCACGCCGTGGTGGACGCGGAGTACGAGGTGCGCTGTGCCGGCGACTTCCTCCCAACCGGCGCGCGGGAACCAACGTCGGAGTTGTCTGCATCGGACGACGACGCAGCCGAGGACGACGATGATGACCCCGAGCTGCCCGATCTACCTATAGAAACGGCAGGCGCATCTTGGTCAGCAGCGTCGCCGCCACCGGAGAAGGGGGCGCAAGGTGAAGCCGGCGAGGCTTCCGATCAGGCGGCCAGGCGGTAGATGAAATCCCACCACGCGCCGGCCGCGAAATCAGAAGCCTCAGCCACGGCGAGGCTTCGTTTCTAAAGGCCGTAGCCGATGGGAATAGCAGATGAAACTTCCCGCGCCAGATCATCGAGACATGCAAGTCTGTTGATGATTCCGGTGCTTGGTTCGCATCTTCTTCCCCTTCGCTAGGCCATGGAGCGGCATCTCTCCTCGTCGCCGGCGCGTGTAGTGGTTGGCTAGACGCTGTAGCGTGTAGCCGGTACCGGCGTAGTTTAAGTTTAGTTTGTTAAATCTCGTTTAGATTTTAAATTGTAAGTTTGTTAAATCTCGTTTAATAAAATGCGCCGCCCGCAAGGTGTTCGATGATTTGCTCGTGTTTGGGGGGCGGACGTTTGGGGTGCGCCGCTGTGGACGCGGTCGAAAACATGGGCGGACACATGTCCGGCACCCCCAATGAAGGCCCCATTAGGGGGTGCCGGACACGAATTTGAAGGCCCCCGGTGGAGATGCTCTAACAGATCGGTCAACTAAATGCTACTTTTCGAAACAGAGGCCTATGTTTGTTCAATTTTATATGAGTATGTATCCATGCCCATTTGCTTGAGCATTGCAGTGAGCTGGGCTTATGACTACTTCATAGTGAGCTGAGTTAAATGAATCACAATTGTCTTTTGTGAATAGTATAATCAGAGATTTAAGTGTTCGATTGCTTCAGGATGAGCAGGGTAAACTGCAACCCATGGGTGGTGAAATATATGATGCATTTACCAAATATATTGTCCTGCAGTGGACAATGTTTTTACTTCTTTAGGTACACGATATATGCTACAGGTGACATAATTCTACTAAGTATTAAGATGCAGTTAGTTGTCCTATTTTACTATACAAGGAATGTGCTGAGATAAATGAATCGCAGTGCTTGTTTGTGAATAGTATAACCAGATATTTAATTGTTCGATTGCTTCAAGATGAGAAGGATATACTGCAACCACTTGGCATATGTGGTAAGCAACCAAAACAAAACAAATGAGAAGGGTATACTGCATCTACACATTAAAACGCGTTTGGATACATGCAGGCTTGAAAAGGTTAAAACATCTTATATTTAGTAACAGAGGGAGTATGTTTTGATTTAAAAAATGGTAGCATGCATGAAAACTTTGTTTTAGGTGCTTGAAGCACGAGGTAACTATCCTTGTTTCAAAACCATATCTAGACACCCTTCAGCTGGTGTGATTTATAATCTGTCCGGTTTAAGTTAGCAAGTTTCTATATCTTGAGAAAAGATTAGCAAGCTTGGACGTATAGCCACTGATCACTCCCTTTCGGGCATTTACATTATATAGTGCTTATTTAAGTATAGTTTGATTATCAATGGGTTTTTTATTTTGATTTGAATACATTAATCCAGTTTAGGTTTGATATACATATTAGAAATGAAGAAGCATGGCATATGAAAGGTATCCTATTAATTTGTAATTGATCTTTGAATTTCACATGGCACTTACGTTATTGTTTTGTATTCCTGTTTGATTGAACTTGAAAAATTATATATGTAATAGTGATTTATTTATGATCTCCAGATGTCTTAATGTGTGGTGAGTGCTACAGGAGGTTTGGAGCTTATAGAATTGTACTCCATCCGCTTTCAAATGTAAGATGTTTTAGGTGTTACACATGTTGTCTACATGCACACTAAAATGAGTGAACATACACATGAAACATGTCTAGATACATTTGCGTGCATGTGAATGTGGACAAAAGCTAAAACATCTTATATTTAGGAACGGTGGGAGTATTTAGGAAGAGGAGCGGGAATTTTTTGAGTTCTTTCCGATAAACTGTGGAGTTTTCTATGGTGTACTAAAACAAACGAATCTCTTCCCGATATATCATGCATTTGTGAGAAACATCATGTCAAGGGTAATGATGACAAAAGCGAAGACAGTTACTCCTCTGACATCCTTTTCCGAACGGAGGGAGTAGAAGTTTGTGTCACGTAATGATTATGCAGGAATGGACACAGCTCACATGATTATCGCTGATGAGTTGAGTGTTATAATGGTAGTGGATGCGAGTTTGAAAAAAATACTTATATGTGTAGTGTAGAATCATTTTATCTACAAAATAATATCAAATTCTGGACAGATCTTGGCAAAAAAAAATGCAGTATGCTGAGGGGAATGAAGTTCATTGTATGATACTCTTTTGTTCTTAGTGTAATTGGCAATGTATCATCGTACCTAGAAATTCAAATTACACCATATATGAAATCGTATTATGATCTTCGGGCGCGGCAAAGCGCGCCATTTCCTTCTAGTGCCATGTACGCCACGAAGAATGTCCGGGCCCAGCGCAACCGCCTCGTGCAGCTCCGGCGCATGCGGCCACGGAGGAGCCCCGGTGACGATGGCGCGGCCGGGTCGAGGAGGTCGCCTCCGGCCTCCACAAGATATACTCTGAGGGCCTCTACAAGGGCGTCGGAAACCTTGCGGACTGCCTCGAGACCGCAGCCGAGAACGGCGACCGCGACTCTTTTAGCATTGTCGAGAAGTTCGGAAGAGCTTCTGAACCCTCTCGAATTAGGGTTGGCGACGGTGGCGGCCTCGGATGTTTTCTGTGGAAATTGTTCGGGTGTTTAGGGTTTTCGGACGAGGAGAATATATAGGCGAAGAGGCGGCGTGAGGGGCCACCCGAGGGCGCCAGACGACTCCCCGGCGCGGCCCCACCCTTGGCCGCGCCGAGGTGGTGTCTGAGCCCCCTGGGTAGCCTCCTCGGCTGCCCTTTGGACTGCCTCTTCGTATCTTCATAAAACTTATCCCCGTAAAATTTCGTCCAATTCCGACAATATTTCCCGACTAGCTTTTCTGAAATAAAAGGACAACAGAAAATAGGAACTGACACTTTGTCATCTTGTTAATAGGTTAGTCCCAGAAAATGCATAAAAATGATATAAACTGTAAATAAAATATGTAGCATTTGTTATAAAACAAGCATGAAACATCAAAAATTAAGATACGTTTGAGATGTCTCACACGACAAGGATGGTGAATACACCTACGATTTAATCTCGCCAGGTCTTCTTTGTAGCCCTAATTGATGAGCATGAAGACACTCAGAACGAGCTGAGCGTGAGAGGCGGTCCTCTTGTTCGTCGGGGTGACGATGCGCTTGTGAGAACGTTGCACAATTTCGAAATGAGCACGCCGGGGAGGGATGAGCGCGAGGGCCGGCCATGTTGTCAGTGCGGCGTCGGACTCTTGAGTAAATCGTGCAGTTCCAGAGCGAAAGCGCCCGCGCCGGTGCCGGCAGGGTTGATCGAGAATGGGGAGGCGACGCCGGGGCGAATAGGGAGGTGGAGATGCGGGAAAGAGGAGGCGATTGGTGTGTGTGTGGGGGGGGGTATCTATGGGAGAACTGGGTGCGGGGAGCTTTATTGCTTTCCCCGTGATTGTAGCGATTAGAGTTATTTGGTTTGCTTAATTGCTTTCCAAGTTGATCAAAATTCAGTGTTTTTAGTGATTGAAACGGTTCCATAATCATCACGCGTGAGAGTTCGGGTGATCGGAGGGTGTATGTTGGTCCAACGTTGAGTGAAGGAATGGAGAGAGGGGATTGAATGTCCAGGATGTGTCTAATGATGAATGTTGAGTGTTTTAAAGCTGACCAACCATGAGCAACTTCCATATAAATAGGAAAGAAGATATGGAAAAATACAATTTCGGCACAATCGTGGCCAATGGTTAGAGTAATTTCGACACATTTGTTTTCAAACATTCAGCTACGAGCATTTTTTAATTATCAAAATTACCTATACGGTGATAATTATGTGTTTGTCGTGTAGTGGTAGCGGAAGGAGCACGCCATCCTATCCTTGCGCTTGTGCATGACCGCGGTCAAAAGGAGGCACTGGGGGAAGCGATTGTGGTGGGGCCAGCCTGCAAAGGGGCAGGATTCGCCTGCGCTCATTGCTCACGCCGTCTCCTTCCCACTCAACTCACACAGAGATCAGATCAGGCGGCGGCGGCCATGGCGGGAGAGGTGGCCCAGGTGGGTTATGATGGGGTATATCGTATCCTCGTGCCTGCCATGTTGGCCGCGAGGAACGTCCGGGCCCAGCGCGACCGCCTCTTGCAGCTCCGACGCCTTCTGAGCCCCGGCGACGACGACGCGGCCGTGGTCGCCTCCGGCCTCCAGAAGGTCTACAGCGAGGGCCTCTACTACGGCTCCTGCTACCTCAAGAAATGCCTCGACACCGCGGCCGACCACGTCGACGTCGCCTCATTTAGCATCAACGCCTTCCTCGTCATCCCCCACGTGCAGCTCTACGGCGTGCTGCTGGGCAATGGCACCCCCCGCCGGCCACCCAGGCCCAGGCTTTCGCCCGCATCGAGGCCGCCTACTACGCCGTCATGCTTCCCTTGGACCACCACCTCCCCCGCTGCATCGAGCTCCTCGTCGGCGTTCGGCCACCCCCCGTCACCGGCAAGAGCGCAGAAGCATGATCGGCTACTCAAACAACCCGGTAGCGGCCGCCGACGAGTACATCCTCAAGTGTATCGAGACCGGCTTCCCCGACCCCGACCCCGACCCGGCCGTAGCCGGCGCCACCGCCACCGGCGAGCCCCCTCAGGCGAAAAGCAGCGTGGACGTGGACCAGGCGCTCAGCTACCTCCATCGCGCTTGCTCCCTCACGACCCTCGCCGTCAAGCACCTCGACGTCGCCGTCGCCTTCATCTCTAGCCTCCTCGACCCGGAGGAGGTCGTTAAAATCTCCAAATGGACCGACGAACGCGTACACATCTCTGAGGTACATACACTATGTCCTGCCTTTGCTTGCTGCTACCAGATCTGTTCATCGCTTTACCTCATCCATTCTGATCACTTCACTGCAGGACGGGCCGTATGATCCACCCTATAATTCGGATTAACCAGCTCGTTTCATTGTTGATGCTGCTAGTCTCAAAGCGATCGAAGGGGTGGGATCCCTTTGCATTGTTGATCGAAGCTGAGCTCACATCCAAGCTCTCTAGTTCATCCAAGCTCCAACCTTTCTGTGAGAATTGTAAAACCCTAAAATTGTGTGTTCTATTGCTTGGACCCTCGTGGGGTTTATATGGAGGTACAAAGGGGTAGATGATTGGAGTACAAGGCAAGTAATACTAGGTTTAAACCGAGTCTATCTCTAACTCTAGAATACACCAATATCTCTACGTATTATACTCTAACATTCCCCTTCAGTCGTAGCGAGAGTGAAGCGGACGATTGCGACTGGCTTTGAAGGCTTGCGCATCCGTCGTTCCTCCTCTCCTTCATCATCAACTACGTCTCGGATGGTCTTCCTCTCTTCCCTCCCGCAGTCACAGCGGAAGTGGCGTGGACGCAAGTGACGACGCGGACGCTGTTGACTGGAGTTGTTGCCGATGTGTTGCTGTAGACGTTGCCGTTGATGTCGATGTCGAGGTAGCCGATCGTGATGTTGCCGTGGTCGAGGTGTTGTGGTCGATGTAGTACTCGTCGTGGTCGTTGTAGCCGCAATGCCGGAGGCGCAAAAAATTGTGCGATGTATATGACGGAGCTGCAGTTGTGGTTTTTTTTCGTGACGCTTCGCACCTTAAGAGGTACCGTCGGGGCGTCTTGCAGATGTCAGAGGACGCGGACATAAGTGAGTCCACCAGTTTTGCCAGGACTGGGGGATCCCACCGAGCACACAACGGTTTTGCTAGAACCGTGCGCGCAGTTGTATCGTAGGGCTTTCACAATTGTGATGCCGGGTTGTTGATGCAGTCTTAGCCGTCGGACGCGGTCGATGCCGTCGTCGGTGTCATGTGGCGCCTTGCAGTAGTACTGTCAGAGGGCGTGTGTCCATACTTGTGGACGATGTAGCGGCGGCGGCGGTGTGTTGACGAGGTTGTCGATGAAGACCACGTTGATGTAGACCTTGGCGATGATGTGTCGGCGATGTAGCAGCAGGCGTGATGTAGTACGTCGTGTGGAGGCGTCCCTCCCGACGATGATGGTTTTGATGCCTGCTGTCGGATGTTGGAGAAGTCGATGAAGATCCACACCGGAATGCGTGTGGTTGCTGTCGCTTCTCGTCGATGAAGATCTTGGGCGTAGTCATACAGGTTGATGTCGTGATTCATGTCGGTGCAGATTGGCGACGATGTAGTTCCGGCGATGCAGTGCAGATTCCTATGGCTCGACGTAGATGGCGCTTGGTGTAGTCGTGTAGAGGACCTGGACTGTCCGGATCGTGTCCAGAGTTTTTCCAGGTCGGGAGTTCGATCTGGGCGGCGGTTCTATCCGCTGGCGTGAATTCCGGTGAAGCGCATGGTCGCGGGGAGCCCTGGTTGGAGTCCATGCAAGCACGTACGCATATGCAGCTTAGAGCTTTAGTCCATGCCATGCACGTACCTTCCCGTGCTATGCACGTATGCTGGCGCTGTAGACGTACGCCAGCTAGATCGGATCGGCAGCATCCTTTGTGCCGCCGGTTGCCGATTGCTGACGCGCACGAGGCGCTGGATGCGGGAGGCGCCAGGAGCGAGGCCGGGCCTGGACTCGGTTTGTGCGTCTCGCCGTCTTGGATTTTGATGTCGATTCTGCACAGAATTTTCCGCCGGACAAGGATCGAAAGATTTAGGGATTTATTGGCTAAACTGATCTAATCTACAGAATTGGGAATTTCGAAATTGAACCTAATCTAATCTAAAGAACTGATCCGATCATTGATCGAAACCGGGTGCCGCGCCCCCGAGGAGATGATCTCCCGGGGGCGGCGCGTGATGCGGAAGTGGTGGAAAACCTAGGATCGGCGTCGTGAGACAAACCGCTCTGATACCATGTGAGAATTGTAAAACCCTAAAATTGTGTGTTCTATTGCTTGGACCCTCGTGGGGTTTATATGGAGGTACAAAGGGGTAGATGATTGGAGTACAAGGCAAGTAATACTAGGTTTAAACCGAGTCTATCTCTAACTCTAGAATACACCAATATCTCTACGTATTATACTCTAACACTTTCACTACAATTGCAGTTCAGTTCGTTCAGATTATCTGCTGCCACCATCTATGTTTAATTTCTGGACGGCCGTGGCTATCTTAGCTTCATCAGTACTGGTGTAATGTCATATCAACACCTTGCCTGTGGACGACCGAACCGAATTGCAGCGAAATTGGTACTTTGGACATGCTCAATCTTTGCTCCGTGATTCAATTCTTTTGCATTCTATATCACTGCGTGCATTCTATGAAATTCTTGAATCACTATAGCACAGTAACATTTGCATTGTTGATCTTAAGCTACAATATTTCGATCAAGGCTCTCAAAGCGATCGAAGCGGGTGGGGAACCCTTTACATTGTTGATCCAAGCCGAGCTCACATCAGTCAGTCGTCTAACATTGTTATGCTCTCTAGTTCAACCGATCCAAGTTACAAACTTTTTCAGATATAAGTTCAGTTTTGTCAGATCAAATCTTCTGCTACTATCTAATTTAATTTCTGAACGGCCGTGGCTATGTGAGGGGGTAAAATATGGTCAAGGGATACTGTAATGTCATATCTAGTACATCTTATCTGTGGACTATAGTGTTGAGTTGCAGCAAAAAATTTAAATTTTGGACATGCTATGCTTTTTTTATAGTGTTCTGTGATGTCGTTTAATTTCTGGACATCCGTGGCTATCTTGGAGCATCTCCAGGGCCTCCAAATGACACCAAAGGCCCATTGGGGTCCGGACGCCAAAATCGGCCACCAACGGCACCCCTTAAAGGGTCGGCTGAGCTAAATCGTGTCCGGCACCCCAAAACGGCCTCCAAGTTTGGAAGCCCTCTCGGGGTGCCTGACATGGGGCAGACATGCCCTCTTACAGGGCTGGCCCGCCCGTCATACACACAGCGTCGGCGTCCGTGTTAATTAGGGCCGTGCAGAAGGCTGTTCCGCCCGATTTTAATGGCGAGGCGATGAGACGGAGGCACAGCTGTCAGCACGTGTCGCAATAACGCCGCACCTGTTCCCCTGGCGGGCGCAGAGCGAAGCGATGCATCGCAATAACGCCACGCTCGTTCCCATGGCGCAGATGGAAGCGACGCCTCGAGCGTTGTCTACGTGTTGACGTCGTTGCGGCTTCCAGCGGTGACGCCCTGTACACGCGTCGTTGACGTCAATGCGTGGCCATGCGAACCGGTGGCTAGGCGTTAATGCAGGCCACCCAACCCGCTCCTCCGACCGCCTTTAAAACCCAGCGCGTCGCGGCCCTCCTCTTCCCACACCACTCCTTCTCCCCATTCTCACAACTCGTCAAAAAGAAGATCTGCCTCCAAGCATGGCGGGCAGCCGCGAGACGCCGGAGGAGCGCGCGCTTCGGCGTCATCGCGACTTCCTCTCGGGGGAATGTACTCGCCACTGCAACGAGCGCCGCGGCCAGCAACGCCGCGAGCAGATGGAAGAACGTCGCAGCCGCAACGAGGAGGCATAGATGGCCAAGTCGTATCAACGCGATAGGTTGCGCGAGGAGGCAGCCAACGCGCCACCGTACGTGGTGTCGTTGGAGACCGCGTGGCTGTGCAGCCGCCACAGCATGCCGGTGGAGGATGACGCCACCCTACCCGAAGGGTGTACGTGGAACGTCGTCAACATGCCGGTGGCACCACGGTTCAGCGGGCACGAGCGCGTCGACTACATCATGCGGCAGTGGAGGGAGATGCCATACGAGCAGAAACTCGACCCATGTACTCCATCTCGGTGCCCTACTGGCACGCCGTGGTGGACGCGGAGTACGAGGCGCGTCGCACTGGCATCTTCCTCCCCACCGCTGCGCGGGAGCCTACGCCGGAGCTGTCCGCATCGGACGATGACCGCTCTGACGGCGAGGACGACGACCCCGAGTTGCCCGATCTCCCCTTACCACCGGCAGGCGCATCTTGTTCAGCAGCGTCACCGTCATCGGAGAAGGGAGTGCCAGATGAAGCCGGCGAGGCTTCCCATCAAGCGCGCCGCGGCTCCCAACGGCGGTAGATCAAATCCCATCGCGCGCCGGCTTTGAAACCAGAAGCCTCAACCTCAGCCGAGGTTACGTTTCTAAAGGCTGTAGCGATGGCAATAGCGAATGAAACTTCTGACGCCGGATCATTGAGGCATGCAAGTCTCTTGGTGATTCCAGTGCTGATTGGCATCTTCTTCGTCAGCGCTAGGCCATGGAAGCGGCATCTTCCTCGACGCCGGCGCGTGTAGTGGTTGGCTAGACGCTATAGCGTGTAGCTGGTAACGGCGTAGTTTAGGTTTAGTTTGTTAAATCTCGTTTAGGTTTGAAGTTGTAAGTTTGTTTACTCTCGTTTAAATTCCGCTGAAATTGTTTATGTGAACGAATGATAAAAAAATAATTTGGCGTGCTTGTTTGGGTGCGCCGCTGTGGGTTGCACCCCCAATTGACCGGACATGTGTCCGGCACCCCCAATTAGGCCTCAATTAGGGGGTGCCAGACACCGATTTGGAGGCCCCCGGTGGAGATGCTCTTAGATTCATCAGTCTGTGGACGATTTGAAGTGAATTAGACTTTGGACATGCTCTGTTTTCTCAATCTTTGCTCGGGGATGCGATTCTTTTCCGATCCTAGAATAGCAATCTATATGAATGCGTGCATTCTGGTCTGGTTTTGAGTTTTGACGATCGATTGTTTACCAAGGGAACTCGTGGACATTCCTTCTCCTGGTCAAAGTTGGCCGCTCCTCTGGACTTAGCCGTTACTCTGAACTTAGCTTGACTCGCAGGGGGATCCCCTATATATGGCTCTTGGCGAGCCGTATGATCCGACTCGCCTGCACGAACTAATCCCTCGATCGCTATATGGGCCTGGGCGTCTAGCCCAGCGCCTCGCTACCATCCCACAGCCGAAAAATAAAGCATGCGGTTGCCAGGATTCGAACCAGCAACCAAACTCTACGAACAAAAGAAGATCACCACTATATCTGGCCATGGGCCAGGCCAGGCCTAAAAAATCCCGCCTGGCCCGACTCAACCATCGGGCCTCGATTTCGGGCCCAGGCCCGGCCCATCACTACAAAATCCCGTCGGGCCTCGGGCCGGGCTTCTTACTGAAAACAGCAAAATTGAAAGCCTAGGCCCGGTCCATCATGTCCATCGGGCCGACATCTGAGGCCCAGGCTCGGCCCATGGGTCAGGCCCGGGCCCTGTATTTTCGGGCCGGGCTGGAGATGGCCAGGCATAATCACCACTACGCTCCTGCGTGACCATGTGATAACAATAACGCACAAACGTTACTTGTAGGATATGAAACGCATGTTTTTCCCTTCTTGTTTTCCTTTATTTTTGGATTGTGATG
This sequence comes from Poa pratensis, assembly GCA_947311845.1. Lineage (NCBI taxonomy): Eukaryota > Viridiplantae > Streptophyta > Magnoliopsida > Poales > Poaceae > Poa > Poa pratensis. The sequence continues at coordinate 4,730,200 of CAMZMU010000035.1, forward strand.
ATATAAAATGTTTAAATTTAAAATTATCCAGAATTGAATAACATTCTTTTTTAATGCATAGATTTTTGTAAATTTTTTTTGAAAAATGAACCATTTTCAAAAACTAATATTTTCAAATCGGAACCATTTAAAAAATGAACATTTTAAAAACCGGAACCAATTTTAAAAAAAGAAAATATTTGAAAAATCGGAACCATTTTATAAATCTGAATTTTTTCAAAAACAGGAACCATTTTGAAAAGGAACCATTTTTAAAATCGGAAACATTTTTTTAAAACCGGAACCATTTTTATACATTAGGAACTATTTTCAAAAATCAGAACCATTTTTTCAGTTCGGAACCATCTTAAAAAGGAACCATTTTCGAAAAATCGGAACCATTTTTTTGGTTCGGAACCATTTTCAAAAAAGAACCATTTTCGAAAAATCGGAACCATTTTCGAATAATCGAAACCATTTTTAAAAATCGGAACCATTTTTAAAAATCAGAACCATTTTTTTCATTCGGAATCATTTTTTCAGATCGAAACCATTTTCGAAAAATCAAAATCTTTTTTAATAATCGGAACCAATTTCAAAAATCGAAACCATTTTTTTGGTTCAAAACCATTTTAAAAAAAGAACCTTTTTTTTTGGTTCAGAACTATTTTCAAAAAGGAACCATTTAAAAAAAATCCATTTTCAAAAATCAGAACCATTTTCTAAAATTAATTATTTTCCAAAATATAAACCATTTTAAAAAAATAAGCGAAAATTTAAACATAAAAAGTAAGAAGTGAAAAAAAAACAGAAAACATAAATAAAACCGAAAATGAAAACATAAAAACAAAACGGGAAAGAAAACAAAAAAAGAAAACGGAAAAGAAAAACCAAAATTAAATCAGAACCATTTTTAAAAAAGCTAAATAATTTTAAAATGGTTCTGATTTATCAAAAATAAAACTAACCTAAATAATCAAAAAGAAAACAAAAAGAAAGAAATGAAAGAAAACAGAAAACAAAAAAAGAAACGAAAAGCCAAAACCGCAAAACTCGAAACAATATAGGGTAGACTAATGATAAATGTACGTAAACATGTGCGTAGCACAGTGGCCCTGTGCCTCGTCCATGTGCATCGCGTATTCGCGTCGTGGGTTTTTCTTTTCCTTTTTTTGCTGCTCCTTTTTCGCGGCGAATTTACTCGTTCCTTTTTCTGCTGTTCTATAGTATTAATGGGCTGGCCCAATAGCGAGGACGTAACGGGCGAGTCGTAAGTAGGACTCGCAGAAGGCGATATATAGAGTTTTCCCTCGCAGGCAGCAGCTACAAAATAATCAGGCAATAATCTAACATATATTGAGCCCAACTACATCGACGGATTATATCTTCTCGAGGCCCAAGAGACGACACGGCCACCACCACCAGGCTACGCGGGAAATTTCTAGTACATCTATAGTATTTATTTTTTCCTAAATAAAGTAAATGTATAGTATTTATTTTGTTATGTTAAATAGCCATGGAATTGTGCTTGATAATTATCATGAATATTTCATGAATAATGTTTCACTTGGTTCGAAATTTTGTTCATTCTATTGTCGTGATTTGTTTCTAGGTCGCTAAAATTATTTTCACTTTTTTCTTCTTCCTCGTCGTATTTTCCTTTTCCTTCTTTTTTCTGTATTTTCCATTCATTTAGTTTCTTTATGTATCTATTTTAAGTCAAGTTTCTATTTTTTTACTACATGGTGTTTAAATTTTTGTTTCATTTAGTACAAAAAATAATTCTGCTTAAAGTGGGGAAGTGTTTCACATGTGTTTTTTTAACCTATAATAGTGATTTGTTTCGTGAGTGCTATTTTTTCTACTTAGTAAAATATCGTGTTTCCTAAAAACTATGGTTTGTTTCACATGTGTTTAAACTTTGTTTCGCTTGGTCTAAAGTTTTGTTCACATTGTACTCATGATTTAGTTCAAAGGGCTAAAAAGTTGTACCACTAAGTTCCAAATTTGTGTTACAGTATTAGTCGCGATTTTTGTCCTCATGTGTTTAAACCTAGTTCTGCTTTGTCTAAAAGTTTGTTCCTAATATATATATGATTTTATCCCACGAGGTCTAAAAATTTGTTCCACTTAAGCCAAAATTGGGTTCGGCTACTAGTCGTGATTTGTTGCTTACGTGCAGAAACTTTGTTTCGCTTGGTGTAAAATTTTATTCCTACTATAGAAGAGGTCCATATCAAAGGAGTCACAAGGAGTTCCTAGGCCCACTCATGGCTTATCCGGGTCTTTCCATTGCATCCAAGGACACCTTAATCAAAGGTCTCTCAAAAACTTAGCCGTGTCAAGGACACCAAGGCCTCTAAGGCTAGTAGGCCTAGAAACAACCTCCCGACCAACCTTGGGCACATCCTTCAAGTGACTTGTAATTCTTAAGTAGCTACGCCATCTGAAGTAACAATATTTATCCCGATACATCTCAAGCCTTAAGGTTCTTGTCTCTCCCCCCTCGTGAATAGGCATATGAGTGTGGTTGTACAGTTGTGTCTTACTAATCTTGTCCTGTCCCTCATTCTCAAAATGTGTATATAGGTCTTGGCTGGTATATTTATACACGTGGATGGAACACCAAACCAAGCCCGTATTCAATGATCTCGTGATACGATCATGATAACAAATGAATATCACAACACTTCTACGATTCAATCCTTTGTTGACATTTAATGCTATAGTTAATATTGAGTGATAGTATGTCAGTCTGAAAGGGGAAAAGAGGAGAAAACTGAGAATTCACATAGAGAAAAATCACGCATATATATGAAGAACTTATTTACACATGGACCTAACATTATTGTGCGATACAACACAGAGAAAGAAAGGTAGTCGCATGTGGCTTTTTTCGTAGGTTACCAAGCAGAGGATCTTGATGAAGAGCTATGGACTCATGCGTTGAGTTTTTTCTTTGTGACATTGAATAGCAACCTCTATTCATCAAATATTGTTAAATTGTTTACAACTGTTGGCATAAGAAAATCTGGAGGATCATATAACCAAGGCCCTAGAATAGACCTGGTTTTTGGTCGTAAACCTAATTGGTTACTTTCAATTACTTAAATCAATAGTTCAAACCGCACTCAAAGGTAGGGCATTTCCCAATTATATAGGAACTTTTGCATGCCTAGCTAGATCATCAACTGCCTCATCGGATTCTCTAGGCAGTGAACATAGGTTGCTATAACTAAGTCTCGATCTATCGTCTATGTCCAATCTGATAACACAACAGCTGACGGGCCTAAGAAATGTCCGCCTTTGAGCATAGCGTCGATAATCGCAGTGCTACTTGAGTTGATCCCCACTCGTAAACATCCTTGGTGCGGAGCTAGTTCTACTCGATGTTTCAGTGCTATGCCCTCAACAATCTCCACGTCAGGAACATGCATCCGGATATGATCGTTTGCTCCTTGGAAGAGGCCATTGAAATCCCAAAGGATCGCTCATGTCGCCCCGTTATTTGTCGTATCATCAAAAGTAGCATTTACATTCAGTTTCACAAGACCACCTGTTGGTTTATGCCATCCATGCCTTATGATATCGGTTTGTCCCTTTGACTTTGCGCCGCTAAAATAATTGGCTGCAAGTGTACAACGAATCATATCTCAAATTATCTCTAGCATTTAGTATTTGCATGCTTCTAAATTTATGCGGTTATTAAAATTATACAACCAAACGTGTGAGTAATAGAAGACATCTTGTACAATGGAAAAAAATCAGGACTACTAGCGAAACACAATTTTGAATTATGTGGAACAAATTTGTTAGCCTGCATGTAAAAAATCATGTGTATAGTAGGAATAAAATTTTAAACCAAGCGGAATAAAGTTTAAACACGTGAGTAACAAATCACGACTATTAGCCAACGTGATTATGGTTTACGTGGAACAAAATTTTAGCCCTCATGCGATAAAATCATATATACATTTGGAACAAACTTATAGACAAAGCATAACTAGGTTTAATCACACGAGGACAAAATCGCGACTAATACTGTTAACACAAATTTGGGACTAAGTGGAACTACTTTTTAGCCCTCATTGAACTAAATCATGAGTACAATGTGAGCAAAACTTTAGACCAAACGAAACAAAGTTTAAACACATGTGAAAAAATTATGACTTTTAGCGAAACACAATAATTTACTAAGTAGAAAAAATTAGCTCTCACGAAACAAATCATAATTATAGGTTAAAAAAAAGTGCATGTGAAACACATCCCCATATTTAGCGAAATTAATTTTTGTACTAAATGAAACAAAAATTTAAACACCATGAAGTAAAAAATTGAAACTTGACTTAAAATAGATACATAAAGAAACTAAATAAAGGGGAAAATATCGAAAAAGAAGGAAAAGGAAAAATTAAAATACGGCGTGTAAGAAAATAAAAGTGCAAATAATTTTTGCGACCTAAAAACAAATCACGACAATTAAATGAACAGAACCAAGTGAAACATTATTCATGAAATATTCATGATAATATTATCAAGAACAGTTCCGTGACTATTTAACATAAGAAACTAAGTACTATGCATGTCCTCCCTCCGTTGCTAAATGTAAGATGTTTTAGGTGTTACACATGTTGTCCACATACACACTCAAGTGACTGAACATACACATGAAATGTGTCTAGATACACTTGTGTACACGTGAATGTGGACAAAACCTAAAACATCTTATATTTAGGAATGGAGGGAGTACTAGAAATTTCCGTGTAGCCTGGTGGCCGTGTCGTCTCTTGGACCTCAGGAAGATATAATCCGTCGATGTAGTTGGGCTCAATATCTGTGACTGTTGCCTGATTATTTTGTAGCTGCTGCGTGCGAGTCAAGCTGGTTCAGACTTCAGAGTAACGCCCAAGTCCAGGGGAGCCGCCAAGTTTAACCGGCAGAAGGAATGTTCACGAATTCCCTTGGTGAACAATCGATCGTCAAAACTCAAACTTGACCAGAATGCACGCATTCATCATATAGATTGCTATTCTAGGATCGGAAAAGAATCGCATCGCCGAGCAAAGACCGAGAAACAGAGCATGTCAGAAGTCCCAATTTTTGCTGCAATTCGCTTCAATCGTCCACAGACTGATGAAACTAAGATATCCACGGATGTCCAGAAATGAAACATAGATGATATCAGCAGATTATCTGAACAAACTGAACTGAATTCTAAAAGGTTGAAGATTGGATGAACAAGAGAGCATATCCAGATTAAACAACTGATGCCAGCTCGGCTTCGATCAACAATACAAGCTGTTTAAATGTTTAATCTGATGGTAAGGCCTCTCCTGCAGTGAATTGAACAGTTAGATTCTTTTTTCCCAGGGAACTGAACCATTCATGCAAACACATCGATGAACAGATCTTGTAGTAGCGAATGCAGTACAAGATCGGATGAACTAGAGAGCATAACAAAGTTAAATGACTGACTGATGTGAGCTCTGCTTGGATGAACAAGGCAAAGGGATCCCCACCCGCTTCGATCGCTTTGAGAGCCTCGATCGAATTATTATAGCTTTAGATCAGCAATGCAAATGTTACTATGCTATATTGATTCAAGAATATCATGGAATGCACGCAATGATATGGAATGTTATCCTAAGATCGGAAAAAGAACTGAATCACAGAGCAAAGATTGAAAAGGCATAGCATGTCCAAAGTACCAATTTCGGTGCAATTCGGTTCGATCGTCCACAGGCAAGGTGTTGATAAGACATTACACCAGTACTGATGATGCTAAGATAGCCACGGCCGTCCAGAATTAAACATAGATGGTGGCATCAGATAATCTGAACGAACTGAAATGAAGTTGTAGTAAAAAGTTGGAGCTTGGATGAACTAGAGAGCTTGGATGTGAGCTCGGATTCGACCAACAATGCAAAGGGATCCCACCCCCTTCGATCGCTTTGAGACTAGCCTCGATCTGGTGAGTTGATTAATCCGAATTATCCGATGGATAGGGCCCGTCCTGCAGTGAAGTGAACAGAATGAATGAGGTACAGCGATGAACAGATCTGGTAGCAGCAAGCAAAGGCAGGACATAGTGTATGTACCTCAGAGATGTGTACGCGTTCGTCGGTCCATTTGGAGATTTTAGCGACCTCCTCCGGGTCGAGGAGGCTAGAGATGAAGGCGACGTCGAGGTGCTTGACGGCGAGGGTCGTGAGGGAGCACGCGCGATGGAGGTTGCTGAGCGCCTGGTCCAGGTCCACGCTGCTTTTCGCCTGAGGGGGATGTCAGTGGCGGCGGGATAGGGGACGGGGAAGCCGGTCTCGAGTATCCTGGCCATGTGCTCGTTGGCGGCGGCGACCGGGTCGTTCGAGTAGCCGATCATGATTCCGTTGGGCTTGCGCTTGACGGGGTCTGGCCGGACGCCGACGAGGAGCTCGACGCAGCGGGGGAGGTGGTGCTCCATGGGAAGCATGGCGGCGTTGTAGGCGGCCTCGATGCGGGCGAAGGAATGGGCCTGGGTTGCCGGGCGCAGGGGTGCCACTGCTCCAGCAGTGCGCCGTAGAGCTGCTCGTCGGGGATGACGTTGAAGGCGTAGGTGCTAAAGGAGGCGCGGTCGCCCTTCTCGGCCGCGATCTCGAGGCCGTCCGCGAGGTAGCGGGCTCCGTAGTCGAGGCCATCGGAGTAGACCTTGCGGAGGCCCGAGGCGACCTCCTGGACCACGGCCGCACCGTCTTCATCGGGGTTCCGCTGCGGGAGCAGGCGCCGGAGCTGCAGGAGGCGGTCGCGCTGGGCCCGGACGTTCTTCGTGGCGTACATGGCATACATGAGGATACACTCTAGCGCCCTCTGGCCCACCTCACCCGCCATGGCCGCCGCCTGATCTCTCTGTGAGCTGAGCCTGAGACAGGGAAGGAGATAAGAGAAAAAATCGAGTCTTGGGCTGGCAGGCGCCGCGAGCCAAGGAGGGTCCGAGGGTGGAGGCTGAGCAGCGCCAGGCGAATCCTGCCCCACCATTACCGCTTCTCCCAAAGCATCCTTTTGACCGGGTCCTGTGCGTGCTCCTTCCGCTACCACTACAGGACAATTATCACTCTAGGTAAATTTGGTAATTTGAAAAGAGATTTACTCTAGCACGATCGAAGAAAAAAATGACCTAGAGCGTCCGACAAATATGTCGGAGAAGTGCTTACGGGAGCGTCAACACAGGTTGCCGGATTACTGTGAGCAAACTAATTTTTTTTTAATAAATAGAAAACAATTCTATTTAAAATATTCAAAATAAAATCATATTGCATAATTCTGAACACATAATTTTTTCGTGATAATAAAGAAAAGTTCATACAATAATTCAAGTTAAATTATATTGCACACTCAATTAGGAGGGTCTGTTATCCGCTACTTGTTCTTTGGGTGCCCAGAGATGCACAAATAGATTATTTGCAGTTGCACGTGAGTTTTCGTGTGGATTTTGACATTCATTTGTGATGGAATGTTCAAACTCTCTAGACACTTCATGATCAATCTAAGCAAGAGTGCCTTGATGGTAGTACGGGTGCTCATAATGTGTGGAGGAGCAACGCGTTCACTCTCGATGATCATGTTGTGCATGATAACGCAAGTCATCATCATCTCCCACATTTGATATTCTGACCATATGAGAGCAAGGTACATGACAATAGCAAAGCGACATTGGAGCACACAAAATGTCGCTCGACCTGGAACCGTCCTGTTCTACTTCAAAATGACATTGATACTAACCTAAGGGTTGGATATGTTCTTGAAAAATGTAGATATAGGTGCCATCTGCTAGATAGTACCCCTTTTCATAGGCGTGGCCATTGATCTCATAGTTGCATCAGTAGTAGGGACCGACACTATGGAAATGGGTCAAAACCCTAATCAGAAACAAAAAAGGGTATGTGTCCTGAGCCCCGCTGCTGATGTGAAGAGCTCAATGACTACAATATTGTTCCAGTTGCCCTAACATGGGTAACATGAGATATACTAGAGTGTTATCGATATGTTTCATATTAGACATAGAGTTTTACTAATCATCGTTTCTAATAAGGGTTATAGGAAACAAAAAGCACGATGATGGGGGTTGCGCCGTTGATGGAGCCTCGCTCCATACGATTAGACGGCCGCCCGTTCGTCACTGTATTCATGTTCGCTTGCTGTACAAAAGGTCAGCTGGCTGCGGTGCGCCTGGGTGGAGTCCTTCTCCTATGTCTTCAAGGCCGCCGGATGATCGTCGACTATGTCCGGACATCAGTTTCTATTGCACAAAATGTATTGCTCCTGGTGAAGACACCGTGTACGGATCCCCTCTCCTAGTTCTTCACGGCAGCTTGCAGCATCGTCACCAGGCATCCATCAAGCTCTTCACACAATGAATATTCATTGCTAAATGTAGCGTATACTAAGTATCTGCATTGTGGTAAGAAGCAATTTATAACAAAAACAGAATAACAATTGTCCTTGTAAATGCTACTATGTATGGTAATCATCGGCACACATAATAGAGAATGAACAGAAAATAAGCCTCATCTTGTAAAGATGGTGCAAAACTATCACCATGCATGCACAATCAGTGTCCTTGTAAATACTACTAGGTATTGTATGGTAATCCCTTGCACTTCACGTTGCATAGTTTAATCATCGGCGAGCCAACTAAACTAAACTATTAAACAACATTGCAAGTAGCAATTTACAAAAAAAAACAAAGCAAATAGATAGAGCAAGCAGAGCTAATAAACATAGCAAACATAGCTAATAAGCAGAGCTAATAAACACATCAAATAGAACAAACAGAGCAAATAAATCATTATTAATTTCTAGTACTTAATAAATCCTTAATCATCTTTTAGGAATGAGAAAACTCTCGCCTAATCATTATTAATTTCCTCGTTCTAGTACTTGAGAAATAAATCATTATTAATTTCCTGTTTTCTTGGCATTCTTAATTATCTTTTAGGAATGAGCAAACTCTCGCATCCCGGTATACTTTTCCAGACCTGCAGAAGTAGCCAAGCTCTGTGGAGCAGCGCGAGTCGTGTCAGCAGACGCATAGTCCTTCGATAGTGCAACCCTTCTTTACGATGTTGGAGTCCCATGAATGCCGAGCACATGGTCGCTCCACTCGCCCGAGAATTCCCCGTCTGGGTCATACCTATCCTTCACGTCCAGAAACTAATAGGCTTTGGGGTAGTTTTCGATGCCATCGTCGAACGCGAAGTCGCGGTCATTGCCCCAGTGTAGCAGGCTGCAGCTACCAAGCTGGAGAAGGACCCCTGATTAATCCCCCAAGGGGATAGCAACGGGTCTGCTCCCCACCGGGGAGTTCCTTCTCATCCCCGTCCCCATTTAACAATCGGGGAGCATTTTTCCCATCCCCATCCCCACTGGGTTCGGGGCGGGGATCGGGTTCCCTTTAAGAAACTAAATTCAAATGATATTGTCATAATCTTATGATCTTATGCTATCAAAACACAAATGTACGCAACTTGTGTATCACATATGTGGTAAAATGACAAAAAAATAGTATCACATGTTGGATAATATTAAAACAGACCACACTAAATACAATATTGCAACATATTAAAATAAAAGTGTACTGATTTTTATGTATACGAACGGGGAATGGCGGGGAACGCGGATGGGGAGACCTTTTAATCCCCATTCCGGTTTAGCTCAGCGGGGATCAAAGTTCCCATACCCATCCCCTAATAGATGAATTCCCCACGGGTATACGGGGAACGGGGCCCATTGCCATCCCTGCCCCAAGATGCCCTTTCAATGGTTATTTACGTCACTTTTTTTCGAATGTTATGTTACATTTTCATAGATTTTCATGAATATTATGTCTACACATATGCGGTAAGAAAAAACTCGAGTGAGCCGTGGTTCGATGCACGCTTGTGTCACGACTCACGACCCTCCTTTAGCTACAGCGACGGAGCAACTTTAGGGCAGACCGGGCCGTAGCCTACCCAGCCCAAGAGCCAAAAATAATTTATGCCCTCAAATTGACAAATTAAACCCAGTCTATCAGAAATCTAATTCATTAAGGGCCCGCTTGGAAAGTCTGCAAAATTTGCGGTACTTCCTGCCATTTCCAAATGAAACCTTCGTTTTTTTGAGGTGGACTAGAATATGTCCGTAGAATTATAACTGGCTAAAATGGAACCAATCGGGGCCTAAGTGTTCCTTACTCCAACCTCGTTGAGGTAGACATTTTGTATCCTATCCTTGAACGAGGAACCGTGAGGCGTGAGGTGGCCAGCGGCGCATGTTTTGGGTAATCTTGGCAAGCTCTCCATTTTCAAACACGTTTTGTAAGATATTTTCCCTCTAAAGTTGGGGAAACCGGGTCCGTCGTTGCTAATACTCGTGAAGCGTTTTCTTACATGCCGTGAAATTATTTTTTATTACATGTCGTGCAGTGTACATTTTGACAGCTTAAGGAAACTTCACTTGTCACAAATATAGTCCATAAAAACATCATTATTCAATAGATGAATAGCAAGAACAAGCTGATGAGGGTGTCTCACAATGTTCACTGATCCTCGCTCTAGTAGTTTAGGAGCGAGCAAACTCTAGCTTCCCGGTATACCTTTCCAGGCCGGCAGAAGTAGCCGAGCTCCGGCGCGCAGTGCGAGTCGTGGGAGCAGACGCATAGTCCTTCGATGGCGCAACCCTTCTTGACGATGTTCGGACTACCATGAATGCCGAGAACCTTGTCGCTCCACTCGCTGGAGAAGAGCCCGTCAGGGTCGTACCTATCCTTCACCGACAGGAACTTCTCGGCTTTGGGGTACTTTGCGATGGCACCGTCGAACGCGAAGTCGCGGTTCTTACCCCAGTGCGGCAGGCCGCCGTACTTGTTGAGCGCCATCTGCTCGATCTCGTCCACCACGTCGGCGTACACACGCGGGACGCCGTAGGTGTGGCTCCGGTAGAAGATGATGTCCAGGTCGATCGAGTCCTCGGCCTTGCCGAGGTACGCGGAGGAGGCCTTGACGTAGCGAAAGACCAGGCCCACCCTGCCGTCTACGCCGGTGCAGAACTTGTCCGGGTCGAGGTCCCTGATCCGCTGCATGTCGGCGACGAACGCCGGAGCCTTTGAGAGCGCGACGCTGAAGCCGGAGTTGTAGTAGAAGGAGCCGTGGATGCGCGGGTCCCAGACGCAGGAGGTGAGGAGGCCGTCCTCCGGGCCGTCCATGCACGAGCCGGACGCCTGCATGCGGTTCTGGTATCCGACCACCGGGTACCCCGTGAAGTTGACGCCGTCGTTGGTGTAGCCGTATGCCAGCTGCTCCAGCGCGGACACTTGCCGCTGGGCCGCCGCGCACCGGGCGGCGTCGGTAACGTTCTTCAGTTGCATCGACTCCTCGGCGGCTCTTGCGTCGATGGTCGCGCGGGTGGGACGAGCGCGAAAAATGAGTAAGGTATTCAGGCCATTGCCCGGCGTAGAGACATCGACGCGGTCGTCCTGGCGGTAGATGACTTTGCCCTCCCTCGGATGCCACGTCAAGTCGGCAAACTCGTGGAGGCGGCCCCACTGGACCACCTGGTTCGCCAAGTCCGAGTCGTCGCGCTTCACGAACGTCAGCGACCGCTTGAACAAGGGATCCAAGGCCAGAGTTACCTGAGAGATGACGCCGAGGACCCCAAGAGAGACCTTGGCGGCGTCGAGGTCCGGGTGATCGGCGTCCAGCTCCCTCACCACGGCGAATCCCTGGCTCGCATGTGCCGGCGTCACGATCCTCAGCCCGACCACGTACTCGTGCACGGCGCCTCCCTTGTCCCACAGCGAGCTCCCGTGCGCGCCCGTCGCCAGGAGTCCACCGATGGACAGGCCGTACCAGTACGGCGAGTTGGGAAGCGCGAGCCCCGCCTCTGCGGCGGCCGCGATCAAGTCCCGGAGGAGCATGCCGCTCTCCACCGTGATGCGCCGCTTCGCGACATCGATGTGCAACGTCCGGTTCAGCCGCGCGGTGCTTATGATTGTGCCGTGGCGGCCTCCGGGGCAGGCCAGCTTGGGGACGCTGTGCGAGTGCTTGGTGGCCACCTTGAGCTTGCGGTTGGCGCAGGCCGCGGCCGCCACGGCGGCGACGAGCTCCTGCTCGGTGCGCGGGTAGGTGATGTTGGCGGCGTGGCAGATGGTGCGGTCCGTGAAGGAGCCGTAGGTGTTGGTGACCGTGCAGTTGGACGTGCCGTGAGTGCAGACCACCGGGTCCGGCGGCGGGCTGCAGCTACCGAGCTGGAGAAGGACGCCTAGGGCGGCCAGGAGGAGAACCAGAATTAGCAAGCTCTCCATTGCTCTTGTTCGTCCTCGGCACATCTGTCTGTTGCTTCTTGAATGGATACCCTATATGTAGTACTAAAGCTTGCTTGTAGCCACTAGACAATCAAGGACTTGAATATAAAAGAAGAGCTTGCTTTCTTTTCGTGGCGAACAGAAGACCCATTCGCGAAACGATTAACTTAAGAGATTCAAGAAGATCACCTTGAACGTGCCAGGAGATTTGGTAGACTGATCGATGCATGCGTGTTCGGGTGGTCAATGTCGTCGTGATGTTGCTTGAGGATCCCTGCCACCATAACCATATTCTTTTCTCTATATTATCCCTGCCGACAAATTCACGTTGAAATTCTAGCAATTTCAGACTCTAGTTAGCAGCCTCCAACGTCCACGTAGGTACGGCCTCGCCGACCCTTGGCATACCCAAGATCTTACGTCCACTGATTGATAGCTAACTAGCATATCATGGATTAAGATAGGATTGTCCAATTGGAGGAGGCAACGGTGTCAGTTCAGCTAGCATTGCACAGTACACGTACACACCATTTGGCCATCCATCAGCGACCACCAGCTGTCAAATTAATTGAAGGGGACTAAAATATACTGTATATAAGAAGAGCTTGAATTCTTTTTTTGGCGAAGAGAAGACCCATTCACGAATGGATTAATTTAAGGATAGCAGCCCTAGAGGTACGAATAGGCACAGCATTTCCATCTTGCCTACGTGAGCGACGATTGATATGTGTGACCAGCGATTGTTGTGCAAAAATTTCTACTTATATGCATCCAAGCTTGGTCGTAAGCTGCATATACTTTGACCGGACTTCAAGCTTCGAGAAGTAGTAGAAAGGCTAGGAAAAAACCTGTGGTTAATGTGCGGCCTTTTACTAGAAGTCAATTGAAGGCTAGTACTCCTCCTTTGCCTCCTGGTAGGAGTACTAGAAGAAGAAAGACCCCTGATAAATATAAATGATAGGAGCCTTTTGGAATTTGAGGGGGATAAGCAAAAAGGGTATGGCTGCTTGCCTCACTGATATCATTAAAGACCATACGGTAGATTTTATTTGCTTGATGGAAACCATGAAACAAGACTATACTGAGAAGTTCTTTAGAAAAATTGACCCTGGTTGTAATTTTTTTTGGAAATGGTTACCTTCAAATGGTAAATCAGGCGGTATACTTGTGGGTGTGAAAAAGGAAACGTTGGATGTGTCTGGTGTGAGACTTGGCAAATATATTATTCAGA